>OZ022496.1:6702514-7302514 GCA_963989405.1 Trypoxylon attenuatum | reverse complement strand
TGTTTGGTTCTCGTTTCTGTATAGTAATACGCTTCTTATGAATTCCTGTTTTCCGCGAGTGTCGCGAGTCACTTCGCGTTCTACTCAGCTAGTTAGGCCGTTGATGAATTTAAGGCGTTTTCGAGTTGTATATGCAGATCTGATATCTTCGTTCAATCGTTTCCAATTGGGATTATAACGCGCAAAAAAGAAATTAAAGAATGGTGGACGTAGGTTGATGCTAAAGACGAGCCCCAAAAAAATAGAGAGAAAGATAAAAATTACAGTATATTGTTGTATTTGGCAGTTTTTATAAAAAAGGGTGTTTCATTTGAGTTGACACAACGAAATAATTCGCAGATTTAGATTAATTGCTTGTGAGATATTTCGTCGTGTTAAATTGAAATGGGACACTCGGCATAATTCCATGCGTAATTATTATATATATCGGTATATTATTAGTTACATGTATATTTATTTCGTTAGTGCATTTAGTGCATCTAAGATCGTAACGAACTTAGTTGTAAAACTATTGCGGATAGTTGCTGCTTGCACGAAGATACGAGTTTATCATTGTTGTTTTCTCGTTAACTCCGCGCGATCATGTTTTACGATTGCGGCGAGAGGCCTCATGCGTACGGGAAAGACAACTTTGAAGTTTATTTAGCGTAATACGAATATCATTGTTATTCGACTCGTACGTTGTATTCGGAATAACGAACTACGTACTCTGACAAGAAGCTTTTTGCAGCATTTTCTGGGCTTCTTTCATGCCTATCACCGCACAAAATATTTAAACAGATCATTTCTGTGAAAAAACGCCGGAAGTTCGAGGATACCGCAGGACCCAAACGTGGTCCCAAAAGCCAAAATGAACTATCTATCTCACGTGAGATGAAGTAGTTGCGTGAAAACTTTTCCTCTGCATACGAAGTAGGTTCCTTTTATTATCGACGTGTGAGTATCATTTGTCCATCGGCTGATCCATCATATTCTACTACCCAGATCGAGGATCCTATTTTCGTTACAGATAATTTTTCACTGAAGGAACCCGGCTCAAGCCCGAACTGACAATCTTTTGCTACACTACAGATGGTTTGGGAGTGAGAGGATTTGTTCAAGCGTGTCGCGTATCTAGTTACTGTGATAGAAAACGAGACGAGAACGGCGTAACAGTATTAAAAACATAATGCATGCTGTTATTTTTCAAAGTACAAGACAAATGCCACAGCAATTCGGTGGAGAAAATCTTTGAAAAATGTTGTTGTTTTCAAGCTTCTCATTTGGGCAATTTGTGTGTTTCATTACCGAAGGATATGGATCGATTAAAGATTTAGAATTCGCTCGGGTGAATTTGTAGGACAAGCCGTTTTGCTAGTGTTTCAATCCACCAGACTCATGCCATTCAAAGGGGTGCCTTAAAAAGAATTTCATTGCGACTGATATTATCATCACTTCCGCAGATTGATGCACCTTGTTACAATGATTCTTCCAATAATAATCAGTATAGCTGAATTACCAGTCAAATTTCTTCGAATGTCGATAATTTCAATTTACGTTCGATAGCACCACGGTATATTTAAACATATAAATGCGTCAGTATTGTAAAAAGCTTCAAAGTGTATTAACTAAGAGTGTGTCCTTCACAACAGTGGTATATTACAATAATAACAATTGTATTCCGTGTACGTGAAATTTCTATGATACTCCGATATACGAGAAAGCTCCTTCAGAAATAATCGAAACGTTGACAAAGACGCATTAAGTCCACAGAATTGAGAAGGAAAGATCAGCTGATGGATAAGAGGATCGAGAGAGGGGAAAAATAAAAGTTGTATAGCATTCTTCATCGATAACAGATGTTAACTGAACTAAGATTTCTCTCAGAATCAGTTAAAATTCCTGATACCTGTGATCGCGATATCCTGTGTTAATTAGCAATTAACATCGGATAACTGTTCAATTACCAAAAAGTATATTATAATCATCCAGACAAAGAGTTAACGAATTTTTATTTTTCTTCAAGACTTTTTTGTTTTCCTATTTAACCAATTTTCAGTTTGATAGTTGTACAAATTGTTGAAGAAAATCTTGCGATTTGTTTTGCATCGCTATTCCAGCAGGAAAAGTGTACTTCGCGATCACGGGAACACGTTCACAACGGCTTTCGCGCGTCGGTCGCGTCTTCTGTATATACAAAACCAAACTACGCCTAATTGTAATCTATGTAATTATTTATGTGTACATTATACTCCATCGTGCGTTGTACGTCGTTATACTGTGTGCGATTCACAAGTCAGAGTCTCTCTGAATTACGTTGAATTGGTGATGCGCGCGTCACTTTCTACGAGTCCCCGCTCGAATCCCTTGGAAAATTTCGAGATTTTGTCGTTTTAATGAATTAATTAATAAGTTAGTAAATTTTTAGCTAAACACCCTTGCTTTTCCTCTGCTATCACATCTATCTTTTATGTCTTGTTAATTCTGCCTCTTTTTATGTTTCTAAGTGCATATTTCTCTTTATGTCACGTTGTTATCTATTTAGATATAATTGTAGATTAATTTTATTTTCTTTGTTTACGACTTCATTCATTTTGACTCAACTTAAGTTTTTCAATGTAGAAAAGCTCGAATTTTCCTTTCTTTTTCCTCCTTTTTTTTAATTGAACAATTTTAGAGGCTCGCAAGAGGAAAGGGTGTGTTCGAAGTTTTCCATGGTGACTTCCAATGAGCTGCCGCCACTAATGTCTGCGTTTAATGTATTGGAAAGTATATCGCACGTGTTGTTAATCGTTATGCAATAATTGAATGTATTTAAGTGTATCCAATGTGGGACGCACGGCGTCGAAAAATCGATAATATATTCATCAAGAGAATGAATATTGTTGGTTCTGGAGTTTTTTTCATTTATTCACTATTGACTGATTTTCTTTTTTACTGTTGCAGTTATGGTCAATACAAATTGTGACTCTATACTGAGTTTAATCGCGAAGAGAAATGAAAGAAATATCGATATTAAATATCGCGATATCTAGATTGTGTCACTATATTCATTTCAAGATTTAGAAGTGACTAAAGTAGCTTCGGCGGATACAAGTTGAATTACTTATGCACCCTCCGACACATTATATTACCTTATCAGATAATGCATGTATCGACAGCAGTGTCCCAAAAGATCCAAGAGTACCAAAGTATCGAATCACAGTTCAATGCTAGATTCAAGATTTGAGTATATGGCCTGATGTAGCCGCAGGCGATCCTACGGAGTACGTACACCTCGCCACATGGAGAAGAAGGAGGAGGAGGAGGAGGGTCCATTATAAGGTGTAGGCATGTCAGAATTATCATACATATTGGTTGGCTAGATGCCGACACGGCATCTCTTCGAAACGAGCCGCCCGATTATTTAAACAAACCCAAAGTGATAAGATCGCGTTCAGTCACACCCAGTTCACCACTGTCTGATCGGACAACCGGACCCACACGATTCACGCTTCCTCTCCCAACGAGAAATCACCAATTACGTCTCATTTTCTCAAAACATAGAAAATTTGCAAAATTTATATTCTAATCGAACAAGTTAATTTTGAATAGAAATTCATATGAGGGTAAGTTAGAAGTATCAATAGCGAAATAAGAACCCTTTTTGCTTATTGAATAATCGGCCCATAGATAGATATATTCCTCCCGGAAAATTACTTGACCAAACAGTATATTATCGTATCAGCAGTGTGTGGGGGGGTCTATTAGAGACTTGCAACGGGAAGGAGCCACGTGGTTGGAAAAGGGGGATGCTCGATCCTAACTGACGATGATTTCCCTCGGTACTCAAATGAAACGTCTCGATGCCCGTTATATTACGGACATTACGCATTTCTATGCGCGCTTTGCTCCCGCTTATGAATAATAAAGCACTTGAGTACGGTGTCCACGACACCCTTCGGCCACCCTTAAGCGACGTGGCATGTATCGCGCAACGTCACCGTAATCAAACCGTTTCTCGATCTATTATTTAGTTGATTTGCCCCTCACTGTTAATTTGGGGTGGTGCGACTGTGGACGACACACTTTTGGGGGGACTTCTTTTGTCGATTTCGACCTTGTGTCTGATGCGGATATAATTGATACTGAATGATGGTCGGCATGACAAACATGCGATTTTAAATTAAAATTTTCGTTTTTTTTCTTTCACAGAAAGTCTGCATTTATCTCGTATAAATATTGTGTGTAAACGATAGGAATAGGGATTATTTTATTGATAGTTAAAGAATTTTCGTTTAATTTTTAACTACAATTAAATTGTATCTTTTATCTCGTGTAACTCGTAGCAACGCGATGCAACGTCATTACACAGTCAGATTTCAGTGGACTCATCAGTATGTCAGGGCCATTCGAAAAAAATATCGTTTTCCCCTGTGGATCGGGCATAATGCGATCGTGCCTGACGCCTTGATAGCATGAAGAAGTTGGTATTAAATAAGAAAAAAGAAAAAGACAACGAAAAAGGTGTGAACAGTGAGACTTTACGCCTGTTTGTATGCAGACGGCGTGTGGCGTGCCTTCGGCGGCATTGCCCACCAAAGGGTGACACTGTCAACAGTTACGAAACGATCCTCGAAATACCTGAGAGCGGAATACCAGTAGCCACGAATGCGGGCTTCATAAATTTGAGGGTTCAGCCTACTGTGAGACGACTTCGAAACAGGTTGTTTCTACCATCAACCTTGATAAGACTCGTCTCTTGTCATTTTTTGAAAAAATTATCAGTGTTATAATTATTTCATAAATCTATTGAAAATCTAGGTAAATTGTTACTTTGGTTACTGTGGAAATTGTGTTTTATTATCGATCGATAAGAGACATAAGAGCACGAAATACGCTTAGTGTATCCGAATTATTTAAATGGAATATCGGAGATACTTTGAGCAGCGTTAGTCTTCTTGATATCATTGTCCTCGAGGCCAATTTCTTCTTGAATTTGCAGGGTCATCGAGTCTCATTTAGAGGAAGGCGGATCCTGGTTAAAGAGCAAAACCGAGATCCGTTGACCCTCTCACCAGGATCGGTACGCCCACTCAATACCACCATCTGATCGGCCAAGTGAGTCTTGCTGATTGATCCGATTTCCTATCTACTCGTGCATAAAATATGAACAAGCAAAAATTTACATTGTAGTTCACTCGAAACTCTATGTTTCTAACTAACAAGTTGAACAATTATTTGACAGTAATTAAAATTATGTGTCATCGATGAGAAGTCTTTGCACTAAATAGAACTCTGAAGAAATCAGGAAATATAGCTGATTCGCAAAACTTGCAGAATTGCAGCCTTCTCTGACCCCTTATTTCTGGGTGTCTCCACCCACTCCGTCCTGGGTGATGTTAGTGTCGCAGTGGCTCGGGGGCAGTCTCTTCTTTTCGATTTTTCCATCCTGTTCTTCGGTTGCTATCGCTTGGGTCGATCTTTCGCTGGCAATAAAAAACAGTCCAGTCAGCGGGGCGTGGATTCAGCCGCTCAGCTTTCCTTCATTTTCCTTCATTTTTCACGCAATCACTTTTCCCTGGGCGCAAATTGCCAGCTTCGGATCTCTCCCTCTCTCCATACTTAATGTTGACTCACAAACAACTTTATTTAAATGGAATAGAAATCTTTGTAATATTACAAAATCAGATCCATTATAAATTCTTTTTAAATTGGTATAGTTAGAAGTATTATGATTTGTTGCAACTTCGGCTGCAATATGGAAGATTCAATTTTTTGGCTGATGCACCAGTATAATGCCTATTCGAGGCCAATCGCAATACGAGCTGATTTTGAAAGCAACCTCTTTGCCAAAGACGCGAGTCGGTCGATGAATTCGAAATTTCCGCGCTCCTGGCAATTGTCCACGCGATACTACGAAGAGGAGGATCCCTTGGCGATTTCCTATCGCCAGTCTGTTATCGTAAATCCGCGTTCGAAACGACAGCCAACGCGAAAAGCAACCAGCAGTGGAAAGAGATACGGCCACCTACGCTGAATCTTCTTGGAAAAACTTTTCAGGTCTGCTTGGATGAATAATAGATTCGTCTAGCGTTTGGAAAAACGAAGATGAACACTGTTCATCTTCTATCCTCTTCCATATACATATTTTTATACACCAATTTATTACATTCCGTATTTTTGTTTGTCACTCGCTCAATGTAATTTTATAACAAGAGTTAATTATACTGTACAATCGATTTCATCTTCAATTATTCCTTATACTCCTACTAATCTGTGTAACACCTGTACTAAAACATGATACCAATAAATAAACGATTTCAGCTATGACACATTAATAAACGTCGACTCTAACATCCTCAATTTGGAGTTCGACATTCCACCTCTTCGAATGCACCCCATTGAGTCCTCTAGCTATTCTCAAATCAAGTTCACTCGATAGTGTCCTAGACAAGCAGAATCAGAAGTTGCAATTGTTCGCATTGCAGTCCGAAGCACAGGATTCACTGGAAAATCAGAAAAGCCAGAGAAAAGCTTTCGTCTCTTGGTGGAAGGGTTGCGGGATGAAACAGGGAGAAGCAGAGGGTTGGGGGGGGGGGGGGGGAGGGGTTCGAGTGTTCGCCTGGTAGTAAGGATATCGCTATCAACGCGGTGTAATCAGCGAACCACGCCCATTGGCGCTGGGTTCGCATGGTTCCGCCCACGAAAGCAATTACACCCCTGAGTCCACGAGTTGGAGGGGACCATTAAACTCTCCTTGCTTCCCTCCTCCAACCTCCCTTTTCCCTCATCCTTCCGTGCTACTCTCTCACCGCGTTGCTCCCGTGAAAATCACTGCTCCCTGATTGTTCACCCAACTCGAACACCACCCCTCAACCACCCGTCCTTCACGGAGGTTAACGTAATTTGCGCTGCTCAACGGCAGCCCTCCCAGCCGGGAAATTAGACCGGTCGGGGGTGGATCTGTTACGAAGTGGATGCTCAAGCAGCTTCTTTTTCTCGAGTCATTCTTGCCGACCTCCGATTTACGTCAGTGAAGTAAGCGGAAATTTTTCGATTGACGATCACAGTTTCACAGGGATTAAGGGTACATGATTTTCGGGGGACAGGGGGAGGGGGGGGGGAGGGGGGTAAACTACTTGTGTAACTATTTATTATATTGTATTACGATATTTATATTGAAATAAAATTTCATCTGCGGTTAAAGGAAAAAAAAGCAAAATTCTTAATGTGGAAAACTAAAATTGTGTAACATGGTCATGTGAATTTGGCGTAAATGTTAGCGTTGAAAATGAGGCGAAAAGTCCTGGGGGCAGAACAAAAACGCGAGCAGTAGAGTCGTACAAATTGTGGAAGAAATATGAGGGAAGTAGTAAGGTCAGGATACACAGTAGTAGAGGGTACACAGTTCGCTGTGATTCGTTGCGCTCACTCGAGTCACAATTCGTCTGGCCAATTTCACGGGCCTCTCGCCTGAAATGGGAAAGCCATCGGGTCTGGTTCTCGAATCTCGAGTGCCACGGGGCCGAGTGTGGGAAATAGACCACATTACGGCACCGATTACACTCATTGTCTATCTCTCTCTCTCTCTCTTTCTCTCTTTTGACTAGCCAGACGATTTTTACGGGTTCACGCAGTTCTCTGACTTTTGCTACGGCTTTTGCTTGCCTCTGATTCGATCGACTGCTCTGAGAATCGTGTGTGATGGCTTGTCGTTAAGCTGGCGTGATTCTCGCTCGCGTTTAGTGGCAATGGTCCAGCGCAGTCAACCCTTCGTATTTTTACAATTTTATTAACCTGGATAAGTTGGATCTTACGCCAACAATTATATTTATAACTACTTAAGTATCTTTTCTTTTTTTTTAACATACAAATTTCAATGTGTTTCTTCGATATTTTCATCCCCTATTTTAGGGTAACGTGTCCAGGGGATAGATTCTGTGAAATCGACCGCAACGTCCGCGTCAATTTCCTCGAAAGGAGGCGAAGCATTGGGAAGTTTCATGGCGGAAGTTGGCGGCAGGATTATTAGTCGGCAGTGATTTGATGAGATTCGGCCGCGTGCCGCTTTCATGGTTGCGACTAGAAGCGAGTTCACGAGGATGTACGTTAAGTTCGAGGGGTGAGTTGGGGTGCTGTTGTCCCATGGTGGGCGTGGTTCTGGAATCGGGAGATGATTTATTCTCCTGCGAGACTGTAACTGCCGGAGAGGACCTCGGTTAAACGACCGCGCTTCTTCCTCTATTAACCGTAATGCACTCGGCCGCTGCCATTCTCTCCTATTCTCTGTTATTCTTTGCCACGTACATACTTTTGGCTACCCTCTGCGATCTTCTTTCTTACTTACCCCCACTATTTCTTCTCTTTTGGTTTCTGCCTTCTCTTATCTTTCTCCCTCTTGTTACATTGACTTCTTCACTCCGCTAATGGTTCATTGGAATCGATGATTCCTCCCTTCTCCCAATCATTTCTAACGTTTCTTCCCGTAAGTATTGTGTTTTCCAATGATTCTGCTTAGCAGATGTTCCATAGTGGTTTTGATTATAGACGCGTTGTGAGAAGAATGCAAATTTATGACTGATAAGGGTCCCGCTGAGTCTACTTCCTTTCTCTAATACCAGTTACATCCGCGAGCATATTGATATTTATGTAGTCGTGAATTTTGATTGATCGCCAGTCCTGCAGGACTTCCCTCCCTTTCGACAAGGAACACTGCGTTATTACAGTATCAACTGTTTTGACTTTTGTAATTTCTTGGACATCGTTCAACACCATCTATTCTTTGTTTTTCTTTTTTTTAAAAATTCTATCACTTTAGGGGATAATTTATTAATTTGATTTTTGATATACACTCATCAGTCAAATAATATCGAACCCTATAAGCAAAACACGTTTCGAGGAAGAATACGCATCCCTTTATCTGACTTTAGTGCAGTTGCAGGGTTGAAAGAGTGAGGGTTGTCACGGTAGGATGCTGTAACAGAGCCGGCAGCGAAAAGTCTCACGCGTGTCATTTGGCAGAACGCTTAGTCCAGTGGTAAGCAAGGTGCCCTACGTTAGGAATTAGCCGGATGAGGGGGCACGTATACAGTAGTATAGAGGTGGCTTTAAATGCGACTGGGGCCTAGTAAAACGGCATATGGGGTCACGCCCACGAGGCGTTTAACGTTTAAACTCTGAGGCGTTGGGCCCTTTTCTAGCTTCTGGCCCCCCTCTTTTACCACTGGCAAGACCAGCACGCGACATCCTTGCAGTCAAATCTCTATTTTTCATTGCACATACGTATACAGGGTGTCCCATACTTTTAACGCGTTAAATATATCCATGCTAACGTCAATAAGCCTAAGAATACTTCGATTCGACAATTAGGATGAAATATAATTATAGAAATTGTTCGAACTCTAGAGTATTATTTTTAGAATGGAAAAAATGGATTTGTCGAAGCAGCCAGGTGACTTTAGCAGTAATCTGAGTGCATCATAGGGAAACAGTGGTAAGACCAGAAGGAAGAGAGAGAGCAATGTATAATGAAGCACAGATGACAGTCCAGGTAGTATTCGCACGTTTTATTGGGGTCTCGCTATACAGAAGATATTCTCGGGGCTATATGCAAGATACTTTGTGCGCTTCCGCTCGCGAGCGGGACGCAGCTGCGGTAATCGCACGGCTCTGATCGATACATAATGTGCCGCACGTAATGTACTTGAATTATCTACAACTGTACCAGCTACACTCGTATGACCAGTAAGTTATATGTATACTTGTACGGGATCCTATTTACAAGTCTCTTTTGTCTCGCTCTTCCAAGACCTATTTACAATCTCCCTCAACCTGGCTCTATTCTTGCTATCGATGCTTTCTCTCGCGATCACTCTCGCAGTGTCAACTTTCATAGGAATAATAAGTTAAAAAAAAGAAACTAAAGAAAAATCTTAATTGTATCCAAGTCATGAAATCGGATGAAATCCCGTATACGAAACTAAAGACACAAAAATCTGTTGTTCTTCTCTATCGCGAGATTTATTTATTGATAAAGTGTTCGACATACGTTTGTTATAGTTCATCAAACTGTCTGAGAGTTGGATTTCAATCGATCTCCATTAACTCGTAGATTGGGAGTGCTTGTCAATCCAGAATAATTAAGAGCTTAGTCTGGCAACTAAATACTTGGTCTATCAATTGATTCGAATAATGTATCAGTTTGCTCATCAGGATATTCAGAGTTAATAGACAGTAGTTTTCCAATAATTTTGTCAAGCCATTCGCCTCCAAAAGATCCATGTATCTTTAATAGATGTATCCATTGAAAGATCGCGAACCAATAGCAGATTCTGTACTTACAAACATCAAATAAATAACCGTTGATAGTTTCGAGAGTTTTAGTTCGACGAATACTTTTACATAATTCAAGTTCAGTTCCGAGAGATTTAAATATTTTACAGGATCACAGAAAGGGCATCAGAGAACAAGAAGATCGAAATGCAATAAAGTCACGGAGTATTCACTACCTTCCAGAAGGGCTAAGTCCACCACGATGAGCAGGCACCGTAAAAGCACGAAGTCCAACCCCCACTCCAATACCCACGGTACCACTAGCCAAAGGTGGCTGCACCTGTCCCAAGTTCATCGGTGAATTCACCAAACCAAGAGCATCTCCTAGAACTCCACTAGCTCCACCGGTCACTGGAGTATCGTTCGGTGCACGAACTCGCGGTCTAGCACACTTCTCCAAATGATGATGATGAGACCTTACTGCCAATCGACTCACGTGAACAGGAATCGGTACTACGATTCTTGTTCCATTTCCAGTGTGAGTTCCAGTTGTTCCATTGTGTCTGTTGGAACCTCCAGGAGCGATGCTTGCACTGCTGGTCGCAACTCCACCACCGCTTAAACCTGCTTTCACTCTCTTCCACTTGGCACGCCGGTTTTGGAACCAGATTTTCACCTGGACTTCCGAGAGCTTTAAAGCATGGGCAATGTGCGAGCGTTCTGTTAAACTGAGGTACTTTTTTGCGTGGAACTCACGCTCTAGTTCTAAGAGTTGTTCAGAAGTAAAGGCTGTTCGTCTACGGCGAGCTTTGTTGCTACTGGAGTTTGGTGCTGAACTACTTTGGCCATTTTCCATTGTGTCTCCTGGACTGACGTTTGGTGTCTTTGAGTCCGAGACGGTTTCGTTCACCTCGTGCACTTCGCCTATGACGCTCGTGTTACCTACCTCGTCGTCACTTTCCGCTGAGCCGCGACCGTTTTCCGAACCTGTCGATCAAATATTCTTGTTATTATTATTATATTCTTGGAATACAGATCTATTATCTTATTCGAAGGAAAATCCGGCTACCGAATCACTACGATTTTTATAACATTTTTATTTTCTTACATTTTTTTTTAAACACTTTTAAACATCGTACGTTTAATGAATATGTAACATAAGTTTTTTTTTCTACCCTCGAGGCTTTCTTTCTTATTTCTCGAGTTTCTTCCACCTTCGCTATAGCGTGATAAGTTTTCATCTTGTAATGTTGGAGTCGATGCACCACGAGCATCTTATTAATTCATGGGATTTCGATTGTGGAGGGCAAACACTTCCGCAAGTAAGGAAGTTTCGTGGAGAACGCATTCGGGCGTTGTCCCCTGTTGTCTTTACACTTGAAGGAATGGATCGACACGATCGATTCGCTTTCCACGTTTACAGCTTCAATCGAAATGTTCTTTGACTTCCTGTTTAGAGCCGTAGCTTATTATAGGTAGAAACAAATCTAATTGAATGCTATTGTATACTGTTTTCAAAGGATTCCAAGAGGTTTGATTGTGAGAATCTCGCAAATATGATCCAAGAAATCAATATTCTTAATCAATATTCATAAATCGAATTCAAAAGATTTTCTGTTTTTTCAATCTTCAATATTAACTATCGTTTTTATCAAAATTGTAATTCATACAGATTTGTGAATATTATAGCATAAGATCAATGGCTAACGATTTCGAAACAATACATGATTCGATAGAATCAGTGAAATCTCCAGGCGCAAAAGATCGCAGGCTACTGCGAAGGGATCGTCGACCACTTTTTAAGCTGTGTCAAGGAAAATCTTGGTAGTTTGCCAAGGCGAAGTTGAACGCAGCTTTAGTCTTGCGATGGCGCGCTATGTCTACTTTGATATATCTTCACGCTATATCCGGCTAATATATCTTGGGAAACAGAAACAGAAACTATAAACAGAAACTAATTCGAGGCCCTAAATTAAACTGATGTCACCAAATAGATCGAATCGATATTCTAGGACTATCATAAAATATAACTTTCAAGATATTTTAGGTAAACCACACTTGGCAAAACTGAAAAAGACCTGCTTAAAGATTCGATCAATACTGCAATAAATCAGGAAAGCATCGTTTGTCTTAAGTGGTCAGAAAGTCAGTGCTCATTGCTCAATGAAAAAAAAAAGTTAGCTTATTTATTCGAGTCTGCTATTCAGGCACGGCTGCCCTTGTTACTGCGATCGAACTTGCTATACAGAATCAGGGGGACCGAAGTTTTTTTCCGCCCAAAAAGTACGTAACGCTTCTGCGGAAAACGTATCGCGGTCCGGTCCTCCCAAGTCGTGTCGACCACTGCACAGGGCATATTGGCTAGTCAGTGATAGCGAAATTGCCAGCGAAGCAAACTCGTTTCTTTTTTCTCTTTTTCTCATAACACTACAAAAATCTTCAAATTTATTTACCATCGTTAATTTAATTATCGTAAAAGTGATCGCAAATAATCATATAATCAGTTGTTAACATTATCACAATTTATAATTACACAATATTATATTAGAGTAATTCTTTAAAGTAATCAATAAATCTGTTTTTTTCTTCATCCAATTGGACGACAGACGTGATTATCGCAATTGATTTTCAGTTGGAATCCAAATTGACCAAGGAAACCAGTGGCTCTTAATTAATTTCGAGAAATGTATTCACAGGATTTTATAAAGTGCCTTCTAATTTCTGTCACTTAATCTCACGTATCACCGACGTCCAAAGATTTCACAGCAGAGTGTTGAATAAAACGTTTCACAGAGGTCTCGCGCGATAGCGATGTAAACACCGTTTTAGGCTATCAACACAGATAGGTCAATTAGCGATGACAATAGCATTGATTTCTGTAGCAGTTAATTTGAAATCTTCTTCAAGCACGTTAATATCGGAACGGTGGTATTGTAAAGGCGAAAGAGGATAGCGACAACTGAAAACTCTTCGAGTAGCGTGTTCGTCGAAAAGTTAAGGAAGTTGTTTCCGGCGATCGAACGATCAGATATGAATCTGGATTTAGAAGGACGTCCGCAGTAGCATTGACGTAGAATCACGTGACATGAATTCGTGAATCCTTGTCGTTTTATACTCTTCGCTGTTAACGAATATCCCCCAATCAAATCGATTTATTGTCTTTAATTAATAATAATTGTATCACTTTATACAGTATTATTATTATTATTGATATAAAAAAAATTGATTTTTACGTTTATATCGAGCGAATTGAAAGTAAGGTGAAACTTTAAGAATGACACGATTTTAATGGATCGAGCAAGTCCTTGGTGATATATCCTGGTAACCTAAAGGACTGCATTTCCTCGAAGCTTCTTATTAAATAATTCCCGACGAAAATTCCAATCCGTCTGGAAGACTATGTAATCGAGTCTTCGGATAAAATATGAATGTCTGACACAATTTTATTCAGCTTACCTAGCGTCAGGATAATTAAAGCCAAATTCTAATCTAATTATTATTGCGATTTTAATTATCAAACTACTGTGAAGACATTATTTTGACGATGGTTGCCTGGCAAGCGATACTCTGAATAGTTCATCGTCGCGCTATAAATGCCTTTAGCAACTGCGACGCGTCTTCATTCACCGGTTGAATATGATTTCCATCTGGGCCGCGAGAATCGATTTCTCGTTCGGGTAATTCTATTCATTAAATGCGTCTCTGCTCTGAATTGACGGAGTGACGGCGCAAGCTCGCGTTGAATTTTCCAAGTAAAGTTTTACAATTCTACTTATTGATTATAGTCGCTTCGATTATTATCGCTTGACCATTTTTCTTTTCTTTTCTACAAATACAAGCAAATTAACCCAACTATAACAATACGAAATTTCTTATAATTCTTTGCTCAATTGGAGACTTTTTTATAAGAAAGAAATAGGAATTTGATGTTTCTCTTTTATTTTCCATTTAGATCAAATTTGTAGATTTTTTTTTTTATTAAGCCTGATTAGAGAATTTTTTTAAATATTTTTCTTATTGTTTGATTTGAAATACACGTATCTGTGTACTATAGAAGATTTCTTCTGATTAAACGAGACAGGATCTTGATTTAGACTGTCTAGTAGTTATAGACGTGATTTTGGTATGAAGCGCTCATTCTGAAAATTGCCAGCTTCATTCATGACACGGCACATCCGTTTCTAAAATGCTCGATTAAGCAGTGGATCGATACAGTACGTTCATACAATTCTTCTAATTCCCGAGATTGCTGGGATGATTTTAGGTGAAGCCTGATGGAATCATAAAAGGTTTTGCGTTCCATACTAGCGATACTGTCAGCCGCATTATTTCAGTTATAGCTAAGTTAACGAGCGAATCGATACACTTGAATCGTCCATTTTCTTTCGCTATAAATAGTCCTGTCTTTTTCATTCTCCCTTCCCTGTCTCATCAACTATCAACGACTATTTCCGGTTGGAGGATGCTACGAATTAAGAATTTTCTTATTTCAGACTTCTATAGAATCTTTCTTTCCATTAGTGAATAACTTTGAATTAATTCGTTGCGAGAAACTCCTTCTTCGAGTGATGATTATTAAATAAAGTCGAATTTTGGGGAAAAAGTTGCTTTAAACGTTGGTATCCAAACAGTTTTTCTAGTAATACATTTTATTCCAATAATTCAGATTTCGATAAATGACAGAAAGATTCCAGATAGTTAAAAAATAGTGTCAGTACACTTTTCGATCAATGTAATTTTAATTGACATTTTAGTAATTATGCATTTTAGTTGTTCTTTAGTTGTTGTGTTCTGTTGTCTATTGAAAAATATCATTAATATCTTACAGCTTTTGACTTATGATAGACAGAGCATTTATTCGTCGCAAATGTTCCGATCGCAATTTTGTCAACTTAACTTTTCCGATTAATGTCTGAGACGCGACGGTGAATTTCCGATAAAAATCCAATTTTCCAAAGTTACTTTTAGAATGATATTGAAATGAAATTAAAATTTAGGCTATACTTTTAGTGTTTCAATTTACGTTATCAGCTGAAAATATCGTTCTTCGAACGCATCCCTCGTTTCAGTGGAGAAAAACAAGTTTGGCAAACCAAAAAAATCGATTTCAAATTCCATTGATTGGGCCATCCAACTCCTGGGAAAGGCTAAATGCAAAGGAGGCGGTTGTCGGGCATCTCGATCGGCGTTTTCGCCGTGACACCGGTGTGTGCTAGTGTCAGTAGGCGGCAGTGCGTCATAAATGACCGATGACAGATTCCTCGAAGACATTTCGTAGCGCATACGAAATTGAGCTGGCGGTACATCAATAAAAAATGACCGGCCACGAATTAATGCCCCCACATTTGCTCCCTTCTTCCATAGCTTTCTTCTCTTTCTCTCTTTTTCTTTCTCTATATCACACTGACTCCCAAAATCGTGTAGTACGTGAGCGGTGATTCTTTGCATCGACTCTGATCAATACAATAATTCCAGTATTCAAACATATATAATTTATAAGTAAATTTCAATTTTTCAACTTATTTCTTTAGTGAGAATTTTGTAATATAAAATTTGATAGATTAGAATTGTGTTAAAATTTCAAATTAATGGAGACTCTTTTGTCCTCGAAAGGCGATTTTTTCACGATCCATCATTTGAATTGCGATACCGTTCGGAGTACCGTTCCCCGAATCGCGAGTGCTTCCAATTGCTTTCCAAGATAAAGAATCGCGATAGGAGAGGGAGGGGAGTTCTGTGCAAAATAAGAGAAATCGCGAGCGTTTACGAATGCTAGGTGCGTGCAGGCCACTCGATTCGCCCGCAAAGGACCCAGATACCCGGTACCGTGCATAAATTAATTCCCCCTCTCGACATAAGCCACGCCATGTACCCTGATACTGATGCGAGTAAAGATTAAGACGATTAACAGTAAAGATAGAATTCATGTACAGTTAAACCATGATTATTGGAACAGCGATTCAATAAGAAAAGTTTCCTACATTTATTGTACTTTCGATAATTCTTATTTTGTACTGATATTAATATGTGCAGTATAATATATGGATTATCATAAATAATAAAACGTTTTTTTTATCTAGAAAAATAAGATTGATCGAGTAGACAAAAAGTTCAATTGAATAGCTCATTTTTCATATGATTGGTTTGGATAATCGGGCTTTTACTGTATTTGAATTGAAAGTGAAAAAATGAGTGGAAAATAGTGATTTATGATAAATTGCAAAAAGTAATAGAATTACATAGTTGGTTGAGTTACTTTGAGAGTATAATTTCAAGAGGCGTCTCTTGGGAACAGTATTTCCGGAGGGAAGAAATCGAGAGGATATTAGATAGACGACGCAGTTCTTTGAAAAGAAGATAATTCGTTATTTTCAATTAAAATTCAAGATACACGACAGTAGTCCGTAGGTCCTGGACGAATTTTGAAGGCAGGCGACGGTCCTTCGAGGAAGAGTCTTCTTTTCCCGGAAGTAAGAGACAGCAAATATCAATTCCGCGGATTTGGTAATAATTCTCTTTAGCTAACGTTTCTTTGTCTACTAATTTATTTATCATTAAACATGATAATTTAAGAATGCGACATTTTTACGTAATTTTAAGGGTTGGAACGGTTTTAAAAATTGTCCATTGACAATATAAATCATAAATAAGTTAGCAATTTATTATTTTCTTGATAAAGTCTTGCTGACAAAGTCACTGGAATTATCTTCGCATTCCATAGAAGTCAGTGCTGCTCATTGTGCTATGCGATAGGGCTTCTTTGCGTGCATCGCACGAGAGATCTACGATATTCACCACTAATCGCATTCGAGTATGAGTGAATAGAGTGAATAACCACTTCACGTATCGTTTGTATGACAGTATCGCGTCGCCATAACTGCCGCTAATTTGTTAATCGGCTTCGCGTGACGCTATCAAGAATTCACGGTTCACCTTTCAACATTCCTCTTTTTTCATTATTTCCATCAGCTTTTCGTCCAATTGATTATTAATCAATTCTCTATCAATAATTTCTACTTTAACTAATTACTTATTCCTGTTAAACTAAAAGTTCAATGTAAAAGTGTTTAATAAGAAGATTCTTAATTTATTTGAATAAAGATTCAATTTATCGAAGAATGCAATTTGACGAGGGGATAAAATTAAATGATTAAGAATAAAGAAGATTGTTAAACTAATAGTTCAATGTAAAACTGTTTAAGAAGATTCTCAATTTATTTGAATAAAGATTCAATTTATCGAAGAATGCAATTTGACGAGGGGATAAAATTAAATGATTAAGAATAAAGAAGATTGTTAAACTAATAGTTCAATGTAAAACTGTTTAAGATGATTCTCAATTTATTTGAATAAAGATTCAATTTATCGAAGAATGCAATTTGATGAGGGGATAGAATTAAATGATTAAGAATAAAGAAGATTGTTACTAACCGTGTCGCGATTTAGTGAGATCGTGTGGTGGTGATGCAGGTGAGTCAATGCTGGCTTCGTCTTCACTGTCAGTAAAACTGGGTGGTGCGCGATAGCATCCAGCAGGATAAACTCCACTTTGAAGATGATTTTGAACCAAGTGTTGCGATAGTCTACTCTGTTGCAAATCTTCTTGCGACGGATAACCCGTTGTGCTTTGACCAGGTAGCATTGCTACCCCTGGTGCATTGCCGCCGGCATATACGCGCATTGGTAGCCAGGCACCGTAAAATCCAAGCGGCACTCCAAAACCTGAAAATTCCAAAATCTCAATTCGCCTCTCGAAGCAAAAAAAATGTTCCTGAAAAGCATGTGGATTTGAAACTACAGTATATTCTTCGTAACAGAGTGGTGATTTTTTTCTTGAAGAACATAGGAAGATTTGTCTTAAGATTTGCAAACATCAAGAAGATTTATTATCTTCTAATTATAAACAAGACAATATTGCTCTTCTCGAAGAACAGAAAATCAAATAAAATAAGTCAATTCTCTAATAGAAATATTGAGATTAAAACGTAGAAATATTGAAATTGAATAAAGAAAGAAATTTGGAAAGTTTCAAATGAAAATTGTAAAGAAACGTACCTGTAGGCAGTGCACTAGCCGCAGTCGCCAAATAATGTCGTTGATAGAGATACTCTCGTTCGCGATCTGCATCCTCTTCGTTACTATTTCTCTTGTTATCCTGTTTCCCAGGAGCCAAGCTCTCTTTATCCGCCGCACAATTTCCAATCAAACTCTCAATGGTAAAAGGCTTAGGAGTTTGCCGTCGCACGATCTTCGCCTCGGAGATACTCGACTCAAGTTCGTCGCTCGCTGACCCAACATCCAATTCCGTCTCTTCCACATTTGTCTCCATTTTCCAGACGATTTTCCCAAAATCTAGTCGACTCTTCGAATCGTTCTCTTCTCAATTCACCTTTATCTCTATCCCCTTTTCAACCACTTAACTCACTGGCGAATCTCATGATTCCAACTCAACTCACAATTCCATTAACAGTTCAAATTCTCGATAAAACACTCTTTTTACGTTATTTCCTCTCACACTGTTTTACATCGGTTCCAGTGAAGTCCAGATATTGCATTATGTTTCCGAAGGGTTTTTACGAACGCAGAGTCTTCGAGGAAACAAGATCAGTGAGTAATGATTAACACAGAAGGAATTATATGTTTACGCGTGCATGTAAACACAATTGTTCCACGCACCCGCCGAATGTTTAGATGCAATTAAGCGTCTGTATTCCATTGAATTCTGAAGCGACGGTCGTGAGACTCTTCTTTTCAGTAATTTCTCTTCCACAGAATCCTGGTAAACAAATTTGCTTGGTCCTTTGTGAAAGCTTGTTTATGGTGCCACTCGCCGGGCCACAGACCTCTGCTTATTCGAACAGCTGTGTCCAGGTGCCTTTGGATCTTTGGCAGTGATCCTCTATTTGTAACTATGGCAACAACAGTCATACTCCAATCCGATTTATTCTTTCTCTTTACGAAACAACACAAAATATCATAGTCCAATTTCACACTGATAACTTTAACTTCAATTCTCTCATTCTCGTTATCTTCTTCCAGTAGCCTTTTTTTTATAAGGACAACTTTTTAGAAAGCAGTACAAATTGCAAGTTCGATTTTGACACAAGTAACTTTCTTAACTTCACGAGCTCACGAGAATTGTAAGTTGTAGAGGCAGTAGTAGCAGCACATCGAAGTGGAACCGCATCGCGCAAAGGTCGACGGACAACTGAGGAGGGTATTTTAATTCAGGGGGTCCGATGGGCGCGCGCGTCGAGTATTCGAACAATTTTCCCCGAGTACAAAGTACCGAATCCTCGGATTGGTAGATCAACTAACCAACCACGTGAACCGTGAGTTCGTACTGGTGCATTTATCCGCCATCTTAGTGCTCGTGCGCATTCGTCCTGCCACTCTCGTCGAATCTGGCCTCGGAGTAGCATCGACCTCGGCCCATCTGCGGCCTGAACTTGCCCAATATCAGACTGTCTCCTAATAATAAGCGCAACTCCCTCTTTTCCTGATGAGGAAATCGCGCGCGCGGCTTCGCTACTGAATAATGCAATGATTCAATCTTCTCTCGAGGATTCTTCTTTGAGTTCTTTACTCTCCTTGTGTCTGGAGAACAAACTTTTTCTTCCCTATTATTGCTTTAGTTCATCTCGAGACACCTCAATCAGTCAGTTTCTCGCTAAAACTAAACTGTTTCAATAATATATCTTACAATATTCATAATTAGACTCTGGATTTTCCTGCAAAATGGCCAGAATTTCATATTACAAGTCTCTACAAATTAGGAATGATTATTGAAACCACATTTTGAAACGTTTCCTGTAGTGTATAAACTTCAGAAAGGTGGATAACACGTTTTAAAAGCAACTCCATACAATTTTCTATCAATAATAAAATTCATATTTGCATAAAGATCTAGAGTCTATTCATAATATAAAAAGAATTTATTATCTTTTGAAATTAAAAAGGAAGAAGGAATTTTTAATTTGTATTTCAGGGATGAAGTACGATAATTATTCTGAAATAACCAATAGAAATGCATTCCCCTTTCACTGGGCTATCAATTACCAGGATATATTATCTACCAGCAGGTATTTATGTCCGCATCCATCCGCGAGCGGTTAGGTAGGCGCACCTAAATAGTGTCATAACGAGTATGCAGACCGATCACGACTAACGAGCTGCCTCTCAAACACCCTACCAAGCTTCTCGCGTCCTTTATTTTTATCTCGCGCCGCGACAACGTGTTTCCCATTAGGTAACGTGGATGTGCCACCCCCGCAGGGTGGCCTCTTAACGAGAGAGCGCTATCGGCTCGAAGGATCTCGAGGTCAATCCGCTCGTCGTCATCGCGATCTTGCCAGCTTAAGGCTTAACTCGAATATATATTCTGATTGCTTCAGGATACGACGCGTCATCAGGATCCTCGAGCGTCGATCGGCTTCTACTTTGAGAATCACTTAATCATTTTTCTTCTACGATCAATAGAATTGGATGAATTGAATTAAACAAATGATGGAGTTCAAGAATTATAAGAATTGTAAGAATAATGATTTAAAGTATAATAGAGAATAATAATAGTATTGTGATATCGCGATGTAATGATTAATTGTAATTTGAAGGATGAGATAAGATGGAAAGCGATCTGGGTGGTAAGTTTACTTAACCACGAGTAATTCGATGTTAATCAAGAGAATGATGTTCTCGCGGGGTAGACTCACGCCTAGGCTCGTTTGTCTTGTCGACGTTACCACCTTGGCTAATCGGTGCATCAGGCTAATAGTGACTCTATTTCGGCACTCGTTAAGGCGACACGGCTCTAATTGAGCCTCGCGCTACCCAAAGTTAAACTGCACGTCGTTACTCCTTGAGGCAGAGTCATGCGTCTTCTAAGTAACTCACTTTCATCGTTTATAACAAATTTATCTATTGAACTAATTGCCAGGGTATAAATTAATTTATTTTACATTAAGTAAGTAATTAATGATTAATTCTTTTCAATAAGGAATCAACGATTATTAGTTGGGTTAACGATTAGTTCTTATTGAGTCAACATCGACAGGCTATTTTCTCTTTGAATTTCTATAAAACCATAAAACAGAGAAAACTGAAGCAGAAAGATCGTGGAAGAGAGTCTTCCAGACGGTTCAAAACGATTTACGTGGAAGACAGTGTAGTCAGACTTGTCACCTTTCCCAAAAACACGAGCCGCTTGAAACGGAGTCGGAAGAAACTGACAAAGAAAAAGAGACGCGCAGAGAAGCGAAGAAAAGCAGCTGAGGACAAATTGTCGGTTGCTTGGCGAGAGGAAGGATACGATCAAAAAGAGAACGAGTATAGAACGTCATAAGTATACTACATATATCCAGCCCTCCTTTTCGCTCGATGAAACAGGCCGCAATTAAAAGTGTGGTGGTTTGCGGTGGCTAGAAGTTTCTTGGGCCTTGGCTCACACGTGCGTAACGGGGCCTCGCGGTACGACGCCTTCGTCACAGAAAAGGAAGACGCGACCGCGAACAGCGGCAAGATTTAGGGCTGTCTGAGCATTCGCTACCACGATGCCTCAACAAATGGACTTCCCTCTCGAAATTGGTGGAGCGCCGCGAAACTCTTACTGCTTGGCTGCCTGGCTCGCTTCGACCCTTTTCAGTTTTGTTTCGGGTTCTAAATCTCCTTTTGGAAAGAATATATACACTAATCTTCGTCGGAAGATGACTTATTGAATATCGACTCTACTATCGAGAATGAAAAGTTACTTTAGTATTAAATTTATATGAAATTGTATTAAATATATCAAATTTGATATCATAATAAATTAATCGTATTTTGAATTACAGTTGAATCTTGATTATTATTATTATTGAAATATTAATGCTTAGGGAAAGATTGTTTTACTCTTGATGGTATTTATCCAAGAAACATATAATACGTTTCAGTTGTTTTCTGCGAAAATGCGAATGGTGTTGGTCAGTTATTTTGGGATGTTTTACGACCAGTAAGTTACTTTGTTGATTAGAGTATCCGCTGTAAAAGTAGTTCGGATTTAGTGAGTCTCAGTAGAATCATTTTGCCGGACAATAAACTTTTGCTGAAAGACACTTCCAAAGACATAGTTGCAGACGATGAAGACGTTAGTGTGGTGTCGACAGACAGTACATTTTTAGTTGCACTCTGCGACTAATCTAACCAGGGTGAAATTAACTCAGTACCTCAATTTTTATAAATAGCTAAACAACTAGAAGAATTTATTGTGACAGCATTTTTATTTTGAAATTTACCAAAGAAATTGGTTCTTTTTTCTTGTTACTTTTTTCGAGTTCACCAACAGAAGCTGCAGAATAATTGAAATTGGAAAAGCGAGAGACAATGAGAACTGGAATGGGAATTAGTTAGTAATTAATTAACAAGATTCAGTACTGGACAACGTATATCGCGACGCGAACAGTCGATTAAATAGCAGAACTGCAAAGTTGCGATCCAACGTGCAAAATTTATTCGTCAAGTAGAGAAATTCTACCGAGACAGAGAGGGATGCAGAGGCGGTTAATCCATTAGGAAGAGCTGCGCAACCCCGAGTCTCGTCTCTCTTTCACGAGACGCCCACCAATTTGCTAACCATCGATTTCTCCCCGCTACCGACCACCACGCACAACGATTCACGCACTCTCCTATCCGACACGTCGCGACTCGCACACCGATAGAACGCACGCGCTCTCTACCGAGCTTTCCTATTGGAATAGGGGATGATCTTGATTCGGTAGAATCTGTTACTCGAACTAATTGAGAAATAATTGAGAAATTCTCTGGAGTAAAAGTGTTTTTCAGGAAAAATTTCAACGATATTCAAAGAATTTATTATCCTGCTTAATTAAACATATTTATCAATTTTAAATAAAAAAAAAATTAATAGGGGTAAGTTTTTCAGTGGAAATTCCAGACACCTGGAAAGGAGAATGGAGAGATGTCGAGGAGGAAATCGTGATAGGCGGTTTTCTCGTGGGGAGGCTAAACGGTCGCGGTGGCTAAATCACGTTAATCGTGGGAGACACGACTAAACGGGTACTATCTTGGGAGAGGATGAAGTCGAAAGTAACTACGGGTGCGTTTGCGCTGAGTTAAATGGGACGTACTTTCAATTATGCGTGAAATGAAGCCGACGATGCGTGTACTTCTCTGTCTTCTTCTACCGGTTCCCTTTTCTCTCGTACACACGTGACCCTCGGCAGTGCAATTCGACGACACTTGACCCTGAATCTGCGATCTTTCAGGAAGTCTACGCTCCAATTGACAATTAATGGAATAAGTTCAATATAAACAAATATTCTTCACATTTTATAAAACAGACGGAAATAAACACAACTTTATATTCAATATAATTTTAAACACTACATAAATTATTTGAAAATATGGATTTTATTAGAATTATAAAAAATCAATACATTTAATAGCTCTAAGAATTATTTATGATAAAATGTGCTTTTTAAAAATGAATCTGAGTTACGATGGTTTGCTCCGATCTGAATCACTTACAATTAGCTTAATTGCAATACGTCAAAACCGTCGAACATGATGTCATCTAATTCGATCTTTAATTACAGGTAGAAATGTTAGTTAATTCAGGTTTATCGAAGTGCGGATTAAATCGTGTCTAGTTATGTATCGACAGCGCGCGAAGTGTATTAAGATCGAGGTCAAAGAGGAAATAGAAGCGGAAGATACGTGTGGCTGTACACACGGATAGATCGAGGAAACCACCGACGATGTTGTAGTCGAAACTTGCTGCGCATGGTAATCATCGGTACGATTGATTAGCCGACAAAGTCGTGCCGACAAATTAGAGGAATGCCATCTACGTTCCTACCTCGCTTCCCCCTCGTGGAACGCGCGCGATGCATACTCACATTTCCCACCGAATGAGAAGCTTATCTTCTATCGTGTTTAATTCCTTACCTCTTTCTTTATATGTATGCATATGTGCATGTGTATGTACACAAATCGAGAAATTCTACCAAAATACTTCTACTTGTTAATTGGACTGGTTTCATGAATAAAAATATTCTGATAAAAAAGAGGGGTACGTAGGCATAGTGCTAATTTGATCTTACACAGTGTTCAAATAGATTTCGAATATATTTTACATAATTATTGTATTTGCGACGTGATCTCAATGAAAGAGCACAGAAATAGTCTCCGCTAACTCGACAACCAGACGTAGCATTATTTTTGGTCATATTTCGAGAAAAAAAGGGTCAATTGATGTCGAACCTAATTATGTACGATCTGAGTAAAACAGTATTTTCCTTGTATATTACTAAATACGTGTACAAAGCTGACATATTTATAGAATATAATATTTATAAAAAGTTCGTATTCTGTAAACAGTTAAAATTCATAATTAATGTTTCTTTGAATATTAATTGCTGTAAAAAGGGTGATACAATGGAGTTGAAATATTATAAAGAATTGTGACCGATTGAAAGTCGTTCTCAAGGAAGTGAAGAAGTCGAAGAGGACCAAAGACGACCGAGCTAGGGATCCAAGTGTAGATTATCTGACAGACAGTCGTGGCCATGCCGGCTGAGGCTTTGCATCCGAATGCCGGGTCGCTTTGAAGTGCACCGCCACAACACGCCGCAAGCGCGCATCCCTAAGCTCGCTTGGTTTAGAGCAAAAAATTAATTATCCGCCCACCCAGATGGCCCCATTTCACGCGCCACGCTAAATGTGTAAATAAGTGGGCTTGCCCACGAGCTTCCGACTCTTTTCCTTTACCTTCTGATCTTTTAAACGCGCTTTGCTATGTCTTACTCGGAAGTGGGCTGGTACCATGATACTTTTCTTTCGTCTTCATAAAACAATTATCATTTGTCATCAATATTAGGGACTGGTGCATACGAAGTCAATAAAATTGTCACCTTTATAACTCAATTTTAACCGTAACAGGATATTTTATATATGAAACCTGTATTCCGTTTTCTGAAAATATAAAAAATATCGAGTGCTAGTTATTCGAAATGTTAATTTTTGGATATTGATAATCAGTGTGATTTTGAGTGATAATAGTGACTGATACAGGAGCAATAAATAAAGCTATAAATCACTTGATAAAAGTGGAATGCATTTGTGGTAGTATCTCGGAATTATGGAAAAATGTGTTGGTTTGTGAAAAAAGGGTCCTGGAGTAGTGTGTCAGACAAAGAAGCGAGGAAATAGGTTTCAAAAATATTCGTCGACGCAACGGCAGCAGTCGATCGGCACAAAGGATTCGGCGGAAACGTTCAGTGTGCGACCAAATCCTACAAATAATCCTGTCGAACTGTCACCACGCTTCGCTGGAGACATAAATGCTGCGCTCGCTCTAGTATGAATCGCTTGTGTCGGGGAAAACTCACGACGAATTTACTCGTCTCGTAGTTTTTCTCTTACTGATCCTAGAAGTATATCCTGCAAGATTTCTGAAGCTTTCAGCAAACCCAATTTCCTATTTATCGTGAAAATTTCGTACATAATTCTTCATTTCATGATAATTTATTTAATCAAATATTGTACTGATATTTTGCCAACGTCGAAATAATGCTATAAAATATACGGAGGGAACGGAAACAAATACGAAGGGAGAAGGAACCCATAAAGAATCGTGAATTCATGGGGAATATTAAAATGCGAAGGGCATAAACTGTACATTTGAAAGTTAAATACGAATCAAACGATACTCCATTCCGGGGTAAACGAGTGCGAATTCAAGCACCCTTCTTCACACATTCTATATATTTTCCAAAATATCCTCAAACTCTGACTGAATCCACCCCCATTCAATTAATATTCAATTTCAATACAGCAAATTAGATCCGAGTACAAAGCAATGTTTCAACAGTTCTTACATCCGCATTATCACACCTGCGATTAAAACACTCGCCTTTCTCAACGGGCACACGTGTGATGCCTACCGGAAGTGGATACGTGACTCATTACACCAGTGTTTTTCAACCTTTTCTATTTCCTTCTTTTCAACTTACTTATTGAAAGATCCTTAACAATATTTTCTCACCCATTAAAAATCACTGTTAAGTAAAGAAAACACGTTTGAGAGATAGGTCACGTTAATATCAGGCTGTATATGACCTTCCTATTCTCCTTGCTCGCGAGTGTGTTTCGAGAGTGTACAGAGAACCCGTGGAAAAAAAAGACGAAACGAGGGAGATAGACGAAGGGGTCTTTTCTCAGGCGATCTGAGGTTCCATCGCGTAGAGGGTGCGCATTAATATAATGGCAGTGCGATTTCCCGAGGATTCCCGGCGCAAGGCGTATATAGTCGCTATTGTTCCGGTGTAGCCTTAATGCGGCTCGTTGTAAACAAGGCTACAATGGAATAACTTCGTTAGCATAATCGCGTGACAGAGTCGCCTGGCGCCCCCTGTCCCCCCCCCCACTCCCCTCTTTTGCTAGCTTGGACGCTCCCTCTTGGCCCTTTTGGATTTTACGGCTGGTTTCCCTCAGGACAGCCTCGTCGTGGGCGGACCCAGTCTCGTCTCTGCGTTTAACACCCTTATCCGCGAATTATCATTCTTCATTCATTGCTGCTCATCCGATCTATATTCTATCATATCTTTCTTTCGATCTGCGTTGTCAAGAAATTAAGAGAATTCAATGATCCTTTATACGAGAATCTATTAATCTTAGAATTTCAATTTTAGGAATTTTAATCATTAGATTTCCTGCTTATAGATTTTCTCTTGATACAATTAACTCTTGAAGGATTAACTTTAATTAACTATACCTCTATCGAGACTACCACAATTAAAGATACAACTGGATCATTCGGATCGTCAGACGACTGTCACAAAGTCATGCGAAAATTAGCGATATAGAGGGGGGAGTTGGAAGTTACATAGAGCGACGATTATACAATTCTTCGAAGGGATCTCGTCAACGTGCATGACATTTTTCTCCTCTTCCCCCTCCTTCTATTCCCCCCCCCCCCCGCTCCGTCCATCTGCATCTCGACTTTTCGAGGGTGGTGGTGGTGGTGGTGGTAACCGCTCACAATAGAAATGTTAAGCGAGTCGTGGATTCGCAACGCTCGTCACTCGCGTTTGCCACTCGAGCTGTGGCTGCCAACGTCAATTTGACTCGCGACTCTGAAAGCGGCGCCCTCGACTACCCTCTCCACTCATACATAATACGTATATGTATATACATATACTCTCAATTGGCACATTTACGTGTTTCATACTTTGTAGACGCAATCCCTTGGCCCTAAGTGCCCTAAGTGATACGTCCGTTTGCGTACTCGTTATTTAAATTCGATACGATTTTGGAAGAAATTTTCTTAAATTATATATAGATATATGAATCGTTCATTGGTTAAATCGATCGAGAACAAAATTAAAATTCAAATAAACATTATTAGTCTTAAGTTTCAAATATTTCAAAAAGATTGAGTTAATGTGTGACATCGCGATCTCGTTAATAGAGGATAAACGATTTCCGTGAGCTCTCGACGGTTTTATGCAATTTTCAGTAAACCAGAGACTTGGGGGACAGGTTGTATTTTGAGCAGGACGGCCAACGCACGCAGTCTGACAAAATTTCCAGAGGGTAACGCCGCCGATCCAGCTATTGTATTTAGATTGGCAGAATGATTATTTCAGCTTGAAAGGCATTACCGCAGCTTTCAGTGGGAGCTGAGAAAGTTATGAGTGCTAACGAATTGGATATCAAGTTGTTGCGGACGATGGAATTCAATTGTACGTATTCATAAGGGGAAGAGTTGGCTTCTGAGTGTGCGATGGAAAGAGTAATAATTAACAGTAACATTTCCATGGGTAATGATGTGTACAAGGTCTTGACAAACATCGGTCATTGCCAAGATTATGAAATAATTACAGTGGAGACAATTAGAATATTTCAAGTGACTCGGATTTCTCAGTAATACACATTTTTACATCTATTTATAAAGGAAATAAAGATACGAATAAAGGATAGGAAAATAGAAAGATTAGTGAAAAAAGTACATAAATAGATTGACACACGTGAAACCATTAGAGGATTTACCCTCGATGTTCTCTCCTCTCTCAATTCTCTCTCTTTTCGCTTTTCTTAGCGAGATGCGCTTCTTTGGAGGGCCTCGATGAAAAATAATCTCGTTTCTCGCAGCTCACAGGATGTCAAAATCTGACGGCTCTCTCGGGTCACCACTTTCCGCAACAAGAGTCGTGGTGCTTGGGGATGAGGGTTGCTACGAGCGATCATTAAAGCCAAGCGGCGCTCTTGCCAAGTGACTCCCAGCTTTTTGTCTGTCCCATTGGAAATACAAATTGGGACACTGATTGCGAGTGAAAAATTCCAAAAGAAATTCCAGTTTTACTAAAGAGGTTTTAATCATTTTCTCTTAAAGACGTAATTCCAAATAATCATTCAAAAGAAATATTCTCAAATGATTCGTATTATTAAATTGATATTTGCAGAAAAAAATGTAATCTCTTTTTAAAATGGAAATCTTGAATGAAAGTATTCGAGATGAGATCTTTTTTTAAGAGAGCTATTTGTAGCCGCAATTTCCTTGCAACAATGTTATTATACCGTTTAGTGGATATTCTTGCAAATTCGAGGGAAAATGAGAGCCACTGTGAGCCGCGGTTAAACTGACGGAAGCGGTAAATGGTTCGCGTCCAAGTTCCTCCGTCGAGACGCTTATTCATATTCATAGGTGTAACGTTTAGCATCATCGCGTCTCTCAGGATCCTCCAGAGACTTTGCCCCAAGAAGAATCAGCGTAGGAGAAATATCAAGTTACATTAACTTGTCGCATCAGCTGTGCATAAACCATTACTGATCACCCTTATCCCTTCGAAATTTATACTCACACTTCCCTTCGACGATATATTAGTATATCAAACTTTATAATGTTCACGACTATGATAATAATTTTATTGAATATCTTAAATTTCTTCAGGAATAACAAACTATCATTAAAATACTTCATCAGTCCCTGAACCCTTTTATACTAATTATATTAATTGAAACAAACCTTTTCTTAAATTAAATACTTTTTTTTAAACATTTGTAACTGATATAATAGATTTTACACTCAAGGATATATTGACAGGAAAAGGCAAGCTAAAAATCATTTTGTCGATATTGTCGAGTCCGATAATGCAAGTGAAAGAAGCCTGCAGTTCGTATCTACTTGAACAGCTTACATTTCCTTGGCCACTGTCTGCTGCACTTGGTTCGTGGTAAGTGATTCGCGATAGTACCGTGAAGAGGTACAATCGAAGAGAATTCTTCCCGCGGGGTAATTCAGAGCGTTATCTGCAGCCAGAAAGTGTTCAGTAGAATCAGCCTCCAAAGACAGACACAGCGTGGTAAGTAAAATCCACTGATTCTGAATTTCACCATTATCACTATAGCATCGAATTTCTTTACACTATTTTTTCATTTTCCATTACTATTATTGATACACACATATTTATATTATATACCACAATTGTTTTCTATAAAAACGACCTATTGTTTCATTCGAAGAAAGATTTTCACTTTGTTCTTAGTAAATTTAAAATCCCTGATACAAATGAACTATTATTATTAAAGGACACCCTGTAAAAGAGGATTCTAGTAAAAAGGTCACACAACCAGCAGTGATCCTAATTAAATCTGTTTATTAAAAAACTTTTCGCATGATCCAATAACAATCAAATCCCAGAGATCCTATGAACGGAGGGCGTCTGATCAAACTAATCCGCTAATATCCCCGCGAATCCTAAAACAAATCCGCAATACTACTCTAAAGAACCCTTTCATCATAGAAATATAGAAATCCCAAGAGTCAAGAGTGTCGACGAAGGGACACGTGTGCACCCCACCGCGACAGGTCCCGCTTGGTAATCCGTGCAACCCTCTCCGCATGGCGCAAACGTGTTACCTCCACCTTGTCACGTGTTCAGTAAGTATGTATGTACCTGTATCTTATTGTCGATGGTAGTGTAGAGATCGGTGTGACTGCCGCAGCAGGAGCGCGCGCGCAGGAACGAGAGAGGGAAGAAGAGCCGCGCCGACTGGTGACCCGTCCTATTGATCGACCTGGATCCGCAGTTAGCCTCGGTGGTTTCTATCCAATTGCTCGAGGACTCCGGCAGCAGCAGCCCTCGGAAAAAGGTGTCCGTGTCGCGAGCGCACCACCACCGGCTCTCTCTCTCTTTCTCTCTCTCTCTCTTGGGATCGTCCACCGCGATGGCATTAGCCACTGAATAGTCTCACGCGTTAATGATATCATCCGCGTGATTCTCGTTTTCTTCGTGAATTCTCGTGGACTTCCTCAACGATCTTCATCATCTTCTCTGGGATCGGAGATTCGCGCCTCGATAAAGGGTTCTCCAACCTCACACCAGTCTGCTGTGCACCCTTCGGACGCACCATGCGTTTTTGGTAGTAAGATTGTGGGTGTTGGTTGCCTTGATTCACTTTTCCGCTTTGCTGGCTGGCTTTTCAATGCTGGGTATAGAGTATATATGGGTCTTGCTCGATGGGTCTCGTGAAGGGTACGGTGATTGTGGGTGGTAAGTGCGCGACACTTTTTTTTTTCTGTGGATGATCCTTTAGTTTGCGAATTTTATATAGAATTGTGTGATCCACTGCGGATGTAGCGGGAGCACTGCTGCATAAGGGTTGGGATTGCAGAGTTTTTGTTTGGGTTTGGGAGCGCGTGCATGTCCTGTGTGCTGGACAATCCCTTTCGTGCTTTTAGTATCTTATTTCGAATCGGTGTTTTTAAGATTTTTGGTCCAATTTCAAATGATTCTACCGAAATCTTTTTTAGCTGGGTTTGTTAGTTAATAATAATCAGAATGGTTGGCTTCATATTATAGTGCATTGTGTTGACGGTTACTTTTGGTGTTACTCCGATTAATCAACTAGTTTTCCCACATTAATTTGCCTTATTACGTGGCATTCTTTGTGACGTTTGTAGCGGCTAAAGCGTTACTGCGGTGCTATTTCAGTATCGTTTTTCGCGAATCGCGCGTCTGCATGCGGTCTGACAGTTTCCGCAGTGTGCTGGAAACAGTGAGCGGCATAACCAATAGAAGCGGCAATTTCTGCCAACGATTTGAAATATTAAGCATTGCGAAATTCTGACAAGCTATATTGTCATTCTTTGCACCCCCTCTCTACGTAAATTATTCCATTTCAAACTATAAGAAGAGTCTCTATCCAAATAATAATTTCACAGAAACATATAGTGTCAAAATTGAAAAACTTTTAAATTACACAATCAATTTATAGAATGTGATTATATTGCATATAACAGTATAGTCAAAATAATGGTTTTCAGTGTCTACATCGTGTGCGAATCTGCCGAAATATAATTATCGATTTCGACGCGCTATAGCTTACAGTGAAAATCTTCAATTTCTACACAAACCCCCTTCCATGACTGTTATTTCCAAATTTGCCAGTTCTCACGATATACAGTGCTTTGTGCAACAGGTGCGTTAATTATAATCATTAGAGTCCTCACCTGATATCGGTCGAATCTTCCTTTTGCTAGTTTAAGTCTTACAATAACAACTGTGTAATAGTTCCGATCACATAACTATTAAACCAGTACAGAATCGTCGAGCAATCGCTATTAATACTTATTGTTACTAAGCAAATCACACAATTGATTAATTCGTATGTTTCACCTTTCTTATTATTTTTCAATGCATGTAATCAACGTCCAATAGCCACTTCCTATATCTTTCTCATATAATAATTCACTTTGTTCTTATAATCATTTTGTTTTTCTATCTATCTATCTATCTATCAAAATCTTTATTGATCATTGACAATATTCCCTTTTTTCTTGCACTTAAATAATTATCGACACACTTCGTAATTCAATATTATTACTGTTTTAATTGTTTAATTTTTAATGTGCCACTTTGTTAATATTATCACTTTTACTCTTATCCGCAATGTTTTGAATAACCATGAATTTGAAGGAAAATGATAATCAAAGCGTATTTAACTAAAGTACGTATTAGGATTTGCTCGAACAAAGTAGCAAATATATCTCGTTTCACTTCGATTCATTGGCAATCAATTTAATCGCTGCTACATCCTCTTCACCAAGGATATTTACTCGGGACGCTTGCTATACGCATTAACATAGACTGCAATCGTTTCAGGATTGTCCATTGTGCACTTTTATACACGAAAAGCCCATTTTCATCTTGTCCTGTGCAAACAGCAGAAGGGACAACTGCGCCTTGTTTAGCTAACAATACTTTGAGAGAGGTCTTGATAGAGCACTTTAACTTTGAAGATGCAAAGATCGAGAACCATACTATCGATTGTAATCGGATCTTAGTAATTCCATTAGAGAATGAATTATATTGTATTGCATGAGGTTTTATGTCGATGATACCTATTCTTAAATCTTTAGATACGTTAGTATCTATCATTCGAAGAATAGAATACAAAGTAAGAAGCATAATAACGTTTAAAATAATTGACTTTATCAAAATTCAATCGACACTCAATAAACTAATTTTATATTAATGGAAATCGAACTGTGTTATTTTGGAAATGGAAACAACGTCATATCGCAATGACGCCATCTGCATGTTGCTGGTATAAGAATTCATTATACACATAGTTATAGTGACCAAGTGTGTAGAATCACATATTAATAATATTCTTTATCGAATAGTACAATATATAATCGTTTAAAAAATAAATACATATAATAATAAATTTTACAGTGAACCTCTGTAAGTCTATTAAATCTTTTATTGTCTTACGTCTTCTTATAGTTTCAGTTCTGCCACAGCTTATTTGCGACGAATTGAGCAAGGGCAATATAAATATATGTTTTTCATAAATGAACGATGGGCGAATTTTAAAAATTGCGAGGTTCAACAGTTGCGTTTTGATGTGTTTGCAGAATAAGGTTGCACGTGCCGATCCGGTCGGATGAGAGCGAGAGAGGAAAGAGAGGAGAAGGAAAGTCGCCGTTGCAACTGATCCACGACGAGATCGTACAGAAGATTCAATCGTGTCATTGCGATAACCGAGACGGCTCGCATTGAAATATCCGTGCTCTCGTAGTAGAAGACTTCAGTCGTCTATTAACGCAATCCTTCGAGCAACACTTCTCCAGAGACATCGTTCTTCACTCTCAAGGTAACGTGTTTTCACATGAAAACCTCTAATGCTTCTTTTCCCAGCCATCAAAAAAATTTTGATTTCCACAAAATATTTAATTTAGGAATCTTTAATCAAATTCGCCTTTATAATTTTATTTCTTATAAAGTTGCTAGTAATGCTACATTACGCAAATCAATGCAAGCTACGGAAGCCATGCGCAGGTTAACGTGATATTGACTCCTAATTATGTTAGAGATGGCAATCTCTATTTTTGTCATAATATGTAAAATCGTATTTCTACAATACTTTTATATAGCACCTTACATAATATTATAATTGAGATTATTTTTTTGCATGATACTAACATAAGATACGTAGACAGTATGATTTCTTAAATAAGGTGGATTGAATGACCCCAGAAATTAAATTGGCTCGTTCATTGTTATGCTGTTCACAGTTATCATGCAATTAAAGCTCGAGTTTCACATTATGCCCTGCATAATGCGTGGGATAGGTCATTACCTCGTCAAAGACTTCCTAATAATGCAAATCTTTATGGAAATTAGTCACAAGCTTTGATCCACCTAATTCCCAGCTTTTTTTTATCTTTAATTCTCATTTCACTAATTTATCAAATCTTCTTAATCCGAAACCTTTGGGACGTGGAATGCAAATGCAATCTCTTTTAAAGGATTAAGCGCTTAGATTATGTGTCATCACTAAGTCACCTACTAAGAGTATGAGATTTTAATTAAAAAGTCCGTCAGAAAAATAAAGTTAAAGAGAATAAAAATAACATTAGAAGATTAATATTTCATTTTCACTATGTTGTATTATTTTGGTATTATATTGTTACAAATTATTAGAATATTATTGACGCTAATGCATATTTTCGCCCACGCAAAATCGAGTCAAGAATCATTTTACATGCAAAAGTACCTAACGAAGTTTCAAACTCGATTTATTTGGAACTAAAAGCTCGTACATTAAAGGATGTCACTTTTACATTTTCCATTTATTATAAGTTAGATATAAAAGCAATGTCAAAGTCTGACAAAATTGATTAGTTAACCGAATAATCTTGATACCAGATGCAAAATTATTTCAACGGTTTATTTAATTAGAGATAACTCGATGTGGTTTAGATTTGGCAGAGAGAATTGGCGAGGAGGTGAAGAATGGTAGAAAGGGGGAAATACCGCATTTCGTTGGCTCTTCGATTTGCCGCAGCGCTCAATTTCACTCATCCAATGATCTCATTTGAGTTTTTTCTTTAGAAAGTTCTTTTTATCGAAGAATTCGATACTGAAAGAAATAATTAATCCAGATTATATAATATAATATAATAACATCAGAAATTTCTATATTAACTATTGTAGATTTGTCCCATTCACAATTAAAATTCCTTCGATTCTCTATATCATCCCACGTTTCTAACTCAATTTACTACGATCCTCTTACTTGATTCCACTGACCGGTATCGATTAAGACTTAATCCCTCCGGTATTTTGTCTCTTGCGCTGTTTGCAACTTTCGTCACTGGGATTTTCCTCCTCGTCTAATTCCATTTCGCAATCGCATTTTTGAGCCTCGAGATCGATAGAAGTGTCGAATGTCAGGTTCATGGTTTATCGGACGTTTCCCTTGCTCAGCGTGAATTATCTTTATTGCGAGCGTAACGTTAAGTAACGTTAAAGTTAACGAAAAAGTAACGTTTCACGTGGGCAAGCACATTTATCGAAGCCAAAACTAACGGTGAAAGGTTTCTTAAGGTAACGTGATAGTGACATAACGAATTATTCACATATGCTTGTTTCATGATTATCTTATGATGCAAGTTCTATGTAAGCCAATTCGCGAATACCTTAGTATTCTCTATGTTAATCCGTTTTTGGCTAAAAATAATCTACGCAGTTTCGAATATTAAAATTTAATCGAATAATAAATCTGACTATTTTAGGGTCATTCTGAGATTATTTTAAACCTTTGCCACTATTTTCCATGGATTAGTAGCACGCAAGAGGATAATAAGAACGCGCATTGATTACAGAGTGCAGCGAGCATTAAACCAGTGTGGTGCGGTGAATGCAGATTGCCGTGTCTGACTTGCGCTGCGTTCGAACTACTGCAGAACTGGATTCCCTTGTTTTAAGCGGTATGAGGCTAGAGAGAAAGTAATCGCGAGTCCTGGACAATATGTGGACGAATCACTTATTAGTGGGTAAGTCTTCTCTGTAAATATCTCCTTTAAATGGAGCCGCTCTTCCCGATATGTACTTTCGAATAGACGGTATATCATAGTCAAGAACGGGCCAATAAACTCTCGTAAGTTGCCTGTACTCTTTCGAGCTCCTGATTATGGAGATCTGTGAGTTTTGCTTTCGTAGAGGTATAAACATAGAAATGCGAAGAAAAATTTCGTAGAAGTTAGATCTTATCGAGGTGATAATAAGGATTACATTGGTACCACTATTTTAATTCTTATTTATTCGTAGACTCTTCTAGGTTTCTTATGAAGTTCGAAAGGTAAAAGTTTCACTCGGAATACTGCGCTGTAGCTTGCGAGTTGGATTTCTTAATTGGGTCATTTGTTGGAGGCAAATGCTCATTGTGTCCGTTGGGAGTTAACATTGAGAGGATCTTAAGAAGCTCAGAGACTCTGTGCTAGTTTTTTACCTCGATTCTTTGAATGCTAGTGCCATTGTATGAAAATAAAAAACTTGGAATATATTCAATATATTCTAATTGAAATTCTATTCCTATATATATTATACGCATATAATGGAAAGTCAGGTACCAATGTGACCCAATATCGAGTTATATACACTTCGCTATAGAATGATAGACTTAATTAGGTTCTTTTTTTACTCTGCTGAATTTGATTTCTTATCTCGATACTTTTACCCATCTCATTTAACGTCTGGCAATTTTGCTATTAGCAAGAATTCTAGACTGGATTTTAACACAATTGCAATAACATAGACGCTTGTTCACTATTTTCTTTACAATTAGTTAAGGTAATTATTTACAAAGACGGCTCACAAGGAATTTCGATGATTTTCACATATGTTGTAGATCTCACTCTCCTGATCATTTTTATGTATATACACATAATGTATGTGTGGGGGAAACGTATAGGAAAAAAGATACAAGCGATCAAAAATTGTATAAGTGATTAAATGTACGGTCCCCGGTTGCACCCCCTTCCTCAGATCTGACACTGACCTGACCGATGACCTTAAGGCATCATGAGACTTACCACGTTTCACAGTTGCCCCCCCCCCCCTTCCTCGAGTCTGGTACTGACCTGACTTGTGACTATAAAACGTAATAAGTCTCATCATGCGTCACAGTCACAGGTCAGGTCAGTGTCAGATTCGAGGAAGGGGGTGCAACCGGGGACCGTACATCACTTATACAATTTTTGATCGCTTCTATCTTTTTTCCTATACGTTTCTCCCACACATATATATACATTAAAATGATCAGAAGAGTGAACACTACAACATATGTGATAATCATCGAAATCCGTTGTGAGCCGTCTTTGTAAATAATTACCTTAGTCGATATCTCTCGATCCTTTGCTTTTAGAATTCTTCTATAAATCAATTTTTAACAAAGTGAACAAGTATAATACCGAAATCTCAAATTACATTTGTACACTGATATTGCAAATTATAAGCATCCTTGTATCGTTTCACTAGGTAACAGGTATGCACATTTTTTATAAGACTAATACCTCTACTAACTTATTAGTGTGTCGCTAATTAGTATCTCGATTGACATATATCTCACATAAGTATAGACATTACAGTATTAACACTTAACTCAAACATTTTCCCAAATGTTAATGTTACTGAAGAAACAATCCTGCTTCACGATTCTATAATTGAAACACTGCATTGACACGTACATCTGATTTCGCATTCACCGTTAGTCGTCTTTCTTTCGCAAGTTACTGGGTAGTTTCAATGTGACCGTATTTCCTATCGCACAGTTTGCCATGCTCCGCCCCCTCCCTTAGCCCATTCTGACACTGTTTCAGATTCTAATCAATGAGGGTACTTTCAAAACTTTTATATCATTCCAAAGTTCTACGTATTCCTTCTTTTTCCACTGGTTCTTGCGATATGGCGACAGTGCTATTATTATAAAAATCAATTTTTTCCTCATAACTTCCTTTTTTATTCTTGAACCACCAATTGCTAAGAAGTTTTCTATGCGTGCAGAACACATATACACGTGTACACACACATATAAGTAAAGATCTGGATTCTAAAAATAGCATTTCTTATACTGCTACCACTGCGCGTACTATATCCATCGATTTTACGGAGTTGTTTAGAACGAGGTCTTAACGTTTACATTTTTATATCTAAAAACGACGAAATTTGAGTTCACTGTATATTGATTATATTTGAATTGCACGCTTGTATGGAAAGTTTGATTTCTACACTGTAGACAGTGAAGATATAATTTTTCGAAAGAGTTTATTTTGTCTTCAACACTAAATAATTATCTATATCTCTACATTTCCCCTTACAGCCAACTTATGGAGCGTTACTGTAAATTCTCAAATATTTATCCTCGTGCGTTTTTCCAATTGAATCTTGCATCTTGAGTGCATATTGGAAATTAATTATCATCCACGTAACTAACGATAGAAATGCCTGCAGATAACTAGGACAAACGTGAAACTTACCCTGCACCGTGTTTGTAACTATGTCGTTCTGTAAATAGTCTTGTATATACACACGGTTTTCTGGTAATTTAATTACGGTAGAATTAAATCTAATTACAAAGTAGAAATGGCAAATAGACCGAATCTATTTTTAACACAATTACCATTTTTCTACTGGTATCGGGAGAAGAATACATTCTCCTAGGATTAAAAGAATCCTAGAAGAGGGTAGTAAAGTGAATTATAATAATTAGCAGTTTGTTAGGCGTAGTGTGCCAGTAGGATGATTAGCGGTAGTTTTAGTGAATTAAACACGCATTATGTATTCACGTTTGCCATTGCGTAGGCAGCCACACTGCTCACTGTGCCACGAGTGACTTCTAAAACAGTGTTTCGTTTCAGCGGCAATTGTTCTCACGGTTGCCACCGTCTGTCGTGCGGAGTGTCAAAGTAAGTAATTAAGTCAATCATCAATCTCTGTTCCGTTTTACTGTCGTTGCGCCATGGAGACGCGTAATAACACCATTTAAGACATATACGTACGATTGTAGAGTGCTTTAACGACTAGAGACGTACTGTGTGATTTAAAAAAGTCTCCGTACATTTTTTACCAAATTAGATCTAATTTTTTGCCAGTTTTATCTGCGCCCACCCCCCTTCTATGCATGAATATTTAATTAGAAGAATTTATTATTATAAACTGAGTCGCTGGAATCGATGGTAATGCAATGAATTAATTTAATACATATATCTTTAGTTTCATCTTATTTATAAGTGGATTGTGATTAATTTTACAGTGTGATACTACATATAGGGAATTCTTAATTTCGCGAGATTGTACAAAGGCTTTTTTAATTCATTAGATATTTATATAAATAATGGAGTAGTTTTAGTACTCTCGAGAATATTGATCAACCACGGGATGCATCAAGAACGGCGATGCTTGATCTCGAGTGGCATCTTGTCTTTGTCATCTCTGATAAGTGCACCTCAAAGTTAACTGTACTCATTCGTACTTAAAAGCTACGTAGTTTGAAGCACCCCTTTCGTATGATAAGAGAAATCTTTAGAAATTCCAAAATGCCTTTAATAGGATTCATTCTTTACATATTCCTTTCTAGTCTCGCATCGTAGTAAATGCAACGAGAATGAGTTTTACTATAGAGGGTCTTTCGCAATTGAAGTATTGGTGTGCAAATTTCAGAAGCATGTATCACTCATCGAAAATGAACAATTCGAATAACAATGAAACTGATAGATTCATTAGATTATTTTAATACTATTTAATTAACCATTTTCTTTTTTTATTCAAGTGGTTTGTCGAAATGAGTACTATACGCTTCTGCTACTTAATACCACTCCTTTCGAAACCCTACATATTTTTGCTTGGAAGAGACCAGTTAGTTGCTCTCAGCTAAATGATGTCAAGTGGCAAATTTTTTATCGGCTTAATGTTTCCCGCAGCTCGTTCCGTCTACTGTTATGAGTGCGATTCGTGGACGGATCTTCGCTGTAAGGATCCTTTCAACTACACTGCTCTTCCTCGAGATCAACCGCCCTTGTTGACCTGCAATGGCTGTTGCGTTAAGATGGTCCGCAACGCAAAATCACGTGAGTTTCAGGAAACTCCATTTCCAAGAATTAACAAAATTGAGTCTATTTCCATTTGTCCTCCTAGATTCAGAATATCACTTCTACAGAATCATTTCCTCAGAAATCTAACACTTTATCCCGTGATTATCTTAATCGTTTCAATACATAGAAACGTTCTTAATCCACCGTTTCCTCGGTTTCTGTTTTCAGCATACGAGAGCGTGAGAAGAACGTGTACTTCGCAACTACAGATAAACTTATTCATGGTGGACCACGTGTGCATGATGGAAAGTACCGGCACTGGTCACATGTGCTTCTGTGAGGAAGATATGTGCAATCGTGTCTCCCCGACCTCGTGTTCGAATCCCGCACTCCTGCTAATCCTTTCGACCCTTCTCATTCTGCGCTCGGCCATTTTAGGAGCCCCAGCTTGCTTTGTAGAACGTTTCAATGGTCATGCGGTATAACATTGAATTACCTGACATGTCCATTCACAGCCGAAGTGGGTTCAAATATCATATCCATAGTAAAGCTCCAGTCGGCCAAGTCGAGCTGACCTCTCGCTCACGGGACGAGCGATTTTCTTTCTCTATCTAAACCTTTCTAAATTCCCTTTCTCTTTTTTTCTCACTTCCCTCCACACCTTCTACTTGTACAGTCACACCAAACAATGGACTCACTATTTAGACGATTATCATGTTCTTTGCTCCTCTAGTGGCCTAGAGACCTAATTCATATAGCCGTAGAAGGATTCCAGAGCAGCAGTGACACCTTCTTCGCATGGAGACCAGAGCAAACTACCACTAAATAGTCACGGAAGCTGACTTCGATGCCAGGAGATCTTTGTTCTTTTGCTCTTATCTCCATATTGTCTGAAGAAAGGGGAGACAATTGTTTTTTAATCGCCACACAGGGTAGACTTCCAGCTTAAAATAGCTGGTTGATCGTAGAGTTTAGGGCACTGTTTTTTCAGATTGTGCAGGTATTTTTCTCTTGACATTCGGCGCAAAGGTTCTCTCCTTTTTTCAGAGATCTTGCATTTTTTATATCGTTCGTCCCGATCGCCCGACTTGCAAGGACGATGAGAGATCTTGCTCGTCTTTTGCGTAGAGATCATGACTCGATTTCTTATCAGTCTATTCCTATTCTCTCTTTCTCTGTCTCTCTCTAACTCTCTATCCTTCTCTTTCACCATTTTACCGCAGAGTCCTCTTTTAAAGCTCTTCAACTCGAGCACTGCTGGCATCGTTGCAATGGATTCGCGATACACGTGGACTGCGGGAGAGTTTCCCATAAGTCGAGTAGACGAAGTAAAAATAATTGCAAGCTTCGTAAACCATACGTTTTAATCAGGACAACACTGAGTACAGCCTATATTAAATAGAGTTATTTCTTGTACTTAGTCAATGGACGAACGGTGAACGCTTGTGCTGATAAGATCTTTGCCAATGCATAACATAAGCTAATATATATTATATATTATACGCCAGATATGTATTCTTTCAAAATCCATAATTAGGGTGAAATTGTCGAAGTATATAATCGCATAATCGTTCACCGCTCGAGTAAAGATGCCTGAAAGTTATACCGTGATTATCGCGAGGATCGAGTGTATGGTTTCGAAGAGCATATTGATGTTCAACTAAAGTTGAAAACTGTCTACTATCCTAACTGGAAAATTACTCCTCGCAGTGAATTTTATTGCATGCACTCGATTGTCAAATAATTGACGCGAAATAGCCGAGTTTTTAATGAGCGGTAGCTTTTTATCCTCTGAAGATACAGGGTATCCTACTCAATTTAAATATTGGAAATATCTTGTTTTTTTTTAATGACACAAATACCGAGACTGTAATACGAAGAACAAGAAAATTTCTCAAGGTGATTTTTTATAGGATTTGAAGGTAATGGAATCAAGATTAATTAAAAACAATTCAGAATTTTGTTTGATGATGCAAATGATGTTCACTGAGTATTTAAGATGTTTAAATTAAGTGGGATATCATGTATATTCTTCTTCTCTCTCTATCTCTCCACTCTCACTGACTATCGAGAGTCTCGGCCGTTTCCTTTGCAACTTCAGCAAGCAATTCTACCTCTACCTCTTTCTCAGGACACACTAAAATTGATACCGTTAGAGAAAGAAATGAAATATTTGACGATACATTGTATTGATATAGACCATCTTTGACTCGTTGAAATGTTACCGTTTCGACTTTTCCGTTGACTTTTTGGTTTGTCCGAACAATCCTTATGAGCAGGTATGACGTAAGCACTGCGTCCCAAGAATCTCTCACAGCTAGATATATATATATATATGACTCTCGCTATGAGTTTTTCGCGGATTGCTCTTTCTGCAACGCGTGTTGCTATTTCTCTTTCTAAATTCATCGCAGAGTATCCTAATCGCATCCTTCTCTTTCTCTATCTTTTCTCTTCTTTCTCTACTTTTCGATCCTGCTTTTCATGCGTGAACGTAGGTCGATTTCCCAGTTGTTGCACTGTTCCTCTCCTTCTTCGCTATTGGAACCTGACCTGATAGTACGGAGAGGACGGAATAAGAGATGAGCGATCTAGATGACATCGAGTGATAGAGATGACCTCTACGTTAGGACGCATGCCCATCCGCGACAGCAAGCCTCATCAAAAATGCAGCCGGAACAACGGAGACGGCGAGCGGCGACCACGGCACTTTTTACTCTTACTTTCAGGCGTGTTACAATTTCTTCGATGCGCGCGTGCTTCCTAAATGGCAGTGCACATTGCCAATGACAGTTTGGTGTATTATCTCTAAGGTGACTCGTGTAGTTGTGTTTCCAATGGAAATCATTAACTTTGGTTAACTTTTCGAAGCTTCTTAACGCTCGACTAACTTCTCAATTAAAAATCATTACTTTCTTTTTTTTTTATTATTTCATTTTTCTTGTGAGTAGGTTAGTGAATTTCGGACGAGTTGTATTTGGAGGAAAAATTTAAGGAGTCAGTCTGTTAAGAAACTTCTTCGTTAAAAGATTAATAGTCGAATCTTATAATCTTTGTTAGTTGAAGGCTTGAATATTTGAAAATTATTGTTTCGAGAGATTTGAGCATGACAATGTCGTGTCGTTGAAGGGATTAATATTGTTTGGTTTGAGTCAGAGAATTTGTAATAGTGGGATGAATTTGTCTTTAGACCACGAATGTCCTCGGTGTATTTCCGGAAGCGCGCACGCACGGGTTCTAGATCACAGTAGCTAGTGAACTCTGCAAATCACTTACTTTAGAGGAATTGTATTCGCACTGTAGAGAGGCGCGATATTCGAGTGCATGGATTGTAGCACCCCTGACATAATTAGTGTATTGAAAGTCAGACCAGAGGAAGTAATTGAAAAATCTTGTATTCGCAAGTCGATAATTCAAAACTATTTCCTTCAACTATATTAACGTCGTTACGAGAGAGTTATATATTTAGATTGAAAGAATATTAACATTATAAAATTGCATTAACGTTGCATTAGCTGGAGAGATTTATGTAACATAAATGTTACTTATCGAAAGTTACAATTCGAGGCATATATGCCAATCGAAGAATCATCGAAGAAACGATGAATTATACGTTGATCTTGATTGAGTAACTTAAGAAGAATCATAGTCTATCTAACACTCTGTCTACTGACTTTCAAGCCGCAGTGCAACAGCACTTTGCATGATACTTGCATGCGTCTGCCGTTAGTAATTCTTACGTACAAAACGAGTTCCAACCCCGTGGCCACAATTACGAAGGAAACCTCGTCGAAGAAAGTATCTGAGTTAAATAAAACAAGTTAATATCAAAGTTTATGAAAAACTCTTGAATATCTAGAAATGAGGAATAATACTAAAGACAATGGTTCCTTTGATACTTATGGCCAAAATCAGCCACCTACGAAACCCTCCACCCCTTGCGACGAGTGCAACGCGAGGCAAACATGTTGAAAAAGATCAAAACGCAAAGCACAACGTGGGCCTTCAGCTTCGATCGTGCCGATCCTCTACCAGCCGCTTGAAGCCTGTTGCTTCTCTTCTATTCCTAAAAATGGATCGAATTTGAGTATCGAAGCTTTTAGCTTTTCGAAAATCACGACATTGACTCGTATCGGTTGCTTCCGGGGTGGTTTCAAAGGGTAGATCCCTGGTACAAGGCAAGCTGAACGCGCATGTCCTCACAGAGGGGCTTTCGAAACGGAGCCTCTTGCCACTTTATTCGGTGCCCGCGCGCGCACCGGCGAGTCTTTGGCAAGCCATGCGGCTCGTGTCGCGTCATTTGTTCATTGTCGCACGCGCGGCTGCGAGGCTATTATTTTACATACATACCCTCTATCGAGGACGCTAATATCGGACGGTCAACTTGATAATCAACTGCTTTAGGTCGATCGCTTGCAAGAAAGACTCTATTAACAAATGACTATAATTTGTGCTTCTTGCACCCCTTCTTCCATGAGGGGTAAAATAATTTACACCTATGAGGAAATCATGTTTCAGGAGGCAAAGTGATTTTATTGATTATTTGAACACTCTGGAATGCGGATATTTATCTCTGCTATTCTTATAATTAATTCATTCTTAATCCTGTATTTCATTGGATAACAAACTAAATATGTTGAGAATTTTTCCAAAAGTATTATATAAAAATCCGCAATCTGGTTTGCGAATCACTTTTTTTCAATGAAATAGTGTGTTTTGCGAATGTTTTTAAAGAGCTTGTAACATTTTTTCCGTTGAATCTGTTGGATTATTATAATCGATGAGAGGAAAGTGTATTTGTATGTTGAAATTGGCTTCTGCTGAATCAATTAGTTTTTGATGAAACGATGCTTCCTGAACGAGCACTCGGATCGAGCTTTCCACTGAGACAATGAAACGTTCCATGTGCACAGCCAGTGAAAGTGAAAGGAAGTTGACCGTTTGAGGAATGTCTTCTTGTGCTAGCCACGCTCTCTCTCTCCACACTTTGGTACATTCTGCTCGCACCTTGCTCACGATTATACATGCCTCCCGGACGAAATGGCAGTTCATGAAACAATTTACAATCGCAAGGATTCTCGTTCAAGACTCTGAAAGAGTTTTGAAACATGTTAACATGTGCACGAGTATTGACTGACACCTGGGCAACTCTGAGGAAAGGATATACTGTTTCAGAGTTAGCAATAATTCTCTCTTGAATTTTTTTAATTGAAAATTAAACATCAAATTTTGATCGTTCGTTTAATCGGTCTACAAATAGTTTCTTTTTCCTTAGTAACATGTTATAAGGTCAACGCGGTGTATTACTGTGTGGAGAATTACTAGACTACGTTCTCACGTGCAAGAATTTCAAGATGTCTCTCAGAAGTTCTATTTTTTGCAAAATTTGGATGTATCAAAAAGTAATTCTTAATAATTGCGCCTGTGAGAAGTGAGTCTCGTTGGCCCTTATATTTCTCTGTGTCTTATTTTCTGTCTGTCTTTGTCTGTATTTCTCTGTCTTCTCTCCAATCTGTCATTGCATATAGACATTACGCAAACTCTCATACAACATTTTTCACACTGACAAATCAACGAACAATTTAACGCTTTATTCAATGAACACTCGATAATTTCTCGAAAAGAAAAAAAAAAAACAAAGAAACGTTTCATTGATAGTTGTTTTATCAATTTTTCCTTATATTTTCCAATTTTCGCATCAAAAACTATTCGAAATTTACAATTGTACTAGTTTAACAATGTCTAGTTTGATCTGTACGTGTCGTCGTTTGTTACACAATTTTGCTATGAAACGATACAAGTACACTGCCTGTCGATCGAAAGCCACAGATCTGATTTTGTGAAGATTGTTTCAACAAAGAATGGTATATGTTTCCCTCTGAGCGCGTCCGGCAATCGCACGGAGCATATATATATCTTACTTGTCGTCATACGACAATGATAGCACCGGTGCTGGCATGTGTGACATATTAAGCTAAATTTCATTCCAAAAAACCTGGCCTCGCAGCCGAAGAGTTTCCACGGGTATGGTATTATACATATATGTATAACTGGCTATGTATCATGCGAAGTAGTTAGAATTCTGCTGATCAACAGCAATGCGAACCCAACATACTATGGAACGCATAACATTACTTGCGCGCTAATCGATGCTGAACTATGCTTTCTTTCCCCCGTTTGAGCTTTTTCAGCTGCAGAACCGAAATGCTATCACGCTAAAGTGACCCCATAAAATGTTGGGTTCAGGAATTACCTTTAAGCGATAGTCGACGTTGTTCCTTATTCGTTTGTTTCTACGATAAGGAATTGTCTTAACTACACTTTGCGAGAAATGCGAAATTAATACAACGTTTAGATCATTTTTCTCTGTGCTACTCTGTACTGATCGTTGATTAACAGACTAAATTGAAAGTGGGAAGAAAGTGATAATTTCAAGATTGATACATTTTGAAAAATCTTACAATTCAATTGATTGGTGTTTAAATCATTTACTCTTTTTTCTTCTATAATTAAGACTTGATGTTTTCGACTGAAAGACACTTTTTCAACATTTTTTAAAAGTCATTGCGAATTGAAATTCTAACGTTTATCACTATCAATAATGTTGCTATTATGTCTCCGAGTAGCACAAGTAAAAATTGTCTCCATCGCATTTTTTAACACACAGTTTAAACGACCGGAGCCTTGAGATTGAATTCCAAATCGAATTGCGATTTTATAAATCAGCGAACTCAAGAGTCTCATCTACACTGGATTTCAACCAAATACCTTAAGTAAACAATTTACTGTTAGTGGCTCTTCTCGTCAAGACAATTCTATACTAACAATACATCTGGATAACAACGTACAAAGGCGAGAGAGTACTGGCGACTAAATACAAACTTATTCAGCCATTTGTGCAAAAACCACGATTCCTTAAACTTAAGAGAACCGCGTGTAAAAAAAGATCGAAAATGGCAAAAGTTAGTAAGAATAATTTTGCGTAATATTATCGCGAACCACGAACGTCTCAATTGTATAATAAAAGAAGAAAAGAGGTGAGAAGCTCGAAGATAGTCGACCGAGGAAACGGCAGGAAGAAAAGTGATCTATTTTCTCGCGATGCACATATCGATTGTTCATGTGATAAGAGTAATCGTTATCCAAGCGCAGGGAACGTGTCTCAGGAGTGGAGTAAGAAACACGAAAGAGGAGCGCATTACGGGGTAGTTCTTATAGTCCCTTAAGCACCAATATGAGGCTACGGCATCAGCTAGAAAGACGAATCGTGAAATAATTATTTGCACTACTACGATTAATTTTGTACCGAGACTAGCGTAATAGCGATAAACATAATGAGAGTTAAGCTGTGCTTAATTACGAGTGTACCAGAGCGTAATCGAACCTCGACTCTCTGGAACTTAATCTCTTCGAGCCATCAACTCACCACTAGATCCACAAGTCAAAATGCGAACTTAGAGAAATTTATCCGAAATATATTTTACTATTGTTTCAGCCAATTATATATAAATATATAAATAAATATAGATACATATATATATATATATATATATAAACATATGTATTGTAATACCAGGATTGCATTAGTGTTGTCGGTTACTCGAGGCGATATTACCGTCATCATAAATGGTTCCAGTAGTCGAGGTTCCGGAATCGTCAGACCCAAGTTCGCACGTTCATTGACGAATCTCGCTTACACAATATACATATACATATATATATACACAGACACAGACACAGCCACACACACACACATACACATATATATATATATATAAATAGTTATTTTTACTAATATCGGTCTCCTCGACAAAGTGAGCGCAGTGTTGAAATTGGACTTGGGATCAGTCAGTTGTACGCAAAGTGCCCTAAGATCGATCTATTTTCATGGGTAACGATGCGAATGTCTCAGGATTGTAAGAATATTACTTTTTGTGATGAGACAGAGACACATTGTTGCGAAGATGCGAATTGTTGTACTCTTCGAACCCTTCGACTTTGTGCCAGCGACGTTGTGGTTTAATTGTTGAAGCGAATAAGATGGAATATCAAGATGCAAATCGTGATACTTTGTTGAATTACCATGATATATGAATATATATATATATATAAATACATATATATGTATAAGTTTATTTGTGGTTATTGTTATTTATTTGCTGTCTTTCCAAAATGTTCCCAAAAGACTCCTAATTGGTGTAAGTATTAATAGGGGAGGAATTAATGAAGACAATATAGTGAACAATATTCAGATTTATTGTCACTAATCAATGCTTTGCTGAACAATATTATTATTGATTTGATACTTTCCATAAAGACAATGAATTCCTATGCAGTTCAATTCAATTCGATGAAGCAAAGCAGCCGGATTAAGAAAATAACGAATCCCAATAAAAGTTGAATTGGTGATTTTACAAATCAATATGAATGTAAAGAATTAGAGAAAAATTGCTAATGAAAATTAATATTTCTGCTAGATTTGTTGATCGATCCCGATCGAAAGTGAATTTAAAGCAATTAAGTTTTTAGCAGTGTTACTATTTTAATGGCCACATTTCTCGCAAATACTCTTTTTCTCTTTCGACATCTTCTTCTCTTTGGTGGGAGTTTCGTTGTCGAATTGCAATGAGACGAAATCGCCTGTGTAGGGTCGATGACCTATAGCCGCGATGGTTTCACTCCTGGGTAGGGTGACCTCGATGGTCGGCATGATCAGTAAGTCATCGGAATTCTCATCAACGTCGGTCCTATTTGCTGCGCCGTTCACAACACCGTAACTCGAAAGAGCTTTTGCTATTGTTTGCTTCTTTCTCGCCTGCTCACTGGATTCCTCGGAATACTTGGATGTTGGTCTTTCGCCGAAAGCGTCTGGTTTGATATATGAAAGAAGTAGATTTTTTACCTGAACATCCGATTCCAAAATTCTCTTCGATTCTTCTTTTAAATCGTTCAATATACAGTATATTGATTAACATTGGTTGACAGAAACAAGATTCAAATTATTCAAGAAATATCTAACTATCCCTGTTCAAGATATAATAAAATATCGAATTTAAGAATATTATATTTTATCCAATAGATCTAGCAAGCAAGCAGCAAGGTGTGAACAAAAGAGATAATTGAATTATTATTGTTACCTTAATGAGCTCTAATATCGTGGTGTGATTAAAATTAGAAATTCCGTGTCTTCTCTACGTGACTTTGTGGGTGAAGCAAGAAACCCTCTGAAAGTATCAACCGTTGCTAATTACTTAAGTTAATGAGAAAAGCATTAACAAAGTCGGAATCCGCCGATCAAATCGTTGATTTCAAGTAGTATAAGTGTGATCGAATACAGGATGCCATGTGAAGGGAATCAATTCTATTTCGATATTGGTATTCATTTAATACTGATACCAAGGATTCAAGGATATCGCTTCAAAGTTATACAGAGAAATTGCATAGGGAAGAAAAGGATCATCATCAGGAGCCGAAAAGAGCTTGAGCTACGTGATAAAGAATCTGAGCAAGCGACTAGAGAGCTAGTAGTATCAGTTAACATTGCTTGCCATTCACTGATAAATTCGTTTTATTTGTCTCGCGAGGCAACGATTCAGCCGTGCCTGAGCAGGAATCTTCGTCTTCCTGCATTTTTGGCAGTTCGGAGGACGGTTCCGTGGGTGGACGGCAGCATACGTAGCCCTAAAATCAATAACATTTATTAAAAATCCATAATATCAACCTGTTATTAAAATATTTCATTATACTTCCATTATAACTTATAAAATTTATATTACCTTATATTACATTAATTTGATTAATTTATTTTACCTGACTATTAATTGTTTAATATTAATTTTAAAGATAGAACAAAATTGAACGTAAACTTGATTTTTCGAAAAATAATTTTTCAATATGTTTCGATTTTCTATTTCGATTTCCAGAAGAAGGAATCTGTCAATTAGGTGTGTCCTACTTATTTGAAGGATCAATAGCCGATGATTGACCTGAATTCAATTGCACTAGGCACTGCTTGATCTTTACCTGTACAAGGTCCATGCGCGAATCTAAAGAGAATTGTTTTCCTGACATGAGTATTCCCCGAATTCGACGCCGTATCGCTGAAACGAGAAAGAGACGGTTTAATGAACAGAAGAGGGTGATGGAAATAATATTGAACTAACGATTAACGCAAGAACCATAGCTCGAACGAAAATTCAGTAGTATAAGTCAATGAGGTGCGCGGGAAGCTTAAGTGATATAACTCAATCATTGAAACAGACACCTTATACGAAAAACATTGAATAAAAGACAGTTTTACTTTTAAATCCTTTTTTTTTACTGTTGAAATGACAACCAGTGCAGGACTTAATCGTACTTGACAGCTTCCCAAAATAATTCATCCGAACATTGTTAAAGCGGTGGGAAACTAACGTTGCTTTTTATATTTTTGCATCTAAGATAAATCAGTAATTTTTACTACGTTTTTCTTTTAATTTCATTCAAATTATTGAGTGTTAGTGAGAATAAGATAGGAGGGTTGAAAGCGACCTTACTTCCCCACCAGTCCAATCAAGAATAGTCGCGTTCAAAGTAACTCGAAGTTAAATGTCCTTTATTATTTGCATAAATTTGTTTTTGAGGCTGATCAAGTTTGGCCGACGAATCGAAGTGAAAACTTGATCCAAAGAGTATCCACCTGGGCTATCTCTCGCCTCGAGTCGCAATTGACCAAATGCTTTCATGCACTCCTCGAAGACATCTGCTGCATCGTAGATCGCAGCGAAGCTTCCATTCACGATTTTCGGCGACATTGGTGAATTCGCGAGCAACAAGCTCGATCCAAAGTTCTCGTTCTTTTCCCGTGTGTCTGAAACAGCATGATTATATAGTGCAGAATTTAAAACACACACACATACACACATACATACACATGCATATGTAAAATGACAATTAATAAAATAAAATTGATAAATGTTTTTTACCTTGGTCGTCTGCATTCCGAAATAAAGGAGAGGCATCGAAATAATAGTAAAAAAAAAATGAAATAAGATCTTTTTCACTGAAATAAATCGAGGTGACTTTATTTTACAAGAAAAATTAACGGATTACAATAAATAAAATAACGATAACAAGGTAATATAATAAATTAAAAGTCTATTGAAGTCTAGTGCGCACAATACAAATAATTATGTTAATTTCAGTGTAATATAGTTTGCACTAATGCGACGGATAAATTACGTGTAAACACTAACTACATTGTAAGGTTACAATATGTATCAATAATATTAGTAACATGCATTTCGAGATAAGTAAATTTCAATCTACCAACAGCTCAAACTACAAATAATTATTAGAAATGTATAACTGTATAAATTTCTAATAGCGATCAGACTTGTAATTAACGAATAAAGAAACGTTAACATGTCAATTCGAATAATACGCTGAACTAACTACATTCTGCCTAAAATTCCTCTATTTCTAATTCTAGGAATTAGGAATTCTCGAATCTACACAGAACCAATAACCAATAATCTTCATGCGAAATTAATTACCATTCTCTTCCTTATTTTTGGTGCTTCGAACTCGTCACCTATGTTCTCAAATTCAATTTTAGGAGCTAAACGAATAATTCTACTAAAAGCAACAAAAATCGAATATCGAGAGTGATATCGTATCTACGCATTCTCTAATTTGTCATTCACTAAATACTTAGAATCTGTTCAAAAGAATAGTTTACTAAAACACTACGATCAGTGTGCTTCGATCCGTTTGCGCTTGATTTTCGTGTTACCTGCTAGTGGAACTCTTGCTCGCACTGGCGAGCCACTGCTATCTCCTAGAATTTCATTCGCTGTAGTTCGTATCTCGGCCCAATCCTTCAGGATATCTTCATTAGTAGTACTGAAATCACATACAAATTTTTTTCCCATTTCCCGCAACATCTATTTTATTTCTTGACCATCTTCTTGAATCAACTAGAAAAGAAATCTTACTTGTTAGAAGTAACGGTGAATCTAATAACGTATTTCCCATGTAGAGCAGCTGGCACGCAATGCACGCGTCCTCGCGAATTCATTTTCTTCAAAAGTCTCTCGGTCAGCGAATTTTCACCACGAAGACGGAAGACAACCATTCCTAAATGCCTCGTTGCGGGTATTTCAAAACGTGCATCAGCCAGGACTAAAGCTTCGAACTTTTGTGCCAGCCTAACACCCTGAAAAAGAAAAAAAAAAAAACCATAATTGCACATTTATCCAAATTGGACCCTAAGTATATCGTGGAATTTTAATTGAATAAAAATAGCGTATGGAATTGATTTGATAAATAGTTTCTCGATACGTACTTCACGTATGTGTTTTTGCAAGCCTCTGATGCCATAATTCCGAATGACAAACCAAAGCTTCAGGGCTCGGAACCTCTTCGACAGTGGTATCTGCCAATGCTGGGATGGAAATAATAATGAAGATATCATTAATGTGATCTAATACTTTTCTTGCAGCATTTATTATTGCGTTTTTTTAATCAGTTTCTTACCATGTAATCGATAGCCAGGCCTGAAATCGCAATAAAACATTCATTAATAACTTAATAACTTTATCTTACTTATCAATGAAATAAATTTTATTTATTTCATTCATTAGACTATTTTGAGATTTAGATTTAGCTACAGATGTTAAATTAGTTTTTGATACATTGCGATTTACCTGAATTCTCATGCTTCAGGTACAAAGGATCCACGTTAAAGGTCCTGTGAAGAGCTTGGCTGTTCTTCACCCTGAAAATTGCAAGAAATATTTTCACTGCGTTAAATACATTTAATCGGATCTCTATGAACAGACGTTTCGCTTAGCATTCGGAAAATAACTGAACCGTGAATTTTACTCGATTGAACATCGGTAAGTAATTAATACTGTTGAAATGAAATCAATCTTAAAATACTAATAATTATGGGAATCGGATTAAAATATCAGTGTATAGCGAGTAATTAAGAATGATAATTATTAAAGTTAGTAAAACTGAATTAATGAGATAATAAAGAAGCTATCGGCCTTAAAAGATGACGAAGCGTTTCTGTAGGAGATTGAGGAAAGGGCGGAAATTGCGGAAAGAATGAAAAAAAATAACTCGCGTATCCGTAGGTCGACCTGGAAATCAGGACGAAATGCACTGTTCCTAATTGAGAAGAAGATTCGTCCGTGACGAATTTTCTTAGGTGACATTTTGAAGTTGAATTAGTTATCGAAATTAATAAGGTGACATGTTCTTCTTTTTGCGGAAGAAACATATAATTTGAGAATTCCATAAAATGAATAATAAATTAAAATCTTACTCACCACATAGCAGTACAGTCGAAATGCACCATAAGCCACTTGCTCGGATTGAAAGCAATTGAATCTGCATACTCGATGCCTTGCAACCAGCCGCGAAATTCGGGACATACGAATGCACTGCCTGCATAAGCTGCATCCACGTGCAACCAGAGTCCATTCTGTTGACCTATATAAATAAAAATCATTTTTCCAACTTGCCTTTTAGTTTAATTTTAATAATTAGTTTGATGTAGAACAAGTTATAATAATTTCACTCACATATCGGCCCGATTTCTTTGAGATTGTCGAAGGAACAAGCGCCAGTTGTACCTAAAGTTGCACAGACCTACGTGAAAAATTAAAAATATTCAATAACTTTACCGTGATAAGAGAATAAAACCTAAAATGCATTGAAATTCCACATTAGGAATCATTTTCTAAATAAATCTTTGTACAAGTTCGAAATTCATTTTTGTTAAAATTGAAAGAAGTTTAAAATTACTTTATACAGACTCTGTTATATATAATACAGGATAATAGATAGATATCTACTATTGGCCCTCAGAGACCAATTAGCGAAAAAATAATCCGTCTTGTAACGTCATGCTGTTGTTCTCCTCGGTTGCAGGCCAGCAATTTTTCAAGTAGAATTAATCGCAAAGCAGATTTAATATCCGCTGGTAGCAATTAAAATTTCTATAGAATTTCTAATCGTATCTAATTGGGAATGGATCTGGGTATCGTATATAATTATACAATGTATATTACCTGAACAAACTAATATTTTTTAATAATCTATAATGAACGATGAGTTCTATGAAAGAAAGATAAATGATTTTATCAATGAATGAATTTGTCACTTACGTAAAATGGAAGCAGACCCTCTGCACGATCTCGATTTAATGCTTCTAGCAGTGCATCTCCTCGCATACTGAGCTCCTCGTCCGATTCGATGTACCGCATTCGCACCAATCCTATCAGACCAGCTTTTTCAACGCTCGAGTGAGCCTATATTTTGACAGATAAAAATAATATACAATATACTAACGTTTAATGCTTGCAAATATTTCAAAGAAAAGCAACCTGGTACTATACAGCCATTATACAGATTATATTGCTTGCAAATGGGACTCGTAGTTGCTTCAAGATAAAAACGAGACTACGACAACTTGAAAATGTTCTACTATCTAATGTAAAAAGTATAATTATGAGAATAGTCCCCAATGAGCTGTAAAGTAGAAACAGACATACACCTGCTATTTTAATAATTATATTGGATAGAAGAATTGTTCGTTCAGCTACGTCATAAGAATATTGCAAAGCTTATTCTACTTATAAAAAGATTCAACATTTCTTGAAATTCTTCCAGAAAATTGTTGTAAATTAGAATCTTACTTGATCCGAGCAATAAGCAACGAGTCTCGAATTGATCTCGGTAGCTTGACGATCCGGTTCACTTTGCTGGACGTCTTTTATAGCTCGAGTCCTCGCTGCCAAGAGGCAAACAAGGGTTGCTTCCGAAGAAGTCGTTTGGATGACGCCGCCTCCAGCTCCACCAGGATGCTGGAGAAAATCTTCGGGCAGTCCAATCATTTTTCCTAACCAATTCATTACAATTGTCTCCAATTCCGTACACGCTGGACTAGAAGCCTGTCATTTTAACATAAAAAAGCTTTGTTTATTTCCAGATTCTTCAATATTTTATTACGTTTTATTTAAATCCATTTATTCCAATATAATAATTAAACAGTTTGTTTAGTTCGTTCAAGTAGTAAAATACACAATAACTGAAGCGTAAGTAAAATCAATAATGACAGCATTATCGTCAGGTATCTGTGTTCTGTTAAAGTGTTTAAGAATATTACACAGAGTTTTCAATAGTTTGCATCATTCTTCCCGGATTATCAGTTAAAAATCTTATTTATTTTCTACTCCAGTATTTTCTTAATATAATAATTTTGCAATTTTATTAAAGATAAGAATTCACGTTGGATACTTTACCCAAGTGAATCCGAGACAATTGATGGCATCGGCGAGCATGTCACCCAGCAAGCTAGCCGGTGAGTTTAGGGCAGGAAAATAGGCATGCATGTGAGGACTTTGCCAATGGGTAACACCTGGCATGATGCATCTCTCAACGTCAGAGAAAATATCGTCCCAGGATTCACCGTCGAGCGGCGCCGAAGCTGGCAGGACATTCCTCAAGTAGCCAGGTGAAACTGCGGGATAAACTCGTCGCGAACGAATATTCTCCAAATAATCCGCGATATAATCCACCATTTCCTTTCCTAAATAAAAAAAAACGCCACTTTATATTCAGAACACAACTTTCATAAATAAAAAGGAAAATGTTGAAAATGAACTGTGATAAGAACTAACAACTTAATACAATTTTATACAAAAAATGTTTGTATCCTGTAATTAACTTACGACCAGCAGTAAAGAAAGTTATCTAAGTGTCAGAGGTTCTATAATCGTCTTACGTAAAAAGAATTGATATACAGCAGAATCCAGATTATCCGACGATCATAAACATGAAAATATAAATAATTGAACAAACATCAAGAAATTCGTTTTACTTCTATTCTTTTAAATCGAAGAAAAATCTGATTCTTTCAATGAAAGACAATGTTTGGAGCATAGAAGAAAAGTCCTTAATAAGTTTTTCGAGATTCAACTGAAGTTTTAGCTCCGTAAACCGCACATCGGATGACTGAAGATCCTTGAGATCCTTTCGAACAACATTCTGCCTGCTTTGTTCTACTTATTACTGTGTACTCTCTAAAGACTCGATCGCAAACTGTTTCCCGTTACCTTGGAACTGCTTTTATTTTCTAATCGAACTTTTTATAGTTAAACTGTTTAAAAATCGCTACAGTACAATCTGAGTCTCTTTGACGCGCGTATAAATGCATATTTATTTATTCAGGCAACACGTATTGACTATTTTCCTCGTTACAAGTAAACAATAGACGTTGATGTGTAGGCGATGTAAAAGGAATTTAAACGCATCGCGTGACAAACTTTTTCTAATAAACTTTTAAATCAATTTAATATGTTAATTCGGTATAAATATACACTGATTATAATCAAAGGAAAATACTGAAAGTGTAAATAAGACAAAGATAAAGTAAAATGTGTAAAAAAAGGTCAGTTCTTCTAACCAGTTCACATCGTTAACATGAAACTGAGAGAAGACAACTCGGCGAACATTTGTCGAAAAGACAGCAAGGGAATGAAACTGTCGACTTTATCGTACGAAATTGGATTGAGACAGAAGGGAAATTCTCCGTGAATCTTTCGCTAAGGATTCCGAGATTTAGCTGGTAACGGCGAAACGATCGTATTGGAAACAATGGCAAACCCATAAAATTCCTCGTAGCCTTACTTCCGTTGCGTGATTCTCTTTTATTGTCTACCGTTTTCACACTTTGAATTCGTGTTTCAAGGTATCCTACTAGTTCCTATATATTCGAGCGACGTTCTACTATGCTCGGATTTGTACTCGTGCAACCATGGAATTTTTAAGGACATCGCGAACAAACTATAACGGAGCCTTTAACTTTTTAATCATAAATATTACTATTTACACTGAAATTCAAGAAAAAGTTAATGTGACACTTACCATGTTTCCGGTACTCGTCTAGATTCATAGTATCTGTAACAAAAAAAGAATTACAATTTTTAGATGAAAGTCTAGTGACACTAATCAGCAATTTTTAAAAAATTTCATTGATTCGTTAGATTATTGAATTATTTTCCTTATGTTCTATGTTTAATATTATTGAGAATTTCGAACCTGTTAAGAAATATATTATCTATCAATTGCGAACGTTCTTTTCTCTGTCACGGTATATCCTAATAGATTATTTTAACTCACTGTGTTCAGTACGATCCGCGCGCCTCACCCACGATCCTCACAACACCCAAATCTCAAAATTACGATGGCACCGTATCAGGCGCATGTGTCGAAATTTATGAATCTTCAAAATCCGACGAAAGTCAAACGTGATTTCGTCGCGTTTTAGCGATTGGATCGAAGAAACCAGTGGTATCCGTACGGAAAAATAGCAAGTCAACAACAACGCGATGTTGACCTAGCAGCGAACTTCACGAGCCTCGACGATGAGTGCTGGAGAATGATTTGTACGGATTCGTAATGATCGATCGTTCGTCACATGGGCCTAGAGCTTATTAGGCTAGTGTCACAAGGCTCACGATGGCCTAGAACTAGATCGTCCAAGACTCTGACGACTCGAATCATTCAATTTACAATATTATTATTTTCACTCTTCTAATTTAATTTATCTATATATTTATTTAAGTAGGTAGTATTTAATTAATAGTAGCTTGACTATTAATCAGTGTTGAATACGAATGAAAAAAAGAAAGGAAAAACAGTAGTTTTAAATTATATTTTATCAAAAATAAATGAATTATTGTATTCGTGTATAGTAACAAGGAGAAAAACTGTATTAAGAAAAGTGGTTGAAGTTTGCATAATGAGTTCTTCGAAGGTTGGCCGTGCACTCGTAGGCTAATTGGAGGAAGCTAGTTTTATGAGGGCTTCCGGAAGCAAGGAACATCGGGGAGACTATCAAGAGACGATTAGGGATCGTTCGGAGTTGGAAAAAAGGAATCAGGAAAGACGGAGGCACGCTCATGACGGAGAATAGAACGAATCGAACGAATCGACAGTCGCGCGAGGATCTCTCAAGCTTATGGGAGAATGACGCTTGCGCGCGATATTAAAAGCTCGTCCTTCCACCGTTTCCGCTTCCGACTTTTGTAATTTCCCGTAGCTTTCAGTCTTCGAACGCGATCGCACTGGCGAAGAATTTATCCACTGGCGTTTCCCAGTAACTGCTGATGATGCTGCTATTGCTACTGCTACTCTTTCTCACTTTCTCACAAGCATTTTTCTCATTGCAAAGCTTTTCTTTAATCTGCAATCTTTCGAACGACTTTCCTCGAACCCATTGTCACAAAGGTATCTTAAATTTGAAAGAAATTCGATGGAAATACTCCGAAAGAAAACTAGAGCACATTAAGTTCACGTATCGAAATTCAAACCGCCTGTGATTCATTATACAGAAATATATTATTATTATGTATCATAGAGAGAACAATATATATGAATTGAATTAATTTTTTTTAGGATTGTTGAGTCAATATACGAAGAGCAGTGAGATACAAGTAAACGTTTATTTGACTGAATAATTGCTTTCTAAGATAAAAGAAAAGATGCAGTAGAATAAGAAAGCGATAATTGTTCGTTTTTCACCTTGTTTCTTTTATTGATTCTCGTGCAAACAAACTTGCCAATAAACCTCGTTCATTTTCGTGGGAAGTTTAATTTATGCTTGATTTCTTATGATTCAGCATGAATGGCAATTTGATCTTGGTTCGGAGCTTCCATTTTACAATCTTTTCGCAATGATAGTTAAGAAAGTTGTAATCTGCGCCTGATGGATGTGAATTTATTATTCGCTTTTGTCAGCTGTATAAATACAGCTGCGAGAACGCTGAGGATGGTTTCTTCAATAAGAGGCGCAAGATCAAGGATACACACGTGTATTGTTATCTTCGATGATCGTAGTTCGTTACGCACTTGATGATGCGGTTGTTGTACTTGGGTAGTACTTAGGTAATTGTTAGCGATAACTTCGGTAATTGTTAGCGATAATAACTATTTGATAACTATATGGTATCGTATATTTTTTGAAATCCTTGAAGAATTCACGTTTCTATCAGCAGTTTAATGGCAGTTTAATGGCAGTTTAATGAAAAATCGAATTGGAAATGACTAATTGACACAAAACGTTACATAAGATCCATAAAATATTTGAAACTTTTTCGGTGCTGCTTCTGAATTATAATTCAATTAATTCTTAATTGAATTCGCACTTTAAGAATATCAAACTTTCAATAAGAATCCAAGCAATTAACTGGAGCACCTTTGTAATTAGACCACGGATCTTTATGCAAATAAGAATTGTATTATTTGCACAAAACTATACGGACTGAACTGAGAAACGTATAATTTGCTTTTATGAATTTTTTACACTGCACAAATAATAATTATAACTTATTTTTTACTTAAGCTCGAGTTAAATCAGAGTAGTCAGAAATATGTGTCAAATCAAAATTCAGTGGACGATTCCAATCGACGTACGAAATGTTAGAATCAAAATCAAATCGTATTTCGCGGACGATTTCGATAATTTAGCAGAAAAATCTACATTTTATTTATAACATTATTCTTCGCACTTACAAATACAATTTGCATAACTCATCGACAAAAGGAGCACTATAAGAAATCCACAATTACTAATTCACATGAGAAATGAATTGCAACAGCGTGACATTGACAATTTTCCAGGATAAACTGACCTTGTTCGAAGGATCCTAGTTGAAGAATTGATGGAGAAGAGTAGTCCAAGGAAGTGAGCAGAGATTTTGCCTTGATTCCTTGCGATCTTCCAAGAGGCGAGAATTTCAGAGGATGTTCTCTTCCGGAAAAAAGATGCGATATACCCGCGATCAGGAAGAATCGGTGGAATGCGTGCTGCTCAACAAGTGTCCGCTTTTATAGAAAACGGTGGAGTCGCGCAGGCGCTACCCAACTAGAAACCTCCGGGAGCATCCGGCAATTCTACTGACCGAGCTTTACGATCTTAAGGGACTAGCGATGAACGATCGTCTCCAGCTGCACCGCAATCTCAATTAATCCCCTGAATACTCTCTTCTTTCTTTCTTTTTTTACTCATTCTCTTTCTCTATACATCTATCTTCCCATCTCGTCACTCCTTAGTTTCTCCTTAGTTTGTTTAATAACGCTTCTTTAGCTCTCGAGTCCAGTAGTTATTCTTTCGGATCGATTGAATCTTGCTCCCTGCTTCTTTCAAAGAGATTGGAATTCGCAACAGAATCTCATAATTGTTGTTTCAAGTAAAATTCATATATTTCTATTTATTCGCATTAAGAATTTCACGATTTTTAATTTTTCAATTCTTTCATTTTCTAATCTTTTCTTTCAATATCTAATTCTCTTCTTCAAATATAACAGTTTTGACTCAATTTTCTTTAATGCTTACTTTTTCCTCGGTAACTTAAAAACGTTTTCACTATTGTTCTGTTTCTTTTTTTAACATTCACTGTAGGAACAATACGCGTACATACGAGCATACTCGATTCCATCATGAAACTGAACTGGCACATGTTATTCACTTTGAATTCGAAACAAAAATATTATCAGTATAGAATGGTTTTTTACCTTCTTCTTTGCACACAATTTCGCACGTTTTACAGTCTACAGTTATTTAGAATTACGAATCCTAATTGTAAGTAAAAATCGACAAGTCATTTACTGATCGTGAGTATACCAAAAATATCAATGGGAAATATGTATGTTCGGATCATCCGAAACTGATAAATATTTACCATTCACTATCATTTACGGACACACGTTAATTCGATTGCAGAATTACTTACCACTTGAATCTATACTTCATTGATCGGGTTCTCAATCGACAATATGCTTTGAATATTTACTTCACAAAATCACTCATTTGTGTGGTGTCCTCTTTATTCAGTAACAGCGGAAATTTTTACATATCGATTAGCTTGTGAATTTCGAATTACTAATTGCTAGGTTAATCAACTGTAATCTTATATACACATGTTACAGCTTGTAGATTTTCCAATGAATTGCATATTTCAGAATTGTGTACAAAATCGATTAGTATCAATTACGCGGTATGAGATAATAAAACGATCGAAATTCGATTGGAAAATTTTTAGTTTTACTTATAACAATTGGTGCTTCCATAAATCACTGTAAAAAGTCACTGTGATTCAAAATGAATAAATATAAGTTATCATTGACAAAGAATTTGTAAATAGCAGTTGGTTTAGTAATCAACTACTTTGTCTGTGTTGGTAAATTTATTTATTTCTAATGAACATTATTGTTTGATACGAATGTAAGCAATGACTTTACGATCAGCAGACAAAGTAAGTATCGAAGTATCCACCGCTGTTCAAGTAGAGAAAGAGTTCCGAGAGGGCTCAGAAGTCTGCTTTATCTGTGGTAAAACTCCTGTTGTTGGTAGTTGAACCGTAGTACGTTCGGACGCTTCGCGGTGGCGGGAAGTTCTCGTCGAGAATTCGAATCTTCCAAAGTATGCGAATATTTTAACAATTTCAGCATTAATATCATAATAATAATCCGAGGATAAGATGAAAAACCAATAGGATATAATTGCAAATTTTTACAATTTAGGCTTCTAGATTAGTTTCAATTCTTAATTCTACGTTTCCATAAATATTACAATATTATAATATGCTAAAAGTGTTGCAATGCGATTTTTAGACTTAAATTAGGTCGATTTTAATCAAATACCGTATAATACCTAGTTTCCACTGATTCAAGCTTCTAATTTTTTCCTAATAATTGAATCCGATGCATAGAAATTTCTCCTGTTAGTACGTTTCGATATTCACGGATGAACAATTGCGGTTCACTCTCCGCTGTAGAACCAAAATTGCAGCCGCTGGCTGCAGCTTAATGCGGTTATAATAACCGCGTAGACGGATCGAACAACTCGTATGTGTCGTAGGAGTGTTTGCAGTGATTCCATAATCAAAACTACGAACTAATTTCACTCTAATTGGCATTATCCTATTAAACCCGTAATCCGTTTCTACAATGATCCAAACGATAAATACTTACAATTAAAATCGATATAAAATAGAAAAGAGTGTAAAGAATAAAAACAACTATTTTCGTTTTTTTTATTACTTTTAATAATTAAAAAAACGAATTATTTGTTATTGTTCCATCCAGTGAGCATTGTGATAGAGGTTTGTGTGTAAGAGAAGAGGCTATTACAAGGGAGTTGTACTGTGTACCGTTCATTGCCGTGGGCGCATAATTTCCCCTTGCTTCTCACCCTTTTGCTCACTCGTCTCTTTCGGCTCGCACGCATCCTGCCATTTCGATGCATCGGCTCCTGATCGATTCTTGGAATTGAACTTGTTGATGCCGGACCCGTTTACGATGGAAATTGCACGCTTGCTCGATCGGCGCTTTCGCGGGTTTGCTTCTGCAGACGAAATTCCTGAAACGGTGAAACCTATTTACCTATAATTCCTATTTCGCTCGTAGTTTTGTTTACCTAAGCAAGAAACTAGAGAAATCGAAATAATTCTTATATACCTATATAAATAATAATGATTTCTATAATATTTATAATACTGCATTGAATTGATTTTATTATATCACGATTAATATATTTATTTTTTAATACAATTAAAATAGCGAAATTGAACAACACTCTGTCAGAAAGTATTATATTACAGTGGGTGGAAAAAGAATGAGAGACTCATCGAGCTGTCTGAGCTAAAGAAACTTTAGCAACATTTCGGAAGTTGCATGAACTTCCGGCGGGAATATCTATATCCTGTATAATCTCGAAACCGAGGAAAATACCCTTGGAAAAGTTTTTTAAGATTCTAAAGAGCAGAGTAAGATATGCATTTCGGGAAAAGTTCTTCGGGATTTAATTTGCGATCCTGCTACATAATGAGCTTTGAGATAGCACCGAGAGTACAAAATGTGGCTTTGAAAAATAAGATAGAAATTTAATTATGCTTATCGCTGAGGGATCTTTTTCGCATGTTTTTCAAGTAAAATTCATTTAACTAATGCTACTTAAATTACATTATATACAGAAGAAATAAAATAACGTGATAAGGTTAAATAACTGAATGAAATTTCGAAGGAAAATAAAAAAATCAGTAAAAAGTATGTATAGTATAGTATTCATTGGTGGAAGCAGCGGCACGGCGGCGTATCGAAAGACGCTACTTTTGTTTGAACTTTTGTTCGAAGCCAATACTAAATACCCGATGTCCGTGAACCTCGAGGGACGAAGGTAACGTGGTGGGGAAGGTGTACCGCTATATCGCTGGCGGCAGTGTTACATCCTCGAGTTCGGCCCCTACCATCTACGAGTTCGGTTCCAGCTCTCGGCTCTTACATCATCGGGATCTCTCACGGCCGGGGCCACAACGGTTACCTTTTACCGTTGCAACCCGCTCCTTCTTCTTCACCTTCTTCTTCTTCTTCTTCTTCTTCTTCACCTTCTTCTTCTCCTCTCTGCCCTTTTACTCTCCTTCGTTATCGCCCCCTCCGCTTTCCGATCCCTGCGAGTTCGCCATTTTTGCTTCTGATCCAGTCAATGAAACACTGCATCCTTCTGGAGCCTCCCTCTTCTCCTGCGATCCCTTGTCTCATTCCGTCCTAACGTTTCTAGTATTTGTCTCTATCCCATTTTAGATATTTATACACTTTATATATTTGTAGTTTATATACATATGTAGAATTCCAGTTTATACATAAGTTGTTACGGGCTAGCCGTGCGAGACCGTTTTTATATCCGTTTGGTTACGGGAAAAACGTGTGCTCGCTCCTAAACCCTTAAGGATACGCGCGAGCCCAATCAACAGTCGCCAATTCGAATAAGCCTGAGATTAATTAAGTTCCAAACACATCTCACTGCGCTATAGTCAATGAGCACTATTGGCAAAATAATACCTTTCAGGCAGATTCTCCTTAACGGTCGAAGCTGATTGATACAGGAATTGGATCAGGTTAGGAAAAACACAGCTTGAGGTACCACCAGGCTACGCAAAGCGCCAAGTCTCTCTCAAGTCTAACGTGCTTTTAGGCAGGTAGCCCTACTTATATAAACGTTCTTTAAACTATCCAATTGTTCCCTGATTCGCGAGGGTGTCAGTCCGGAGGCCAGTTCTACCAGATGTATAGTCAGATCTTTAATTGAGGTCCAAACACATCTCACTGCGCTATAGTCAATGAGACCTATTGGCACAACAATACTAATCTGATAATACCCAGGTCGATTCGAAGGTCCCCAGAAAGGAAAAAGGTTTAGGATGGCTAAAGGTAAAAGCTTGGGGTACCACCAGGCTACGCAAGGCGCCAAGTCTCTCCCAAGAGTTATATTACCCCGGATAGGAATAATTGAGCGGCTAACTATTCCTACACTAAATGTGGGTTCTATGTACGATGTCGCTTTCAGTGTTGTTCGCTATTGACAGGTGGTGATTGAATGTAGAACAAGGAGTAATTGAGACGAAAAATAAGATAACTATATTGAAAGGATTTAAAAAGAATAGAGAATACAATCGTGTTTAGTGTGTGTTCGCTTGTTACAAAATACCTTGTGTATTCCTCGTCTGTCTGTACAAATATAACTCGCGGCGTATGCTGAATGCTTAAGAATATAATTGCAACTAATGCAATGATTTGGTTGAAAGTGCCGTGCACGATCTTCCTCGGAATATCCCCGTATTCCAACGTCTAAGATTTTATAAAGAGATTCGAATAATTTGGTCGAAGGTAACTAATACGATCTTCCTCGGAATAACCCCGTATTCCAACGTCTAAGATTTTATAAAGAGATTCGAATAATTTGGTCGAAGGTAACTAATACGATCTTCCTCGGAATAACCCCGTATTCCAGCGTCTAAGATTTGTACTGGTTTGAAATGCTTCGAAAGTGCCTAGCACGATCTACTACAAGGAGGACAGAGCTTCGCCCTTCGGGAAAGAATCAAAGACTGAACTCCCAGAGTAGGATTTTCGGTGGTTTATATAGTCGAGCACGCCCTAATTTCTCGGAAAAAGTGGGGCTAACCCTTAAGATTTTCCTAGACAAGCCCTAGGAAGTAGCTGTATGACTCAAGCGCGTCTTGCATGCAGCTGTGTATGAATCATTGCAGCAGGGGCTGCATGGGAATATTTACAGGACTGAGAGATTATGTTGGGTGCGGTTTGAGCTTGAAACTAAGATTTTAGCTGAATGCTAGAATATTCTCGATTTTTAAAGTGGAAAAATTGCTTGCGTAAAATACGGACGTAACACCTCCCCCCTTACATTGAACATCGCGCTGAGCGCGGTGCTTCGACAAGAAAAAGCAGGCAAGTTTTCTCTTCAAAAAAAACTAGACAATAATCGGAGAAGAATACAGACGAGGGGTGTATAATGTGTGTAGAACGCAGTGTAGGTGTGTAGTGCGTGCACTGACAAAATTATTTTGCTGAAGCGGATGTCTGTAACTAAAAGAAATTTATACATGGGCCAATTTAAGTTTATCCATATGTTTGATCACAATTTTGTTTTCTGGCGTTTGAAGTACTATATTATTCAGGTCGGTAGTGTTGATAACTTCATATGGTCCCACATATTGTGGATCGAATTTGCTGTGGCGAGGTTCTTTTAATACAAATACTGAGTCACCCACGTTAATTTCTATCGGATGCGCACTTCTGTCGTAATATGATTTTGATTTGTGTTTCGCTGCTATTAAGTTATCGGTTGCTTCGTTCCGCATACAGTCCATGCGTTTCATTAGGTCTATTACATAATCATCGTACGTTGGTAAATTATCATACTTATCAAAAGCGGTAGGTATTCTAGCGGGTCTTCCAAAGATTAATTGGTAAGGAGTAAAGTTGGTGGCTTCATGAACTGAGGTATTGTAAGAGAACATAGCAAAAGGTAGAAGATCATCCCAATCTTCGTAATCGTTCATATAGTGTTTTAAGTATTCTGTCAAAACTATGTGGCTCCTTTCCAATGAACCATTGGTTTGCGGACGGTAACCTGAGGTGGTTACTTGCTTAATTTTAAAAATTTCAGCTAGTTGTGTTAATATTTTCCCTATGAAACTAGTACCTCTGTCTGTTAAAATTGCTTTTGGTGTTCCGTAGATGGCTATGAAATTTTTGGCGAATGCTTCAGCTATGGTCTCTGCTCTAATGTTCGGAATTGCTACTGCTAGACAATATTTGGTTAGGTTATCCTGCATCGTCAATATGTATTTATTTCCGTTTGGTGAAATTGGTAATGGTCCTACTGTGTCTAAAGAAATTTTGTCAAAAGGTTCTAGTGGTGTATCCGTTATTAACATCGGTTGTTTGGTTTTGACACGAACTAATTTCTGTTGTTGGCAGCTTATGCACTTTCTAATATGGTTCTGTATGTCCAATTTCATTTCAGGCCAGAAGTAGTAAGGACGCAAACGCTTGTAAGTTTTTGTGACTCCCTTGTGACCTCCTATCAAACTACCATGAGCTTCCTCTATTAAATTCTGTCTAATTTCTGGTTTCGGAATTGTAACTTCGGATGTGCAAACTGTGATGTGAACGTCTGAATGTTTAAAAGTCTGTCTCAATAATTGAGTGAATTCTTCCTGTGGGATGTGGTCGTGATTGTCTCCTTTTAAGGAGATTCTAAATGAGTGGATTCTAGATTTATATAAAGCTACTTTCAGATTCTCTAAACCGTTTACTATATCCTGTTTGTCTAGTTGGTCAAAGAAATACTTAGTTCCTACGATACTGAAAATTTTCTGATTGTTATCTGAGGATTCTAAAATCTGTCCTTTCTTGGGGTTCCGTTTCAATAAACTGTCTTTGTCTATGTATTCCATTTCTTCTAACGATTTGATTATTGCTGTATTTAGGTTACAATCGGCGGAAATGAAATGTACTAAATGTGCTTTACTAGCAAGGAAAGGGCTGTCAGATGTGTCTATTTGAAGGTTGTTTGTTTCCGGGTCGCTCTCGCTATCACTACTTTCAAAAGAGATTAGGTTCTCCGGGAGGTCTAAAATTGAATCTGAAATTCTTTGAGATATTACTGGAGGAAGTAAATTATTCGGTTCTGATTGTGTAGGTACGAGTGGTTCTGGCAAAACTACTGTATCGTCTAAATTATCGGCCAATAAAGGTGGTGATCGTGGACGAACGGTGCTACTCGAAAGATTTTGAACATCTGAATCTTCTAAAAGTTCTGTCGGCGCTAGGCTTGCATTACTGGTGGATTCTTCGAAGGACATAAGGTTTTCAGGTGGATCGTTGCTTCGTGAGGGAATCGGTTGCAGAGGGTACGGATCGGGTCTAAGGTTTTCTGTACTTGGTGAATAGGAAGGGTTAAAAGGAAATTTACGTCGTTGTGGAGTCTCGTTATCGTCACTGTCATCTGAAATTTCTATGGACCTATTTGATCTATTCCGCCTATTTTGTTTTTCCCGAGCTAATTCCCTTATACGTTGACCGATGCCTTCGGCCCGAGAGGTGCCTTTTGGAATTTGTGCTTTGAAATCTGGATCGTTATCCCTAGTCATTAACGGTAAGCATTTGGTAGGATTACGCGAAAGAGCGTCTGCATTCTTATTACTTTTTCCATCCTTGTAAACGACTTTATATTCGTATTCTAGTAATCTAAGTTTCCATTTCATCAGGCGCGAGGTAGGATCCTTTACTGAGTGTAACCAAACTAACGGTCTATGGTCGGTGACTAAAGTAAACGTAGTCCCGTAAACATATGGTCTGAAGTATTGAACCGCGTAGACCATAGCTAAGCATTCTTTCTCTGTAGTCGAATAGTTTTGCTCTGCTTTATTTAGGGTTCTCGATGCGTATGCTATCGGTAAATCTTTCCCTATTTCGCCTTGGCTGAGTACGGCTCCTACTGCAACGTCTGATGCATCGGTGGTTATTATAAACGGTTTCGAAAAGTCGGGATATTGTAAAATCGGTTGTTTACAGAGTTCTTCGCGTAGTTGGTCGAAACTATTTTGGTGTTCGCTATCCCATCTAAATCTGGTACCTTTTCCTAATAGTTGAGTGAGAGGTTTTGCTTTTTCTGTAATGTTTTCAATAAAACGTCTGTAATACCCTATTAAACCTAAAAATTCTCGGATGTTCCTTTGGGTTTTCGGTACTGGAAATTCTCTTACTGCTTTTAGTTTCTGAGGATCTGGTTTAACGCCTTTTGCTGATATTATGTGACCTAGGTACGCTACTTCTTTTCGCAAGAATTGGCATTTACCGGTTTGCAAGGTGAGGCCATTTTCTCTCAATCGTTCCATTAGTTTCCGGATTTTAACTTCATGTTCTTTTAGAGAGCAGGAATAAACTACAATGTCATCTAGGTATACGAACAATTCAGTGCCTTGCAATCCGGTTAATACCTGATTCATGAGTCGCTGAAATGTCGGTGGCGCGTTTTTTAAACCAAATGGCATTCGTACAAATTCGTAATGTCCGGTCGGGGTAGTAAACGCTGTTTTTGGCCGATCTTTTGGATTCATTGGTATTTGGTGGAAACCATTCGCGAGATCAAAAACTGAGAAATATTTGGCTCCACCCAATCTATCTAGTATTTCCGTAATTTGTGGTAATGGGAATTTATCACTAACTGTTTTTTCGTTTAAAGCGCGGTAGTCGATGACCATACGCCAGCGTTTATTACCCTGCGCATCTGGTTTCTTCGGAACAATCCAAAGCGGACTGTTGTACGGCGAGCTCGAGGGTTCTATAATCCCTTCTCTAAGTAATGCGGTTACCTGATCGTCGATTTCTTTTTGGTGGACTGGTGGGTACCTGTACTGCCTGGTGTTGATCGGGATGTCATCAGTAGTGTGGATGGTGTGGTAGAAATTCGGGGCCTTCCCCAAATTATCGCCAGGTATAAAAAATCGGTCTGGGAACTCCTCCACTAGCTTGTGCACGTGTTCTCGTTCCTCACTGTTCAGATGTCCGAAATCTAACTGTTTCTTTATTTCGTTGATTCGGTCTTGGATGCAGGTGATTTTTCTTGGTGGTTGTTTGTAGTATTCTTCATCTGACGAGCTGATGATATCATACGGGAAGATGTCCTGATCGTCTAATTCGATGTCGATGTCTTCGTCGCTGGTATTTGTTGCCATAACTTGGCAAGAACCGTGGTTGTTCATTACGGCTGCTTCGCCAATGAATACATCGTCGTGCGTCTTGATACGCGGAAGGTAACCTTCGCGAATTGAGGTGTTGGCAAGACGTACGGTGATGCGTTGCGAGGTTCGTCCAGGTATTGTGTAGCGGTTGCTCAGATCGCCGAACTTCCTGATTTCCTCTGCTTCTTCCTTACGATTCGGGTAATTGATGAATCTTATCGGTCTCGTGGGTTTGTCCCTTATCACCAAGGTTTTATGGTAGTAAGAAACCTCTGCCTCTTCTTGAAGCAGGAAGGGGCTACCCAATAGTCCGATTGCAGATGGTAACGTCAGTCCTTTGATTGCGTAAAACAATACTGGAATGTCGTTGATATGTATAAATACAGTTCCTATGGTGAGAATTGGTACAGAGGCTACTCCGGTGATTTCTATTTCTTCTTCATAGATCTTGGCTTTCTGAAGATCCAGGGCTTCGAGCATAATAAGATTTACAGCAGCTCCGCCGTCTATTAAGAATTCACCGAATTCTCCGATTACTTCCGGGACCTTTGCACGTATCCTTGGTACTGGTGCTTCCTTAACTATTGCTTTCTTCTTTTCTTCTTTTTTGTTATTGATCTTCGGCGTGTTTATTGTGTCTCGTTCGCTTGGCCGCCGGCGAAGCGAACGCGGTTGGAGTTTAAATGATTCGAGTCATTTTTCTTAAAACTACTCGGTCGAGGGCTTGGGCTTCTCGACGAGGCTTGGTTTCGGTTAGTTTGCTTGCCATCTGGGCATGTGCAGGTGCATTTACAGCTGCGTTGGGTGACCTGATGGTTATCGGTCCTTCCTTCTGCACTTGACCTCCTAGGCGAACGCTCGTAACGGCGGTCAGGTACATTTAAAAGGCCCGGGGTTGTTGACCTACCCTCTCGGTCCAGGGCAAATGCTGTCGGTCGTGTGTATCTGCGAGGGTCCTCTTCGTTGGTTGAGTCATCGTTGTTGCGGGGCTCTGGGCTGCGGCGCCAGTGCGGGCTGAACGAACTTCGTTGTCTTACGAAGCTTCTACGAGGACGATACTCCTCGTATTCTCCATCGCTGCGATCTTCGCGTGACGCCCAACTAGTCCAGCTTCGGTTGATCTCCAACACCTTCTCGAAGACTTCCTTTAGTTTCTTGAATCGGCTTGGATCTATTCGAGACCCGTATTTCGTCGGTAATCCGTTCACGAAACGATTCATGATTTCTTTTTCGTTGTGGGCAATCACTTCGGTGCAGTTGCCTCCGTATTCTTCATTAATAGCTGCGCGCGTATTGTGTAGCAGATGTCTTGTTCTGTCGATATACTCGCGCACTGTTTCCTCGCGACCTATGCGAAGACGTTCTATTTCGGCCTGAAACGATAGCAGCCTACGTCCCGGCGCGAAACACTTCTTCAAAAATTGCAATAACTCTACAGTGGTCCTAAACTTTTCTCCGTCCACAGCTTCCCTAGCGGGACCGTCTAATTTTGTCAAGACTACTGTTAGGTATCGTTGTTCTAAAGATGCGGGTAGTATAGATTTCCCGTCTTCTACGCGATGCACGAAATGTTTCAGGTTAGCTGATTTTCCGTCGAATCTCGGTACTCCCTGAGCAGCTTGTTGGATTGCTGAACTAATCCTCATCTCATTCATGAGAACGGTTAGTTCACTCTCGACAACAGCCATTTTAGTTTGATTTGAAAGAGACTTTGATTTTCAAGAAAGTAACACTGAAAAGGACATGTACACAGAATACTCAACGGTTTCGGAAGGAAACCACTATTTTTGAGTATCCCACCGCTGTCACCAGTTTTGTTACGGGCTAGCCGTGCGAGACCGTTTTTATATCCGTTTGGTTACGGGAAAAACGTGTGCTCGCTCCTAAACCCTTAAGGATACGCGCGAGCCCAATCAACAGTCGCCAATTCGAATAAGCCTGAGATTAATTAAGTTCCAAACACATCTCACTGCGCTATAGTCAATGAGCACTATTGGCAAAATAATACCTTTCAGGCAGATTCTCCTTAACGGTCGAAGCTGATTGATACAGGAATTGGATCAGGTTAGGAAAAACACAGCTTGAGGTACCACCAGGCTACGCAAAGCGCCAAGTCTCTCTCAAGTCTAACGTGCTTTTAGGCAGGTAGCCCTACTTATATAAACGTTCTTTAAACTATCCAATTGTTCCCTGATTCGCGAGGGTGTCAGTCCGGAGGCCAGTTCTACCAGATGTATAGTCAGATCTTTAATTGAGGTCCAAACACATCTCACTGCGCTATAGTCAATGAGACCTATTGGCACAACAATACTAATCTGATAATACCCAGGTCGATTCGAAGGTCCCCAGAAAGGAAAAAGGTTTAGGATGGCTAAAGGTAAAAGCTTGGGGTACCACCAGGCTACGCAAGGCGCCAAGTCTCTCCCAAGAGTTATATTACCCCGGATAGGAATAATTGAGCGGCTAACTATTCCTACACTAAATGTGGGTTCTATGTACGATGTCGCTTTCAGTGTTGTTCGCTATTGACAGGTGGTGATTGAATGTAGAACAAGGAGTAATTGAGACGAAAAATAAGATAACTATATTGAAAGGATTTAAAAAGAATAGAGAATACAATCGTGTTTAGTGTGTGTTCGCTTGTTACAAAATACCTTGTGTATTCCTCGTCTGTCTGTACAAATATAACTCGCGGCGTATGCTGAATGCTTAAGAATATAATTGCAACTAATGCAATGATTTGGTTGAAAGTGCCGTGCACGATCTTCCTCGGAATATCCCCGTATTCCAACGTCTAAGATTTTATAAAGAGATTCGAATAATTTGGTCGAAGGTAACTAATACGATCTTCCTCGGAATAACCCCGTATTCCAACGTCTAAGATTTTATAAAGAGATTCGAATAATTTGGTCGAAGGTAACTAATACGATCTTCCTCGGAATAACCCCGTATTCCAGCGTCTAAGATTTGTACTGGTTTGAAATGCTTCGAAAGTGCCTAGCACGATCTACTACAAGGAGGACAGAGCTTCGCCCTTCGGGAAAGAATCAAAGACTGAACTCCCAGAGTAGGATTTTCGGTGGTTTATATAGTCGAGCACGCCCTAATTTCTCGGAAAAAGTGGGGCTAACCCTTAAGATTTTCCTAGACAAGCCCTAGGAAGTAGCTGTATGACTCAAGCGCGTCTTGCATGCAGCTGTGTATGAATCATTGCAGCAGGGGCTGCATGGGAATATTTACAGGACTGAGAGATTATGTTGGGTGCGGTTTGAGCTTGAAACTAAGATTTTAGCTGAATGCTAGAATATTCTCGATTTTTAAAGTGGAAAAATTGCTTGCGTAAAATACGGACGTAACAAAGTAATAGATCCAGATGTATAAAAAGGTAATATAAGTATGTTCAAGTGTTTATATATATACTTATGATACTCATTCGACAATTAACATCTCTGAATAAAGTAGCTGGTTGTGTGATGAGTATCTCAATGATCTCGGTAATCACTTAACATAGGCAGAAACTAGCATAATTGCCATGTAGACTCAATTTAAGTCGAACAATTTATTTCTACGGCAGTAATCATGAGATATAAATGCAAGATTGACTCTATAGCGAATTGCTTCATTATACGCTTGTCGCACGGATCCCAATGCGTAGAATTAAAATTAATACGATCATTAAGTATTATAATTATATTACTGTAACTCTGTTATACGAGATTCTTATAGAATATAGTCGCGTGTAAAGGTATGCATTTTGCGTGAGGTATAACTGTACTGCGATTACGCGGAGATCGCCGTTAATTGGATTTAACATGCTAAAACACGGAAATCACGAATTCTATCCAGTAACCAAGCGTGTAAGGCTGATCAGTGAGCAAGAGAGCTGCAAATAAATTCTAACAAGACACCTACGTGGAAATAAATTCCAATCGGGTGTGACCTACAGATTAATTTTGCATACTGGAATCAACGCGAGCATTTTTATTGAATTAAATCCTTAGTGAAATAAAAATTCTTATCCAATCTCTGGGTTGGATAGCGACTAATTAAAATATATTCGATCGAGCGACACATAATATGACCAGAATGATAAATAATAAAACTAATGGAATATAATAATGATATATGATATAAACAATGAAGAGTATAATGATCTTCATAATGGAGAAGAATTATTATCATCTGAAAATGGATAAAAAAACGTTTGCTGAAAAGGTAGAAGAGAAATAATAAGCTGGTAGAGGAACAAGAATAAAAAAAGTGGACCATTCAAGCAGAGCATCTTCTTGAAGATTGGATTACATAGATGAACTATATATTTACTATGACTAATCGGGTCGAAAGTATAATAGCTGGCTGTATTCGTGGCACTATTTGATGTATTCATTAACGAAACCGTAATTACAGTGTTAACGAGTCGACGGTAGTGCCGGTAACACGGGAATCCGCGCCGCATTTGCGATAAATTAATGAGCCAGTCTCGGTTGATTAATTAATTAACGAGCGTTGTAATCAGATATCGCGGGCGACTCTCGTGTCGTTGATTAAACGTTATTAGGAACTTAACACTGTCACTGTTGATCTACAAAGTGAAATTAATATATGTAGATATCCTTGTGAAACCTTTGTTCTCGTTATTCTTCATTAGCCAGTATTATTTTCTAATACAATACAGTGAACCTCTTTGCGTTGTGATTTCGAAAAACATATTTTCATGCTGTTATTTAATATCAACGTTATAATATCGTTAATTAGTACGGAGAGTCTTGCGAAGGATAATAAACTAAAGTATTAAACTTTTTTCACAGTTAATTACGATTATAAATTCGAAATTGTATTTGAACAGCGCGCCGAATAAGTGAAAACTAGCGTAGAGTAAATAGCGCCGCCTAGCGGCCACTCTGAGTAGTCACGTTCTGCGTTTTGAGGGAGATTGCGTCGCGACGGATTTTCTCCCCAATTTGTATTAAATTTCGTAGAAATATCGAATCTCCGCGGGAATAAGTGTGCTTCGCGAGTGCGGGAGTGTTCAGTGAGTGTTTCTGCGAAGAATTTTGGATAGCGACTCAAGGGTTTTTACGCAGGGAGGAAAAAGCTAGTGGAATTGCAACGATGCTTCTTGCCGCCAATTCATCTACTGTGTACGACGTTCGGTGAGTGCTGATACAACGATATTATAACAGACTATTAACTTAGTTTCGAAAAGATTCTGCGATTTTCCAAGCGACTTTCGTAAATAACCTAACACGATACGATGATATTTACTTTCCGATTGACCGATATATCTTCAATTGAACTCGATTATATTCATCGATTTTCGAGGACATTGTACACATTGCCAGAACTTTTCCCTTTGTCATACAGCGAAACATTCTAGAATCCTAGATGATTTTGTCTTTTCAGCGAAATTCTCGTAAGACTCAGCGTCAAGTTGCATTCGTGATAGAGGTTAGCATTTTCGTTGAATAAATGAATTCCAAATGAGTATCTTAAAATTGAATTGATAAATTCTCTATTTAATTCTCAAATAAAATACAATAAAATTGGCCAATATAATAATTTATTCTTGATACGATACGATTGTATTGCAACGAAATACTATTTACGAATTATGCAATGGTATCTTGTATAATATGATGGAAAAATGAATTCTGTTGTAAATTTGACCCAATGTAAATTCCTTTTTGAGTTCACGGTTCTCTGAGGCCAATACCCACGTTATGTTACGCACATTCTAATGAATTGTTCACCTTCATCCGAACACTCTGGTCCTTAGTATTCCATGCTTATTCCGAAGAACAGGTTCCGCTAAGTGCGAACGCTCACGTACAACTCCGAATCCCGATTAACTCAACAGTACATTTTCGTTCGAGCCCCTGAATAGCAGATTCGTAGCAGCAATTAAAATGCCATTGCGTAAGATTAATCAGCTTATTACAAACTTTGAATCAAGCAGTAATAGATAGTCTAGAAATTAATTAAGTGAACTACACTGGATAAATTTACATCGAACGTAGATTTAAAACGTTTTTTAATAGTTGCATTCAATTCTCTGAAAATCAAGCGAAAATAATTTACAAACGTTAAATTACCAATGAACGACAAAGTAGAGAAAACAAGATTACTTTTATTTCACGTTGCATCAATCAAAGTAGAACGATCAAAGTAGAGCTCATTCCTGGCAAAGAATCGTCAGCCAATAATGCATCGCCAGCTCATAGTACGTCCGCTTAGAGCTTTTACGTTGGTCAAATCGATCGTCATTTTACTTTTACTTCCGCTTGTAAAAAAGATTGTGGCAAGTTTAGTAACATCAATTACCACAACTTCTGATACTACATATATTTTCTCTTATTATTTATCAGTTGAGTTATCACAATTCATTATTCTTAAGAAACAAAAACCCCGCGTGAATCAATGTTTGTAGATTGTGTCGTGTATAACACATTCCAAACTGGTAGAAACACACGGGGTATTATTCTATTCGTGAGTTACTCTTGAACGGGTAGTAATGACTACTTATCGAGTACTTTACCTGTTGATCGTTTGATGCATTATACTTATGCCGTCGGCAATGCGCTAGCTCTCGGAATAAGCAGATAATAATACATACTCTTCAATATACAGTTTCCCTCAGATTCCCGCGATCCTGCTACTCAATTTCTATTTCATAATCATGTGGATACCGAAACACAGATATCCCTGAGAATCTTGAATTCTTCTCCAGCGTTACCCCTTTACGAAACGCTTCTCGCGAATAATTTCCTACAAGTTGATAAATACATTGACCGGAATTCCTCGGTTTTTCGTTGGTCAAAAGCGCAGCGCGTGAAACGTTTCGACAAAAATCGAGAAAAATGTTCGGTAAAGACGAAGGAGTCACGGCTATTAGTACGATGAGAGAAAAATCGGTAAAAAGGTAGACGTCTCAGAGACGTGACGAATCTTTAAACCTGCAGTAGCTTTGATTGGCAATCTCTCGCGGTGGTCAATGTACCCACAGGATGTTCCCCACAAGATTCAGGAACGTCTTTTCCACTCTTCTCCAATGATCGCGCGTAGTGTATGTGCCCTGAGGCGATGAACAAAAGCCCCGCGAGGTAAAAACGAGACCTCGCAGTCTCCTCAGTGGATATCAATTATTCGCTCGGCTTGCGCTTGCGGACAATGCGCGATTACCGAAAAAAGCGCTGACACAGCTCTATAACTAAATACACATCGAAGAACTCCCACTTTGACGTAGCCAAAGAGTCGAAGAGGCGACCGCGGCTTCTAGCCTTGGGTTTGGCGCCAAAGACCGGCCCGGGGTCAACGACCAGTGGAATATTCACGTTCGTCCGGCCACTCGTTCTATCCTTCTTCTTCTCTCTTGATCTCTCTCTCTTCCTTACCCCCTCGTTGACTCACGGCTCGCCTTGCAACCGCCAAGCTGATTCCTCACCAATTCCTCCGCGATTCCTCCGTGATTCCTTCGCGATTCCGGCTCCTTTGGATTGTTCGCGATCTGCGGATACGCGAAATCTCTCTACGCGCCTCGATCGATTACTTTCGATCATTCTTCCGATTCTTTGATTTCTTAGCTTTTTGGATATTCGGGGTTAATCGCTCGAATTTCCACTGGATCTAGGATGAAATTAAAAAAATTATTTAATATGTAACAATATTTTTAACGATTTTTATGGAATTAATTGTGACTGCTCTGTGCAGTGGATTGAAATTGAATAGGATACTGATGTACACGCATTAATCGATAGGCAAAATTCTTTCCTGAAATTTATGCCAAGTTATCGTGAAGATATTTGAGAAATATGCGGGAAATTAAAGGAACGTATACTAGAATTACGCATGCACCAAGTGTGCCGTGAAAAATGCGTTCCGAAAAGTATTCAGATAACTTGCGGGAAATTCATCGAATACATGCAACATTCTCCAAGTAAGAGAATGGAAAATTGTAAACATTGTCTTTTTCTTTATTAGTTTCGTATTTCCAAGCGAATGCCTTGCGAATCAATTTTGTATGCGCGATTGATCATACCACTCGATCAAGTGCACGATACGAACGTAAATCAACGGCAAGTTGTGGTAGCGCAGTTTTATTAAAAATACTTTTGGAGCTCGGCACGCAACGTGAATTTAGTTATCCGCAATCTGCGTGACTCATTCCACTTTTTGCAATGCCTGATTTTGATACCGCTATGCTTCTCCACCCGGCTAATTGGCGTTACCAGTATCATGAAATTTATGAGAACCAATTTCAAAGATAGACCGTCTCGTATATTTCCAACCACTAAATGAATTATTACAACATATTCGTTTCAAAAACACTCCGCTTGTAAAGTAATTCAAAGGTTAATGAGACTGAAAATCAGGAGTCTCGCATAGTAGATACAAATTCAACTCAAACGTCTATAGAAATGTTTATCCGGGAACGGTATACCTAGGGAGGTACCACTATTTGCTACGGTTTGCCTCTCGATGTTATTCGAGTCACAGAGGAAAATAGCAGTCAGCCATTGAATCAAGCCACAGTGACTCAAGAAGCAAGTGTACACCTATCCAGAATTTGATGGCAAGACCAGTACACTCGGCTTCTAAACAATTCAAAGGAACCCTCAGTGCGTTCCCAGCATGTCAACGCAGACGTTTCCTTTTACGGAAACACTGTTTCCTCCTCCTCCCGTCCTCTCTCACCCTCGACATAGGCAAACAATCGGTAACCGGGGGTACAATGAGCTCGCGTAAAACCAAGCTACTAGCCCCGTTCGCTCGGAGAAACGAACAGGGCGACGAAAAAGAGGTAGAAGGAGAAGAAGAAGAAGAAGAAGAAGAAGAAGAAGAAGAGAAAGAAGAAGAAGAAAACTGTCCGACGAGGGTGCCGTGCGAGCGGACTAACGGTGAATGGTGCAGCCGAGTGACGAAGCTCCGTCGCGGAAGAGAACAGGCGTGCACCGTGAACGAGCGGGTAGAGGGGCGACGGAATAATCGGTCCGGAGAACAAGTAAAAACGGAGACGCGTCGAAGAAGAGAAAAAGCGGCGAAATCGCAAGGCGGGAAAAGAGAATAATACGAGCGAGAAGAAAAGGTAGCTGTAAGTAGAATTGTAAGGCAAGAATCGGTTCAGGGAGAGTTACTTAGGAAGGGGTGCAGAAGAGAAAATCGCGAAAGAATCATTCAACGTTGTATTCTACGACTATTTGCCTTGAGAAATATAATCTCTTGGCCTATGCAAATATAGACTACAATTATATTGAAATTTAATTTAAGCTTCTTGTCTGTGAAAAAGACGCGAACTCTGCTTGGACTTCTTTTTACTTATAAACTTATTACCGGACTCGTTTTATGACAGGAATTTCACGTTACACTTTAACGCAAAACCAATATCATAAACATAATCTTTATTGCCACTGAAGATTACTACTAATCACTGGATATTTCTTCTATCGTATATTCGGTAGTCTTCGTACAGTGAAGGGTTGATCCGCCAAATAAATAGATAAATAAATAAGCAACCGAACAAATAAGGAAATAAATAACTGAATAAATCAATGAGCATGGAAGGGTTGAGATAAGTCGAAAGATGAATAAGAGGAAGAGGCAAAAGTTGTTAAGCGGAAGAAAGAAGGAAGGGAGAGATGACACGGCACGGCAACATAGAGAGGCTCCCGGAGAGCAGAAGAGTACGGGTAGGGGTATGGGAGAAGGTGGTGGAGGCGGAAGAGTAGTGTACTGTGCATCGTTGGAGGGGAGGGGGTTGGCGGTAGTGGTAAGGGTACGGGGCAGGCACCGTGCGAGCACCTGTGGATCTCTGCGCCACGGTAGAGTCACTCACCGGCTACCACCACCGGACCACCGTCGCCGAACCTTCGTTGACAGGTAGTAGAGAGAGAACCGAGAATACACAACGGAACTCGCGTAATACGCGCATTCGTGGTTAACGAGCTTTCCACGACGAACCGTCGTCGACGAGAGCCCGGGGAAAACGGTGAACCACGGGACCCCGATTACTTCGGTTGGCCTTTATTTCGGTTTTTTTCCCGGGGAACATTGAGTGTACACAATTGTAACAACAACAACAACAACCGTGAAGAAGTTGGAGACAAGTGCACTCTGATTGATTTCGCGTGTGGTGCAACAGATTCAGGATATTCTCATCGATAACGTCGACGAAGGTGTAGATTGTGTGTTGAGGAACGTTTTTTTTACATCGAAGGATATTTTTCCATCTATTTCTCTCACTCTATATCTATCTCTCTTTCTGTTTCTCTATTTTTCTTTCTCTTTCTTTCGCTGTCTTTCACCTTGACCCGTTGCCTTGCACCAGGGTTCCCGTAGTTGTTCTCGCCTGATACCGCGGATGCACTAGACCCCGAACATCGCTCTACATTTCTCGAGTGGGGATCGAACTTGACCTTGGCTCTCGGCATATTGCTCAGCACGGACCAAGCGGCAGTGTCATCGCGCGGGGACAACGAAAGCGACAAGGGCACGACGAGGCTTCTTCCGGCTTATCGAGAAAAATTAACTCGAGATATCTCTTGGATTCGATGATTTACGGAAGCTCCAGTGAGATCAAGAAAATAATGGTCATCCAGTGATCTCAGCTAGTTACACAGTCTGACCCACATAAAGTGCTTCTTGAAATCCTCAGAAGGAAACGACCGTCTGGACCGTTTGATCCTTTGGGAAAGCAATTAGTCCGCAAGGACTAGAGGATTAAGTGAACCACATTTAGTGGATCAATACTCAGACGCAAAGGAAAAGGATAGTCGTCTGTTTGGATGTTCAAATATAGGAAGAGGCGGCATCAAGATCAACGATCGATGGGCGAGAGTTCAGTATCGTGACTGGAACTAGTATCAGGGGGTAACGTCATGTGGATATGCAAAAACGTAGACGTTTAATATCGTATATACTGTGGATGTGCATCATTTGATTCGAGATTGTCCCGCGGTGGAGAACAACACAACACTACTGTGACGGTGTCGGTGAAGTTTCATTGAGTGTCAACGGGAGAAATGCGTTTTTCTATATGACAAAAAGTAGAACGTTGCGGATAATAATCACAGTGGTTCTATAGTGTCTTACTCTAAAGTATTGCGGGAATTTGAAGCTTTGTTTTGGATACCAGGATATGTGATCTCGGACAACATGCCTAGCACAATACGAGGTGAGTGAACCATCGTTTCCCGTTTCGAGTAATCGATAGGAGAGATTCCGAATGATTCGGATCGGCATGGAGATCGTTAAGAAATAGGGCAGGATCTTCTTCAATTACTTTACATTTGAACGACAGTAGTTTAAGTCATTCGTAACTTTTTTTACTCAAAGTTACAACTTAATAATTGCATCGAAGAATCTCAAAAACGAAATCAATGAGAACGGAGGAGGTTTAGAGCAGTAAACGTTACACAGGGGATGTAACAGTACATACACACTGTTGCGACCGCGATGGCAGGGTCACTCGAGGTCAGTAACACACTGCCGGCTGGGACTAGAATCCAATACATAAACTTATCTTTTTCCTTTTGGATTCAATGACATCTCTCGGCTCATTAGTCGGTTCTAACGATGTCAATCTCCCGTGGGTGCGTTTATTAGGGCGAACTCGAAAAAGAAAGAAGTAGAAATTGCAAATTTCCAACGGATAAATAAACAAACGGGTAAATAAATTTGTAGGACGTATTGCGGGAATATAAAAGAGCGACAGCAAAGTACGATGTTGTCCAAATTAACAGGCTACACTCGCGCGAGTATACACCCGAGTTATTAGCGATTCTCACTGTCAAAATAAGGCGAAATTAGCAATACGCAAATAAAAGGAGAGGAAGTTCGACTCGCGGCAATATTCTGCCGTGCGGCAGAAATAAATGCATTTGCGGAAGGTAACAGTACGCGGCGAGTTACGGTCACGATGGCAGGGTCACTTGAGGTCAGTAACACACTGACGACGAAGACGGCCAGTCAGCGAGGCTCTTCTGGTTCGTAGATGCGTCGACTCGAGTGCGTGCACCTTTCGCGTATTCAGCACTATCGTTCCAACCCTCTATTCTACAAAGCACCCTTAACTTTTTACAATTCTAAATTGTATCTTCGATTTTTTCAATCGATCTCTCCCTCAACCACATTATCGACTGGCTATAGTTATGTATTGTTGGCAATGAAGTCTAAAGCGTTCAAAAATATTCTCGTCTCCCTGACCACTGTGAAATCGACGTCTATTATCGGCTTTTTGCTCGTCGCCGTGCAACTGTTTCCCTGTGATCGGTCGCGTCTAGTTTCGCAAAAACGGCTGACACACCGCGAGCCACGGGCGTCATCGGGATGGCTAGTGGGCAAGATCCGCGGATATAGCTAGCACGCCGACCTTCGTCAACATCGCGAGCGAGCGAGGAAGCGAGCTGGCCGCGAGTTCGTTGACCTGTCGGCGTGGGACCCCGTGTAAAAGTGAATAAACCCGGCTAATCTCCATTTAAAAGCCAAAACAGCAGGTAGACAAGAAGGGTCTTCAGGGGGGGAAGAAGAGAAACAAGAAAGCTTTCGGAGCGAAAGAGAAAGAGAAAAAGAGTTGGAGAGAGAGAGAGAAAGAGAGAGAAAGAGGAAGAGATGCGAAGAAGTGGGCAAAGCAGGTAGAAAAGCGAGATACTGTTCCTGTGGTGGCGGGCAGGTGGCAAAGACCTTGGTAAACGTAAGGGCGTTGCGATCGATTACCTAACCGGACGAGTCGCAGTTGATTTCGGTTGGCACGCTGGTGGCCCTGACGATCTTACCGGGGCCCCACGGGCCGATATTCGATGATGCCCTTCGTTCGGCCCGGTTCGAGCTCGCTCACGCACTCAACTTCGCTCGGATCGCCACGGCGCCCACTGTCGGTACCCGAACTAACCGTCCACCATGGACTCTTCGGAAACGAACAAAAGCAAAGGTCAATGAACTCCAGGTGCCCCAGTCTGCTGCGTGTATGAGCGAACGAACACACAGGGATATTGTATATGTATACGAAGACGCGGGAACACACACGCATACTTTCGAACACCGGTTCACGCATTCGTGCGCGCTCTCGCGGACTGTTGGGTACTCGTGAGTACTCGTGGGTACTCGTGCAGCCGCTTCTCGTGTAGCCGCGATGCCACGGGCGGTCAAGTCCGGATTCCGAGTGAGGCGACTAACGTGGCTTTTGCCTCTCTACTCTCCACGGCGTAGAGCGGCGCAGCGCCCGTCATTTCCATAGCTGCGGCTTTGATCGTTGACTATTGCACACACACACAAACATACACACATATACAATGACGTCGAGACTATCCGGCTCTTTAACCCCTTTCCTAGTATTCTCAGAATCTGGGAAAGTTCCTCCCTCATGCGAGACCACGTGCAAACCATGCTTCTTTCTTCGAAATCTTCGTGAGAACTTGTCGCTTATGAAAGTGATTTTCTCGGGATGTTGGGAGTTAGGAATTTGCTTGATACTCGATGCAACTATAATTTTTTAAACTCTTTTAGATAACCAGAGATACGTTATTATTAAGCACATGAAAAATACATATTCAGAGTTCTGTTTTTGGAGAATTTTTGATTCCGATGGATAATATATGGTTGTTGGTTGTTATCGATCAGATGAAACTTTTTGATAAAAGCCGGCTGTATTCATTTCAATGCAGAAGCGAGCGGCCAGGCAATAAATTGGGGTTGGTACCAGGCTCGATAGGAAGCCTCTGCCGAAATTACGTGTACCAAAGTACCGTTACTGCAGACCCACGACCGAATCGGTCGGTCAGCCGTTCACTCGTATCTTCGCTACGAATTCGGCCTGTGTTCATTGCCGCGGGGATAAAAGTGATAACTCTATCTACAACTGATTCTCGTGTTAAACACGATTCCTAATGATGAATAGATTGTCGTAACTCATTTATAAAATATAATGAACTAACAGTTTCGAAATAAAAATACTCATTAATCACTCGATGATAATGATGTGTATATTAAAATCACCGAAGTTTCTATATAAATTGAGATTAAAAAATTGTAAAAATAATCAAATGAGGAATTCTATTTTATGAAGAAGAAGAATATTTTATTCATCCGATTAATACAGTTGTTTGCGTTAATAAAGAATAATGAGAAATATCTCACAAGCTTTAAAGGTAGACAAGAAATTTTAAAACCACTTAAATTCCTATTCAAGCTTACCCTTACTACTTCAGCATCTCCACATTTAAGTAACTAATTAACAGGTCAGAAGTCTTTCAGCGGGGCATTCGCGAGCCAACAGCATGAGTTGCCTTAAAAGTACCTTTTCTCATCGCGAACAAAATGTGCAATTTTGCAAAATTTAACATCCATGCTCAGATTTAATCTAAACATTAATTCATTTTCAAGGATCCCATTAAATCCGGGAGAGTAGAAAATGTTAGAAAATAAGGGAAATCAATTAGGACAGACTGTCACTAATTCAGGCAGCTCTTACGTGAATTTGTCTGAAAATAGGGAAAACGGTGGATAAGGTGTTACGTGTACCACGCGAGGTGTAGATCGAAGCACGTGATGTACGTATACATGTATACATGTATATACAATATCGTAGAGTCCGCTCGATCGAGGTAGAGACCGAGAAACCTCTGCTAGCTAGATGGCTAGTGTGCCCCAGGTAAACGCGACTGGCTACTTGGCTACCTATCTACCTATCTACCTACCTACCTACCTACCTACCAACCTACCTACCGACCCAACTCGAAACACGCTTGGTTCTCCAGTCATTGAACTCACGGCTCGTTCAACCCACCAGCTGTTTCTTACTCCTGGTCCCCCTCTTTTGCTTCGCCAGCAGAGTGCCACCAGAGTACCACCACCCACCCAATCTATCTCTACTTACTTCCCTCCAAGTCAGTGATTTTCAACTGCCCTGACGTCAGAGGATCCTACGTCTACCGCGAAAAGTTTTATTTCTTAGATCGTTCAGTTTTTTAATTTGGTAACTTTGGTAACTCTTTAAATTGGTATATATGAGGATAGGAATGTTATAATAATTGAGCGAGGTTGAATGACAATGATATCTAATCCTCATTAAAAGTCATTGTTTCCTTGAGTCATGGACCCTGGCTTTCAGTCTCTTCTATCTCTTTCCTTCTGCCTCGTCCTCCTTCGCGGTTTTTCCAAGGTTCTCCTTGAATATATCGCCTTGGCTCTGTGACATCGCGAGGAAGGTCGCGCCTAGGTTCAATGATCTTCATGTCTTTGTCGACTTTTGCCACTATCTATCTGTTTAAAACACATTTTATGTTATATTGAATTTAACATAGAATTGGGATGTTCTTTCAATAATTTTTACCAGCTTTTTTTCTAATTTTACATTTTTATCTATTACGTCATACGTTAGTTCTATTGGTTTTTTTTTTTCGGAAATCAGATAGAAATAATCTTGACCAAATATCCTATTACACTTCAAACATCCGAAGGAACTGTTAGCTTTGGCAAGATATACCTGAGATACCTTTCGATTTCGCAAGATCTTTCGAATCTTCCTTTCAAATATTTGAATCACTCAGTGTACCTCGGGTTAGTCTTCACGGTCATCTTTCACCTAACGCGCGAAGGTAGGGCCCCGCTCGAAGGATTTTCGTTAGACATTAATTCGGTCCATGAACCCTGAGCGAGAAAAGATCAAGCGAAGGTTCAACGGTCTTGAATCGATGACGGTATTTCGTAGCCTCAAGGATACCGCGGACTATGATTAAATAAAATAGACTGGCGTCTGAATACCATTTGAATAGTTTTATCCTTCTAGCTGAGTTTCTAACAATCTAATCCTTTGTGAACTGACTGCTATCGATTCGTCCCTTTTTATTTTAACTTCTAAAAACATTTCTATCCATTCTCTAAATTATTAATCAACTTTTGTCATATTAATTGTAGCAAATAATATGAGAAAAAGATAGAGTATCCTTGCGTGGGTGACAGGTGTATTAGCATATTACACGAGATAATTTCTTCCTTTTACTCTGGATCGATTGTCATGAATCACTTTGATCAAGGTCGTTCTCGAAATCCTTCTTGCACCGAATTAGAGAGTGAATAGCCTCCTTCAAGTTTTACAAGAAGGTCACGCTCAAGTTTGATGAACTTGCAGTCTGTTTTAATCAGGTGTTACGTAATTGGAAATTTAAATAGGAGTCCTTGCGTTTGTCTAGGCATTGACACTGTCACAGGACCAAAAATTTTGAGGTTTTAAATTAAATTAAATTAAGATCTAAATGTATTTTTAAAATGTGTAAATCAGAAATTTACTAATTGAATCTAGGAGATAATTATTAATTAACAATTTATCGTGGAATTATTAAGATTTGCATCGTTTTATTGTTCGAATTAATAAAATGATGCGCACATAGTGCGATGTGTGTATACTAATTAGTTCCCAACGATGAATATTTTAAAAGCCAGACAATATACGTCAAATCTCGCGTCATTTCGTCATGATCATACGTATTTCCCATATGACATTTCGGTAGCATAAAAAATGAACGACAATACCGGCATTGTTTTATCTCAGTAAATCTCGAAAAAAGCAACTAACCAGCTGTAAGCGATTCATAAAACCGGGAATAATTCGAGGTTGGAAATTCACTGACATTCTATTGTGATTTCAGTGACAAAGCCGCGCGCGCTTCATTATAATGGTTTTCGCATTTTCCGCGGAATTTGTCTGCTATATGAAATATATTTTCGATTAAACATATCAATTGTCCGTATAATGTAAATCAATGTTTCGTTTTATACTTGACTAAAGACTATAATTAAACTAATATCGAAACCTCCGATATTATTAAAAAAATGGGTATTTTAACGATTTCGCTCTTTTTTCGTAATTATCTTTTAAGCACGTGGTAACAGTGAGAGAAAATTGCGTAAGATGGTAGAAGGTAACCAATCAGGTATATAGCCGTGTAGGTGGGTGCCTCAGCATCCTGGTTGCTCGGTCCGGCTCCCGGCGAAAAGTCCGAAAAGAACTGAGGAAAGAAGCAAAGCGAGAAAGAAGAAGGAAAAGAAAGAAAGAAGGAAAGAAAGAAAGGAAGAAAGAAAGAGAGGATCGTCATGGCATGCCGGGGCGAGCTGGGCCGGCAGGTATTCGATAGCACCGCAAGGGTCGTCGACCGCAGGTGCTACACGTTCGCTCGTCCTCGCGCTCTACCCGAAAACTCGCTCCTCCGCCACCTTCTTCGCTATCTCGCGCTCGTAAAAATTCAGTCACGTTGGCTTTTCCACGCTCGTCCCCCTCTGCCTACTGTCTTGCGGTGTGCGTACCTCCTAATTGGACAGGAATTTCGTTTTCGACAATTCTGTCTGAATTTTAATTTGCCTCTCAAAGAATTTTCAAATTGACAATAATTTAATCAATAATCAGGATTTTAACTACGAATTTTAATTTATTCGTTGACTTTTAACTGTTCGAATTGATGATTGTCATTCGTTATATTTGGATACGTTTTATCGATGCGCTTCATTAAGCTAATTAAATCGAAGTATTTTTGCAATTTCCGGGACAAGTCAGCAAAAGTATTCTACTGTAAGAATCTTCTAAGAAGTTTCCTTTTGATGAAAAAGAGAGAATGAATCATTTTCGATAAGTTCTCAGCGTCGAGTGGATTCTCCTTGTTCTACCGGAAGTCTCGAGGTTCCACAAGGTTGTAGGGAAGATTCTGGGAAGACAAAAGGTCTACGGAAGGATTTGGAGATCGCCTAGCGTTCGAAGACCGCCGAAACCAGTAAGAGAGAAGTTTGTCCAGGCCGGTAGAGGAGGAAGGCTCTTTCGATCCAGCTCTCTCGACAAAGCTCTTGCTCGAGGACAATGACCTCAGAGCAACCACGTGGCGGCGAGTGATGTCTCCTCGCTGTCAAACCACCTTACCTGCCTGATTTAAACCAACCACCCGGCCGTGAACCTTTGAGAACCTTGCGAGGGCCTCGTCCTTCTTCCTCTGTACTCACAGCTAGAACCTCACGGCTCTCTTCTCTTTCTCTTTCTCTCCCATTTTGGTTACTCGACACGCTCGAGTTGCTCACCGGTGACGCAATGGAACGCGTCAGAATAGAATTGTCACGTTCACGGGCAAAAACCTGTGAAAGTGGGAAGACACTGGCCCAGGGGATGCGGGCGTGACACCTCGAAATTCGTTGCCACCATGTTTTGGAACGGGTTTCCGTTCCAAGCAGATGGGCTCGTAAGCCGTGTAAGACACTCATTATAGTGACGATGTTTTCGAGAGACTCTTCCAAATGGATTTTACGGATTGTTTCACACGACTCGATAATTCTCGATTTTCTCACACGATTTTTTAATCGATTTTCTTCATTGGAGCAATTCTTTCTCTCACGTTCGTCCTTAAATTCTCATCGGTTATCGGAATCGCTCTGTCCTCGCAATTCTACCGGAGCAACGATTGCATCTGCATTTTTTACTTCCGCATTGTTGGACAGTTCGCGGTAAACCTACAGTATACCCCTTCTCCAAAAGTATTTATAAGTGTCATCGAACTGTAGCTGCAGCCAGCAAAAATTCTGCTCGGCATAAGCGTATTTTTCTCCTTTAGCTTCAGCGTGATTCATGAAGATAAACCGCTGCTTTTATCTGACAGAGTCGTCAAACTCTACGAGAAGAATGACTCACGGTTACTGTCTCCAAGAGACAATCGTAATTGAGTCTTTCGAGTCGTGCGATCGACGGAAAGAATGAACTATTCTGCAAAAAACTGTTCCGTGATATTTAACGCATCGTCTGCCTCTTTGCTTCGCCAAGTAACGCGGCACTAATGAAATTAACGCTCGAACTATCGACAATATTTCTCACACACCAAATAAAAAAATTCTTTTTTTATTTCTCTTTTATTCGAATTAAGTTGAATACGAAAGAAAAATACTTGGAGGATTAAATATTTAAATTGAGAATTAAAATACTTGTGTCGAATCATAGATAAAACGAATGTGAGAGGTAGAAAGGATTTCCTGACTTTTTTTCGTTCAGGTGCAACACGCTCTCGTCACTCTTCCCGATATGTGCGTAGCGCCAGGTCGTCGATCCTGAGCATAAAGATTGTTAAGCACGGTCGTGTTACGTGGACCTTCGTCCACGGTAAACGGCCGTAGTTCGTGCAGCAAGGTGCACTGACCGCAGATAGAAACACGTGGAGCACGCGCCGAGCCGCGCCACGCTGGTTTAAACGCGGCAAAGTGTAATGACGGGAGGGCTAATCATTTTCTCGTCGAACCGTTACCAATCATCTGACGAAATCTGACGAAAGTGACACCTCTCTTGAAATTTCACAATCTAAAAAATATAATAAAACAGGCCGAATGATCTTTTTCTTAATTTTTCACAATTTTCATAATATTCTCGAAAACATAAATAGACACAAGACAAGTATTATAATTACACATAGAATAGAGTAGAAATTGGTCATAAATGTATTTATCCAATATATTTAACTTTTAATTTATTCTATGCTTGCAACTTCCTTGATTTTAATTATCAAGAATTTAAGAGGAATAAAATCACAAAAAACCCATTCATGTATCTTTTGATTTGACGAAACGTTTATGGGGTAATGAATGCAGAATGCGGTCATTGCTAGTCGGGACGGCAGCGTGGCAGGCAGAAAGCTAAATAAACACAAATTAGAATCTCGCACATAGAAAGGTTAACGCGGCGAAAGCTGTAAAGCTAGCGGGTATACTACCAACACTAACCCAGTCGTCTTGATTCACAAAAAGCGGAACAAGGTTAGTTTGCTCGAACGAGTGAAATTAACGAAAATAATACCAAGGCTATAAAAACTAAAAAATTAACAGCACGCAACTATTACTTAACAAATATCTCCATTTTTTTAAAAATACTTAATTTAGCTGAAAACATAATTTAGCAAGTAGGGATGAATCTTTTTCGCAAAGTACGGTAACGAATAAAGGGGCTCGTCCTCCCTATGTTTGTCCTTCTTTCTGTGCCATTCGCGTGTGTGTGTGTGTGTGTGTGTGTGTGTGTGTGTGTGTTTGGCTTCTAGCAGCGTGACGTAATAGCAAGGTCTTACGGTATCTCCAGCAACGGGCCTACATTACGTGAGTATCCGTACACGCGAGCGACTCGCGCACGTAAGTACTTACGTATAGTTACGTACCTGCGTAGAAGATCCGCTACACCTTGTTCGGTTGACTTTGCCTCATCGTACATCAACCGAGCGGAGCTTTTCCCTCTCCATTGCCGTCTCCTTCTTCCACGGTCATTCTTATGCACTCTTTCATCTCTCTTTTGCCGCCAACTTCTCTCATTGATGCGCAATTCGCTCAACTGTAGTATATTCTTCTGCTCGCCGCACCTTCTTTGTGCGACTGACCTTAGTCCGCACTCCCATTGTGTGCGTATGTAAATAATAATTGAGATAATTTTTCTTTTTAGAAACCAGATTGCGAAAAATTTGATCTGAATAAAGCATTTATTTTAATATGATATTTTGATATAACGAGAAGGTCAATTTGTCGCATTATACGTATGAAAACGAGACACTGTTAGACAGTAATTAGAGTAGAGTAAAATTGTAAAACATAATCAGTGTCACAATTGCTCAAAATTAAATCCAGCAAACATTGTTCTTTAGGATGTTAAAACATTACACACGAGTTCTTTCCAGGAAGTTTTTCATCTCATTATACGAGTGCAGTAGCAGAGTTTTTAATCCGCTTTTTTGGAGTAAAGAGTGATGCGCAGAGTTAGCGAATTAAATGGATGTTATCTCTCGTAAATTTTAATAATATAGAAAAACGGTGTATTATTTAGAAAAATTCGCGAGTTTGTAGAGAAAGGATGGGGACGATAGTTATCACTGTGTATTGATAAACCGTTCTCTTCCTAGACTGAACTGTAGCCCGTTTCTTAACGCGTTCTTACAGACTGGACTCTTAATTAGATTCTATCGTGACTACTACGATATTCATCTCGAAAGCCATGCTTATGTTCGCGTTTCTATTTTTTTCTTCTTCTCTATATTTAATTGGCAAGCTTAGTTTCGCTCTGATTTCCTTATCGTGTTTTGATGCATGTTCCGTTAGTTTCTTGCGGTGGAGCGTATACTGTTCCAGATTGACAAGTTCCGAGGTACATTAAAATCGCTGGAGATAATTAAAGCTAAATTAATGAACAAAACTGTAATAAATACTCTCGAAATAATAAAAACATTACTCATTCTACGTTTCACTACCAACGAAAATCCTATTACCGAAAACCGTCGAATAAAATAAACGTTGTGGGAACATTTTTAACCGAAATGTTTTATTAATTTACCGGAATAATATAGTCGAGTAAAATTGTATGAAATAAAAGATTTCAATGAACCATTCGGAGTTAATAAAGGTTAATAAGAGAAGAATCGAATAGAATAAGTATGAAGAAAGGTACAGATTGATTCGCTTGGGAATGAGAAACTTTATAAAACTGAAGAATGAAGTACGGGTTAGTGGCAATTTTTACCGTTTTCAGGCGCGATATGCGCGGGTGCTTAGCCGGCAGCGCTGACAGGTGAGCACACAATCAAAGAGAGACCGCGTGTACACACGATAGTGGCATCGTACGTGTGTGAGGTACAGTTAGGAGTACCGTTCTGGAAATGCAACGGCTCGGATCGCGTTGAACAGAGAGAGGAGACTCTGCTCGGCGCGGCGGCGCTTCGGCACGACGCGCGGATACCACTGGAGGCGGAGATCGAGTCGAAAGGGGTATAACGGTAGCGAAACTCAATGACACGAACCTGACGAAAGATCTGAACAATTGCAAATACAGTACAACACATATCGAATGCAAACAATTATAATCCACCACCTGTTTACTACATCCGCCATTTATATCCCGACAGTTACCCTTGGCTTCTCGAATTAATCATTTTCACGGAAACAATGCAAGTGGGTTAAATTCCCGGTGCGCTTCTAATCTAACGCTTCTATCAACTGGCTCGTTGCTTCTGGCGAGGCTGTGTGCCGTTAGAGATCCTCCGTGTTAAGCGGTTGTGATAGAACCGTATAAAAAAAAAAAAAAATATGAAATTCCAAGAAGCGATCCCGCGCGAACGAATTCCCTAGTGCGAGAAGAGACGAATACCCTTAGCAAACTTGTACATTGCGAATTGTTCTTGCGTTCGACCCTGCGAGTCAGCGAGTTATGTATTCCGGTCTTAAAGGGATGAGACCGTAGTATAGTAGGGTTGAGAGATAGTTGAATCGCAGCGAGCCATTAGGAGAGGTATATTCCCAAAGGAAGCATTCCTGTAGGAACCGATCGAAGAATCATGCAGAAATGCGGCAATTGATAGGCGAACGAAGGGGGTAGTAGGTTTGGTGTCGTCAATTGCAGCGGGGGACTAAGGAGGATTAAGGAGAAGATGAACCAGGCGATAAGCGACCCATTGCTCTAGAGACGGAACGGTCTATCCACCGCACGAATATACACGGCCTGGCAAGCGGATCGAACGAATGGTTGAAGCGCGTGCGCGTGCCACCCCTGAATCGTGTTGAACGGACGAAAGGCGGCTAGGCTAGCCCACACTAACCCCAGGCGGTGGGACATTTCGATACGTTTCGGGCTACTTCCACCGTCGTGGAGTTTTGTTCACCGGACAGAACCTCGGTCACAGGTTGGAAAACCGCGAAAAAGGCCTCTTAACACTGTGTCGGTCAATATTGATCTCGGATGACGAAAGGAGGCTGGTGTAAATCGAATGGTGAATCCCGGGGAAGAAAACGGGAGAGGAAAAGTGATTGAAAGGAGGGTGATACGGGCGGGGTGCTGGTCGAGGGCGCAGTACGAATAAACGGTGGCTCGGGCAAGCCAAGTCTTTGCCTGCCATCTGCTGACGGTCACCAAAAGCTCGAGCCACTGGTTCACCCCGTGAAGTGCATACAGCCAAAACGGAAGGTTCAACTGGGAAAACGAGACCAGCCCTTTAAAGGAGGCAAGTCACCAAGGAACAGGGTGACTCTCGGTTGCATATCCACGTGATTGTGTTGCGTTACGCGAGTAACGTGAGGATCGTGCCAGTGAATTATCGTCTTGCTGCCGTTGGTGCGCCGCCGTCTATCCCCGGGGAAGCGGAAGAGTGGACTACACACGAGAACACCGAGACTAATAGTGACGACAATGACGTAAGGCCACGAGGCCACCTGGATCCTCTAGTTAATTCCCGGCTCTTGCCTTGGCTCATCCTAGAGCTCTACAAAGAGCACGCCGCGAAAATATCACGTAACCTGGTTCGAGAGGAACACCACTAGCCTCATAGACGAAGATCCAGCAGGGTAACCCTTAGCGCACTGAGAATCTCATGAGGTTTCCGGGTCCGGATCTTGCCCGGAACTTGAACAATTGAACGATCACCGATGCTCGAGACAAGTTCATCTCGTCATCTTAACGTTCAACTGCAATTTAGTCCCGGGGACTTTGAGATTTATCCTCTCGAGCTTGCTGCTCACAAATTTCTTACTGATAGCTATAAGTCTTCAGGAGCCCGGGGAAACGTTCCGCGAGCTTAGTGAAACTATTGCTCTTTTTCTCTCTGTGATCAACGGTGACCAGTGACACAGTAGGATGTGATCAGCGGGGTGATAAGAAAAAATGTAAACGGAGGAACATATGAGCGCCTCTGTCTTGTAACACTGACGTCGTGTTACACGACGAGGTACGTTGTTAGCAGAGAATATCGACCGGAGACCGTAGCTACCGAATTAGTCGTGACGAAGGTCGCGCGTAAGCGCGTGCACCCTTTAAAAAAAAAAAGAGTGGAAAGTGGAAGCAAACTGCTCTTTCTCTTCTATGTGTATCTCTGTGAGTGTATGTGTGTGTGTGCGTGTCAGAGTCCTTAAATTCTGAACGCGCAAAGATACACCTGTCCTCCGTGATCAACGTTGAAACAGTCTCATTCACATGTTCCTCGATGCCGAATTCTGCTGATTGCAGAGAGAAACACCGTGTGAGATAGTGTCATTGCTGGAAAACGTATTTGGAAGATCGTGGAAGCGAACGAGTCAGGAGGACGCAAAGTGCTTTTAGAAAAGGTTGTTGGAATCCCCGTGAACCGTTGAGGTCTGTGAACGAGACCCAGTGACCCATAGACACACGGGTGAGCTTCGAGCAGTCGTCTGCTCCAGTGGTTCGAACAAAACGAGACAGTTCGGTTTGACGAGGTGATTCGTCGTTCTCGATAAACCGCGAAATTACGGGGATTTGACCGACGACGTGGGAAATGCATGGTGACGGTAACGCGAGGTCGTGGCTGCGCGTCAATCGAAGAGTCGTTCTTTGAACGAGACCCACTGACCTATCGACTTACTACTACTTCTCTTCGCTCCTAACCCTACTATCTTTCTTTCCTCGCCAACCCTCTTTTTGACGATACGCGCGCTCTTCAACCCTTGCGCGTTTCTTTACGCGTCTTTCGTCCTCTCGTTTCACTTACCTAACCCTGATATATTCGTGACCTAGAGCTAGCGCTTGCTCTCTCTCTCTCTCTCTCAAACTAAAGATCAAGTTCACGTTTCTAGTAGAAGCGATATTTACAAACCTCAGAACTTTTTCACTCGCGGATGAAACCTTTACTTTTGATTCTGATTTGCATTCTTTCTACCTCAGTTCTTTGCGCCATGCGAATCTGATCGTTGTTAGTTTCAATTTTTCTATAATTCGCGAACCTCCATTGAGATTGATTAATCGATAGCAATAATCTAATTACAAGGTTAAGCGTGCCTGAAATTGGATGCCTTCAAAGACCGTGGATCTATCTCTAAGCATCGTCTTCTTATTTATGCCTCGGCCTTTTTGTCCGTTTCTTACGGAAAACGTAAGAATTTTCATACGAACAGAACGGTTCATCTTATCGCTATAAACAGTGCCTCGAGTGACAAGGATTTTTTTTTTCTCGCGTTTCCGCGACTGACGAAAAAGGAGAAAAAAAGTATACAGCTCGTCGTTCTAGTTTCGAAGCACCAGCATCTGTATATATACTCATGTCAGAATCTATTGTTTCTTCTGTTACGTTTTTACTACGTACAATCTTAAAGAGTTCCATCGAATATACTTCGGCCTATCAGCTGGACTGACAGTAGCGATAAACTTGAAAAAAAGTAGTAGACTCGGGAAAGTACTCTAGTACAGTAAGATACGATAAATTATTCGAATTGGCGAAAAATATTTAGGAAACAATTTCAATTATCGAACTATGGATTTAGAAATGTCCTCCTCTTTTCCGAAAACCTCGATTCCCAACTGTTTCTAACGAAAGATCCAGGGTGAAGAGCGAGAGAAGCTCAAACCGTATTATATTTGATACGTAGTCAATGAATTATTAGTGACGTCACGAAAGGTCAGAGCTAAAAAGGGGCAGAGAACTAGCCGAGAGAATCCACTTAATGCCACCGGTCACTGGCACCACTAGCGAGAACAAACTCTCCACTTCCGCAAGTTTCATAGTTGGCACAGTCATTGTCACGAGACTTGGCGAAATAGTCATGGCGCCAGGAGCGCGTTTCAAACTAGTCGAGATGTCGCGTAACCCTGAAGGCGACAGCTTACCCTTGGTCGAACGACTTCTACCGTGCTGCAAAAGCCCGATCGACTGGAATGAATCTATGACAACGACAGCTTGATTGTCAACCAGCTAACAATAACTGAATCGTAACCGTGGAAAGGGAGAGTTCTGCTCGAGACGCCAAGAATACTTGGATGGTGTGCCTAAAAGACAAATAGAGTTCGACCCGACAATGTAACGACGAATAGAGCTTCAGGGTCAGTAAGGGAAGAGACTGATCCTTAAGGATTTTAACGTAACAACAAACTTTTCCCAGTAGCACTATTTTCGATTCACCCTTAACAACGCGTTAACGAGAACTGTCGGAACAATCTTCAAGTGTTAAGACCGGAAATTCGATCTGTTCATCTGAATTTCCGGTCAGTGCGATTGGCGGCACAACGAGGAACTCAACGATTCGAACCGATCGAAAGAAAGTGAGATGCCGCGGTTTTTTCGTTAGACGATCGACTCGTACGAAACGGAACGTAAAAAAGAAAATGGCGGAGAGTGCACCGAGTCCTGCTGCGGTGCAGGTCTCCGCGAATAGTCCGCAACAACAACAACAACAACAACAGAGCCAGCAAACACAACAGCCACCGGATATAAGCAGTTCCCAGCTGGCGTCTCCACCGATCACGGGCACAGGTACGAATAGGAAACGGTCGAGATCCGCCGGTAGGCTAATATTTAAGATCTATCGATCGCTGAATCTCATTAGAATCATTCGTTTCATTAGTATAGATATAGATCCTAATTTGGAAAAATCTATCTGCTAATATTAATCCTGGAGCTTGTAACTATTAAAAATCATCAATTTCCGAGGTCAACGATTCTTATATCCAACGATATTAACATATCTATTATTAACGTCTTCCCAACGGCAAGATTTTTGAGCCGCAGAATTTTACCGTACTGTGCTTGAAGCAAGCAAGCAAAAGTAATTGACTCGGCATACCACCAACTCGAGGTCCGAAAACCACCGAACCATCGCGTTTCCGCGTCCCGCCGTGTGGCCACGTTTCAGCAATCATCTCGGCGAGCGATGGGAAAAAAAGGAGCCGCTTTAATCGATCGGCCATCCGGGAGAAAATCGCTCTGACGAGGGAGAGGGAAGGTTGCACGACGCAAAGAGAAAGAGAGAGAGAGAGAGAGAGCTAAGAGGTCGTGCGCTCTTCTTTCACTGGCGTAACCGGCATGGACGCAGCGTGGTTCGTTCGCTGCGGCACATCGTTTGCGTAATAAAGGGCCATTACTCCTTGTGACGCGACGTGACACACACAGTGGACCAAGTACAATATACAAGCCCGTTGTACGTCGCTCTATAGCTTCGCTATTTTCGCTGCTTTTTTCTTTTTAAACTGCTAATTTCATTGGAATTTACGATGGTCAATTGATCGATGCTTAACTTTTGACAAAAAAAGGGATAATTGGTAAAAACTACTGAGTAGTTTTAAATTCGAATTCTGAAACAATTACTAATCTCGAAAGTGCAAACATCAGTTGTACAATTGAAAATTGTTTCGAGTACTATTTAACATGGACTAATTTACTAGGATCGAATCAGGGAAATTATTAAATCTGAACTTTCATATCTCCTCCGAATTTCTAAAAGATTTATACTGAGTTACGTTATGGTGGGCGCGCGTCCTCTTAGGAATCGTGGAAGTCGCGAGTTCGAGAGACGATGAACGCGCTTTTTTGCCAAAGGGACCAGGATATCCCACGACTGGGATAAAGAAAGAAAGAAAGAGAGAAAGAGGTAAAGAGAGAACGGAAAGCTAAGAAAGGAGAGAAGAGAAAAAGTCGATGGCGAAAGAGAGAGGGAATCGCGAGTCGCGTTAGCGGATCTGTCGGTCGAGTAACGGAACGGCTTCGAGTACCGCTAGCACCGGCTCTGACGCGGTTACCGGAGACCGTTACTTCGCTGATTCGCGAGTACCAGCCACGTGCTGCTGTCTCATCGAGCTCCTCCGAACCACGCGACTACCTTCGGTTAGCGGTACGCAGGAAAAATATTCCTGTCCCACGATGCTGATTCTACCGCTTTCGCATTGATCATTTCGCCCGGGGAATTTGGACGGTTCTTCTTCTCCTGTGAGACCCATCCGCTTACCAATTAGGATAATTATATTCTCGCTGCTTCTGCATGCGAATATATCATTAATCTCATCTGGAATCGTTTTGTTCTTTTACTTTCTTACTTTAAGATTGATTTGTAAATTTTGCGAAAATTCTAAACGATTAATTATCGTAGTATATTTCTTTCTCGATTGCAAAGTGAATTCTTGGAATTTGAAGGATTGGTATTTTCGAGTGTCAAAGTCTAGAGACTTGGCAACGGTTTGGCGCAATAAAGCGCCGTTTTAATCGGTTCGAGAGAGTACGTGAGACAGGAGACAGGAGACAAGAGACGCAAGGGCGCGTATTACGCGTAACGGAAAAGGAAGGCCTCGAAGAAACGTTCTTACTCACGAGAGTAGTACTCGACTGCGTAGTCTCCTGGGGTCTAGGGGTTAGGAGGTCAGGCACTTTGCCATGTACCGCTTGTTTCTGGTACCCCACGAGAAAATCCGTGATAGTTGAATGGCATACTCAGTTAGTTTGCTATCGTGTTTTGCTTGCGCGTTATTCTATACTCTCTATCCTTTACTCAACAAGTACAAAGCGATTTTTATCACCTTTTACGCTTTTTGCAATTCAATTATTAAAGTTGATAATGATTGACAAATTTGTTGAAATTCTCAGTTTTGATTCTGTTTCATGAGAGGCATTTATATGCGGTGGTAAAAGCACTTTGAATATACATATATTAAGCTTCGCGAAATTTCATAAATACTCGCTAACGTAAATAATTAAATTACCGTTTAAATTAACTACTAATTGAACGCAAAATAATGGTGAAATTGAAATTGATTAATTATCACAACCTTCCGTTATTTAAATATGAAAATTTACTTCACTTTTCCCAGAATGAAGCAAACCGAAAATTCTCCAGAATTATAATTCTCGAAATCAAAATCTACTTTAAATAATACTAAAATAATATAATACCACTGTCAAGATTTTTCATATTTCCTTTTTCTCCGTTAACGTATACTTTTGCACGAGTCATTATTTTAAGATACATTACATACTGTAAACTTTTACGGTTTCACCATAAAAGAAGGACGAGGAAGAATTCCATTGGTTCCCAAAGCTCTTTCGCCCAAGAAGGAATCGTGTGCTTCCTGCTAGAATTATTCACACGGAACATAACAGTAACCTGAACCGAGGCTCAATACATAGAATTATGCAGACGCGAAAGCGAAGCGCAACGTGGTGCGGCTGTTCACTCTTCGAGTGTATAGTACATCCACCCCGTCTCCAGGTCCGGGAGGTTTGGAGGTCAGAAGTATACTCTACTCGAGCCGTTCATGTCCGGCATGACAAGTGAATAGGCCATGGTTCGGTTAATGCTCGAGGTTAATTAGCCACGTCTTCGACATTCGCGGCCAATTGTCTCTCTCTTTCTCTACGATCTTTCTTCCTATCAGTTCCATCTTTACGAAATATCCTAAACAGATCTCTCGATAATCCTTTTACGATTTCCACATTGAGGATATTCGCAGCTCGCAGATTCACGGATAAAGGTTTATATTCACTCTACGTGAGATCATCCGACCAAATCTCTGCATCTACATGTTTTAAAAGACTCTTTTCGTATCTCTCGATTATACTAGATAACCTGACGACTACGATGCAGTTGCTGCAATTCCTTTTCTTTCTGTCTCTTTGGTGGATGAGACTCTGGGAAAATACGCGTGACTATTAAGAATGACAAAGTTATTCAAATCAATGTTTCACTTTGCGTAACGCGTTTCTTTTGTTTCCATTCTGAGACTGTTGCTTTTTTAGTGTCGAATGTTTTCCTTTTGCATTATGGAATTGATTTCTCTTCCTTCGTGACGTATGTTAGCTTTCTGTACTTGCATCAGTCTATTCTATCCAAGGTAAATGACTTATCGACGTCGAAAAATCGCGAGTTGGTTAATAAATCTGGTTAATGGGTGTATGTGGATTGTGGGATGAGTTAGGGGATGAAAGTAGGTTTTGTGGGGTGTAAAAGTGTGTAAAATGGTGGGGAGCGGACATTCTCGCGACCGTGGCACGGTTTAGCTTCCCCGGGCGCGGTGGTGGGCTAAAATCGACCGATACTTTCCATCCCACGTGCACATTAAAGTGAACCCTACCTTCCAAGAGGTTGATTCATAAACATAGCTTCTCGATAACCATTCATTAGAATACCATTGCTTCAATCTTTACAATAATTTCTCCTTAACACTCCCTATAACACATATTGATTTAGAAAATTTGTTATTTTATTAATTAACACAGAATATGATTTTACACTTAAGAATGATTTATTATTGGAAAAGTCAAAAGTTAAATCTTAATGTTTTATCGAGGATTAATTCATCAAAATCCGAGAATAAGCTGAAAGAAATAGTAAAAGAAAAAAACTGATTTCGACCTCTGTGATAGCTGTATTATTAAGCGGCACTGTTAATCGGACGTCAAGCGGATAATCAGTAATATAAATTTCAATGCGGTATCTTGTCTGATAGCGGCGAAGTTACGGTAAATTACACGAAGGCAATAGTAGCCACGCTTATGCTGCTAATTGCTAGTGGACGGTTCCGCAAAGCTAGAAAAATCGGTAACGGTGTTTACGCTTTATAGCGATAATTAATGCAATTCGAGACGCCGCATTTTCGACTCTTTCGTTCCTAACATTGACTTTATTCGACATACATATCGTATCTTCGTCTACAAAAGTAGCACAACTCAAAGAGTGTCTTTCTTAGAAGTTAAAATCAGTTTTGTTTTCTACGTAATTACGCTTTATTTTCTTAATGTAAACTTTTTTCGTCTCTCATTTTTACACTCGGAAAGGTGTATTGAGTGTTCAGTGGGGTCGGTGATTCTTCGTTGGTTTATTTGTAGAGTGCGTGTGATCCACAGATGAACTTCAATTGGACTTATTCCGTCTGAGTGAGTGGCATTAAATAACCGATGGTTGAGTGAACATCGCACACAAAGTAGTAGATTACACGTTGCTCAGCGATTCGTTTCCACTAATATTTTATTTGGTAAATACACAGTGATTACGGTTAACGGGGTTCATCGACAATACACATACACTTAAAAATTTCTACTCCTCGGAAGAATTAAGATTTAATGAATTTTTATTTCTTAAATATTATAAACTCATCAGAAATATAATTATTTATTTAGAAATGTGAACAGTGTATAACGTGGTAATAACATACCGTTATATTTTGTTAAGTATAGAGAAATTCAAGAGCTAACTTCTATCCTCTTAAATTATGTGTCGTTAAAGGATCCTTCAGTTTCGAAGGTACACTTTTAATGGATCCCTGTCTACCTTGGAACTTCCGCGGGAAATTACCCCTACGCCGCGTAAGCTTTTACTCAAAGATCAACTCGAAAACTCTCCGGCAAGTTTCTAATTTCAATAAAAATTAATTACCATGAAATTATTCAAATTAACGCGGATTCCACTGATTGTAAAGAAGTCTAACGAACCGGTCGTTTAAGCGTGCTTCCCTAATACACCCAGTGGATTTCTGTACCAACTACTAATCCTGCTAATTAGAAGAAATCCGCGTAAAATTCAATTTCTGCTTGTCAAGTGTATTTAATAATTACGTGTTAATATTAACGAGAGAAACGTGCGTGGAATTTGAATTGACAGCAGGTGATACAGAGACTTGATTTATACGTTAAAAACAATAAAACTGAGGATAAATAATGATTTTGATATATTAGATATCTATCGTAAATTTTTGCTGTAGTTGAGAATGTCGCGAGGATGAGACGTTTGCTAGCAGGAGCCGACTTGTCCTTAGCGAAGGAAGCGCATCGGTTCTTGCGCGCGTCTTGCACGCGTGTTACGTGGCGCGCCAGTAGGCCAAGAGTTCGATGCCCCGCAGCCTTGCAAGGCCGGCTGCCCCGAGCCTCCCAAGACCCAAGACCCAAGACCCCAAGATCCGATATCTCTCTAGTAGTTATGTATTCGAAACGTTGCAGGAGATGGCGCTCCCAGAACCGCGAATCTCCTGCTTTCACAAAAATACCGCTTTTATCGACTCGACTCCCTGTCGAGTTTCCCACATGTTATCCTTCATTGCCGACATTACCGACACGATAGCTTCGTCTCATCGCTAGAGGCGCTACTAGTCTCTTCGGAATAAGTTTGAATTCAAGTTTCAACCGAAATCAACGGAATTTCACGTTAATTGGATATTTAATACACAATAAGCGGAGAAAGATTTGTACGAATAATACCATAAATTAGGTTTATAAGTAATAAGTTAAATTTTGATCAATTAGAATTAAAAAGCAAGAATATTATTTTAATCAGAATAATAATGACTTTGGTACCTCTATAATTAAACTGGAAGAAATCCATTTGCGATTGAACAGTTAATTATAGGAAGATTAATGTTGTTTGGTTACGAAAATGATTAGAACGACGTTAATAATCGCGAGTATACTTTATCGAACGATTCGTACTGGAAACGAATCAATTTCCAACGGGTTTCCAGAATCTGGTAATCTTGCGCACTCCACGATTGCAGTCGTGCTAATTAAGCATTCGTACCGACTCCTGATCTATACTGCTGCAATTAGATTTAATTAGTGGAAATAATAGGAGCGCATTATAAAGCTTAATTCCTGCGAATTATGTGTGCGCTGATTCGCGGACTCCGATTGAACCGTTACTGTTGCATGCACGCACGAGCCTCTATCGTTTCGATCGTTCGTTCAAATCCTTTTTTTCTCATTATTTCGTCGCGAAGTGACGGTTCGGTCAGCAGAATTAACCAGCTGTTCTTCGAATGTTTTACAACACTAGAATTGCCAAACAGGTCAAAAGTTCAGATTGCATTAATTGCCGCATTCATTACTCCCAGTGTTACTTATATTAGTTGTTGAGTCAGACTAACTAAAAAAGAGCAATTCTTCAATTGCAAATTACAAATTACTCAAATAAAAATAAACAATTAAATTCGAATATTACGAATAGAAAGTTATGATGAAATTAATCCAATCGATCTTCGTTTTTATTAGACAACTGTTACTATTTTCCAAGATAAATTACCTGGTTTGCAACGCCTCCCATGATCGCTGATCAGAATGCGAAATACCTCATACTCTCAAGGACTCGCGAATGGTCAGGCAAGTCGATTCCCTCTCGAGGCCTATTTTTCCATTAGTTTATAAATCAGGACAAAGTCCAACCAGACTTGCAGCCTAACTACTCGCTGTCATAAACAATCGATACTATATCGATCTATTATGAAACGAGCAATAAAATTACGTAGGATAATGAAAGCAGATGTTCGCGCTTCCAGATGATTTCTTATCTCCTAACAAAATCATTAAATAACGTAATGCATATTTCTTCATTTTCGAGAATATTTAGTCCAATTAAACAAATATATGTACAAGATAAATATTAATAATGAAAAAAATAGGTAATTAAAGAAAAAAAAAAAATAAGCAGAACAGTTATATAATTATAAGTTTCTCGAAGTCCTTGAACGAAAGGAAAAGCATATAGGAACCCTCCGAACCTCGGCCAAGAGACATTTTACCAAGACAAGAGCCAAGAGACTCTTCTCTCTCTTTCTTGTATCTCCGAGAGAAGAGGAATTCCGGTGGATCAGTCTCCGCGTTACCAGCGCAAGCGAGGCGAAACGGCTTGCAAGACGAAACTTCCGATTGCGACAGTCCATTGCCGACAAGAATCGCTCCTTACGGCAAGAGCGTAACAGTGCGGCAAGAACCTGATGTCTCTCTCACTTCTTCTCTCTTGTACACCCTTTCTCTCTCTCTCTCTCTCTTTGATTCTCTCTCCTGCGCGCCAAGAAACTCGAAGGCAAGGCCTCGCGCGATGCACGATGATAGTCGCATCACGCTGCCTTTAAAAACTTCGTCTCACCTCGACCGAAACGAGAACGAACGAAGGAACGTATGTGCTTGTCTTACCGTTACAACGACGTCTCACCGTTCGATCTTCTATCTTCCTCTCGCACATGTTCTCCCACTTCTTCATCTCCTTCTACTTGCCCTTTGTCCCATCGTTTTCGAATGGGGATGCGCGAGATGGGGTGGAACTTTCGTCGTCGCTCGTTTGACTGGGCCACCGTGTCGCTGTATCATCCTTCTGCCTCACGATCGATGGAAAGCGAAAGTTTGGGGATTAAGGGGAATGTTACCCTAGTTACTTATTTCTTAAATCTGATGGATTAAGTTTCATTCGACTCTTTTTAATTCCCTCAATATTCATTTATCTTAAATATTTCGTAGAAATACTTATCGGATATAAATTAGAAATTTGGAATTGCTTACGTTGCTTTTGGACAAGTATTGAGGAAAAGTTATTATGAAATAGGATGTACTTAGTAAAATGAATACGAGCTGTAGTTTAATATTGACCAGTTTTGGAAAAGGTTTTCGTTTTAAAAGAAACATTCATTTGGAGTCTTGCTTATACTCAAATTTCCAGGATACTTAAATATTCTCAAAAGGCATATTCTCTGGTAGTAGTTACAGTTTAAATGGTGTATTAAACGGTATATACCACGAGTTGCAGTATGCTACTTTGTCAAACTATTACAGAATCTATAATTCTGTCTATGTAGAGGATAGCTGTTTGAGAGACGGGAAACGTGACCCAAGAGAGCGAGTAGGGCTTATACCCAGTTAAAGGGCATTAACTTTATCCTGTTTAATAATCCAGAAAGTAGCAACTGTTCAGGAAAAGCTATCAAGAAAAAAAGAATACTATTAACAGAGCGCGAGACTACTTTCCTTACCGGTAAACTGTTACGTTGTTTTTATTCCATATTACATCAATGTAACAGCAAGCATTCGAGTCTCCAGAATGAATATTAGCAACAATATTTTATCGCTTAACTCCTACTTTATTAATAAATATGTTTAAAATTCACCAGTTGAAAAAAAGTCAATTAGAAAACGATATATGTATAAGACATCTGGATAATTAATGAAGAAAAGTGCAATACAATTCTTCTTTATTAGATACGAGGAATAATAAGCTCGAAACCTGCTTGTTAATAAATTGAACGCCATTCCACATTAGTCATCACACCTCATCAGACGCATTATCATTATCGCATTACTGCTTGTAGCGTATAGTATGTACACACATACTGCATAGAGAGTTAAACTGTCGAATTGCCATGCCGGTCGAAATCAATCTTAGTAAACAAGTATAATAGAGATCTGTTTGTTTGTGTTTCAGGTAAGTCTGTTGTCCCTGACATGCGCGTACCAGTCCGCGAACGGCTGCAACAGCAGCGTCAGTGTGCGGTGAGTACTCTCACGGAATCAACAAAATAGCACCAATACATCTCGTTAGAGGTGACTATAAGAACACGCTGGTGCGAGGTACCCGGCTTGGAACATGCGCCGAGTGAAATATCTACGTCTAGCTATGATCTGCTATATATATGTATATTTGGAGCGAGACGCTACCGCATCTCTTGATACATCATTCCAACAGGTTCCTTGGTATATCGTCGAAAAACTACGTAAAGATATTAAGCTGATATTTATGAAAATTAACAGTTTTCTTTTTTTTTTATTATCACAAATTAGAGAGATAAATAACAGAGATTTCGACCCAGAATTATTATCATTTTTTGGAAACTGATTTAACTGGCTGTTCAAGTTGAAATAATTGCTTCAGTAGAATTGTCTTGGTTTAAGTGGAATAGGACAAGTATAGTTTCGTGAAAAATGTTGGAGATATTGCTGAAGGCAATTATACTTAATGTTAAATGACTGGTATTATACTGGCAAGTACCTCGAGAAAGATCGAAGAACGATACAATAAGAGTATCGCAGTACATAGTAGTATTAAAGATTTGCGCAGCCATCGCGAATGATCGTACACAAAGAGCAGCGGGGATAAGCGGAAAAGTAAATGATTTTTTGGTCCGCCAGATTGAACGTACGAGCTACTGGAACTGACACAAAATCGAATGTCCCAATTTATGTTATCTAACAGGATATATATTTACCAATAGGAACAGTATTAGAAATATTGTTGCAAATTTATTTGGAATATTAACTGCAACAAATAGTTTTACACTAATTGGTTGATCGTTCGATGGTAAATTAGTTAATGTAATGACTCGCTGTGCAACACACAACATCATGAATTATAGTAATTACGGTACAATGTATGTTACAAATGATAAACAAACAATTTATCGATATTAATTTATGATGAAGGAAGTTTTACCCGAAAGCTAACAAAATTCTGAGAAGACCTTGCAAAAGTTTATTTACTTCGGTATTCGATTTTAATGGGAGTGTGGTGAATATATCTTTCAACGTTTAACTAGTAAAGTGGTTCACTGTTCCGAAAGAAAAATAGCGCGCGCATACTTCCACGAGCATGTACATGTTACCATCGTCATATATTGCCACCGATCTATGCCCCGCGGCTTTTGTCCCGCGGTGTTAAAAAATTCTACAGTGAAAAAAAGTCTGAAGTAGAAAGGAGGCTATGCCACGGGAGGATAAATATTTTGCGTAACTAATGCGTGCGCTATTAAACGAGAGCTTGTAACACAACTTGCAGGTCATATTCCAACGTAACTCTATAAAACTATGGAAAATAAAATTGTTTCAATCATTGCATTAGTTCCACGTCTAATTTCTCTCGACAAGTATCTCGTAAATAACCCAAAAACAGAATTATTATAATTGTTGAGAATTTGTAAAGGAAATGATTGAAGAATATGAATAAGATTGAAATTAATTTTTGAGATCGCTATTACGATCTTTAGTTTCTATGTAATTCATATATCGAGATTGTTACGGATAATTGCCTCCTACAGGTCGCGCATGAATGCATAGTCCTCCGCGAATTAACGGCTCGTTATTCTATCGCATTTCGAAACTGGCGACTTGAAAAAGTTGATTATCTTGCAGTGAGTCGTAAGCATTCGCGTGGATTATTATCTAGTCGAGCAAGACGCATTGAAACTGGCATCGTAAACTAGACACATAAAGAGTTGCAGTTTAAGTGCCGTGTCTTCTAGTTTTAGAGGATAATTTAACGCGACAGAAACTAGTTAGAAAAAAATTCTTCTTACATTATATCTCGCGTAATCGTTCGATTTTTTCTCATTAAAGTTTATAATCAACACTTGAGAACAACTAGACTAGAATTTTAATAAGAAATAGAACTAGAAAAAATAGAAGAATAAAATTCAATTTTGTAAATGTTGAGAATTAAATTGAGTGTGATACAATTGAGAAGCTGTAATATTTGAGTTATCGTCATCAGAACGTTGCAGAAACATTCTCCAAGCGATCATGAAATTTTCATTAAGTTACCTTCACAATTACGTCAGTAGAGAGGCAAATAGTTAGAATATATATGTATCTAAGAAATCAATAAGAAGTATTACAATTTAAAAAGACGATTTTTACTATTGACTATTATTCTATTGAGAAATTGATTTGGAGGAAAATGGGAAAAGAATTTTTTTGCCATTTTTAAGTTGTGTTACTCGTTAAGCGAGGGTGGGACATGTATATGAGGCCCACTAACGGGGTCCACCCCCGGCAATTAGCCAGCGGGCGAATCACGTCAGTGTTCGCGACGAAAGCAAACGCAAGTAAGAATCGGACCAGCCGAGAACAGAAGGCGAAGGGAGAAAACCATCTGTCAAGCTAGCCGCCACTTTCCCCGCCGCAGGCGGCCCAATCATTTCCGGTCCCCGGCTACCAAACTCTGACTCAACTCCAAATTTGCTGATCCTTTGCCTCTCGCAAGACTTTTATTCACTTGTATCACTTGTAGTTAAATACAAAATCACTACGGTTATCTGCAGTTTTACTCTATTACTGATACAATCAGACAAAATCCAAATTGGAGAAAATCACAACTATAAAATTATACTGAAAATTTCTAATAATTCCTAAATCAAAATTTGATGCGATAAAATTTGACGTATATATATATTGACATGCAGGAACGTTGCTTGTAATATTATCTCATATTGTATACAAAATTGGTTTTATATTGACCGGTAGCGTATATAAAGGGAACCGAGGGCAAAAAGGATCGTAAGCTCATATTACGAGGGAACCAAAGAAGGATTCCATGAAAATGATGGACAGATATTCCGTACTTTATTATTTGACCTCCAGCAATTTATACATGCTACCTACAGAAATGATTATTTAACCACGATTATCCATCTACAAATACAAGTGACATAATTATTTCCATTGAATTATGTAAATTCCATTTAAATATAAAGTAGAAGATAAAATTCACTTCGCGATAAACATTTCACTTTATCTTTCGTCATTACCATACGCCAATTATTTAAACCCCTTTCCAAAAGGAAACCATAAACACAAGAGTGAGGATCTAGCTTCCAGAAAAAGTTGATCCTTCGAGCTAGTCGAGTCGAGTTGTTTTCCTCTGCATGTGCTGCTCGTTTTATCCGAGGATTAAAAGTCGAAAAGCCAGAATTTCTAGGGGGTGGAAAGAGGGGGAGGGTGGTCAGAATTTTCCGGAGACATTTTAGTGCGGGAAAGAGATAGGAGAGTAACGTGAGAGAAAAGAGAAGGGGAGGGTTGGATGTTCAGAATCCAAAAGCAAAAAGAGAGAGAGAGGGAGACAAAGAGCTTGAGAAGAGAAGAAGAAGAGCGAGAAAGAGAGAGACCCAGATTTCATTTTCGTTGATGAGCTTGGCAGAGCTCCAACTCGACTAAATATATACTGCCTTTCTCTTCCTCTCCCTCTCTCTTTCTCTCTCCCTCTAAAAGCCCCCGGCTCCCTCTGTCTCTCGTTTCTCCGCGAGATTTTCGTGCGGCTGGCTTCTCGATGCAGTCAGGAAGTCCGAATAAGCAGATCGAGCGACTAATCCGTAGGATCTCGAGTGATCTCGCCCTCGAAATATCCTTTCTTTGAAGCGAAACGCGTCGCGCGGGGTGGTGGATATGGATTACGACATGTACATAAACAACTTGGGAATATATACAATTAAAGATCTGATTATATGCTCCCATAGAAAAAATATATTATTTTGTTCGAAAAATTCTTCTTTCTGGAAGATTAATAATATTCTACATCAGGATTTTTTTAGCTTGCAAATTAACGATTAAGTCAATCGAGTTAAGTGATATGTTACTTTCACGAATGGTAAGGATTGCGCGATCGTCTCCCTCCAGAAGTAATTTTCTTACCGTAAGAGGAATATCAATCCAAATAGGCGCACTGTCCTACGCTAACTACAGTTTTCTCCGCCTAAATTTGCAATTACATGTCCGGCACTTAGGTCTAATATGGAGCCACTTTTTCTCTGATAGCCATTCTTCAATGAAGTTAATCTGTGAGAATTCGAACTCTTACTTACATCAGTACCTGAAACGAAAGTCGAGTCAAGAGTCCACTGAAAGTATTGCACAATTATACTTATCTTTTGGTTCGCCTCTACCATTACGAGGTCCATAAAATTGTCATTATCACAAACCTAATTACTCTATAAACGTTACAATTGAAATGATGTATCGAATGAAATTTTACGACGTATCTTAAGCAATTTAATAATTATTATCAAATTATAATTATTATTCAAATAGCATTGAAATAGTATTTTGTCTAATTTTCGAGGAAATTCCACCAAAATATCGTGTAGATATCAGTGCATTCACTAGTGAAATCGTCGGATAATTGATCCGGTCCCTCGCGCCCTCTTCAAAATAGCGACGTTCCCCCTAAATCAGTTGGTAGAATAGGGGGAGGGGAGGACAGGCAGTAAGGGAGAGATTCTCGCGCGTGCGAAAGCGCATTTTCTAGAGAAGAGGCTGGAATTTCAATGGGCACGCGGGCATATCGTCGTAGGGTGACGCGGTACTAACGGTACATCCCTGGAAGCGCTTTCAATGCTCCAGCAACCTACCTACCTACTGCCTACTATCTATCTACCCGCGTACCTATACATCGCTCATTCTCATAGCCGCCTAGCCACCGCATCGATCCTCCTCCTCCTCTCTATGTATGTATGTATAACGCGTAAGTACATACCTATCGATCCCTTCGCCATGCCGTGCCGCGCCTCTTCCTCTTCCTCACCCCCTCTTCGGACCACCTACACACACCACCTCCAACATCACCTCCTTCGTTTTTCTATCTCTCTGTCTTTCCCTTTCTGCTTTCAGTTTATCTGCTTTTCTCTCTTTTTTTCGGTCTCTTCGACCTCTTCAAGTGCCTCCTCCTCTTTCACGAGGAGAAAGGTCCAAGAACCGGAAGAGAACGCTAGTTTCTTTCTTTCTTTCTTTCATTCTTCTTCTTCTGCGCGTTCGAACGCCCTTTTCTACTACTGAATTTCAGTTTAAATCCATCGGTTTTGATGAAATTGATCGAAGTAGATTTTCGTGGTAATTTAATTACAAATCTCCAATAACAAAAAATATAGCCGAAGAGAATTTAAGAACAATCAAAAGCAAAGTTGAAAGGGTCATCGACTTCAAATCACCCTACGGCGATCGGATTCTATATAATTACCTATAGAATTTTCCGATAAACACATAAAATCTACCTCATATATCCGATAGATTATTATCAGCCGATAATTAAAAAGTTTCTGAGCGTTCAATCACACTTTTAATAATAATTCCAAGCTGGAGGGTGGCATATAACTATTAATGGATTGACAGGAGGTTTCCAGCAAGACAGTGCAACGACGACGACGACGACGACGACGATGGCGGAGACTAACGTTAAAGCCGCGGGTCATTGACAGTGACCGCGTGTAAATAACTGTAGTCTGTCGACGAGTTTTACCGTGGACGAGCGGGAACACCGGTAAACGGATACGCGCCAGGGCTCCTCGGCCAAATTCGCTCATCTTTACGATTCTGGTAACCAGAAGTAAAAAGTCGAGCATCTCGAGAGTCAATGAAATCGCGATCGGTGACTCATGTGTCAATAGTACATTTCACGGTTGACCCAACTCACATTTTTTTCACCTTAGAATCACTGTACAACAAAGTCGTTTCCGAAGAATGAATTTCGAAACACTTGGTTTCAGTTTTTTCAAATAAATTATCTTCCTACTAAAAAGAACTATGAAATTTCTTCATTTAAATTTCTTCTTGCAAGCAAACTTATTCTCCATGCAAAATCTATTCGAACTCTACTTCAACGAAGCTAAAAGTTCCCCGAAAAGGAGCCTTAAATTCACGAATCCTCCACTTTCGCCCCATAAACTGCACAAGTGGAGGTCAAAGTAATTCCGCGACAGACTCAACATTAATCGCTTAAAATCCTGAAGGAGAGAAAAAATTGTGAGTAAGAAAGCGGTCGATAATTTTTCATCGCAAAGAAATCAGGCTTTCCTAGGAGAGGAACTATCAAGAGCGACTGGAAAGCGGAACCATTTAAAAGAAACATCCGGTCTACGATAATACCACGATCCAGAGAAGAAAAGATACATTTCTCACTCTGATTCTCTTTTTCTCTCTCGAATTTCAAGCAACAGAGTCCCGACAGAGTCGAGCACTTCCCGAAAGTGGAGTACAGAATAAATGCATCTTCCAGCTTCAGCTCCACCCCCTCACTTCCGTTTTACCCCAACGAACGCGTAGCCTTCAGGAGTTATTGAAGATCACGCGAAAAACGATATACGACCCCGGATTCACCCTAGGTTCACTGGTTCTCTCTCTCTCTCTCTCACACTCTTTTTTTTTTCTTCTCTCGAATGTTCAGTGGAAGCATTCTCGAGCAGGTCATCTCCTCGGAATTCACCTTCCCGGTGGCAATAATGGAGGTCCTGTTGCCGGCTCGATTGGATCGAGCATTCGATCCGGTATCTTCCCACGTACCAAGCCGACGTACCTATGGTGGAATGGCCCGTCTGGCATCATATGCGAAACGACAATGAACTGGGGGCCAGATGACCTAACGGTACCCCGTATCAGGTGTCGCTCTTCTGATCTATAGTTCTCTTCAGATCGAGATCGATCGGTATTGACCTTCTCCCCCATCTGATTTTCGATCCTCCTATATGAAATCTTCCTTTGTCCTGACTATCGGAGACTCAGGAGAAATTGAGACTCTCCGATCTCCCATAAACTAGAATAATATATTAAACCAGAAATATAATTTGATCTCATAATTAATGCAATTTCTTCTGTAATAGTTTCACATTGTATAATAAGCGTTTGGAAAGTCTTGGTTTCTAAGAAATTCTACTGATTAATAATTCAATGATACAGAGACTTACGTTTCTATCTAGAAATATTAATATCGTTAATTAACATGAGAGGTTTAAAGATTTTCGAAAGTTTTTCAATATTTTCCAATATTTTATCTTCGAGAAGAAATCGAACATTTAGTGGATTTATCTAACGAGTGGTATTCAATGCGCAGCGATGTGTATTTTGAACGCGTTTCGAGTGTTATCAGCCGAGTTATTCGCTTCATTATCGGCTTCCTTAGTCAATTAGTACGTCATGCATGCCACGATGTGCAATCCCGCATCGAGTGCAAAGAGAAGAAAAAAAGACGATCTCCGCGAGATAGTATTACAGCTATTACTTTCTATTATTACATGCTGCCGCGGAAGGGAGGCTGCTATTTATAACAGTATCTGACACCGCACACCCTTGCGCGCATCTTCCGTTGCGCGGACTCGCCAGGCTACGTCCGAAATAACTGTGAATTTATGTTGGTACAACACACACTCTCTCTCTCTCTCTCTTTCTCACTTTTTCTCTATCTATCACTTCCGGGTGAAGATGTCTACTACGTATGCATCTTATTGCTGATAATAAGTTGGCTAATAAATCGAACATCGATTATCGAGAATAATAAACAGACAAATGCATTTATATAATGGAAATTCGAAATAAACAAAACTACAGCTTTTTGTGTTGCAATGTAGCAATCGGAACGCTTTGCTATGTTAATGACTGTTTATAGCGAGTAGAAATTTAACTAAATTAGAGATCATGCACGAACTAGTCTTGAAGAGTAATTATCGATCACTGTTGGGGATCGATCTCGAGAAGGGTGATTCGACGAGGATGACACCCAGATACGCGTTGTACGCTTGCCAGAGAAGCGAGGCAGCTAAAAGCTATAGTTCTCATTGTCAGTTAGGTAACACGCTAATCAGGAGTCCACAGTCTGCGCCGAATATAAAGAACTCTTCTCGTTGCTCGCGACGCGTTGTGGAGACTGAATTAACGCGTTCTAACGAAACCCTACTGCCAACTTGTCCCCAAGGAACAGTGCAGAACTTCTCTGAAACCTTCTCTCTCTATTTTTGACGTTCTGCTTTGATTTCAAATTGGCTTTTTTCGCGCGAATCTCAAGCTGAGTTAAGTTTTCAGAAAGTTACTCTGAGAATTTTTTTCTTTGGATATAATCTTCCTCTGGAATTGGACTTTGTCGGTGAAGTTTGAGGGAAATTTGCGTAACGAGCTTCTCCCTTTTATCCTGCGGATCTTGTTTTATCACTTAATATGAAATATCAGCTTCTGTTGAATTGAGACAATAATTCGTTTATCGCTAATTACGTTTTTACAGTAACAAGATAAACAAGAAATGATTTCTAGTTGAATTCATTTCAATTAAATTCTTAATCAGTTCATAGTGGAACGACATAAACACTGGGTCAAGAACCATTTTTCCGTAGGATAAAAAATTGCGTCGGAAAGATAGATCCATCATGTGTCATTATTAGCTCATACGATGGGAATCGTGTCGAGAGAACGATTTCTTTTGAAAAATGGCCCTAGTAATGTCGGAATTATTATGATCCACGAGTCTCCTGGATATGACGTATTCACGTCAGAATGCAGTATTCTTACTTACAAAGTATTCTCTCGGTTAACTACATAACAAGCTACAACCCTTTTACAAAGAATTCATGCAAAACGAGTCCCTTTTCCTTTTAAACTACAAATCGTCAGATTTCTACGATTGGCGCAACAGTCTAGAATCTTCGTACAAAACGCTCAAGCAACAATAGAAATCCTTCTGCACTAAACCGAGGGTTTTACAGAAATCTTATCCTCGCTAATAAAGCGAACAAAATGTCATACACTTAATCTCCTTCGGTGGGCGAATTTCTTTCGTCATGCGAGGTGGTTTCGTGCATTGAAAACAGGAATTATCCGCTTGCTTTTTTCATTCGTGAGACAAATACTTACAATTACTGTCTCCGGTTCTCTTCTATCAATTCTATTGTCGCAAATTTCGTTGCGCGAAAGTCTATCCGTGCTCGCGGATTCCGAGGGAAAGATCGCGACGAGAGGATTAACGGCGTGAATGCAGATGAGATGAGTATAGTTATGTTGGATTCCTATTTAGCGAACAGCTTTTCCATTGCCGAATCATATTTGCATATCTTGCTGGAGACTTCCGCTTTCTGGTGGCAGTTTCCATGCAATCTCTTCGTGTACGTGTGTATGTGTGTGTGTGCGTACATTAAAAGCCCGATTCTCTGTCGTGAGAGACAGAAGAGTCGTATTTGAGGGAATTGAATTTGTCTGATTCGAGTCTTGTGTTTTGTTGGATACCGCAAATAATAATAAAAAAAAATTAATAGGAAGATTAGATATTATTTAAGAAGACAATTGGTAAATTATGTATTTAAATATAAAGAGTTTTAGGGAAGATTAAAAATTAGGGTACGATTGGTTTGAATAGTTTGGATAGAAATGTAGAATTGAAAAATAATTATGCAGTATACAGGTTGCAAAATGAGTATCTAATAAGAATGTGCATTATGTATAGCTTTGTAATAAAAAAGGTCAGAGAGTCAAGAATCCGGCCGGGATGAGAAATTCCATAAATCAAAGGGGGCCATTTTTTTCCATTTCCGTCGAACGACCCCACTTCTATGCTTATTCTTCTGACAAAGACGCGAATTTCGTAACGTAGCGGCGCGCGTGCTCGCCAAATGAAATGGTAAAAATGCTAATAAAAATGCAAAGGAGACGTCGTGGAGACAATGGTGCGTGAAGTGACGAAACCTGTGGCTCGTGAAATTTTGACAGGCTTCAAAATGAAGTAGCAGTAGCAGCTTTCAGAAATGAAATTATGCTAATTTTAAGGAAGTCGCAATATACTTGACCAATAACCAAAGGCAAATGCAGTTTAACAATAATCATTTCGTGATAGAGACGAAGTATTCTTGATTGTGTCGTACGATGCAAATGGGTTAATGAGGTTTTAATTAAAGTGGCGACTTCAATTAAGCGTACATTGCGTGTTAATATTCTTTGAGAGTCAGCGAGACATCGTTAAGAGAGGTGATGCTGTAACACTCGGAGATCGTTTGCAAGGTAACAGCCTCGGCATTAGGGGCTCAGTTGTCCATGCAAAAGACCTCGGAGGCTAGAAGAACCTTAAATCGCTAAGGAGTATGTACCAAGCATTTTCCTGTGCTCGCGCATATACTCGTGACAGCGAAAGATACAAAAGCGGTAATGTGAACAAACGAGTGAAAGGATAGAAAGGGGTAAGCTACCCCAACCCGATTCTCCTTTGCCGCAGCCCTTTCTTCCCTTTGCGTCTCGCCAGGCCCGTCTCATATTTGTAACTTAACCGAAAGCTCTTTTTCAACGCCTCGCGTTTCTTTCACGCGGTTTTAATATTCTCGCCACGGAACTAAGACACCTAACTCTCTTTTTTTCCTCCTGTCCTCTTGGTTCTCTTACGCTTACCGCGCGAACTCCACTGCCTCGTTCTTCTGCGATCCATTTCGAAAATGACGATTAACTCAATGCTCAACGCGCTTAACGTTTCTCCCAGCTAATTCTAGTCTCGCCAGACTCACGGAGTCGTTCAATTAAGCTACGATTTGAACAGTCCGAATGCAAAACTTTGCGACCTGCTATCCGTCTGTGTTTTATTATTTGGATAAAAGTTCAGTTGTCTCGGTGCTATTTAATGAGGGATTGTGCCAATTACCGCGAGTTATTAGCGAATGTATCCGATCCGAGGACTCGTGCTTGGGGGCTGTGACCGGAAAATAGGTCAGTGGTGAAGAAAAAGGGAGAAAGAGGAAGGGAGGGAAAGAAGAGTTTCATTCGGAAGTTTGTCGGATTATAATTCGCGAATTCTAATCGGAGTATCCGCGAAGATTGTTAGAAGGGCCGCCGTACGAGTTACGCGCAGAGAAGATAGGACGAAAAGGGGTGACCTACCTCAACTAGATTCTAGAGGAGCCATCCGCCGCTTCCCTCATCTTCGCAACTCCTTCAAAACTGTCATCCCTTGCACTTTTTTCATTCTTTACACTGCCACAGAGTCCTTCGTTGCACGTTTCACAGCAATTGGAAATTTTATTGAAAAACAATGTACATATATTCTCGTCTGGCAGGGTAGTTCCTCGCAGAGATTCGAATCCGTTAGCAGAAGATACCGCAATCGTCGGAAAAATCGATCGGACGCCGTTCCGCCGCTCATGAATGAACAGACGGGGGTGGATTTGGGAAAATTGTGCGTGCTGGGAGTAAAAATACTCGTCATTACCATTCCGGGGTTAAGCACGGCGAGTCGGCTACAGACAGATTCCCTCTCCCTCGTTTTTCCTCATTCTCCCTTTTTTTCTCTGGATTCCTCTTACCCTGCAATCCCTTTCGATCGCCCTCTGTCCGCCCTCTCCGCCCAGCCCTCTCGACGGACGAACTCCCCTCGCGACTAGTGTCAGTGTACCACCCCACTCCACGGCGCGCGCCGCGCCCGCAACCCGCACCCTCTCCCTCGGTTTCTCCCTTTCCGTCTCCTCTCCTCGCGTCGGGTATACTCTCACTGGGTTTCTCTCTCTCATTCCCATCCACGTCGGCTCCCTTGGGGCGCGTGGGGGGAGGGCAAAGAAGCTAGTTGGAGCGAGAGGACTATAGCCGCCACGGTGGGGCTGACTCTCTCCGGTCTTGCGCGGCGGACACCAGTCAACCCGGAGCCACGGTAGCGCAAGTACCGTCCTCTCGTAACCTCGAGCTGCAGCACGATTTCTCTTTCTCTCTCTCTCTCTCTCTCCCTTTCTCTCTATCTCTCTATCTCTATCTCTGTCGCTCACTCCCCCCTCTCTTTTCTCATATCTCTCTCTGTCCCGCGACGGCGGCACCCGGTGTACATCGCGCCCCCGCAACCGGAGAGAACCCCCGTAGTGTACAAGTGCAACCGCCGGGGAAGCAGTCGCTCCTCACCGAGTGAGACTGCCGTCGTCGCGCGCAACTACAGCTGCATACTCTAATATCAGAACGCGCGAGTCTGACCGCGAGAGGATCTCCTCGCGGAACGAACGATATCTCGGGTTATTGTGGAGAAGAAGAAGAAGAAGAAGCGGAAGAAGATTGGAAAGACCAAAGAGGGGGGTTTGGCGAACCCGAAGCGAGATTGGTCTCGCGCGGGAACCGATGGCACGTGAGGCAACGGTGCCGATTCCTTCCTATTACAATTTCTTCTGGGCCAGGCTCGCTCGCACCCTTGCCGGTGATCGCGCGGCGCGCTGTGCCGCCGCAGGCATGCCTCACTCGTGACTGGCCCCCATCCGCGAGAAAACCACCCTCCACCCACCACCACCAACACCACCACCACCACCACCCCGAGCGGGAGAACCAGCGACTCGCCTTTTTACGGATACCCTAGAGGAATAACTGCTCGCTGTCGGAGTACTAGTAGTCGTCGTCGTCTGGCTGGCCGCCGACACGAGAGGGGGAAAAAAGGAGTATCGACGTTTCTCTCCGCGCGGCGGGCAGCAGTCCGCCTCGCCCCCGTCTCGCACTGACCCCTCGCGCGTTCGTCCGCGAGGGCACCAACTGTGAGAAGTACTCGCGGTCTACGGTACATACTTCCTCCTCCTCTTCTTCTTCTTCTTCTTCGTCTTCTCACTTGGTTACTCTTGCATAAAACCAAACAGCGTGTTAAACAACGCTGAGAGAAGAGGAAACGACGACAACGACGAGAACGCTACTGCTAGTGTACTGCTGGTAGTGGTGCTGCTGGTAGTGGTGCTCTGGTGCTGTTACCGCTGCTGCTAGTGAAAGTGAACGATGCGCCGCGCGCCGCCACAACCGCCACCGCCGCTGCGACCGCCGCCGTCGCTATCGCTGTCACCGTCACCCTCACCGTCACCCTCACCGTTACCGTCGTCGCCACGCTCTGCTACTCCACCTCTGCTCGCCTCCCTTTGACTCCGCGCTATTACGTTGACTCGTTCCACTCGCCGGTGGTGGTGTACGCGTTGCCGGTGACCCAGTCAGTGCCGGAAGGGTGCTCGGCCTCAGGGTGGATCCGGGCCGCGGGTGGTGACAACATTGTGCCTGCGAACCTGGTGTCACATATCTTCTCGGTGAAAGTGTCGCGAACATTTCCTCGTGTTGTTACTCTTCTACGCTTCGTTTAATATCGTTGTTGCTGTTAACGTTACTGCTGCTACAACAGCTACTGGTGGGTTTCGAGAAAGAAAAAAAAATAAGTGGATCCTGTAGGCGCATCTGAAAGGACTCTCTCGATCGAGATTCTGTGCCGATTGATAGTCGCGAAGTGCATTGTTCGGAAAATTGTGATAAAGTTGACTCAGTGGGTTTTCCGTTCCTACTGTGTCGCGTGGAATCCTCTAACACGATGGCTCTTGTTTCTAATCGCCTATCACTTGGTATACGACCAACGAGCAAAAACCATCAACGATAATTGGATAAAGTGATCTGGATACTTGAATGATTTTTCATCATTTTTCTCAAAGTAAGATCGCGATACTCGATACACACATCGTCCGATATTCACGTAGAGATCTCAATCCTAATTAATTTGTACGATGGAATCCAAGATTCTTTAAGTTGGACCTGTCAAAGTTATCTTTCCGCCCACTTTGTTGTCAGCCCCATGCTTCCAAGTCCATTCACGTTCTCCACCCTCTTTTCGCCACGTGTACACCCAAACCAGACGCTTCTTATTCTTCGACAAAATTGCCTCGAACATCAGTCGGCCTCGTTACGACACGACAGTCGTGTCGTCGTCGTTATCGGCTCTCCCAGTTCCTCTTTTCTTCTCGAGGTTCATTCTTTTCTTCTGCAGTGCTCGGTGCCTTTTCTCAGCTGCTACGACTCCTGCTCTCGCCCACGCTCCCATTTACCTCCCGGTTATGGATATTATTAAGTAATACCTACTCGCTGCGTGAGCGCGAGCTCGAACAGTACGCGCACTGTTAATGCATTCTGCTCGACTGGAAAGCTTGGGTTCTCATCGTCTCTCTCTTTCTCTCTCTCTCTTTCGAGTCTAGTCGGATTTTCTGACAGTCCGCCAGAAAATTGAGAAGCTACCACTGGAAATATTACGCCTCACGGTATTCAGATTCATTGAATCCGTCGTCCGAAGAGGCTGAAAAGAACGAAAGTCGAGTTTCTGCCTTTAGAAAGCTCGATACTTTTATGAATATAATTAAAAGCCATAGTTATATAGGATAATTTCGACTGTCAAAAATTTCATATAAATTACATACATACTTCTTATAACATTCACTTTTTAACTTGAGAAATATAGTTTGTAATTTTAATGTTTCTTGCATTTGAAGAATTTGTCAGTTCAGTTTTTATTTTGTTTAGGAAAAATGATTTTCTGGTAACTGAATCGACTGCAGTATTTATAAATAAATCTTTAGAGGGTGGAATCAGTGTAGCGCGTAAATTTTCGAGGAGGAAGCACTCAGAATGCTGAGTCCGCTCGATAAATAGTTCCGACGATTCCGGAAAGTATTTGCGACCTACTTATCGCGGAGAACCCAGTGTCATCGACTTCTGAATGAAAGTCCATAATGCCGCGTGCACCACGTGCGAGAACGAGCAATTAGGAGGGTATAATTCCCGAACGCATTAGAGACTCAAATGTTTTTCGTAATCGCACTGTATATATATGTGTCTTTCTTATCTCCAACGAATTGACGATGTAACCGGAAATACCCACGTGTCGCGTTCTAACGAAAAAGCTAGAGGAAATGGTTCCACCCAACTGAATTAACACTTTGCAGTGGTAACATTGTTTGTTTCTTGAAAGTGATACTTTGTAATAGCATCGAAACGATTACCGGTGAGGTTGCAATGTTAAATTGGAAGTTTTTCTTGGATGCAGTTCTTAGGCAACGTGCCATTTTGTCTCCGGTGATTATTTGTATACGTGAATCTGGATAGTTTTATAGTTACTCCACCGTTTCTCGGTAGTCGAATTTACTTTCAAATTCTACACGATGTTGATTTATGATAATGGATTGAATTTATATCGATTTTCGCTTGGTAGCAGGATGCATTTCCTAATATATACGTAGTTGCACAGATTATTGTGATACGGTTGTACATACTATCGTTATTGGCAATCATATCGACAACGTAATTAAAGCGAATATTAATAATTCGCACTAATGCTCGTGCCTATTAACAAATGAATTAGTGCCCGCGTCAATCAGCATATTTTCTGAACCTTTCGATCGAACCGGATCGAAATCATTTCGCAAATGCAAAATGAATTTGTAATAATTATTGATGGTAGTCAGTAATGCGATGTTAAGTTTAATAAATTCTACTTGTTGTTTGCACGCTAACTGCAGCAGAGAATTAACATGTCAGAATTTATTCCTTGGTTACAAAGAAGCTTCGGTTCAATATTATTTTCAATAGAGTATTTTCCGTTCGGATTTGTAAAAATTGACGCAGCATGAACTTGATCACCAATGCGACAACTTTCGATCCAGTTATAATCGCGTGATCGTTAGACGCGAAACAGTTAGGCTCGGCTGGTTTGCGACCGGTGAGGGTGGGAGTCAGCGGGAGTTACGATACACGGGGTGTTTAGTGATAAAACTACCAGCGATAAACTTGTACCAATTGGAACCAATGATTAAGACGATCGATTTTTCCAAAAATACATATTTCAAGGAAAAAGTCTTTCCTTATCGTAACTCGTACTTTTCTCTTTCAATTTCCTCGAAATTAGTCAACATCTAGATTAAAGATACATTTATCAGAATTCCACAACTAATTTTCTAAGTGAATGAATCATGAGAAGGTCGCGCAAGTTTTTTAAATACGTTCCTCTGAAACACTCAACTGGAATCGACTTGGAAACTAGCCAAATGACGATCAGGTGACAGGTGACAGAGGTTCCAGTTATCCTGACAGGTTCAACCGCAATTCGATTCGAATTCTTTCACTAACGATTCGTCAAGAAATCTCGCGAAACTTGAACTCTACTAATTTAATTCGAAAGAAATAAGGAATCTCAAGAACTAAACAGAAAAGAAGTATCTAACGAGTTATGTACATATTTCGATCAGGAGTAAAGTCGATGAGAATCGGAGCATTTTTCTTAGTCACCCAGTATATTGGCGAGTCACCTGCGAGCGGCTCTCTGTCGGGTAGTAGTGGCACAGCGGCGATGCCGTAATAACGCCGGCACGAGCGTGCCAGAACCGAAGTATATACGCTCTCGGTGTACACGACCTAAATAAGATGCGATGCCCCCCGGGGCGAAAGTAATTCACACACGTATGCTCGCGCACACCTAGCTTCACTCACACATCGAGTCATTCGCTTGCCTAGAGCCCTCTGGCACTCTCTGCCGGGTAGAGAGGGGCTCGCAGGGGGTGGGAACGGGGAATAGAGAGGGGGGGGGGGAGGGGAGGCTTGGGAGACGCGTGAGCGTATATACACCTCAGCTTCAGACTATAGTTTACAGACCACCGCAGGAACGCAACGCCTTAACTCGACTTCGACCGTTTTTTTTTCACTTCTTCTTCTTCTACTTCTTCTCTCTTTCTCTCACGGTGCACCTTCCTCGAACCGCTAACAACATTGCCAAACGAACAATATTGCGGATGATCTGGAAGCTTCGTTTCCAACCCTCACTTAGAAAATGTTTCTAAGGGAGAAGCAAGAAGTTTGTTTTTAAAATCAAATCTAGTTATTAAGTCACTTAGTTGGTAAATGGTACCAGTGAATTGAATAGTCCTTAGGAATTGAATTCGAGTGATTTTTCTTATTTGGAATGTTCAATGGTTAAGGAATGTCGTAAGGAAAACTTCTCTTAATTTCTCATCGAATAGCAATATTTATTTGTTTCTTTTTTCCGAAGGGAAATTGATAGACGAATCGATAGATTAAATAGACGTAACATTTTCTTCACGATTGTCGACATGTGGTTGATTTCGTAACGGCTTACTACCGGAGGATCTAAAGAATGAGAATTGTCAATGAATGACGCGCCTCGTTATTTATACTGACACCCACATCACATGAATTATTCCAGGACAATCCATAATCAGATCGCTCTACAAAACTGCCGTTCCACAGAGACGCTCAATCGAAAAGGTCAAAGTGAGGTAAATTTTCTTGAAAGCAAGGATCGATATTAAAATTGGCGACACGCACGAGAAAAACAGGTGGATATCGATCTTGGCAATGATATTAGATTTGCAAGCAATACTCAATGAGAAAAATAGCATTATCGGTTAGATTTATTATTATTATTAGATTTATTAGAGACGAGAAAATTCGCGAGTATTACCGCATGGAAACGAAAAAGTAACCGCAGCGTGGCATAAAAGGGGGTTAACGGTTCATTATCACTTCATTTCATCGATAGTGGCTCGCCACTCTCCGCGTGGAAGTCGAAATGATCGACCGGCAGCTGTGAGGGAGGGTGCAGGGCACATACGTCTATAGTATATACATATGTACACGGTACATATACAAAATACGTGCAAGTAGATACACGTCGTCCGAGTAAATATGTGAACATACCTACGGTACCTTGCAAACCTCCGTATTTCGAGTCGAAAAACAGAAAATGTTGAAGAAAGGTAGACGTAAAATTTTGTGGGATAAAGTTGTAGTATTCGAAAGGGATTTATTGTAGAAAGCGGACAATAAAAGAGTAGAGGCTTTCTTTTATCATCGCGAAGGCGACGTCGATTAAAATCTCGTTTTTCGATGACATTCAGCCTCGATATTTCTTGTTTTATTTCTATTCACCATACAAAACCATTGTCGGAAGGATAGGCAAATCAATTAGTGCCCATAAAGTCCTTGCGTCCCTCGGGAAACGCTTTATACATATATTTTTTTTTTTTTTACAAAACTTTCACCTCAAAACCATTTTTCTCTTTTTCCTCGCTATTTATATTCTATCACTGTCGCAGTCAACATGTCGAGCGAATGTTTCCACACAATAGACCAGTACAGGAATCCGTGTATTTTCATTTACGCGTGTCGCCGACGTCCATTTCCAACTTGGTTTTCATTCGGCGAGCGAATCAAACAAAGTTCTCCTCGAAACAAGCGTAACACAAGGATCGCGGTCGTACTGAACGATAAAACAAATTGGATCAGAGAGGAAAAATGAGTTATCGGTGGAGGAAATGCTTTTGCGAATCAGTCGGAGGACGAGTTTTCCAGTGAGTTTATAGTGAGTTTTGGAGTGATAAGCTTGTAGACACTTGTAGTACACCCTATACAGAATTGCGTTATACTGTACGTACGCGTGGCGAAGCCGGGAGGTCCGCTAGGAGCGCGGAGAATAGCGCGAGGAACGTGGAACGAGGAAATGGTCGAAGGGGTAGCCGAGAGGAAAAGGGAAAGAAAGCACGAAGAACGAAGAGAGGATAGAGCGCATCGAGGAGTCAGTCAGTGGGCTAGTGGGACCAAGCATGTAACCCGTATACTGTACATACGGTACCTAGCTTCTCTCTCTCTTTTTCTCTCGTGTTTTCTTTACCAAGACTCTTCTGTAACCTTTCTTCCTTTTACTCCTTACACACGAACCTATTTCAGCCAGTATTCCCACCCGCAGTGAGGAACTTCGGTATAGCAAAAATTATTCCGCAATTTAATTTATTATAGTCTGTAACTTGTAACTGGGAAGCTTTCTCGTTCAACTGCATTCGCAATTAAAAATTGCAATTCTGGAAAATGGTTTTAAACTTGACTGATCAGTTATCTTCTAATTTCAATTGATTTCTCAAATGGAGACAATTAAAGGAGAGGAACTATTTCGTTAAAATCGATCTGGGAGATCTTGAAGAAAATAAGTGGGGAAAATGGAATAAGTTTTGGAAACAATTAGATTTTTTAAATGATAATGATTCTTATGTCATTTTGGATGAAAATCGACCAGTGTTCTCCGTGTTCTATGCAACTCTTTCCCTTCGCCTCCCTTCCCTTTTCTCTCATATGTGTGTCACACACGTCGCAGCGCCCTCTTCGCGGCTCGCTGCGCGTCCATGCGCCTCCTGGCCGCGTGTACGTGTGTGCATTGTTAACTAGTAAGTGCACAGGTGTGCGTGCAGGTGGTACCTGGTGTGCGCGCCCTCGTCGACGACGCGACACCCTACCACACTTTTTCTCAACACATGCCACGCGTTACGTAACGCATCCACGACCGTGTGTATTTACATGCTCCTCGCACCTGATTCCTTCTGTGTACCTAACAACCACGTGCAACTGTATCGCGATACACCTTGCAAAGCTACTAGTTTTTCTAGAATGAATTGGTGGTCCGACTAAATTTCCGGTTTATTCTATCCTGTATTCTTCTCTTTCTTTCGATGAGCACTCTTCCAAGCTGTGTGGTTGGAATTTCATTAGGTAGAAGACGGAGTTCTTTGCCGATGAGTAGTATCCTCTCGAGGATCTTTTATTGCTTATCTAGGTCAGTGCAATGATCTTTCGGCTGATCAGATCGATCGTTGCTTATCGTTGGGTCTTAACCCAAGGAAACCTGTGAAATATACCATCGCTAAATATCTATTATCTCAACACACACACACACACACACACACTCACACATTCTCAGTATATACGACTCTATCGTTCTCTCGGTAGTTGCTCACTGAAATTGACTAAATCAACCAAGCCAACTGTCTCGCTAGCGTAAACACGCTGGTATCATCATCCTCCCGTTGAAAATATGCCTCTAGCTACCTCATCTCTTCTAACTCTAATGTATATACATACATGTGTATATGTATATCTCTCGCGGTATCGTGCAGCCCGGTCTTTCGGCCTGATCGCAATGTAGTATACGGTTTATCTGACCACGTGGTTCGACATAAACGCGACAAGTCCGCACGGATATCATCTTCGGGCGTGCACGCAGTGGAGGATACCAACACTGAAGCGCGCGGCGCCCGGCACGCGCACTGGCGCGATGCACCGCGGATATCGCAATGCCTCGTGCATTTCGCGTTTGCAAGAGTGTGTGGGTGTTCATGTGGGTGTGGATGTGGGTGAGGGTGAGGGTGCATCGGGCTGCAGCGCTTCCTTCACCGGCGAATCCCAGGCTGGCCTAGAAAGAGAAAGATAGAGTGAGAGAGAGAGAGAGAGAGAAAGAGAAAGAGAGATGGAGAGAGGGAGGAAACGAGCGAGAGAGGCTGTGCCTCGGCTACAGTGCAGCGGCATGAAAGCACCGAGTAGGCTCGATATATGCGCGACACATACATGTATATACATGCACGCACTTATACAGGGTGGTTCTGACGGAAGCCGTACAGTTTCGCCAATAGCGCGAGTATACCTCCGGATATTCTCTCGCAACAAGATACTTTATCCTCAGGATTGTATTATGCCCGTTTTAGAGTAACTGCATCGAGAGCCGCCGGTGATATATACGGATAGGCACAATGATTTCGGGAGAAATTCTCTAGGGGTCTTTCACACTGTTTTGCTGAGTGAAATGGGGTCATGCACGAGCCGTAATCAATATCCAATTTTTTTTTTTTTTTTTTTTTTTTTTTTCTTCGGAATCCCGCAGTGTTTGGTACACGCCGTTACTATTAATCATGAAATTACTATTAACATTGGAATTACCGATGAATATCTCTGATCGCACGTTCACTGGTAACAAGATATTACTATTCTGTCCTTACGTTGGAGATTCGCAATTGCATAACTCTCAGTTTCGAATCGGTCTAACAAATATTAGCACATACGTTCGAAATAAGAAATTCCAAGCTCATCAACGTGAAATTTCGTTGATTCTCTTATTATCCCATTATGCTTTCAGTACTCTTATTTCCTTGGTATCTCAACGTTCCCTCGAAAAACTTTCAATTCTGAGGCCGCTCATTCGTGAAAGAGGCGTTCTCGCTTCCATCAACGATTCCTCCTTCACAATTCCTTCCTTAGAGTTTTCTCGGCAATGCGAAGCTTCGCACAGCATGGATGCACCGACGAAAAACCGACGAATTCATCGCGGAAACGAGCGAGCCTCGCAGTGAACCACCCTGTACAAAGGCGTGTATATAGGTTCGCGAGTATATAGCTAGAGCGGGGGAGGGTTACATAGCCGAGAACAGGAGAGGGAGAGAACTAGGCAGAGAGAAAGAGACGTAGACATAGTGATATGGATATATAGGTAGGGCCGGAGCCGGGTGAGTGGGTGGGTAGGCAGAGAGGTAGGCAGAGAGGTAGGCAGGCTCGGCTGGTGGTCGCTCGGTTGCCGAGCTCGCTCGATAGCAAAGTGCGGTTCCCCTCGACACGAGCTCTCTCGTGCTTGCAACGCGCCAGGATTAAAGGGGAACCCTCCGTCTACGGAAATGTGCGATCGATGCGCACCGCATGTCTCAGATTTTGTGTCAGCTACTACGACGATCTCTCTCAATTCTCTTTCTTTTTACATCTCTCTCTCTCTCTCTCTCTCTCTCTCTCTCTTGCTCTCTGTTGTTTGTGCCTTCATTCGTTCTCCTTTCGTCAGTTCCTCTAACGATTTAAAGTCTATATTCCCGTAAGACTACGTGCTCTTCTATTTCACTTTTCTGCCCTCGTTTATCTTCTTCTTCTTCTTCTACTTCGGAATACGAGCCTTCTCCTTCCTCTCTCCGTATTTTCTTCAAGATTTTCAACATCCTCTGACTCGCGGCTGCAAACGTCCGGAGTGAATTTTCTAGCGAGTTTTTTCACGAAGCCTTGTAGCGGGTGTAACGTTATGTAATATGTTCTTCTGTGTTGAGGGTTGCGCGATTCGCGCGCATGGTAACCCTCCTCTACTGTGGATCTTTAATTCGACTTGTTTTGGTTCGCTGTACTCACGTTTCCAACTGTGTATTCGCAGTGGGAGGAAATTTGCGAGCATTCGCTGTTTCGACTAATGTAAGTTGAGTGGATCCAATTTTCGTAAACATTTATGCGAGTTTATCTTGTATAGGATCTTCGAATTAAACATCAAGGAGAATGGTACTTGTATTATAATCATAGTGTTATTGGGATAGTCAGGATATTATTAATAGGAAGTTTAATGTCAAGACAGTTTTCTATCATCTTCCCAGTCACAATAAATGGCTTCTGCTGTTCACTGTCACAGATGATTTATTATATCAGGACGTGTCCTGTGTCGCTGGTACAAAGAGATTATGTTGGAAAAGGACACGGTGTACGAGGTATCGTTTACTGTTACTTCATTCTTCCTTATGATATCATCGTGCAACTCGTAAGTGGGAGCGTGCCGAACACGACACCGAATCCCAATACATACATATGTTTCGTGGCTTCTATTTTATCCTGTTGTCTTATTTCCTCTCATCCTTTTTTCTGCCTCCATATACATACTCCTCATATTATTCTTCTTCTCGAGCCCACTGAAGTTCAAGGTTCCTTATGTGCGTGTTTTACCCCAATTTTTCTTCATTGTACTATTCCCAAGAAGCATCGTCCATCGTACCATTCTTTTTTATACCAAAAGTCGAGTAAGAACCTATTCTTATTGAGCGTGTTTTTCGTAACCCACTGAAGAGGCGAAACGAAAGAATCGAGTGCACATCGCGAGAGGAAAAATCGGATGCGCCTACAGGATTCAGTTCCACTCGAAGACAAAAGAAGCAGGATCCTGATGAGATTGTTTTCAGATCGGCAAATCCGAGGAACTGCAGTGGCCAGTGGCGCCATGTCAGGTGGAATGCGCGGACAAAGGCTCACGAGGAGAGGAAGAAGACCCGCGATCGTAACGTCAACGAGCCGACTCGGTGTACTTCGGCTACGTGGTGATTAAAATTTAATTTTTGTCAGTGGCACGTATCAACGAAAACGACGACATCATCGAGAAGAAAACACAACTTAAATCACCAAAACCTGATAATTCAACGCGGCAGTTGTTATCGATTTTAGTTGAATCCTTCTTTAAAGTGAGAGTGCCGCGATACAAGACTCAGGTACCCAAGAAGGAGTTTGGTTCAGTGGTGCGCGCCGTTTTAAGGGTAAACAAGTGGATCAAAATCGAGCTTAGCAATTTTGCGAAAGAAAGTGATATTCGACGCTGCTGGATTGCAGTCTTAAGAGTATATAGTTAGATTAAGCGGATAGCTGCTAGGAGAATGAAACAGCCGTGGTTCAGGTGTAACCGATAAGTGTGGACCATTCAAGAATACAAGTGTAACGTATTCTTCGAAGGAAGAGTCAAAAGTGAAGTGTAACTCGAAGTTCGAGTAAAGCGCACGAGTCGTCAAGTTTTTGGCAAGAGTTACGTAGACGAGTTGACGCGAGAAAGATAGGTGTAGTTCGTAATTCGTTGGGGTTTGGTCGCGGAAGAGAGGCCGCCGCCGTTGACGCGGCGGATGTTAGGCCCGGCTCGTGATAAGGTGCGCCGGGTGATCGACACGGTCAGCAGCCTGGAAGCAGGGAAAGGCCATCACCACGGCGTTCAACATGTTCGAGATGTGGAGCGCGGTGAGTTCCAAGTTGGAACACTCCGCGACCTCCTCGGGCTCGCCGTTACCTCTGACCTCACACGCACCGCAGACGCCACATACCTCGTCCGGGAGCATAAAAGGTAACCCGAAAGTTCCGTTAGCTTTCTAGGAATAAGCTACGAATCTTCTCACGCTGCGCACTGGGAACGATTCAATTTAAATCATCAAAATGCTAATATTTAGATTTGACAATTATACCGAATTCTCATCTCGAATTCTCAACATTGATTATATTGAACAGTATTTTTCTAATTATTATTTCAAAGAAAAATCAACGAGGAAAAACATTAGACAAATAATTGAATTAGATTCTTGCTATTGGTAAAGCGATCTGTAAATTGTTAAAAGATGAAAGAGAAATACTAATCTGCAACTATACGTATACATATTATGTAGTTGGTTCACTGTGTTAATGTCAGACAGCGAAAAAATGGCACTTTTTTTTCTTCTCTCTCTATGTCTCTCGAGTACAGCACGCTACGTCCAGGTGGCGGTGGATTTTCTGATCTATCTCCAGCTCGTGCTGCAGAACCGTTGCTCGAGTTCCCCACCCCGGAATTCTCGCGAATTAGCTTTACGTAATATGCCGCTCGGCCAACGCACTCTTGTCGTCGTCATCGTCATTTCGGCGGAAGCGGTTCTTTTGTCAGTTCGCTTCTCGCATTCACGATGATTTTTTGATGCTACTCTTGACAGATTATCCTTAAGTTTACTCGTGCTCGCCTACCGGTACTTCTCCTACCTACTTTGTACGGGGTACTTTGAAATTTCGAAAAAATTCTCTTCCCGTGATACGGGTTTCCATTTCTTCTTTGCATCGTCGGAGAAAATTTAAAGCAATCCTCTAAACAAAGAATTCACTAATCATCAATAGTTACATAAATTGAAATAGAAGTAGAAAAATAGATATTATTAAATTAATTTCATTATTTCCCCAACTGATACTTCTGTAGAACTAATTTCTGACTCTACGTGTTTTTTTTCTCTCAACATTATACTCTCACGGGATTATGCAATTAAATAGTTCTATAGTCTAACCGAGGTAGACTCCGCGCAGCCCATTAAGGAATCACTCTAAAAATGGCACTATGCTGTAACAACACTTCGCAGCGTGTCGTATGACTTAAAATCGTGTACTGTACAATCGAACCGGATTTATTGCGCAAACTGCATAGTTCGCGGTTGTTGAACTTCAGAACAATTCTCAGTTTAACGTGGAACAAGTTGTAGTGGGGTCATAGGTTCAGATATAGTTATACTTGCCAGACGGTTGATTATTAAGTCTTCTCATGGCATTTGCGTCCAAAATTGCGCGAACAGGAATATTCTCCGAAGGATCCGTGAAAATGGCACATTATACACAATAATATATCTGTTGACTAGCAATAGATAAACATAATTTTCTTTCCCTATAGATCAGTATTCTGTATCAGGTCTAACTTTTTCCAATTAAAATTCTGTTATCTGGCTATCTGTTAGATTGAAGAATTGCAAAGAGGGAAAAAATGAATATTGGTATCAAATTCTGTGAAAAATGGAGAGCAATTAGGTTTAATGCTTACAAGGACAGTCCACTGGAAAGTTCAAGTTTGAAGTTACCGAGGAACCGTTACCCTCTTGAAGAAGGCTTGCCAAGAAGGAAAAAAACCTCGCACGCGTAGTACGTGCTCGAGTAGGAGACACAGGGAGTGAGCGAACGAACGAACGTCGTGAATCGTTGATTAAAACAGCAAAAAAGATACCAGGACATCTTAATTCCAAGTTCCAACGGTTATTTCGTAGCAGCGATGTCAAACCTCCCCTTTTGCGAGCGGCTACTCGCTTCGAGTGCTCAGCCCATTATGGTAGGAGAGAGAGGTTCTTTTCACGATTTTCCATGTTAATTTCTTGCTGCAAAGCCCCTATTCCAAATTCGAGGGGACCTTTCACAACTAGTACTTTTACGATGCCGCGAGATGTTTCGGATATAAATACCTCAGACTTTATTCCCAGAACGCAATACACTCGAGCCCATGGAAACTGTGTTATTTCTTTTTCAAATCACAATCTCAAAACTATCTCAAAACTACAGTTTCTTACTTCTTACTAACAGTGATATACATATATACCTTTTTATAGTGTGTCACTTGTTATCTAAGAGTACGATAAATGTTATTATAGTTTTAGTATTATTATCATCAGAAGAATTCTTTTTATTTTCTTGCAACTTATTCGTGCAACTTTACACGTGGTTCCTGCATCAGTGGGATGCATATCTAGCTTTACCTACATATGTTATATGCAAATAACATTGAAAAGAGGTCGGGAAAGAGTCGTCCGAATTTCCTGGTGTCCCGAGTGCTCGTTCGAGCGTCCGAGTGCCTCTCGAAAAGGAGAAGTAAAAGAGGGGGAAAAAAGTGAAAGAGGGAGAGAGAGAGAGAGAGAGAGAGAAAAAGCTCGCGAAAGAGTAGAAGCGTAATCGAGAGCGTCGTCTATACTGGTAGATGTAAGTGAGGTACATACATTCAAAACTACTCGTATATATGTGAGTAGATACATACATAGATCCATCGCTTTGGCAGAGCAGCATTGACGCGGCTCTCTTTGGGAAAGCCAGGGGACAGGAGCGGTTTCAAAAGTAAGTTTACGATGTCGCGTGGCGCGAATACCGAATGCCGGATCGTGAACGCAGGTAAATTATGCAAAGCGAAAGTACCCACGTAAGAGAGCGGGTTGCGCAAAAACCCGGGGTAAGAAGAACGCGACTTCGACAGACCCACCGGCGAATTTCTCGATGCGACGAGTTCCGAATTCTTTTTTTTTTTTCCTTTTTCCCCCCTTTCTATCTTTCTCTTTTTTACCCTCTCCGTTGCTTTATTTCCGCACTGCCTTCGGACAGCTTTCGACTTTCCTTTTTGCACGAGATAGGAATTTGGCGAATTTTTGTATCCGTATTCTTAATTGTCAGCGAAGATAGAATATGATTGTAATGGTGGAAATACAAAGAAGATTGTTCTCTTGCATTATATCATTTTGCAAATCTGTCGTTGGTGGAATAAGGCCACGTTCATCGTCAGTAGTTACAGTGGTAATAAATTACTAGCTTTGGCACAGTTTGAGAACCGAATCTAGTTAATTTTCAAATTGAATGTATCTTAATATGCAAACAGTCGTCATATTTTCTAGAAAGTAAACGTGACGTTGATAGTAGACATGGCATTTAGTACTTCGCGTACTTTGGATCCTAGTTCTTTGAGTGTTTGTGTAATTTTGAGTTACATGAATCTACTCTTGATAAGTAAATGAAAACGTGGAAGACGTAAAGAGCGAGGATTGAAGTTAATTGGGTATCTTCGATATTACGAACTTAAAAAGAAGAATATTTAACTGTATAAATATAGAATTTGCATATTTGAAATAGAATCGCAGAGCAGATGTACATATATGTATAACTAAACAAATTCTTCGATTAAATTCCCAGTAATTTTACGAATTAGAAAAAAAAACGCAGTGAAGAAATCTGTTTAAAGAGTCGATATTGTTGCAATGGCAGGAACGGAAGAAGGCAACTTTTCGTTGTGCTGTCGCTGTCAGTTGGGTCGTTCCTGCATTGCCACATTTTGGAATTACGCAATTGAAGAAGGCGGTTAACCCTCTAATAGTCGGAAATTAACGAAAGCGTTCACAGACCGGAGGACCTCATCGTAGATCGCGCGCTACCAGTGGTTTAGAAGCAGCGTAAAATTACTTCGTGGAATGCACTGCAATTTTTTTTTTCTTTACCTCCGCCCGCTTTCTGCCCTCAGCAATATCGTTTTAACATATTTAAGCAGAATTCAATAACGTTAAGTTTTGCCTTTGAAAAAATTCAAATTATTAATTCTTGATAAATATATTACCCGCTCGATTAAAAAAATAACATTCGTCGATTTCTGACACATAGTTGCAATCGAATGCAACAAAGCGAAAAGTGATCTAAATTGAAATAAAAATAAGACTGAAAGTAAAGTGTACCCATTACGTAAGTGAGGAACAAATTCATTGCTAATTCGATGTTAACACTAATTATCAAACGTAGATCATTCGTCTGTGGATAAATTCGAATAGTTTTCCTCCGATGTTGGTGACAAACAGGGGACCAACTGGATTGGTAACTGGAACGTAGCGAGCTATGGATTGATTTCCAATTGCTGCTAATTCAATTTTGAAATGTTGCTGCTGGTAGACTATTGAGTTAAAATAGCGAGGTCTGCGTGAACGATAAACTCACGGGTTGTCTTTAGGCAAATATGACCACCACGCGATCCAAACTGATGCTAGTGGACCGTAGAGAGATTCCCACTCGAAATGATTGTTCTCCCATGCATCGTGGAGAGGGGTGACACGTTTATATACACTGACAATCTACAATGGAAAGCGTCGAGGTTGGTAATAATTTGTGAGACACTGCAGTTATCGTTTCACATATATATCAAATGAATAGAACAGATTTCACTATGACGTTTTTATTCTTGTTAAATTATTTTTAACAACGTTGCGTTACACGATCGATTTACCTCAACTTGAAATTCGTACGGTAATTCGAGCTTCTCGCATAATCGGTTCTCGATATCGATTAGTTTGTTCCATTAGATGTTTATCACGCCAATATGTGCCAGGTATATTGCATTACTGCCAAATCGTACGAGATTGTCATTGTGTTAATGCGTGTCACCCGTGATAACTATATCGGTAGAAATGATCGATTTATTAATATGATTCATTAACAGGATATTTGGAATAATTTTCCCAAATTTCTTGAATTAACTCTAATTACATGGATTTTTACTTTAACACACTTTTTCGCGCAATTTATTAACACGAAAAAAACGCACCGAAAGTTTGCAATGGGAAATTTCCAATGATAAAACGATAACAGAAACAGGGTACACGAAAATTGTATTGGCTGAAATGAAATATGAATTGAAAATTGGAAGAACGTACTTTCGCGAAATCGAATGTTTTGTTTCATTTATTCACGAATTGTGGTCAGTTTGATTTTTCCAATTTCGCTCTTGCAATAGTCACTTACACGATAAATAATTATATAGAATATTTGCCGTAGTCATCGGTCGAAATTGCAGTTGGCGAAATGAAAAAGGAGGGGAAAAAAGTAATTGAGTTAGAGCAAAGATATAGAAATTTGTTAGAAAATTGTGAATCTTGTGTTTAAAGTGGTAGCATAATATTTCCTCGAAATATTTTGCAGCAAGTGTAATTACGTGAAAATGTCTGCGTAATTAAGGAACGATGACGTCCTCACGAGTCCTGACTGCTGCTCGCTCGTCCTGCTTCAAGCCATAATTACGTCGTGTGCGCTTATTATCTTCCGGAGAATTAAGCTGGGCCGAATTAAATTCGCTTGAACGTGGTCGAAAGAAAAATTGGGTGTATGCTTAGTATACATGTATATGTATATAAACTGTATTTTACATATATATGTATATGTATATGCAAAATTTGAGTTGTCAGCAGTGTTTAGGCAACTCTCACAAACCGCTATCCAACATTTTAAACACGTACGTGACTATTTCGAAACGCGCAACGCTAGTTTGTCGACACGAGAATACTAGTCGTTTAAATGTTCCTGGCGTTCCAAATTTATGGAAAATGTGCGAATCGCATTTTGACTTCTCAATTTCGTTTTGCCACTCGTTTTCTTCACCTTCTTTTTTTTCTCGCTTTTTATACAACCAGTCGAGAGTGTTACAATCATAGTTTATTACTAGATTGCAAAGTTTTGTGTGACGTATGCAAAATACTGAGTTCCGTGAAAAACTGGGAAAAGTTAATGAAAAGATATATTTAAATTAAATTACATAACTATGAAATACGTCTAACAGTTTAAACGCGATTAAACTGAATTTTCACAATTTTGGTCGAAACGTTGAAATGCAGGTTTGCAGAAACTTTAACAATTCATGTAAGTACTATTATTCGTTTAAACGCGATGGCCGCATTTTACTGTGCACATTCATTCCAAAAGTTTCATACTATTATTATAATAATTATTGTATCACACAATAATTCTCTGTTATGTTATCATTTCTAAGTAGGTTCTAGTGTCACATAATTTAGCGTTATTTCTCTCTGAATTCTCACTCTGCAATCAATTTATTACCATTCAATTATTGTACTCTCTGTATTTAGCTTCTTTCGCATTGCAAATCGATCACTAATCAAAGATATTTAATTTATACTCTCCAATCAAAATCTCTATATTCCTATATTCACTCCCATTGATGTCCAATAATGTAATTGGCAACGATTGAATAATAAATTTGGCGAATTCGAAATAATTAGTTCGGTCGAATATATAGTAACGAAGTTGGTTGAATTATTGTTGAATTGATTAATTTTGATAAAATTGGAATAACCAAGCGGAAGAGAAATAAAAGAAATAGATAGAGATGATTGTCGGTTTGAGAAGAAATTCGTGAAAAGAATGGACCCCGTGATCGAGCAGAACAGTCACACGGAAACTGAGTAGATGAGAAGTAGAAGCGCGATTGCGCAAGGGGACCTTTGAACCCTGCAATAATTTCGTAGCATTAGTCATATCGGTGATGGTTCGCCAAGCTGAACAATAGCCCTTTTTTCAACGATACGCGCCGCGCGAGAGAGCTGCCAAGACACCGATAAATCCTAGCGAAATAGGCAACTCAACTTCGATAGGACCTAACGACAGCTACGAGGTTATCGGTTTCGCACTATGCAATGCGCTATTAAAAATCTTGACGCACTACACATTAACACGCTTTTTTGTACAGATATCCATTTGATTTTTTGATTCGCTTCAAAGAGATTCGCTTGTACGGAAGAAATGCTTCTTGAAATAGCATCGATATTCCTCGATTGAACAATAATCTAACACAAGCGAATTCTATCGAATGATTGCAAATATAATATTTTATTATATTGTAGTAATAATATTGTATCGGTTTAGATTCATTTTTGCAAGCTATGTTTTATAGTAATTCAAATAGAAGAGAATTGAAATATTAGTCATGATAAGTGAAGAATTGCGAAAGCAGTTTGATTAGTCATGTATTATAGAAACTTAGACCGTAGTAAGTGTTGCACAAAGTGTGTAACTGCTGATCTTTCTCTAGAATTGTTTTTAATACGTATCTCGTGTGTCGAAAAAAGATTCGATAGGTCACAGTGAATTTTCTAGAAACATCGCCTTCTGGAAGGAAACAGAAAGATAGACACTATTAGTAATAATCGGGCAATTCCCTCTTTATTTCGCTACGACGCAAACTCGACCTTACTCTAGCTCTATTCGCAGTCAATGCCCGGAGTCTTCATTGCCACAGTGCAGAAAGTGTTGCAAGATTACCAATCGCTAAAAACCAACAGCCAATTGTCTTTGGATCTCGTAAAAACATTGCAACATATTTTTCAATTAACAATAGCAATGACAAAAACTTTATTGAATTCGAATTATCATTATTATTATTATTATTATTATTATTATTATTATTATTATAAAGTAATGAAAGAGAAGAAGATTAGCATAGAATGAATTTGATCTTATTCTAGTACAATAGACAGTCAACCTTACTCTTTACTGTTGGCAGTCAATGCTCCGAACAGCGTCCATTGTCACTATGCAGAATTGGTTGCAAAATCAGTGAATCTCTAAAAACCAAGAGCAAGAGAGAGAGAGAGAGAGAAAGAGATAGACGACTATCTCGTGAATCTCGTAGAAACAGTATTATTGTCCTCTCGAGAGGGCAGAGAGCAATAAAAGGATACTTTTGCAACTGGTTCATTATGTTGGTCACGCGCAATGAGTTTTCTATTGACACGGTATTCTTTCTCATGCGCGATCGTGCGAGATTGGAGCGTTCAGACTTCAAGGGACACGAGAGGGGTCTTACGTAAAACGTAAAACGTATAACAACGGTTGCGGAGCAGAAGGGGGCCCCGTTCAAGGATTAGCCTCGACTGCGCTTACAATTAGAAACGCGCTGATCGACCTCGTCGAAGGTAGTCAACACGCATTTTCGTTCACTGACGAACTTTCGACTAGATGCTTTACGCTTTATGTTTTGTCGTTGTCGTCAGGCTTCTTTTTTTTTTTCTTCCTCGGTGAAAGCCAAGCCACGTGATCACACTGCGAAGACTCTCCAATTTGACTCATCACTCATGCTCTGCATTTTGTATTCTACTAGCGAACTTTTATCAACAGTCTCCTTCTCCTGGCTTCTTGTTTTTTCTTCTAACGAAACTTTGAACTAACTTTCGAAACTTTGCATCTTTGTTATTGAATAATTAAGTTAAATAGTAGCTAGAACATTGTGGATTATATGTCGAAATTCGAAATTGAAATTTCAGTGAAATTAGCGAGTATTCGACAGTTCTTAATTATTCGATTCTCTTTTGCCATTTCTCAGAATATCGTCGACGATCGAAATTCACTATGATATTTTTCATCCTAGACTGTTTTTTTTTCGGAGAATTCTTAATTCCTTTAGAATTTTTGCATTTTCAAGAAAGAGGAGAAAGGTTGTTTACGATCGCGCGACAATCCTTGTGGATTCTATCCCGACGAGTTACGTAAGACAAAGAGAATATACCGCGACATCGTCGAACTTTTTGGCCAGGTTTCTCGTTCCCGAAGAGCAGTTCGCTGTTTTCGGTGCCACGGAACCGGTTCGAAGGTTTCGCGCTTGCGAAATCGACGGGCACGCGATTTACGTTCACCCAGCTAAAATTCATCGGTAATCGGACACCATCTGTGCCTTCGCGAAACCTTTGTCAACCTTCTTTACATTTCTGGCAACATTTTCAAAAATATTCCAGAATAAAACAATGTTGAACTATTTTCAATGTTGAGTGCATCGCTGAATCCCAAGAATCTAATAAATAATTCACCCTTTAATGAACTTCAGTTTCAATTCTATTTAGATACTTCTTTGGAACCAATTTCAAATTTGAACAATAGTTTAATTGATTTAATAATTCTAGTATCAAGAATCGATCGTGTTTTGGTTTATATTTGATTGTCAGCCATCCGACAATATTTTGTACTTTTCTCGACAGCTTACTTTCCTCATTGTTATCGATTTCTTAATTTGCCAGGGTAAAGGAATCGGGTATAGCTGTCTATAGGTGACGTACGGTTTCTGTCGCTCGAAGATCATCGACCTTATAAGTGACGCGACCTGATAAGATTATACCGATAGATACCGTTACTGCAACTAGGTGAACTCGTCGTTCTTTTCGTTTCCAACGCAAGAACATCGAAACTTTAATTCTAATAATACCTCTTGCAATATACTTCGATTAAGATTCTCCTATTTAAAGCCAATTCCATTTGATTCTCAATTAAACACTGGGTCAAACTTTATGTTTTAAACTTGAACTATTTTAGGTATAAATTATTAAGTAAAAAAAATGTGGAATGATTCAAAAGTGGTGGATGTAATATGAAAAAACTAGTTACTGGGAAGGTAGTACATATAACAAGGAAATTTTAGAGTTTCTCGTTTCCCTCTTTCTCGACTATTACAGCTCGGTGTCAACAACTTCAATTCCATGCAACTCTGCACTCCATAATCCGGACGGCGGCGGCGCATTGCGGCATGTGCCGCAATGGAAAGAAAGGACCAGAACGAGAAAGATGACTCGTTTGTCCATCGTTCAAACAAAAGCAGAGAGACGACGAGTCTCATAAAAAACTCCACTAATTTGCCAAAGGTCGAATGCATTAAATAATTATTATTCCAAATTGTTCTACGTTATACGTCTAGACTTTAACTTTATTTATTGATTCTTAATTAGAAAATTCGGAATATTTTCATTACAATGTGCTTCGGAACTTTTTCTACCACAGGATGCGAAATCCTGCAATTTTACTGTTCTTTAAGCTCTTTAATGCGGAGTTTAAACTGTATGTCGGTATAATTTGCATAAAATCCCCAATTTCGCGGAACATTAAAATTCTAATTTGCATAACTTCATCGAACATTAGCTCTGAAATGAACGTAGACATATACATATCACTTTGAAACTATTCCTGGATTAAGATTACAATCTAGTAATTATCAGAAAAATCTACTTTTAACAATTGTTTCATTGAACAATCTGCATAAATAATGCAAACAACTCTTTATATGACCATTGCTCTTTCGCAAATAATTGTAGTAACGATCTGAGGATTTAACGGCGATAATAGTTGAATTAGAGAAAATTGTAACATTTTTTCGAGACCAGATAGAAATCGCCGCGATTCGGTGATAAATGCGTAACATTTAGAATTGGTAAAGTGAGGAGAAAGAGAGTCTATCTCCGGGCATGGTGCATTAGAGAGCCTCGGCAATTAATGAGTTAAGCGTCGCATTAATTATTCCCCGGGCTAAGCAGTTCATTACTCCACATTCAGAATTGGCGGGTAGGAGCGCACGAGCCAAGTCCGCCGTTATCACAAAGCGAGATACGTGGCCGAGAGAATGACGAAAAGCGGAAGAGCTAGCCCAGCGCGCGAAATGAATAGGAAGGGAGGCAAAAAAAAGGGAAAAGGAGTGGCAGGCCTTTAAAGTGTAGAAAGAAGGAGAGAGAGAGAGAGAGAGAGAGAGAGAGACCCTGGGTGTGCTGAAGACTTGGCCCGTGGGCGACCGATTTTAAGATGAAATGTCACGACTCCTGATCACTGGAGAAATTGTCAATCTCAATTTTTCCTCTCGTTAAACCTTTTAATCAAAGGGGAATTGAGAAATTGAAACCTCAACGAGTGAGACTCGTATTTATCAAGATAACATAACATGTTACATGTATGTTTAAAAATAATATTATTATTAAAAGATTTCGAAATATCATTCTTCCGATCTGCAAAGAGAATTAGAAATCCAAAGATCAAGAATTGACAAATATCTGGCAGGTTAAAGATTTCGGAAAATTCGCGTGGGATTCGAAAGATCCAGGGAATTCCGGATCCACGGAAACAGTGGAGCCACGTGAGGCGCACGATGCAGTCAGTGGGAGGCTGGGGACCAAGTGAAAAGGGGTTGCGAGCAAGAGAGAGAGAGAGAGAGAGACAGAGATATGTATACATAAAGAGAGAAAGGAAACGGAAGGGAGATGAAGAATGAAACTAGGAGAAAGAGAGAGGAAGATGGAGAGAGCGCAGTCGTAGTCACTAGGCAGATAGGAAGAAGAGAGGGTTGCAAGTGTGGCGCGCGCGAGGGTGGGTCACCAACTGGCGGTGGAGCTGCAGCTGCAGCTGCAGTGCTTTGCTAGAAGAGCTTGAGGCCGAGGGGAAAGAGAGGGAGGGGAGGAGGGCGACGGTGAGGTTGAGGGGTGAGAGAAGAGAGAGAAGCGGGAAGCGGAAGCGTGAGTTCGCAGATCGATAGTCGCGCGCGAGCGTGCAACTGAGTCAACGTGACGCGACGCGTCGCGACGCTCGCCGCCGTCTCCTGTTGCCTTGCAACTTTACCCTGACGTCCCTGTCACCATCCCCACTTTCTTTCTTCCCTCACCCTCGATTCTCTACCCTTATCTCTTCACGTTTACTCTCAGTTTACGGTTTACTCTCCCTTCGTATCCACCTCCTTTCGCAATCTTTTCCATCCCACTTTCTAATTGAATTTTGTCAATGCAATCGAGTGACATTCAATTGAATTCTGGCGAAAATCGTTGAAGGGCACTTTTGGAAAACTGGAAGGGGTTTGGATTCGTTGCGTTACACGAAAATCGCGAGACATTTGATGTTTTCCATATTTAAGTTAAATCATTCGATTTTAATAATGCTGGAATGTTTGTGTTGGTTAAAGGGAGAAATTATGTTTCTTCGCGAAGTTAGAAAGTAGGTTATAATTATATTTATACATAATTTTTCTAGAATGAAGTCAAATTTCTATTTCAACCTAGAAAACTAAATATAATGTTCCGCTGTCGAACAGAAGAAAATTGGCGATATTTCTTGTATTCTTATGGAGGATTTTAATTAAGCGTGAAAGTGGGAAGTATTATTGAGGTATTCTACAATATTATCGAACTATGCATTGAAGCATTCTACGAATGATGTCATTCTACGAAACCCTGGGTTAATAGCTCCATTCGCCAGCGTCGTCATCATCGTTGCATACGTCAACGACGACGTCGCTTCGCGCAAAAGTCAATACGTTCCACACGTGCATACACCTCTCTCCCTAGAAAACAAGACAGTAATGCTCGCGACACGCTAAAGTCGCTAAACCATTCTAGTGCTCTCTCAATCGACCACAGAGCATTTGGTTTAACACTCTCAAGCAAATACACACTCGGTTATGGTACTTCGTCGCTTGCTTTTGTTATACAAATATCCTCGTTTTATACATTTTCCTGTTTTCCGCGCGCGAGTGCATCAACCACAGAATAAGAATGAAAACGTGTGTGCTCTTGCATTCTCTGTATCTCTATTTTGCACTATGTACCATGTGGAATATTCCATAGGTTCCTTCCAGGATATAAACTTCAAGTTCAATTGCTAATCATCAGCTTCTGTATATTTCTGTTAATATGAATTTTATCATTCCATCTTTATTATTCTTTATTATCATTATTACTATCTACCTTTATTATTATTTTTTTCTTGCTGTTCTCATCATTTTATCTCGCCTCACATTTCCACAACAAAAGGTTCTTTTATACCTTAGAATCAAATAACAACGATGTTGTTGATGACGATGTTGGATTCAGTAATAATTATTGCTACTGTTACCATTGTTATCGTTATAGTAATTATTTCTAGCATAAATAATTTCGAATGAATTTTCCACTTAACAATTGTATATTTCACATAAAATTCTGTAGTTTCGTAAATACATTTCCATGTGAATCGACGAGGCTGTCATATCGCATGGCTCGGCGTCTAGTTTAATACAATAAGGTAAGAGAGGAGTAGGAATTTTTCGCCAGATAAATCGAAAGCTCTGGCCTCGTTCCTCGTGCACCCGAGATAGGAGGGACGCCAGTTTCCCATGGGCCGCGATTAATAAGCTAGTCCATTCGCAAAAACGCCGCATCCGAGTATTCATCGGACTCGTAAATACATGTAGTTGCCTACACGGATTGATAGTGCAGCCTTGTTTGCGAGCCGATTCAGCGGCGAGCCGCCGAGATAATTGGACCAATAGCGATAGTCGAGTATTAGGTTCGATTAGCAAAAACACGATGCCTACGAATAAATTGAACCGACAATCGAACCAACCCAGAAAATCCATCTAGTTAAAAATATGTTTTAAAACCATCTTTAATAAAAAAATCGCAATTTATATATCATATAACAATTAATCGTTTCATATTCTTCTTAATACTTTATTCTGTCTTCTCCGAAGAATTTGAAATTTGATTCATAAATGTTTATAAATATTTCCATGTCACCGAATCAACCATATTAATTTCTGCGAACGCATCACTAGTCACCTTAATGAGTTTAAGTCTGGTAAGTTGAGGAAGTTTCTATGAAGTCGAGTCGTTACCAAAGAACTCTATTCTCCAGAGTAGTCGCTCACTAATACAAGCAGACAAACTTCTGCACCGAACGTACACAGGAAGTTTGATACCAAGCTAGTATTGGTTTTCGAGTCCCGAATAGTTAAGATCATGCAACACATTGCACTCTGTTGCTTATATGTTGTATAATACTATTCTTGGAGTAGAAATTGTAGCAATCGAATACACGTTGTTTAAGATTAGAAACTATGGAACTTTGATGGAATATTTTTAAAGATTAATTAGTGAAATTGTAAATTGAATGTAGATTAAAAAAACAAAAAAAAAAAGGAGAAATGAGGGTCACGAGGATATCGAGACATCTCGCTTTAAGAAGTTTCCAGGCCATCCTCGTGACAGTAGCCCCTAATCTATCAGTAATCTACTAATCTTTTTCCATCGATTGTCATTCAACTGATCGAAGTTCTACTATATCGAATTACTACCGATTATTTTCGTTCCGAATCCCACTAGATAAGAAAATACTATCTTCCGAGCGATTTTCAAACATTTTTCGATATCGGTTAGAATGGATAGTTGCCCGCGAAATTTAATCGTTAGAGCAGAGAGCAATGGAGGGAATAAAAAAGGAGAAAAAATTTCGAGCAGTGTCGCGGTGCGTCGGTCCATTGGCATACCACGATCGGATGTAGGCCAGTATCGAAAGAGCGGCTCTCTTGGCTCGTCACCACGTCGTTACCAATTTAGACGTATCCATTTGGGTACGTGCATATAGCGTCGCGCTCTGTCATTAGACTCATTAGCAGGGAGCTCGTAAACGAATGCGCGCTTCTATTGCGATCGACTGCACGTACCACCAATACCTTCAAGAGTATAAAACCCTACGGACCCCCCCTTCTCTGCAATCGCGCTCACCCTCGCTAATCCGGAAAATTCGACCTTCTTCACTCCAAGCATTCGCTTCGTCGAACAACTACCACCGATCTGAGGACAATGCTTCGCGCTCTGCCGGCAGATTTTTATCTCGATTTGACGATATATCTGCACCCTGATAATTAGACTGCGGACCTTTATGCTAATGCGAACTTTGTTACTTACGTGACACTGTGAGAAACCAGTTTGGAAATGTCTTGCCTCGGGAAATTTTACATACTTTGACAATCAATTTTTTAATGTATTTTTGATTTTTCAATATTATGATATATAAAAGAATTCATGACTAATATTTATCAAATATTTATTTATTGGGAAAATTCAGTCCCGATAGACTTCGTCTTCAAGTTTCTTCTTTCGAAGAGTCTCACGTTTTACCAGTGTATCGCGAGCGTGGTAACATCAACGAGAGCAAGGGAACAATTCGGTAACACGAGCCCTTTCTTTTCCGCCACTTCACACTTGCCACAAGCAAGAGAACGACAAAAAGCCGAAAACCACGGATCATCGCCTTAAACAGGAAAACCGACGATCCGACAAAGGGATACGCTGAAGCTTTTACCCTCCCTCTTTTCCGTTAGCTGTGGCTTGGTCATACGTGCAAAAAGCAAAGCGCGTTTTAGGGGTGGCAAGACTCGAGTATCAGAAAAGTTCTTTTTTTTTGCGCCAGAAATAAAATTCTCGAGGGGCGAAGCGGCATCGCGATGCCAGAGAGAAGCAGAAATTTTTGCCAGTCGGTTATCGCCACGGAAAGAGAGAGTGGCCGAGCAAATGGCGGGAGGAAGGGTAAGAAGGGATAGGAAGGGAGGAAAGGAGGAAAAGGAGAGCAAGAGTCGTTATGCAAGCGGACGCACACTGCGTACGACATTTTCGCTTGCTCGTTTGCCACGAGGTTTTCTCTTTTCTCTCCCCCTCCCATTTCGCCACTTCTGATGGCTTTTCATGAGAAAAGGTTCTGATGGGAATTAGTACTTCACTCGTTTATTAAACTCTCGAGTTTTTTCTTCCTAAACCAACTATAGTTAATCTTGAATTTCTAATATCAATTTTTAACGTTTAATTTTTAATTCTCTTTTTTTATATTCCCTCGATTGGTCTCAATTTTGTGGAATGAATATTCACTGATATATTATGTGTATCTAGAAATTTATTATCGAAGCATCGATCTGCGTAAAAATGAATGACTTATCGCGCGGTGGAAAAAAGTTGAATCGATATAATTCGCATAATGCAGAAATAGGATGTCGATTATCGAGCTCAGAGTCCGGTACAGCGTAAAAATTTTTGTTCGGAGATTCGATAGAGACAATAGTGGAATACAATGTTCGAAAGTGGGACGCGGAAAAAACAAACGCGGATAACGCTCCGAGAGTAGGACTGATAAAGAAGAGTACTTCAAACAAACGGGAGATTTCGAAATAAAAAGTACGATGCGGGACACGAAGCAATTATTTTCACTGTGCGTTCGCCAATACAACAGAAATACATACATCATCGTGTACTTAAGTGATAAATTCGCGAGATCGAACTAATAGAGATAAATAGCTAGTAAAAAAATCAATTTAATGCGAATGAATGACAGATGAATATTGATGATCTTTTATTAACAGGGAAGTTTATTTATTAACGAGAGAGTTTTTCGAAAATGGATTCTCATTCGGTAGATGGCGCGTGCTTCGAGCATTTTCGTGGCGATTTTCGGTAAAGAAGTAGATTTAAGTGGATTCGGTTTTACTTTTTGGTCAGCCAGTGCATAGAAACATTTAAGTGGTTCGTCAGCTGGATACTTTCGGTGGCCACCATCGAAAAGTACAGATGAAATTTTTAACTAACACATCCCTCTTTTTTGGGAACCTCTTCGAATCGCTCGATACGAGAATATCGCGATACTTCACTCAACTGAAGTCCACCGATTTATCGGCGAGTGTATCACTGAATCGAGGCTGAAGTCAAAGGCAGGAATAATGGGAGCAGAATTTCGACGAAAATTCAGGCCAAAGCGAAACAGTTTCAATTTGAAAAAGAGTCCAATCGAATAGATCTCTATGAACAAAGCGAGTGCAAAATGACGATGATAAATAGCAATGACGAAAAATATCATACTATATATAATATAATATTCTAATATTCTTCTATTTTTGAAAACAACTGTTTTCAATAGAATTCAGTCTATTAAAATAAGAGACAGAGGAAAGTAGTTAAGAAATCGATTATCCGCCAGCTGACTTCATCTTCTATCCATCCTCTCGAAGCAAAGACTTACAAATCGCCCATTCTTCCGTGGCTTGTGTTTCATCCCCACGAAACTCTCCCGACTATTATATCCATTTACAAGTTTCGATTCAATTAAACCGATGCTCTCGGCTTTTTAACATTAAACCCATTATCCTTACTCGGGATCTCGGGTTTATTATCCGCCACGATCCCGGTCGGTTTTCACGGATAAAGAGGAGGAGGCCACTAATCTAGAACCGGGGTTTTAAATTCAGTTGCCGCGGCTTGTTTCAATACTCTGAGGAAACGTTGAGTGATGTATACAACTAAGAAAACTTCATTGCACATCCGCTCTGAATCAAATTGCCACTGACTCTTCCACTCTTTTTCGTATTTTTACCACTATTCAATTGTTTTCTTGCCAATTGCCTCTCGTTAGTTTTCTATCTCTATTGTATATTCTATATATTCTCGAGTTCTTACCTTTTCCCTTTTTAGTTTTTCCTTTCCAGCGTCGTCAGGCCGCGCGACTGTTTAATTAATTATTGTATCTATTAGCGAGCGGTATTCAAGGATTTTGCCTCGCGGCTCTGCTACCGATTCGAGGACCTTTTTCTATGTGTGTGTGTGTGTGTGTATAAAATTGAATCTGGAAAACGTGTTTCTCAAAATAGAAGACGCTCGATGTCAATTGAATATCAATTAATTCTTAATTCTAGTCGTTGACGATTAATCAAATTAAAAGTTTGTTACAATTTGTGATAATGATATTAAATTATGATGTTAGTAAAAGGTAGAACGTTGTGTAGAGTTGAGAAAATATGTTTTGCGATGAAAGATAAATTAGTAATCGTGTAATTCCTAATTTAATGCAATCCGATTTGTCAGAGTGCTACTTTGGAAGCACATGGGAAGCTTAGCAGGCGGAATGCCAGTGGATTTCGGGATCGAGCACGCTAGCTTCTATTCGCCCTCTGCCCTCCCGTAGCCAGAGAAAAGAGAGGAGAGACTCGCCTTACGTAATCGCGTCCTGTGCGAATACAATGCCAAACGTACACACACATATGCACCGACGCATCAGCACCATGATTTTTTACTTCTATCTTCGTGATGCTCCATACAATTTCTCTCTCACATTTCTATCATTCATAATTCCATTTAAATCATTGATTTAAATTTTAGCATATTTGCCAAAAATTTGCAATTTTTGTTCTTTTCATTATTTTTCTATCTAATTTCTGTCTATGTTTGTAAAGTAAACGTTGCCTCACTTTTCGCAATAATTATTTCTAGCCGTGAATAAAGTTTCTATATATCAATAATAAATAGAGGAAAATATAAAGTATACTAAAAGTAATCTTGATTAGAATTTTATGTCACTCGAGTGGCCAGAGTAGAATTATCTTGAGGATTTCGCGGAAAATCGTGAAAGTTTGAATCTCGCCAGTATATTCAGGGTGGTATTAAAAAAAGAAGAAAGGCTGATAACGCGTACGGTGCAAGAGCCAAAGCGAGTTGCAGAGCGCGATGATTATCGAACGTTACTTCTTCTCCGCGGAAAAGTCTCGAGCGCGCGCGAATGGCTATAAATAAAAACACGGGAGCGACAGCACCACGCGCAACATCCGCACTATCGCCGATAAGCCTACTGTAAAATATTAGTTCTCCCAACGCTACGCGCTGAATCACGCACCACCGGTTCACGATGCACCGCCCTGCAATTCGATGTAGCTATCTCACTTCTCACGAATCTTTTCTCTTTTCGTGTTTCCAGGAACAAAAACCCTCTCCTTCCATTTTACAAGTCAATGTTTTTTCAGGATAAAAAAAATCACATGAAACATAGTCGGATAATGGATCCCAATTATTTCGCGATTTTCTACAATATTTATTATCCAGTATTTTTTATATTACTTTTAATGTATAATGAAAAATAATCAATTGAATTTGTTTCTGGAATTGCAAGCTTGCAATTTCTCCGTAGGAGAAATATAAGTTATATGGTAGTTATGATAAAGTGGCGGGAAAGAAGGGAAATAAATAAGAGAATAATTTGATAGTAATAATGAGAAGACCGTCATTAGTTTACCAGGTGTTGCCACACGACTATCAAGCGTAGGTTTCTTCCAGTGGCAATTACGCGCAACATTCTTAGCTATCAAAGGTTCTTAAAGAATACGGTGACTCGTCGTCGTCATGTTTACCACGCGAGTCGTGTCACTCTACACACAGTTTCTTTCTTCTGTTTCTTACATTTTTCATTGCACCCGTATTACACGTTGTACACATCTATATGTATACACTCGAATGTAGAGAATGATGGTATGGTGTCCCACAGTATCATCGAATTGCCCTACTTTACACCTGTGCAGCTGCAATCGTACAAACTTTCCTCCCACGATCCATCTTCCCTGCATCAAAGATCCATCGATCGCGAATCGAAAGTCAAATAATTCACGACCCTCGCAATAATTGACGCATTTCATTGATGGATCGATTGATTTTTGAAAGAAACGATATTATTGTACCAAGCTCTAAAATTATCTGCCAACTTTTGCCCTTTGATTACTTCTATTAAAAGCTCAGCTTTCTGAGGTAGAATCTCCGGAAACTTAACGATAAAGTTTATCCAACAAATCTTGGTTAAGTGTAGAAATTAAATCGTCAGTTTACCTCCGAAGAGAAACTCGTCTTCTTTCGAGAAGAAATCTTGCGATTCTGGAAACTTTGATTAATCAGTTCTTTGGTTATCGTGGAAGCTTTTAAATGAAACTTTCTGAATGAAAATTTTAAATGAAAATTATTCTTGTGGTGGATAATCTCTAGCAACAAATGCCGAGCGCTGTTTAAGCCAACAATACCTGTTCTACGCGGGCAAGAAAAATCGATATTTGCATAAACATCCGCAATCTGCTAATAACTTTCCGCTTGGGTAGAGTTAACGGGTTGAAGAGGAAGGAAAGGGGCAGAGGGTTTTGCGAAGAGAAGAAGAAGAAAGAGACGATGAGAAGAAGAAGTAGAAGAAGAAGAAGAAGAAGGCTGGTAGCTGTATAGTTACCGTAGGTCTCTCGATTGAGGACCACTGCGCGAGCAGCCTTGGCTGAAGTTGTCGAACCCGCGACCCAGTTACACGCTCGTGCCAACACAGACGCGCCTCCCTCACCCACACCTCTCGCAACTCGCACTGGCACTCGCACGCGGAGGTGCATGCACTGTGCAGCGTGCAGTATGCAGTTCTGCACTGCCAACACTACGAACACCGGCAATTGCCGAGAACCTATTGCCAGCCGATTCTTCTTCTTCTTCTTCCTTCTTTCTTCCTTTTTCACTTCTTACAACTGTTTCTAAGCTCGCAGTAGTACTGCTGTCTATCACTGAGCAAGTGAGTCGAACGATTAGAAAATTAGAGAAATTTTCTTGCTGTATCTCCTTTTTTCTAACTTTTACCTTTAACATCAATTCGAGTTTCTGGTTCCTCTTGGGGGGTTTTGCTTCGCATTGCTATAGATGAAATGTTTCATTTCCTTATTTCAATGAATCGGATCAAAATCGTCATGATTTACGATTTGGCAAATACTCTGACATTGAATGTCAAAATATCTTGATCGGTGATTTAAGAAGAGAGTCGTTTAAATGAATTATTATCAGTAATTTGTATAAAGTAGAATTCACTATTATTAATCATTATTATTATTATTATTATTTCATTTTCATTATTTATTATCCTTGGACCGTGGATATGTGTCAATTATTCGTTAGATCAGTTAACAGGATGAATTATCAGTGGAACAACATTTGCATGGTAGAAATGGCAGCGTTCATTTTCGCACATCTGTCTTTGCGGCACCGTACTCGTTGCGATTGTGTTCTTTCGCGCACATGCATCGTTCGTCATTGATATCATTGCCATGTGAGCTAGCTATTTCTATTCGATGTTTCACTCCTGCATCTACTCGACTATCTGCGTCCTCTAAATCTTACATATGTATCTCGATCTTCTTCACTTCCGCTTATTTCGTAATTCCAATCATTGGAGACTCCTTTATTTCTGACCACTAACTAACATCAATCTTTTAATTTAAAACCTTTTAAAGAAACCGAGAAAACTTTTTTTGCAAACTTCGCTAATTTTATAATCTAATTCTATGATATTTATTAATAACATGTGAAAAGGAAGTTGCACTTGAATTAGAATTGAATGGAATATTTATCAACGCAACTGTACATTCATCGAAATCCGAGTAACATTATAATTCACTGTGCCAAAAAGCAAACAGTGGTAAATTATCCGCAAGTCGTTCGGCAAAGAGAAACACTTAATACTTTAACATGAAGGAGAAACACCTGCCTCGGTTGAGTGTTTCTCTCTCGACTATTACTCTGCCAATGCTCTCTGCGCAGTGCTTCATCCTTGCTATTCCCTTATTTACCAAAGCTTTCATTGCCAATTTTGCCTTCGGCGATCGGTACGTTTGCGGTACGTAAGTCGATTCACGCTCCTAACACGGACTAACAAGTATGTAATCATTTTCGCAACCCCCCCTTCTTTATTAATGTCTCTATCTTCGATGATCTTCGCTTTCCATTGATCAACTGTCTTTCACACTTCCAATCCTGTTTTTGATCAATATAAAATTCATTAATTGCTGCAAAAATTATTGAATGATTGTAAGAAAAAAAATAAAATTCAAAATGAGTCATTTTGACTGTGCAATTTTGAATGCACAAATTATTTCTCTTTCTAAGTGAAGTACATTTTTCTTATTGTTAATATTTACTAATCACATGTTATATAACTGTGAATAATATAAAAAAATATTAAAAACTAATTTTAAATAAATTTATTTACACATTAGTTATTCTTTCACATGCAGTCATTTTGATTGTTTTTAGGCAATATAGGTATATTGTACTAAGTTTCAATCTCTCCAGTGTTAAGAAAGGACTGTAATGAAAATATGCACAGTGGAACTATCTATTCGTTGGATTGCAAACAAAAGATCTCGAATCGCTCACGCCGCGGGTTTCCCTCCTGGCCACTTTCTGTTTACGCCGCCCGTAAATCGCGTGGGCCGATATTAAAAATAGACAATGCTTCGCGCCGGCTGTCATCCGTTTTATCATCGAGCGCACTCGGCGACGCGGCGAGTGCACCTAACGCCTTGAATATACACATACAAACATACGTATACACATATCCCCGCGTCGCGAGACAATACCACCCTTCTCTCGCGAACAGTTCTCTCCTCTTCGGTAAAAAAAGATTGCGCGATCGCGTTGCGCTTTTTTTTCTCTCTCTCTCTCTCTCTCTCTCTCTTTCACGATTCCTCCGACTGTACATATATGTAAGTGCGTACTTACTTACTTCAACGTAAATAGTGTGAGTATCTATGTACATAATGCGTGTCTCGGCGTTTTTTAAGTTGTCTCGATTCAATGGAGCCACTGTGCTCCTTTGTTTCAGTAGAAACGGAATGTCTCTCTTTGTGTTTGCCTAGTCATACTGTTTTGTTTTCTTTATTGCAAAACTTCCTAGAAATCCTCTTTCGATTTTTTCTTGGGATCCCAATCGTGGGATTTTGTTTTTATTAATTCAATTTCATATTTCAATTTATCTTTGGATCAGATCAATTGGTTCTATGTTTTTTTATTGTAAAGTGAAGTATTTTATTATTGGTTTTTTTCCATTCACGTATTTTGTTTTTTAACCCTCCGATTAAACTCAGACACCTTATTAGATATTAGCGGCATAAATAGAAGTCAAGAAACTGCGTAAGATACGGTGCATCGCGCAATCACGCCTTGTAAAACAACTGGTGATAGTACTAGTACCGGCGAAGACGTACTTTTCCATGATAGCTTTTTGCCAAGTGTTGTCCACAATTTTTTAAAAATTCAGGTCACAATACACGACTGAATGTTATCAGCACTTCGACTTCCAGGGTAAAATGTGAGTGACAGTTCTACAACCATCACATTAAAAACTCTATCTTATTGACACTGGTAACCTGTAAATTTTGTTCTATCCTTTTGCAATATCGCTTCGCCAATTTGTCAGTTATAAGTCTCGAAATATTTTATTACTTTTAGGCATGATTTTTCCCAGCGTTTCATTCACTTCTTTTTCGAGTAAATTCGGGGTCCGAGGTAGATGTTATTCCGGAAATTCAACATTCTGGGCAAATTTCCAAAACGTTGAATATCTATGAGCTTCATATTTTCCTTCTTTTGAATGCGCTCCTGTGGCTATTGCGACAAATACTGATAATGCATGGTATAATATGGGTGCAATATCGATTTTAACTATATCTCCAAAAATATGATCCACGATAATGTTCAGACTCCAAAAATTTCTTTATTATTAATAACACGATATAAATTATGATATTTCGATTAACGGATTAAAAAACATTGCAGGATATTTTCTTTAATATTTATAACAATTCTTATTGATTCCAAAGATCTACGAGCAATGATTCTAAGTCATCGAATTAAAGCAAGTCGGGACAATTGTTCTGGTTTTCTCGACTGTTTCAAGCAATTTTGCGGGATGTAGGTGAAATTGGAAAAGCGGCGGGATGCACGTTTCGCATACGAAAGAGATGCCACTCCAACTGGATCGACTCTCCCCGTTGGTCTGCTCCTATAATTCAGTAAGACTCTACGAGTTATTTCCAGATAATCGATAAAAGCACCTTTGTTATGACCCCTGGAACTCGGCCGTTTATTCCACCGGTACATCTACTTCGTGCAACTACTTACACAGTACTTACTTAAACGTTCATCTTCATCCTGATTCACTTCACCTCGACTTAACGCATCTTTTATCAAATGGCACAATTTGGCCAAATTTTATTCATTGCTAAAGGATTATTCAATCATTTTGTAGAATGTAGCGACAATCTTTGCACAGGCGTGAATTACTGTAATTAGCAGAAATCGTTGCAATTAATGAACTCGATGTTATACTCATAAAATGAATTATGCAAATTAATTCTTGTGTCTCGCATCTTACTAACGTGATAATTCAGTGGCTTAATTGGAAAGCGTGTAATAATAGTGATTATCTTATTTAATGAGTGGAATAAACGATGGAATTGCACCGGAACAAATTACTTCCGAGGGTTTCGAGTTCTTCGGGGAAAATTTTTAAAAATATACTTGTTAAATATCAGAAATATCAGACTGGGATAAAATTAGCAGAGTTGCGGAAAGATTTAAATTAAATGTTAGCAGAGTTGAAAAAAAAAGGGAACTTTTAAAAATAGTGTTTCGATGGTGAGTTGGGGGAGTGTATATTTCTGGTTTTCCCTGGTGGCACTCGTACCTACGCGATGAGAGACTCTACACAGAAAAATATCGAAATTAGCACCAATTCTATGTTGCACTATTTTCGTTAATGAGGAAATATACTGGTTCTAATTGACGGCTTGATTAACGAAAAAGTCATGCGCAACGGAAGTTGAATTAGTTTCACTCACTTTTTCATTGACCAACACAGAAATTTTAAAACGAATCGAAGAATGAAAATGAACGGTAATTATCACTAATTGGAAATAATTATTATATTATTAATCAAATCTATCTATTACTCTTAACCTTTCACTTCAATCTTCTTCGAATGTCCAAAGAAAAGTGTGAATTCTAAAACCAATTGAAAATAAACTATTTCTACTTGCAATGTGGAAAACTAAGGCGATAGTTTCTTTGGTTTTTTTTTCTTACGCATTCAACAATAGGTATTAAATAAAGCGTGAGAGTTCTCCAGTGCAATGTGGGCGGCTTGGACGGCCTGGAAGGCCTGGAACTATGCGAGCTAGCGATATATGGGACGTAGGCGAAGCCTCGCGGTGGCTCATGCACTCACCACTCTCCGCTCTCTGCACCTTATAATAATATCCATGCTGCAATCGCGATTATGTCTCCCTCTCACTCTCTCTCTCTCTCTTTCTATTGCTCTTTTATATCATTGTCAGAAACATTTTCCTATGTTCCGTTTCTCGAAGATACGTAATTATGAGATCAGAGATCGGGGAATTAAATGGACGAGACCAATTCGCATTGCAATTGCGTTGCAAGATTCGCAATGATATCACTCGATGGAGAGAACTTAGACATTAGAGTAATAAAAACAGTTCTATCTGTTGGAAAGATCCTCACACACAGTGGAATCTGAACCCATCAAACACGAATGTAAAGTTCACCTGCTATATCTATCCTGGGATCCGCAAATCGAATTTTTTCAATTTCCTTTATGCCATATAGCGATAAAGCATATTGATTTTCATTTCCTCTCCAGTGTACACGGTTCCGCCGAATCAAACATCCAAGTTGAGAACGAAAAAATTTTGTAATTTAGGACAAATATTTCTTATCTTCCGCGTTTTTTATTTCTTGAAAATTCTTTTGCTTCATTATCACAAACTATGTCGAGAAAGTGGAGTGAATTTTGAAAAAGGAGAGGAATGATTCGGTAGAAATTTGGCGGATAATTGGAAAGACTGGTCACCCGAGCCGGGTGTCTTTCCCGCCGACGAAGCATCGTTTCCACCGCCAGGAAAAGCCTTCGTGGAAACTTGGCTCGCTATAAATACATGCGCATTCGATGAATCGCGGAGTTTCTACGTGGAGATTGCACGCGGCAGCGTGCGACGCATGCGGCATGGCATCGCGAGCCACGGATTTAACGTGCTTCGTTCACTGCCACCGTTCCCGGTCACCGGTGACCGACACCCTCGACTATGTAACTCTATGCCAAATCTTTTTACAATTCTTACGTAATTCCATCATCCAAATTAATAAAAGCTTTCTGTATTATAAAAGTAATTAAGTTAATTTTTTTGTTTCCACCAACTAAAAGAATCTTTCCCAAGAAATTCTTAATAATAATTTGAGGCTGTTTGGAGAAATGAAAATAGTCGCGAGACCGCGAGGAAAAGTATTAGCATGCCATTTAAAGAAATTCCCAATTCTTGCGACAATTTTGAGACGGATCCGATATTAGAGCTCTTTCCATATACGATGCCTGATGACCGATGCTCTCGTTGCGTCAGAACTGGAGTAAAAGCGTGTTCCAGGGAAAGTCAGAAGCGCGAAACAGCTCTCGCATTGTGTAGCCAGTGCGCGCGCGGGGAGGTAGGACGAAAATGGTACGCGCACTTTCCTAGATGAGCGCGCGGTGAATTTTGAATAATGTCCGACGACTGACTGTCGCGACAAGCCATCTCATCGCCACTTGCAAACTTTACCAGTAATACTCTTCCTTTCTACTTCGAATTCAATTTTCGACTAATTAAGTTTTCCAACCACTAACCTTGGTAATTAAATCTTGGAAAATTTGATATCGTCATAATGAATTTAATAATCTTAATTAATCGAATATCAAATTATTTAAAAAACGAATTAAACTGGCTATTATATTCGCCAGTTGGTGAATATTCTCTGTCGACTGTATCGAGTGAACTTCTTTAGTCGCGTTTATCTCGATGTCACGGATGCTTCTATATGTGCATTTGCATTCGGCGGACAATGCATCTCGATAACAGACCGAGTGTTGGCACACACAATACCAACGAGACAATCCCTTCGACAGTGCGAGATAGGATCGCGCAACGAAACTGCATCCACATACATTTAGAGATTAAGCAAGAGCAATTAAGTAACTGGCAAGATTCATCGTGTTATCTTCCATTCGAAATCACCTGCGAATTAACTCTGAATTAACTACACATTTTCAGATAACGGATGTAACACTGTCGCGATCTCGTCGATTAAATCGCTTATCCAATTAACGTTTGTCGTCAGATTGCTTATTTCGTGCGAGATAATCCGATAATTCGCACGGGTGATTGAATACCGGAAATTCCTTCTCATATGTGTACAATTGTGTGATACACACAGTATGTATCTAATATATATATGTAATGCTCATATTATATACTGTCTGTATGTATATATAATTATTTTACATAAGAAATCATTTTTACAAGAGAAAATTAAGATTTCTTTGAAAATCTAACGTTGAAAGAAACATTGTGATCGAACTATACTTTTTAAATGTTTCAATTCAAGCAAGCAGCAGCGGAAGAATTGTACTTCACTGTTTACGTTCCGGATAATTATAGAAAGTTTCGTACGAGAAAGTATTTCGGTGGGGCACGAAAATACGTTCAAGGTTTTACATAATAGTCACTACGATTAATACGATTGTAATCGTACCAATCGAAGCATACATGGATTAATTCAATTGAAATATTTGGAAAATTGATTTTCTTGTTTTAAACTCTAACAGAGTTAGAGCAGTTGAAGTTAGAGTTTGCATCATTTGGTGAGAATAACTTCATTTACTGGTGCGTTTGGAGATTTCTAAGTAAAATGACCCTCTCAATTACGCGTAACGATGCACAAGCGTCATACGTGCTTCCTTCCTCACGAAACCTTCAATGCCACGAGAGTGCCACCTCTACCCTTGAAAACTCAAGGAATCAGTGGCCTCGAGTCCAAATGAAAACAAAGTTTGTTTATTGACCTTTGAGTCGGCTGAGGACCTGAATACGAGCGCATTGCCACGTAGTCATTCGATTACAGAAACCCTCACTACATTTTTTTATAACGATGTATCTTCCAAAATCCCATTCAATTATTTATTTCAAAAACCATTCCGATTATCTTCGTATTCAATTTTGGTTTCAAAAGGAATTTTCAAAAACAATGTATATTATTTCATTATAAAATACAATTATTTTATTTACCAATCAAATATCGTATTTCGCGTCAACGAGAGTTTTTCCTTTCCAGAGTTTAGTGTTAAGAAGCATCGATTATAATGCAGTCGGAGTGAGCTGAATATCTTGGATTTTTTAAATGCTTCCTCCATTCTAGTTGGCGCCGCGAAGCGACGTCAAATTAATTCCTTTCAGCTTTGTCATTTTTCTTGAGGCTGAATAGATTACGACGTTCCCATTTGAATAGTGTCTATAATGAACACTGCTTCACCCTTAAGAAAACGGCGGCAAGGGTAGTTTCGCCATCCTCCCATTGCCTCCTCTCTACCCTTTTCATCTAATTTTTTAAATCGAGATACTTTCTCTCGCGACTGCATTTAATACGACCCGGTGAGATTAATTGGAGGGTCCTTATTAAGAGAATATGCTTTTGCCTGATTAGAGAATCGCAATGAGACTCAACGGTCCACCACCTCTAGCTACGAATATAGAACAGTAATTATAAATGTAATGTATCAATGTAGAATTCAACGTGAGATCTCACCCTTAAAAAGTGGCACAGCTTAAAAATGCTAATATGACATTAAAGAAAACTATTGTAGTTCAGGTTTTTGAATTCAGACGCTTTTAACAGCGGATGCCATGTACCAATAATAGGATTAAATAGAATAATTCAATGCAATATGGCTGGCCATCAAGCGCGAAATGCAGATCCAATGTACCATGTGGAATATTTAGAAGCCACCCGAAATCGCCACTTGTAGAACTAGATACATGTCTGACAAGTGCCCACAGACATTATCTAATATGTTAAGTGATTGCGAATACTATTTTAGCTAGTGGCTACTCAGGCACACATTGCTCTTACAATTTGTAGAATATTCTGAAATAGATGTCTCTCCTTGCAAATTGCATTGCAAACTCCGCTATTTACTATAAAACAGTTATTCAATTGAAATCGATTAATATTACAATTGCTTCAAAATCCAAAGAAGTTTCCTCATGAAATTCAACTGTAAAAGATCGCTCAGTGCGCGAGCAGAGAAGCAGGTTAATGACCCATTTACGTGGTCCAATATTCTAAAAACGCGAAACACGCCAACGTGTCCTGCAGCGTCGAGCAAATGAAGCGTCGCGAAGCAGTAGACTCGTGCGAAGCCTCGTGTCATGCGAACAGCAAGCTCCAAGCCGATGAGTGAAAAGCCGATGCACGGAAAGAGACAGCGAAAGACCGAACGAAGGAGAGGGTAAAAGTCGTAAAAGAGCATAGTTCTACGATACGTGCAGGCGTGCGAAGGCGTACGAGGGCGTGTGAAGGCCCGCGGAAACGTGCACGCTCAAGGGAACCAAAGGAAACGAAAAACCTCAACTTTTTTGATAATCCACACGCTCAATGAAACCAAAAGAAATCTACCGTATTTTTGCATACACCACTCAACGAACATACGCGAAAACGCATTAATTCGCGCATTGCGTCGCTGGAAAAAGTTACACAACAAAGTGAAAACGGCAGTTAAAGGTAAACAAAAGCAGCTCGCGAGAGAGGCTGACTCTTGGGTAATCGGGCTGAGTCTGTTCCTTGGAATAGAGCGTTGACAAGCTCGAGTGATTCGAGCTGCTTTTGGATCTTGGATCTTTGGATTATATTGAATCTGATGATTTCTTGATGAGGCACTTGGATTCCTCGTTTGACTCCCTTATCTCATAGCTTCTGGGATTTAACCCCTCAGTATCCAATGATGGCCAGGAAATCTCATGCGATTTGAAAAACTATTTTTTCACATTTTATCTCCTATTCTGTTTCATACTATTTTTATCCTTTTATCGTATATCAATTTATAATAACGATCCAGTATTCTTTCATATAAAAATATTTATTATACTAAATTTGTGCAGAGATTAAGTTTTATGAGTAGAGGGTGACTCGTATCGGTGAGAGTACAGAACCTGGAACCCAAGGTTGCCTCTGCACTGATCAAGGTTCGAGGATGACGGTTACCCGGAGTGGTGGAAGTCAAGTAGTTAGCTAATACACCATAGCTCGGTTTTCCTACGAGTTGTACGTGCTATTGTACATAGTCGCGAAAAGGTACATACTCACGGCTCTTATACGAGCGTGTTATCCTTTTATCGACGTCACGTTTACGAAAAGCGTATAAATTCGTGATGTTCTTGTGAAACAGTAATTGTACGCGATGGTAATTGCATCCCATCTAAAATCTTATACGGCATATTTCGACAGAAGGTTTTTACAGCGAGTGGTTTGCCACTGTTTTACTCTAAAAAAAGGAGTAGAGAAAGCTTAGAAGAATAATATTAATCGAATTATTTAAGATCCTTTTGACATTTCTGATTCGTCCGCACAAGCGACAGAAGTCAATATTCGAGGCATCGATCGCTAGTCGTGCGCATTCGATGAGGCTTCGAGAGAGGTTTCGCGAAAAGGAGGAAAATCAATTGGAAAATATCGAAAGTAAGTGCGGTGAAAAGGACGAGGCTGGGTATCGAAGGATAGGAAGGAACGTCGCGTCGGCGAGTGGCGCGAATCGAGCCTGAGTCGCGAATCGCGATGTGGGTCAACCGCGAGGCGACCGCGAGAGCCGTAGCGAAGTTGGCCGAACCATGACGGAAACTACCGAGCGGCAATCACGTTGCGCGCATCTGGGTCACCGGCGTGCCGACGCATGCGCACTTCAGTGGCTCGGTCGTTCACCGTTGACCAAGTTACTAACCTTCCGACACCAGGCTGCCAGGCCGCGCCACGCCACGCCACGCCAGTCGGCTTCTCTCCCGTATTGACCGCCGGAAAAACGTTGACTTTTCCCATCCCGTCAACTCTGCAACGGATCTCCGGCTCTTTCCAACCGCGCGCTACCTCTACCAACCCACGCGGATCTAACTGTCCGTGGTGCGGTTATTCTGATTTTTTGACATCCCACCTGACCTTAAAGGCCGCCAACGTATCCCCTCTTTGACCAGTCACGACGCGACGCGCCACTTCAGCCTGCGGAATAACTGTTTTTCAACCCCGCTCTGACTCTTCCAATGCTTCTCCAAGTCTCTCGTGAAAACAACGCGGCTCCTTTCTACAGTTCCCTTCTGCTGGTAGGAATTATTTTTCTTACAACGTAACATTTTTATGCTTCTAGACACCGTTACCCTAGGTCAAGGAATTTTTCTAAGATCGCTGTTGGATCTTTATATTGTTTCGCGTCGGGATCAATCATCGAGTTACGTTGACCCTAGCTAAAACATGATAAACAACGCAACCTTCTCGCGACTTCCGTTTTTTTCAATTTTACATAAAACTTTCCAAGATACTGTTGAATGTTAATTTATCTCGAGAAGCTTCACTTAGACTGTACGTTTAATAGTAACTGCATCGTCCTGCGAATAGGTAGCTCTGTTCGCTGGAGTCTCGGTGAATGAGAGCTGTCTAACGAGTTGATACCGCATCGTGACTCGTCAGTTTCTAATTTTGCTCGCGACAAAGTACAGTATCTATTTCCGTTGCATAAGAAAGCACCCAGCGTCGTTCAACACGCGATGCAATGATCCTTGTGTCTATACACGTATATATGTGCATATCGCATCCTCGGTCAAAAGGTGACATAACTCAAAAATATTGTTACGAATTGAAGTCACCTGTGTGTATCTTCCAAGCTGAAGCCATCTGTATTTCTCATACGACGATATATTGAGAAGTTGTTGCTTAGAGTGTTTCTAAACAGCGGTACATTTGTTACTAACAACTTAGTATTTTTTTTGAAATCTTAATAATTGCACTGGAAAATATTTGTGTCAGTTTTAATCGAGGGTGTGGGATTTCTGAGTACGAGGACGCCATGTTACTGCTGATTGGGGTAGCGTTATCTTGGATCTTTGATCGACGTGTTTGGAGCACTTAGGGAGTACTGAGAATGCCGATTGGGAGCGTTCAGCGCACGGAACAGAGTCCTCTTCTAGTAAGCCATCGGCCACTAATGAACGCTAATCCGCGATTGAACGAGTCGCGTTAACATATGAACCATTGATTCGCGTGCGTCACATACATACTTAAGTGATAGATATTCGCATCTGCTACCCTTATAACGAGCTCGAAAGCCCGGGACCAAGTATATACCACCTTCTTTCGTAGCAAGAAAACGGCTGGACTCGTCAAAAAAGCTTCATTCACCAGTCGATGAAACATTTATAAGAATATATTTACCAATACTTTACATATGTATCGTAATCCAGTGTCAAAGATGATAAATTATATAAGAATTCGATACTTGGTTGATAAGAAAAGAAAAAAAACGAATTCTACATTGCACAGAAATTCTAACTTCGCTTAGAAATGACTGATCTTGATGCAGTTTGGCTTAAAATGCGTGTTTTGACGTGAAAAGACGAATTCTACAGCACACCGATGTGCCAGAGCAATAGTACGATTATGAAACGATTACGAGTGCGTGGTAATCAAGCTATACGAACGGTCAGCGTAATAATAGTTACTGCGGAATGTCTGCGAGAGCTCATAAAATCGAAGCCAGCGCACGCTAATACACGATAACATCGTCTGGCTGACGGGAAGTAAATCGTATCGTATAGAGTACGTGTTCACTCGCGACGATCGCAACGCATTGTTCGCAAAGCGACGCACTCTCTTCCGCATTGGCCTTTAATATTAGCTACGTCACTTTTCGCGAATACATACTCCGTCAGCCATGATTTCGCCTCGCTTTTCTTGCCAGTGCTCCTTCTCTAGCGAAGCCGGAAGAATGGTGAATAACGAGGCACAGTTGGATCGTTGTTTAAGCCATGCTACTTTTCTTCGCCCAAACATAGAGTCTTTTCGTATTGTGAACAGCTATACTTCTTCGTGGCGAATTACAGCCGGATATACGGTACGGGATTGCTTGAGAAAATAAGTTTGAACTAAGGATGAGTTAGAGAAGGAATAGTGGAAAATGTACTTTACAGTAAATTGCATAATTTCCAACTTTACTAGTATCAAACTTTCCTTTACCTATTGTATTATTATAATATTGTTATATTGCATTTGTGAATTAGAATATTAAACTTTTCTTTCCAATGTTTCAATTGTCAAATGAAGAAATTTTATAATTTTAATCAATCTCAGACTTCAAAGCGACAGCAGACGTACGCCATTAACGATAAGTAGACTCGAACAATGGTTACCCGAGATAATTAAGTCAGAGTACCCCTTATAAAGAGAGACTTCATCACGTCCTGCCCAATCTTGTATTAAATCCAAGTATCTCGTCCCACTTTTGCCTCCGTAAAAATTACTTCCATCCGCTTCATTTCGCTAAACTCTAATCGACCCGTAGAATGTCGAAACAGTATTGTGAGTTACGGTACTCCTAAACGCCACCGCTAATCGTTGAAAGGAAATACAAGGAGGAAAATACATGGATATTGTACCCGCGATTTAATAATTACATCAGTTTTAAAGTGATAGTCGAATATAATGAATGGTAGCGCGAAAACGGAAGATGGTGTTTAGAAGCCGGTAGAAGTGCGTTTCGGATGCGTTTCCGAGCTATTCGCGGTAGCGCGGCCCAAATTCGCGGTTCCCGTGGCCGAAGATCTTGGCAGAGCGTTCGATCAAGCGGCACGACAATCCTCCTCGTAGCGTTGCACTCTTTGTAGATGAGAAGTTGGCGAAGTGTTATCTACGATTTAAAAGGGCATACTGGCAAGCTACGATCACTAATTCCGTGAGTTCTATCGTAACATCGTTGTCTCTCTCCCTTTTTCGAGTAATTTATCATTATTGCGTGATCGTGTAATGCGTAGAACTTAGGACAGAAGAACAAATTCTATGTCTCTTTTATTAAAAGCTTCCAATGTGATTCTTACACTCTGACTACTATTTCCGGTACTTTTTTTACTGGTCTAGCCTTCGGTATCTCCAAATTCCAGCAGATTCGTAGCTTTAGAGAGTGTCGCAAGTGTATTGCCACATCTGGTTTTAGCATCGTGCAAAGGGAACTGTAACGGTCATTCTTGTTCACAGACTCCTTCGCAGTTGCCCACTATAATTCTTGGCTCTTATATTGGCCCTAGGATCGTTTGCTTCTGGCTAGTCGAGTCGAGTCGAGCTATTACGTAATCCTCCGTGGATCGGTCATCCTCCGATCGTACCACTTCTTTTGTCTGCTTCTCAGGAGCCTGTTTCCTTCGAATCACTCCTGAACTCCCGTGCTCAATAAATTTCGACGAAATACAACATTTCCATTACAACTTTACAAATTTCCTCCATAATACAAATAAATTCCCCTAAAACCACAAAATTCTCTAATAGTCTTTTCCTGAATCGTGTTCTATACAATCATCATCTCCTATAAAATGTCTTAAAAAATAACTGGAATTATTAAATCAGTTTCTAATTTCTTGAAGAAGTTTATACATCGCGGATCAACAGTGACAGTAGAGATCTTTTCTTTACACATCCTTTGAACGAGATAACGATAGCAAACAGTTATCGATAACCCCAATATTGTCTAGATGCAAGTTGGACATCGCGATAATCCATCGATGTAGCTTCTAATAAAATCAACCGAGTAATATTCGAAAACCTCCGGAAAAAAAATTGTGCTCAATACTGAATATAAAAAAGAAAACAAATAGTAAGAGCTTTCAGTTCCACCTATCACCGACAGTTACTGCACCTGCAATAAATCCGAGAAACTCGAACGGTCCAATAGTAATTTTTACGAGGGGTTTAAAAAAGAAATTCTATCGACTCGTCCGAAAGTGGTGTAACTCTATAGATAGGTGAAGAGCAGTTCATCGTAATTGCAGGTGGGAAATAAATGAATTGAAGGAGCCAAATTGTTGGATAATTACTTCTCGAAACATCGCGTGTTCACGACGTATCGCGACGCGACTCGACAACTGAAAATATTGGAAGCGCCGAGAGAATACTAACTCTTGTCAGTAAGAACCTATCGAAACTATCTCTGTACCGATTATTCTATAGTTCGACCAATATCACTTGGAAAAAAACGATGCTCTTCATATTTTCTAACTGTTCCTTCAATTAAAGCTGTTCCTACAATTAAAAATGTTCATTCGATTAAAAATGTTGATTCAACGAAGAACGCTCATCGATTCAGCGTTCGTTCAATTAAACACGTGCATATAATTGAAACGTGTGCCGTTAATCGGAAAACATTCATTTAATTCAGAAATCGTTTCGATCGAGCTGCTTAAAGAATATTGCTGGTAATTAATGTGTACCTTCGTAATAAGGTGTTTAATTCACTGTTAAATAGTACGTGAGAAATGGATTGCAATAAATTAGAGAAAATTGATCTTTAACTAGATTACTTTTCATCACAGCTAGTTTTCTTATGATAAATAAAAGGGGAAGGATTTAATCGCGTTATGTCGCTATTGCACCATCCACCAAGCAGAAATATCAATTTAAGATCTTATCACTCGGTCCTCAACTGCAGTTCAGTTTATCGTGGTGATTTATTAATCTAGAGGAGTTTTGACACTTCAAACACAAAGTGTTCTGCTCACTATTTGCATCATAGTTAATTCTTCACAAGTCTGATTTATTGTCATGATTAACGACATATTTGTATTTTCAAGCATTATCAATATTCTAATTCATTTTCAACGTTTTTTATTTCGCAAGGAAATCAAACATGAATCTTTAATAGAAGCAAGAATAAAACGTCCGCGATTAAATATTAACATTGACAAAGTGAGGAAATTTTTTTTCTTTAATCATACCATGGTACACAACTTGCAACACAATGCTGCTTTAGCAGTTTTGTTCGCATGAGTGAGAACCATTATTGCTTAACAATTGAACAATACTCTCGTCGAGCGAAAGTTGCAAATTCGCAAAACACTAACGATTTGCACGGTTGTGTCCAGATTCTCTGATTGCTCCAGAAAATTGGAGAATTTCACGGAAAACGTCTCAATGTGGTAGGATGCTGGGACATTTCGAGCGAAGTGACTCCTCGCATCACGGACGTGACAGCGCGAATTAACACTGTCGTGCTCGTTTCATCTTATCCTCTCTCCGCCTGACGACTGACGTCACTTACGCGAATTCACCACCGGGGACAACAAACTTTGAAACGATGTTCTCCAAGTGTCAAATCGGCAAACAGTGAATCTCGAGGAATAATTTATGTCACGATTCGGAGTAACCCAGCAATGTGACATCTGGATTATTTTCGGCGAGAGTACGACTGTTTTGGCCACGTTTACCGGCAAACTACGTCGCTATTTGAATCTTTACAATTCGTTGCTCAATTCGCATAATTATCGATCAGAAATTGAACAATTTTTAGACGTTAGGAGTTTTTACACGAAAGGTTTCATTTTTCTTTTAATTTCAAAAAGTGGAGTTTTCTCTGTAAAAAGGAAATTCTTTCTTTACTGAATAGTTAGCGTAATTCGAACAATACTACGTGTAGTTCATAACTCTTTGCAAAGGGTTCCATTTGTGTGGTGGTTCTAACGAGTTAGTTGGAACTATATGGTTCGTTCCGTGATGCATCCGCTACAGTCATAGCTCAATGTAGTTACGCTTGAGTATCACGATTTTGAGCTGTGAGTGAAAGTGGATTCGTTTCAAAGCAAGCGCGAAAACAAAGCGAAAAGTTTTGTCTCCTGAATTCTTAATCGCTATACACATACATATAACTGATTATTTACTACGATCACAGATCAATAAACATAACTAACGACGTAACAATGCGTCGATTATTTTCGAACGTGTTTCCAACTAATATTAACACTACTGATACTGCAAGTAGTATTAAACGTTCACTCGTCAGTTCTTTCTAGTCTTAAGTGAAATAGTCACTTCTCTCCACGCGTCAGCGGCCGTCTGACTCACGCGGTACGAATCCACTTGGCAGCTGATCGCGAATGCTCTAACAGAGCGAGATAGCCGAGGAGAATCGTCAATTCGCGAATCGGCCGTGTCGTTCGCAGCGTTGATCTCAAGAGTTTCGATCACGGCAGAGTTGCCGATTTTTCTCCATATATGGCGTAACCTTCAGCCAGTGCCCGTAGACGGTGGGCTTGTACACCAAAGGTGCGCGCTCGGTGCGTAACAACGCTACTTTCGCGACGTGCTTGTCTGCTGCTTGCCAGCGGTATTGCCGCACGCTACTCATTGCGCAATCGGTTAACCAGTAAGGCGTACGAACCTGTATAAAGCACCGTGTAACGCGTAGTCTCGATCGCAATAAGAGTAATAGAACCGCTTATACGCTGCTTACGGATCTTATAATGATATTACATCAAAAAGATCTTCATAGCTAAAGAAAATTATGGAAAAAAAAATGAATATAATCGGAATTGATGTCGACGGAAGGAAAGTGATAATGACATCGCGGAAAGTGGTTTAGTAAAATAAGTCAGTGTCAGGTCTCTCGAGTTCTCTGGTAACCGTGTTAGACTCTGTTGCGAGGTTCTGAGTTTCTCAGATGGCGTTAATGAAGTTCTCGCTTGGATTTTGCCACACCCTCTCAATTATAATAGATACTGAATCGTTAGAAATCTGAGAATACTCGTCATATTTAATGAATTAATTGGAAATTTTAGTAAAATTGAATTTCTTATATATAAGCGCCTAGAGTGTCTGCTTGTCGCCGATATCTTATTGGTTGCTTGCGTAACTGTACTAGCCAATGGGGTGAAGTTGCCGCGGCATTCAAATAGTCCATATATACTAATACCGCCTGCCCTGAGTAATTCAGCTTGAATTAGCAGACATCTTTGCACAAATTATTTTAATTACAATTTATAATATCTAGAATAGCGGTCATTTCGTATTAACGTCAGGCATACTCGTATAGATATAAGTATCTTTCGAAGATAGTCCTAAGATGCATACACCCTTTAAGGAACAACTGATTTCCATGCATCAAACATCTTCTTCTTCTTTATCAGTAATAAAAGATGGTACCACTGCATTGAACCATTTGACAAGCTTTCCTTATCAGTTCCTCCACGTGTCGTAATATATCGCGAATTTTCTATGCCTCATAAATTTGCATCATCGAGAAGATACTACCGGTACATTCTCCGAGTTCCACCCCAACCCTTCTCACCTCTCAATTCTCACGGTCCACCCTCGAAAATGTCTCCCAGCAGTCCGTCAACACACTGGAACGCAAAGCGCGACATATCGCCGGGGCGATTATTTATTTGCGAAACGTATTTATAGAGTATTACGCGGCGCAGGTTGGCAACCTCGTGCGCGATTATGCAATAAATGCGAGAAGGAGGCGAAAGGGACGGAGACGCGCGCGACGGGATATCGCAGTGGCGCGCGATGGGCGAGTGAGGCGGTGAACGGGGTAGAGTGGTTGAGTCGTGAGGATGAGGGGTGCGAGACGTCGGGAGATGCCACTCAAAGTGAGAGGAGACAATGTGCGAGCATGGGAGAGGGGAGACAAACTGGTGGGGGTAGTCGATGGTGGGAGGTATAGAAGTTGGAAAGAAGGAGCAAGGTTCATTGGAGAGGAGCAAACGAGAAAGAGTGACGCTTGGAGAGCGGAGAGGAGGGAGAAGGCGAGAGAGGATAATGTTAGAATGAGAGAGAAAGAGAGAGCCGGCGAAATTAAAGAAAATGATGAGGGAGAAAGGGGGCACACAGTGCAATATTCAGCAAGGACAACCAACCAAGCACGCAGTGCCGAATAAGGGGTGGGGTACGAACCTCGAGAACGCACTCTGCGTATGCAATTGCACATACGTGCGAGTGATTAAGAAGTAGGATGATCAAGCACCAGGATCACGGATAGTGTCACGTCAGAGTGCGAGTAAAAATGAATTGGAAAGCCGAGGGATCTCCCTCGGAGAACCCGGGAAATCCGGAGATTGGTGGGGGTAAGCACCGAAAGGATTTCATCCTCGTATGAATTGGAAATCGAATGGAAGAAATAGAATTGCTGGAGATTTTACTGTAGGGTAGAATTAAATGTGGAACCTGGCAGGATGAATGGCTTCAAGGCTATTTTCTGTCTCGACTGTCGCAAGTAGATCACTGGGGGGAAAAAAGTGATCTCACGGAAAAATCCTAGGGAAACATGAATTAGTTTTAATTGCAGGAGACGTGCGTTGCAGTGTTCTGCGCGTGTTCGCTGCGGGGGAAAAATGAAAGTGACCTTGGCACAAATGCCTAAAGCCTGCACCGATCGTGGAGAATCGCGCATTAATGCTGCATGTAAATTGAACTGATTGTTACGCACTACGTGCTACTCCTATTATCAGAAAGATAGACCACACCGATAACCGGCATATAAACCGCCCTGGGGAGCATAGACATACTCCTGATACCTTCGAAGTGTATTGCCGCATGAGTCTATGAAACAACTGTCATTTTTCATTCCCGTATGCCAAGGGACTTACGTGGGGTATTGCCTTAAGAAATTGCGTTAAGCAATCAACGACGTAGACCGCAGTAAATACCACGTTCCTCGTAATCACGGCCGAAGCAATCTTGGAAAGGCATGGTTCAGTCCTAAACCGAGCTGATCGAATTATCGTTCTTTTAAAAGACAATAAAAATCTTGCATTACTACTTTTAATTAAACGTGGGTGGTTCACTCCTAAAAGATGAGCTTTTCGAGCGCAGTTCTGCGGTTCTTTCACCGGGGAAACACGATACGCACGTGTATTTAGGCACCGCGCGGGTGCCCTTAACAAGTCGAGCTCCCAAAGTTAACGCTCAAAGATCGGAAAGCGCGCCTTGTCCCACCACTTGGTGTGTTCGGGACTCTCCGTGAATCTTCGACTTCGGATTTCTCCAATCGGGGACCTCGTCGCGGTCGCCTTCGGTTCGAGTCGCATTGTAGAAGGGGGAAGTGACTCGTGGTTGACGGCGTTGGAATAGGTGGTGGTGGCGATGGAGGGAAAGAGCAAAGGGTGAGGCACACTCGGGCATCATCGGCGGAGGCGCGCACAGTTCAGTGACCCGACGCAGCGTTAGTCGAAGGTGGGAGGGATGTGGGGAGATCTGACATATTGTGAGATGCCAGCCCGCTAACGCGGGTCCCCGAAAATCTCTCTTTCTCACTCTCTCTCTCTCTCCATTTTCTCTTTCTTTATCCCTCGTGTTCCACCCGCGCTCTCTTCCTTCCTTTCTCCTTTTCTCTAGCCACCAGTCGATCTCGCGTCATTCCTGGCGGGGCCTCCGTACTTCTTTTTCTCCGTAGTTTCTTCCGCTTTCCTTTTCTCATCGGGGCACGCGAGAACCCCGAAATATTCATGTGCGAGCCGCTCGAGAACCCGAGTAATCCCAGTGGAGGTAGACCGCGGAATCCGCGGCTTTCCCGGAATCCCCGTGGAGCAAGGAAACACGAGGAAGATCGGGCGTGTATACACATACGTAGACTGCGGGTGCAAGAGTGAGCGAGAAAGAGGTACCACATGCGTGTGTGTGACCCGCGTGCGTGCACATACGCGTGCCAGTGGTCCCGCTGGTCCGAAGAGTGCGTTCGCCTCCGTCCTCGGTTCTCCGCGCGCGCTTTCCCGGCCTGGCCCGGCTTGATCCTCTCCTCACCCTCTCCGCACCCTCGCCCTTTCTTTCTCCGGTGCTCTCGCTCTCCTGCTCTATCCTCCTTTCTCCTTTCTCCTTTCTCCGTGGCCGGTGTGTCCCGCGCTGCGGGCACTCTCCACCCCCAGCCTACGTCCCTGCTCCTCCAGCCCCCCCCTCCCCCCAGTTCAACCTCGCTGGGCCTCGGTTTTCGATTTGACGAGCCAGCGACACACACAGCTGCTGGTTCCTCGTCGTTCCAAAAGCTCCTAAACGTTTCCGCGGGCACTGTCCTCTCGTGTTCTCGCGCTGCTTTCGCCCGCCCCCGCGCCCTACCACCAGTGTTTGTGTCAAGTGCGCTCTGTCGAATGTCGGTCTGGCAGGGGGCCGCCGCCGGCTTCCGTGTGCTTGCGTACATGCGTCGGTAGATGCGCGCGTGCAAAGTGCAACCAACAAAGTGATACTGGAAAATCTTCAGGTGGAAAACTTGCTGCGATACCAATGTGTTTCATTCTTGATCTCTTCTTCTCGCTTCACTTTGGATCTATCAGTACCTTTGTCGTTCACCTTTTTCAATTGCCAGAGTGCACGCGACCGTCGTTGCACGCGTGTGTTTGCGTATTCTTGTAGGCAGTAGATACGTGTCTCTCTCTCTCTCTCTCTCTCTCTCTCTCTCTCTGTGCTGGTTGATTGTGTACGTGTGCTATCGACGACGCGCTCACATTTCTCTGTGTACTTTCCTGTGTTCGCGCTTGCGCGAAACTGCCGATTTGCGCGCCTACTCTTGGTGTAGGAGTTCTCCTCGCGATGGAGACGACCAAGACGACGATTGACTGCTTGCGCACCTCACTCGATGCGGTTTGATTCCGCGTACGATCGTGTGTGGATGAAAACCGGGTTCGATACTCTACTTCCGCGAATGAAGAATCTTCTTACAGTTAGAATTCTTGGGGCTCTTTCCGATCTCGCAAGATCATTATGAGATTCCAAACGATAGGTTCGTGGATCTGTTGTTATGGGCACTGCTGAGAATAGATCGGTCGCTTATCTCATGACGCTTGCGGCTAGCCGAGACTGCGATACCAATTTCATGTGGACTAGGGCGAGATCCTCCAATTCTTAGATCCACGAACACACGACACTTTTTTTCTTAGGAAAATGTTGAATTTTGCGTTGCTGCTAACATAGGTAGATATTTCATCATAGAGTTTGATTGTGAGTTTTAATTGATTCGATTAATAATCAAATCATGTTGAATACTTTCTACCGAATATTAGAATTCGAATTAACTATTGCGTAGTTAATAGCAAATCTGATTGAGTAAGTAGTTCTTTATCACTGTAGCGATTAAATTTAGCTCCATTTACTTGCTATCAGTGCACGATCTTCAGATAAGTATCTAGCCAGCTCGCGAAAAACGACAGCACCAAGGATTTGAGACGTTTTTTGTTTGCCGCCAAATTGTATCCTCTTCTCACGTATTTTCCTTTGTTCCGTTTTATGAATTTTCTTAGACAACGACAAGGTCGTTTTCGATATTCTATTGATCGGTGGTGATCAGTAATTCATCGGTCAATGACAAAGTCAAGAAACTGAGAGGAATTCGATCGCAGTTAGTATTCTCAGAAGCATTAGACGTCGCGAGCTTCTACTTATACACTTCCGCCCTAAAATCCTCGGTTATAGCTGCACGCAGAAGCCAGAGATCTACATAGCAAAGTAGAACAAATTTCAAGAATTCCCAGCATCTTATTTACATCTTATTCACATTTTCTTTACCTACTATCCCAATTCAAAAAAAACCATACCATCATCATTCTTACCAGTTACAATATGAAACCTCCGAAAATTGCTCATAAAAATTTAACCACGCAAAATCACGTAGCATTTAAATCCCCAAGTGAATCGTTCATAGCATTGTTTGACGTCCAGTTAAAAACTCGACCTTTGACCAATACCATGATCCTCGATAGTATTGTACACACACCTATCGTTCTAATCACCCCAATCAATTATTCCAACAGTCTAGTCTAAACAGTCGTGGTCGGCTCGCCCAAGAATCCGATAAAAATTCTTCCAACTGAAACTCTTGGCAGAGCGTGCCAATGAAAAAAAGAAGGGTGGCGTACCATCAAAAATCTGAAGCATCGCGTTTCCCGAGATCAGCTGAAATCTCGATAGGTCGATAAACCCGATAGAGTTAAATTCGTAGAGTCGGGATGGGTGAGGAAAAATCGATCGGTTCGTTAGAAAATCGAGTAGGACGAAGAGAGGGTTACAGAGAGAAGGAGTTAAGTTGAGCGGCGATAGATAATCGAAGAAGAACCTCGGTCACGCGAGTTCGATTTCGGGAGTTCCGGGTTATGCGGAGGGGAGGGTTTGTTGCAGTGGTAGTAGTAGTAGTAGTAGTAGTAGTAGTATGTAGATAGATAGATAGAGTCGCTGTGCAGCAACGCGCTTGCTCTCGTCTCTGGCGTCACGGGGCGTCACAGCGGCATCACAGCACTGCTCTCAGCGGCGCAGGCATGACGCACACGTCGAAGATGCGAGCGTGCCGGGTGACTGTACTCTGGGTTCATCGTTCTCAGTTATGTAATGTCCGACCGTATGGTGCAAGCGCCTCGCCGCTACTCGTGGCGCTAGAGTCCTCGAGCGAGCCAGACTGAGACACGCTCTTTCCACAAGTATGAGAGAGAAAGAGAGAGAAACGACGCGCAGCATACTCGTTGCGCCGAGCCACGGAGAGGGACGAGACGCCTCGCGGATCCACGTCGTGTCGTCGTTCCTCTACGTGCGCCTCCCTCATACACTGGCCGACAAAAGTCCTCTGTATTGTATATATGTGTATGTACTCTTGATATCATCGTGATGGATGGTACAAGTTCTCCCTGATCCTCCTGCGAATTTTGATTCTTGTTCCAGGGTTAATTGGCGATCGGCCTGATCCTAACTCTCGTCTCTTTGTTTCGCGAATTCCAAAGGGAAGTTGCTCGGCTCTAGATAGATGGGTTCATTGTTAATAGATAACTCGACTATACACTCGCACTCAGGTGACAGGGTAAATGTAGATTCCTCTTGCTTTGGTTTATACGGAATGAACTATCGATTATTCTACCTTGTACCAAGCAGACACTCCAGTTCTCGTCACTCAAGAATTTCGATAAGAGTTTTACTGATTTTTTCAGAAGTCTCTACTTTAGCTCGATCAAGATAAGGGTTGAATCAGGAGAAATCTAAATTCAATTGGATATTTTTGTACTTTCCGTTCTTACACATAAATATCCTAGGACACAATTTTTTATTTATACAAAGATGGAATTTGTTAAGTTCTATTTCAAGTATATATTGCATTTGAAATTTGAAACTTAGAGAGAAAGTAATATAATTATGTGTAAGAAGAGAACGATTCAAAATGACAAACGAAATACTTTTGTGACTCACTGTACGCGACACATACGCAAATACCCTCGCTGTTTCACTTTCTCGCTCTCTTACTGCATTACTCATCTCTCTTTCTCTCTCTGTATCCCGTCTTTTCCTCCGTCGCTCTCCGTCTCTTTCTCTTGATTTTGGGAGTCTCTCGGTTCCTCGGTCTGACGCCCTCGTGGAGCTCGAAACGAAAATAGAGGGAAGCGGGAGGTGCTGCAGCTACTCTCTTTCCTTCTTCTTCTTCTTCTTCGTTCCTTCTTCACGATTCGGCATGTATCCCCTTTCCAGGGTGATTTCTCCTGCGATTTCCACCGTGTTCGTTTCGTTCTCGGCCCATTTGTTGCACTGTTGCTCGCAGATCCTTCTCACTTAAACATGTGCTCTCGTTATTGTTAACCCTTTGCACTCTAGAACGATTTTAGTCTGATGCAGCAGCTCGAAGTGAAACCACTCATGAAATATTAAATCGAAATACATACATCCATACTTACATAGTTTTCTTCATGAATTATTATTCTTCGATTTCTTTATCTTTATCTCGCATTTGTATGTTATTAAAAACTTCTGAAGAGTATGGAATGTTTTCGATGAATATTCCTTATGCAATAAACGATTGAGGAAGAGAGCTCGGATGAATAGCATCCACTCTCAGTGTGTAGTATCATCAAGGGCCATGCGCTTTTGGCTCGCACGTCTTTTAAATTCTCCCGACACGATCGTGCGCAGGCAGTTGAATTACGCTTAAATAAATTATGCCATTCCAAATTGATTCGCAGCAATTGGCGCGCGCGTCGCCTGCGCCAGTGCATCAATCGATTGTTTTGATTTAACCCACGCCGAACCCGGAATTTTTCATACCGTCTCGCTCGACCCGAAATACTTTCTTCATTGCTTCAATTATGAAGTGTCAATCAATCGAAATAAAAAAAAATGAAAATCCCTCCATCCCTCCTCCCCACCCTCTGCGCCAATTAGCTCAACTAGCTGGTAATTGACAACTCCCCAATTAGCGACAGTAATTAAAATCCAACCACACCATGACCAATTTGGCCCTTTAAACTTACGCGATAACTACGTCATACAACATGTACATGTATTTAAGTAGATTTTATCATAATGAATGATAATAAATTCTAGGAATAATCAGACGGTCCGAGACAAGTTCGATCGTATTCCATTCGATACCATTTTTCCCAGTGTCCTCGCGAGTGCCTTAATATTTAACGAAAACGTGGAACCATGCGGGAAGACCAATATTCTAGGACCACGGTTGACGGACTTCACAATAGGTCCTGTGACCCGCGAGAAACCTCTGCGTGTCCAAAAGTGAGAGAACTCGTTAGAGTGGTTAGTGAAAGATAAAGATTAGCACGCGTGAGCAGAGCGGATCTTAAATGAGAAAGAGGAGCGCAAAGAGTCAATGGAGGGAAGTGTGTCAGCGTTTGGGGCGCCGGGCTGGGGTGCCGACAGCACGAGCCCTCAGCCAACGGAAACCCCACCCAGAGGGGTTCCGCAACCCTCCAGTCCTGGAACCGTGCATTCCGAGGACCGAAGACTACAGGCTAATTCGATCCGAGGTACAACATTCGCCGATTTATTTTCCTCTCTACAGACAAGTTTTATCCGGGTCATTTTACAAGGTTTTAGAGATATATCGATAAGGGAAGTTTGTAAAACATCGTCAAAATTTCCAGAGGATAAAATAGAATATTAAGAAAGATTCCCGTGGCTAAAATTCAGATCGAAATTAGAGCGTTTCGTGTGTAACAAGCTAACAAGAATTGAGCAAGAGAAAATTGGAAATAGGTCAGTTTGTCGCTTTGGTAGCTGTAGCGTGAATCGAGAATACGAAAATTGAGCAGCGAGACAATCGTCTCGCCACAATTGAAAAATGTCTAGCTATATTCGAATATTCAGACACGTCTGTTCAAACCAGCGGAAAATGCCGTCTGGTTCCGTCTCGTAATTGAAAGGTTACTCATAAATACATACCTATATATCTATATAACTATATATATATATATATATATATATACAATATTGTGAAGGAATAATCGATACCTCTCGCAGTACCAACTCCCTTCCCTATTCAGACGAGATGCTAATGGAACATCAGAATGCAAATCAATTGTGCAGGTAAAACAGAAAATACCTTTCAGCGTTGGCTTGCAATAAAATATCTTTGCAAATCTGTATTAGCGAGACTGGTAAGTACTGTCTCGAACGCTCCAACTCGACCGACTTCAATATATTGCTTTTTAAGAGCACAGCTCGCCTAACAATTATTTTACCGTGGAAAAACTGGGACATAAGCGAATTGCAGCTCTGTTTCCGCAATTCTCAGCTGCCGATGTGTGAGATTCAATTTCGATGCATTCGAGTGAACTGATGTCACAGTGAAATGCGTCTAATTAAACGCAAATTGTTTTGCTCTCTGTTTATTCGCAATATTTAAATTATTTTTATTTGTATCCTTGTTCTTGGATCTCTAATGATTCGACGTGAATTATTGTACAATAAAATTCTTCGAGAATAATTTTATGTGAATTTGATAAAGTATTTTATTTAGAATTAGGAAATTACAGTGTTTTGTCGTTCGATATGATAAGTTCGTATCGCCACATAATTTATTCATTTTTGGTTGCACCATATAGAATCTGGAATCTACAATTTATAAATGGATCCAGGGCGAGAGATTAAGCGTGCATACCACAGATTAATTCTTTAAGATGAAAAAATCTGATGTGATGGAAATAGTTTTGGAACCTGCGTCCGCTTGATTGCGTGACCAGATCCAACCTACCATGAGCTATACTGCGGACATTTATGCTAATATATACTTTATTGTTGCTACAAAGTTGCATGGGTTCATTTTTAAACCATGTAACATGCCTCTATGAATTTATCGTATTAAACATAACACGAATACTTGAAAAATGTTCCTTTCAATAATTATCTGTAATCTGAAAACAATAATATCACATTTTTCACATTTTTAGGGGGGAAAAAAGTCTTAAGTTGTGTGCAACTTTTTAATTATAATAAATTGAACTTTAATTTAACAATGGTAATTTTTCTGTTTTACAGCCCAGATCGAGATAATCCCGTGCAAGGTGTGCGGCGACAAGAGCAGCGGCGTCCACTATGGCGTGATCACCTGCGAGGGCTGCAAAGGCTTCTTCAGGCGGTCCCAGTCCTCAGTGGTGAACTACCAATGTCCGCGGAACAAGAATTGCGTGGTCGACCGTGTAAACAGAAACCGGTGCCAGTACTGTCGGTTGCAAAAGTGCCTACGCCTCGGCATGTCTCGAGATGGTGAGTAGTTTTTTTTTTTTTTTTATTTTCTTCCCCTGTCAAGGTTGTTACTATTAATTGTAACGCATCGATGATCAAAGACCATCGTGACACCTACCCCCGGCCTCGAATTCGCGAATCGTTCATCATCACTACGATAATAAATCGAATTCTCTAGATTGCTTTGATCAATTGAATTGAAGCTATTGCTTCTAGAAAAATTAGTATAATTATTGTGTTTATTAAATTTAGGATTTCGCAAAGCATCGGTAGATGTACAATTGTCTTTAAACATTTCTCTTTGGCTTGGACAGAGAGAGAAATATTCAAGAATAATTTTCTTAATTGTCAGTATTACGTGCCTCCTCCTCTAGGTCGCGAGAGATGGAAAAATTGTCGGATGATTGCTGCTTCGAGCTCTTCTTTCTGGGAATTTGCCAGAGCTAGCGAATCGCTTAGTTTCTATTGCTCGCAGCGAAGATAAGAGTCCCTTTGCTTTGCAATGTAAATACTTGAACCGATACAAAGCTACTTAGACTAATTATTATCTGGTTAAGCGAAAGACAGTGAAGATATATCTACCACAGATCGATCTAGGGGATTTTCAATTAGCATCAGATAAATTTGGATTATAGAAATATAAACTATTGGAATATTTAATCCATTTCCAGATTATAAAATTAATGGTCGTCGATTAAATTGTAGGAATTCAATTACAAAAATATAGATAGAACAGCGTTGGGTATCGAAATTTTAAGAGCTACTTTTTTTACATAATCCCGTGAATTTCACCGAGTAAAAGTACTAGTTATTCGCGAGTATGCCCAGGCAAACTTGATTATCTTTATCATTCGCATTCCTTTATGGAAACGTGCGTTGGTGGTTTACCGCAAGATAATGCGTGAATAGTAGACACTGCAATAAAACTTCAGGTCAATTTAAACCAGTTGCCAAGCAACTCCCATTAGAAACCTTTTAAATCATACTCTTGTCTTCTGATACGTGCGAACACAATATTCATTGCATTTATGTACCATAATATTTATTGCGACAATAGATGAATTTATCAATGAATTTCAATACGGTCGATTAAAGAGTTGGATAGAAATTTTTTAAATGATAAGAAAAATTATTCTTATTGCAACTGCATTAATTGAAGATTAGACAATGTTAAGATTTATCTTTATTCAGTGCTATTTTCACGGGACTCTCGCGAGAAGTTGCGTTTGATGCAGTGGAACTGGTATTTTAATCTACAACAGCTGTTAGACCAATCTCTCAGATAATTCGTTTTATCACTGCGTTTCTTATCTTCTCTCACCCTTTTCCATCGGAGACAGCGAATGCCATTCACTTTCACTCGAATTCTTTGTTGCTACCAAGGATCCACTTTTTCTATGTCCATCTAATACATACAATTAAAAATAATGATAAAAAAGGAAATCAAATTAAAACATCTGTCAGATGTTTCCCATCCCTTTTATTATTTATTCAAAGTGTAGTATAAAGTAGTTATAGATGGGAAAATGATTTGCGTTCAAAGTTCAATAGTAATTAATTTTATTTAATTAAAATCGAGTCCCAGTGATCAGAAGTTTTTACTTTCACGTGTTTTGAAATGAAATCTTGAGGAAAATTGGAGATTGCAAACGCATCAGGAGTAATGTATACGGTTATGCAGCATAGAGTTAACAGTGAACACGCGTGTCACGCGGGGTGCACGACCCTTTATCGGAGTCAGGCTTACCCTCTCTTTGCCTATCTCTGTCTTCCTAGTTCTCCCTTCTCCTCGCTTCCGCCCTCTCTCTTTTTCTCCTTCGAGCATCTTATCTTGAGCAAAGACACGCTAACGACACTTCTACTACTTAAGCGCAGCTTAAGTTCACTGCAGCCTACTATGCACTACTGGAATCCCGGTTACATCGGGTCCTTTGATCCTTTTACCGCTTGCGTTCAGCTGAATAAATTTATTCACGATTTTAAATATTCGAAATCTACTCTGCAACTATCTGACACCAATCAAATTAATTTGCTACTAATTTTTTCGCTCCAAGAATTTATTGATCAAATATAATCTCGAAAGTAAAAAAATATAAAATCAATTTTAATTTTCTGATATTATGAAAATTACGTTTTTATTAATATTTTATGTAAAATGGAAACTCCTGGAGAAGAGGAAAAGCAAGTTGATAGATATATTCGTAGAGTAGTCTGGAGAATGCTAACGCTGCCAAATTGAATGCATTTCAGTTTCTCTGGGTTTTGGCAAAATTTATCGGCAAACGCGTGATTGGTAAATACTAGTAGTACACGTATGCGATACATTTCGTTTCTGACAATGCGTTTAACTTCAACATGGTCGTTTATCCATCGCGCAACGTAGCTAGATAAAAAGCCGTACAGTACGATAAGTGCTAGCCAAAAAGCAGGATGCTGTGGTTTCGCACGGGTCAATGTTCCCGATAGTTCCATTCTGTTTGCCTCGCGAAGTTTACTGTTTCTTATACAATTTGCCGACTCGTCGGAAGCCGGAAGAACATGGATTGGAATTTTTAAATTTAAATTACTTTAATTTATTAGTTTTTTTTATAAAAATATTGTAAATGCCAGATTACTGTAATTAACGTTCGAACTCTTAAATAGGTCAGAAAAACTATTGTATATTGATATCATGAAAAATCTCTTAAAGTCACGTCATTGATGCACTAGTAATTCGAGATATATACTCATCATTGAATTCGAATGACCCGAATCCCGCGAATGACACGTTTAATGCTTGAATCGCGAGTTGCATTCACTCGGTTGTGGGAGCTTTTTTTTTTACTTATCCGGTCGGTCAGTGGCATCGTCAGGTCGCCGCGGTTACTCAATGCTAGATCGGCGAACGCGATACCGGGCATTATAGTAAGCAGCGTAAGCACTGCGAGCTGTTTGGTATCCCCCCTCGTGCATTGACCTTCGGGAATCCGAGAGTCCCGATTCAGAGAGACATTGCTTAACGCGCGATCGAACGCGCTTACTAGTCTTACGACATCCATATAAAGTAATCCCTAAGACTTCGGCTCTCTCTCTTTCTCTCTCTCTTTCTCTCTCTCTAGTAGAACCAGAGTTCATTGACCCTCCGAATTTCGTTGCCAGACTCTCGACCCCTTTGGAATCTCTACACATGTCTACGACTCTATGCATATGTATTCCACAATCCATACAATCCTAAATTTACAAATCTCATTGAAAATAGTAGTTAAAAAAACAATTGAACAAATTCTTACTGTTTATAGTAATGAATTAAATCTCCTTTTGCAGTTCGAATTTGCCTCGTTGTTTTGAAGAAAAGTAACCAATGAGAAAATAATTTCCTTATATGAATTATTATCGAGTCTGCTTCATCGAGCTACTGCCATAGACAGAGAGGTTCAGAGTTATTTATACGAATTGAACGATTACATACACACGAAATTCCAATGGCATCCAAGTACATCTTGAATTGCGTTTAAATTGCGATGTTAAATAAGAAAAAGAGTAGTATTGAATTCTAATGAGAAGCCGAGGAATTAGCCCAGTGACTCGGTTACCTCGTATTAGCTTCAACGAGTGCAAGTAGGACGTATACGAGAAGTACATGTGGAGAGAAGAGGAAGCTGACAGATAGTGCTACCGGTAGCGTGCGCGCCTATACTGCATACTGCACCACTGCATACTGCATGCTGCATGCTGCATATATGCACTCTTCCTATTGTCGTCTCCCTCGCGTTTCCTACTTTCTTCTTCCTTCTGCCCGCTCTTTCTCCGCTCTGCCTGTGGGCCTTCGGTCGATCACCCTCCACTGCTATCTCTTCGTTCAGTTTGTCGGCTCTATCTCTTTCTCTCTCTCTCTCTCTCTCTTTTATTCGCATTGCTTCTCTCTCTCTCTTCTCTTGATGCCTCTGCTAACCAGTGAAGGATAGCGGTTCTCTGTCGCTGCATCTCACATTTCTTCTTCCTCTTCTTCTTCTTTTTCTTCTTTCACTTCTGTCTGCTTCTTCTTCTTTACTCTTTTTTTTTTTCTTTCTCAGGTTTGTCAATTTTATCTCTCGCTAAAGTTCAGATTCTCATTAACAGTTTAAATTATTATTTTTACAGTTATTATAAGAATTTTCAATAATTTGATCTTTAAGCTATTTTTTTTGCTTCTTCGTTTCTCTCAAAAGAATTCTATTTATCCCCTATATTTCTTCTGAGAGTGAATTTGCTACGCTTAGCGTTCGCTCGCGAATAAGTGTGTCGCGATGGCGAATACTTGACCCTTGCGACGGTGATTTGCAAACACGTTTTCTGGCTGGCACGCGTGATTCCCTTTCTGTGTTTAAAAGTCACGATACCTCGAGAATATGTTTGCAACAGAATTGAGAAGATTGTAAGTAGTATAAATAATCATATAGGAGCAATGAATTTTTTTTGTTCCCTGTGAAATGAGTGTTCGATGAGCGCTGTCCAAATATTTTGTCAGCATGTAACTACTATTATCAGGGATTGTCTTGATACTATCGTCACTCAATTCTGATAGAATCTTGATACAATCATGATACGAGTCGTATCAGCGTCATACTGATATAGTTTTAGTTGCACATGAACCAGGTAAATTCCAAAGCAAAACCAGCTGTATTTGTTTTTAATATGAAATTTCAATAATTAATTAAAATTCTGATTAAAATATTCCTCGATACTGTTTATAATCAATGGAGTTTTCGCGATTTTTATTGCCAATTTGCAATGCTCAACGATTTCAGTGATTCGCAATTTTTCTCGAATTTATAACATTCGATCGAGTCTCGAATCTGCAATAATACCCTTTGGAATCCCAGAATGAATCATTTAGAGGATTTCCCGCGCGCCACGTCCTCCCACGGGATTAATAAAACACCGAGAGTTTTTTTTTTATATTGAAAAAGCTATATTCTGATTTGTTTCCATATCGGTGATATTCGGAAAAATAGATCGCAACATTTTGCCCTCTGACCTACGAATTTGTCCTTTATCGATTACGAGCACGTTTTTTATAATGGATATTGAAACGCAAAGCTACTGTTTCCACATCGAACCTGCATTTACTAATTTCGACATTTTTCGAATTTCACTGTTTGTCTCGCTCCGCGCACTAAAGCAATTAATACGAAATGTTTGTTTAATTTTAATCTGTAAGCATTTAATCGCATTAAGGTCTTCATCGAGTGCTGTGTAATCAATTCTTGTGGAAAAATCTCTCTTTGATACTTAATAATATTTAATCACTTATTTGTATTAATATAAATCGCGAATTACCACAGTCGATAAATCATCAAAATGACTAATAAATAATAATTTGCAATTTCGCCAAATCAATATTTAATCATCCATTCTTTTTTGGATCTTTTTTTAATTTCCTCGCATCGATAACAAAGAATTCGGGTTAAACGCTGGCATTTTTAGTATCGCGTTTTTAAATTAGTGCTGCATACATTGAAGATACGATTTTAATAGTTGACAATTTCTCCAGAAATGATTCGTTTATTTGAGACAGACCGAAATATCTGACTGTTATCAATAGAACGGTGAGATAAGAATAGTCCGATGACGAAAGAATCGCATTATTATGGCTAGTTTCCAGTGTGATGCCTCGGCGCACAAATGTGTTAACGCTCTATGTCTTCCAGAGTCACGTTTTCTATCGCAGTAGCGAATTAATTTGCGTGGCAGAGCCTCCGATCCATTTTGCCAAGGGGATAACAACGGGAATAATCCAATGAAAGGATTAGTGTTGCTTCTTAGTCCACATTTAAGTAACGTTCAATCGAAACATCTCCTCTGTATATTCATCAATAATACTCACTGTGATCAAATTTTCCAAATCACATATATCCATCCTTCGACAACTTCATTTTTGTCAGATAAAAGTAGAATAATCCAGTTCATCGATTATTGTTAAACCAGTTCTACTTTCTATTTTTGCGGTTAACTCGCGATAACGCGCAGAGTTCAGATATTAATATCTACCTTTCTGAAAAGTGTTCGCGATATTCGTAGATCACTAACGTGCTTTAGAATGCGAAGCCTTTCTCCGTGCAAGAAAGAATGCCGTGATTGGTTTTACGTTTTAACCGGAAGAATTTTTCTCACCAACTTCTTTATTTGCGAATTTATTTTCTGCAACGTATAGAAGTTTTGCTTAAATCATCAACAATCAGGATTATAAGGATAATTTCGTTTGTCAACATTGATCCAAGTTACTATCATAACGCGAAACTGTGACACGTTAAAGTCGAAACGTCTCTCACGTTGATTGTAGTAATCAGAATTCGCTAAGCGGCAAGATTCGCTAATTCGCTCTTGGCAAAGCGTAAGGGATGAGCACGTAGTCAGTGGAATTTTAATTAATAGCATTACTCTTAGCATGGTTATAAAGTAATTCCGGTTTAAATCTGCGAAGCCTTTCGGAACTTGCACGCGAAACCTCTGCAGCGCCTTTCAGTATTTCGCTATCGCTCACTCCATTTTTTCTAAATTCGATTACTCGATATAAAAGCCCTGTTGGCGTGTCTAATTGTTCTAATTACTACCGTGAAAGTGCAAACAGTATTTTTTTCCCAAGGAGATAATTCCCTTATATGGTAAAAGCATCGAGTTGAAATTCAAAAAGAATAATTTTATAACTTGTCGCGTTGACGAAGCTTTTTCGCCAGGATTTGCAAAGTCCCATGATACCATCTACAAAGCCCTCTCATTCTCTTTGTAGAAGTACTTTTTGATGTTTATGGATTTTGCATCCTCGCTTCTCGCGGCAATTCATCCAAATACATGTAAACGAAATAACGAAATGGAGAAATTAATTCGGTAGCATTCGCGTTTAATTTAGTTCCTTCACGTTCAAACTCACCACCCACCCACCCTCCCCCACCCCGTTTTTTCGAAAGCAACCTTTTGCAGATTAAACTTGTTTCTAATTTTCATCTCTCAGACTTTTCTACCTTTTTCCCTTTTGTGCTCGTACTTCACGTTCTTTCGCTGTTAATTAGTCCTCTCTTAGTGGACCCTATAGTTTCCCGCGTCATTACGAATGAGCCTCGAGAGTTTTGGGAAGTTTTCTTGCTTAATGAAGTCTCTTTTTGATAATAATCTCACTTGATAATTAAGATCGTAACTACTCAATTTAGATCCATCTTTGACCCCCGATTACTTTTTCAATTATTTACCGAAATTTTCAAACATCCCCTTCCAATGAATTTTGACAATTATTTAACGATCAACGTTATAATTTCAAGGTAATTAACGAAGATGATTTTTTATATTGCAGCCGTCAAATTCGGGCGCATGTCGAAGAAGCAGCGGGAGAAGGTTGAAGATGAAGTTAGATTTCATAGGGCACAAATGAGAGCAGCCTCGGAAACAGCGCCTGATAGCAGTGTATTCGAGCATCAGACACCGAGCAGTTCGGATCAACATCATCCCTACAACGGCGGGTAAATTCACACCATTTACACACTTTGTTCCACATTTCTTCCACGTTTCTTTCAAATAAAAACAAAAGATAATTAATAATTCATCGTATAGTATAATTTAACGAAAAAAAAAAAATGAAAATAGAAAAGATTCTCGACTCCCATCTATAGTTCAATTGCATATATGTGTTTTCGAATGGCGATAGGTATGCGTACAGCGGAAGTGAGTACGCCTCACCTGGTCCCGGCACGGGTGGGTCCGGCTATTACAATCACCAAGCGATGACGAATTACGAGCTTAGCGCGGACTACGTTGACAGCACGACGACATACGACCCTAGGCCAACGCAAACGCAAGTCGCCGACACGGTCGCACCCGACACACCCTCCGCGGTCACTGCGACTGGAGTGCTACCCAGTGTCGTCACCACCGGTGAGTAAATTAACAACCACCACGTGATTCACGTCCTCGCGTCGTCATCATGATTCCATGATCTTCTCTCCTTCCTTGAAACTTCCACTTTCTTCCCCACTGGAACCTCGATTATTTATCGGAATTATTCTCTTTTAAAAAAATTCTCCATCATCTTTTTCTTTTGACAAAATTCAACTAAACACTTTTATTTGAATTATTAGTTCCTACAATTTTTTAAAACTTAATAATTTCGATAACAATAATCGAGGATACATTGTGCTATATCCACTAATACGTACGACTCTTCAATCTTTTAATCCAGGGTTCGATTATTATCGAGAATATTAGTTAATTCGTCATCTTCAGAAGCAAAGGTCTCATGAAACGCAAAAGATACAATAAAGGAAAAATACTTTATCTTATTTGACGAAATATCTGATCCCTGGATTGAAGGTTTAATTGGAATAATATCAATGATTTACATACATCAAATTCATTTGAATCATTACGATAATCATCAGAAGATTTTTGAGAAATCATCAAGACAAAGAGAGATTTCTAATTCTTCGTTTTCATTCGAGTCATTGGATCGAGAAAAATGATAAATGCCGACAATTAAACAGGTTAAAGAGGATCGTGAAAGCAATAAAATTCGCTTATCGGCGTGATTTATTGGACAACGAGGGTAATTGTAATTGCTAGGAAAAAGGGGAAGAGAAAAGTTGGTGTAGCGTGAAATCATACTGACCCACAGCAATCATTTTAGAGCTTCAGTCTACGAGAGATAGACGAGAGTATGATTCTCGCGAATTCTAGAGCAGTTTTATACATGCGAGATCGCGATAAAATTTCATCAGTTTCACTAAGCTCGTTACCGATGCTACTTTCAACGATCGATCGGCTTTATGTCGACCTCTTCCTCGCTGACTCTCACGCTCTACGCTTCTACATTGGTATCATTAACATTAGAACCTGGTGCTATAATTTTTATTACTTCGCAGTTGTTGAAAAATCTTGTTTTGCATAAAAATTCGCAGTCTAATCATCAACTATCACAAACGTTAAAATAAAAGTCATCGCCACTGGTTTTACCCTCGATTCATTTTCACTGTGATATAAATTCATCAATTCACGTTCAGATATGCGAGTCAGAATCAAAGTTTCTTCGTGCAAAAGTTGTCAGAGTCAAAGGTATAGATTAAAACGTGGCGCAAAAGTAATAGTAGTATGTATAACGAGATGTCAATCGCTGAATAAGCAGTTTCAAGTAGTAGCAGACTATTCTAGTCGGACCATCTGATAGCAATACGTTGTTTATCACTGTCAAACTGACATGAAATACAATCGAGTCATGACATCGGATCAACTACACTAAATTCTTGATGTATTTCTATAATGATATACCTCGATTATTAATTCTATATCTCTAGTTTATTTTTGAATATCATCATTTTTAAACGTCTCTCGGTGAAAAGGGATTTAATTATAGTTGTTAGTAGCTTATTTAAAATAGTCGGGAAAAAAATTTGTCGCCTGACTATTAGCGTTTCGAGTATCGGATGCTTTTAAATTTTGATGGGGGCCAATTTAACTGGATTTAAAGGGAAATTAAATGGTCTTTCGTTTTAATGGATTTGTAATGTACCTTTGGTGCGTTCGTGCGCGGGGGACGATCGTATTTGTATGCAATTTGCAAACACTCGCAAGATAATCCAGGAAAGGGATTCGATTGTGAAGCGATTTGAGTTGAAACAACGCGCGCGTTGCTCGGCCAGCATAAAACGCGATAAACTGGAAAATCGCATTAGCGGCACACTTTTGCGAGCCAACAAAATACTAAATTCCCAATTCATAGCTCTCTTTCTCTCTCTCTCTCTCTCTCTCTCTCTCTCTTTCAAGAACTCTCGTTTTTAATCACGTTGTTAATTATTCTTGCAATGATATTCGAAAGATTCGCCGAAATTTTTGTCCAGTCCGGAAATTAAATGAAATTGCAATTAAAGCGGATGGCAATTAAAGAGAAAAACTGTCGAGGCGTGTGCCATTAAATCCGGAACGAGTAAATAATTAACAATAGCAATTCCACAACAGACAATATTTCTCATAATTATTACTTTTCTCTCGGAAATATTTCGTCGAATATAATCATACTCTGGAGATATTCGAATCATTAGAATCTTAATTTCGATATGCATCATATCAAATAAATTCTCTGTTTTCCTTGAATCGTTCATTGGATGAACATCAAACTCACTGCGGTGTACCCACAAGTCATTTTTGCTTGTCGCATGCGCTGGTACAGCGTGACAGCGAGTTCAGGAAATCAGGTTCGACTAACATAAGTAAGTCGCGATCAATATCGTCGATTGACATCTAGTAATACGATTGGGTTACGGTTAGTCCGACGACGTTGGTTACCACGAGCTATATCGCTCCGGCATACGAATAAGCTTGTCCCAAACCCTGCTTCTGATAGACGGTTCCCCTTGCCCCTTAAAGGCTTAAGCAGTCAGACGTCTTTATCATTATAATCCCGTCTATTTCAGCATCCGACCGGTTTCTACCACTTGGTTTACTCTACCCGTTAATAACACAGTTGTCAAACGTGCTGTGCTACCTAGAACCACGTGTCTCGTCTTCTATTATTACCTTCAAATACTCTGCCTCTGAATCAACAAAAAGCTCGAATAGAAACGAGCATCTCAAATCTTAATAGAAAAATTCTAGGAATAAAACTGCTCTAGAAGAAGAATCTCCAACCCTTTACATCGAAATCTCCCTGTTACATAGCAACAATTTAAAATAAATTAGTAGAACAGTTATTAGTATCGAATTAAATATGAGGAAAGATTATTCTGAAACATTGATACGACTTTCCTAAATCAGCTAAATCCTATCAACTATCCAACCTCTCATGAACTTCCGCTCCTGCGAAAGAATCCAACCCGCTTTCCGTCCAATCGTGAACTGACTAGATCTGCTAGAAGGGTGAACGGTACATTTTGGCGCAGCAGGCAAGTCGCTCTCCGCCTCGACGACCGGAAGTAGCACCGGTGGCGGCAGTGGGGGCGGTGGTGGAAGCGCTGGCAGTAACGGGGGTGGTAGCACTGGAACTGGAAACGCCGGAGCTGGAAACGGCAGTACAGGCGGCACAAGTAGTGGTAGTGGTAGTGGTGGTGGTGGTGGTGGTGGTGGTGGTGGTAGTGGTGGTGGTGGTGGTGGTGGAGGTGGAGGTGGTGGTGGCGGTACCGCGGGTTCTTTGAGCGGTGGCGGAATCGTTGCCGTCAAGCAAGAGACCACCGTCGAATTGGCGAGCCTCGGACACGGTTCGTACACGATGGTCGACTCGACGACCTTACTCAGCACTCAGCAACAGAGGGTCAGCAATCCATCCGAAGACGACGAAGTACCAAGTCTGCCCAGTATGTCCACCGGATTCGTCATTCGACGGCTCTGTTTCTATCTATCTCTCTCTCTCTCTCTCTCTCTCTCTCTCACTCTTTCTTTCTCTCTCTTTTTCTCTATCCCGCTTTCTCTTGCTCGATATCCTCTGTTCCATTTATCGTTAGGCTAGGCAGGACCGATGGAGCTATTATCACGAGAGCAATTCCTTCTTCTTGGATGGAAGTAGAGAAAAATCGATCCTTTTGACGTGAAATCGATTTCTGATAGCTGAGAATTATATTTATGAATAGAAGATTATTGGAACAGCATTGAGCAATGATTCTTATAACTACGAAAGAATTTATATTGGATCTATGTTGATGGAATATTAATAATCATGGGAATTCGGCTGGGATTGTATAAAACAATTTTTTTAGTAAGATAAGTATTTATAGTCTTATTGGTTTTCGATGTTAGTGAGTAGAAGACGATACGAGGAATCACTGGTAGAACAAATAACAGCAGTGGAAATCTCGCGCCTTCCTAGAGACAGTGTAGAGAACCGAGGCTTGTTCTGATGGAAAGTAGAAGGGTACCAAAGTGTATTCTTGAGTTATTTCTACCATTAAATCAATATTCAACCAGAGGGACTTGATTCGCGTATCTTTGAAACTTCAACCTAGATTTATCATTCGTCACCATCGTCAAATCTCCATCCGAAATCAATCCGGAGGGGTTCTCTTGCTCTCTTTTCTCTTAACTTTCTACTTTTCAGCTGAATTAATGGAACAGAGGGTATAGAATACGACTGAGAACGTAGCTTCTGCCTTTTGCTTCCTGCTTTTATTTCTGTACTTCGTCTTTTCTTCCTGTCGCTCGCTATCTTGGCTTTCTTCTCACTTTTGCGCCGCTGACTTGCTTGTTTTCTTCGCGATCTTGTGCTGATGCAGTGAACCCCCTGTTATAGCCCCACTGGTTTCTTCTCTCCACTTCGCTGGGAAAATGGCATCGTGGACTAAGTGCAGGAAATCCACAAACTTTCGAGGAAGCATATACATATGTACATACACCTAGATACATACATGCATGCATACGTACTTACTTACGTGCCACGCGAGCAAGTCTCTTGAATCTTTCAATCGAAAACTGATACCGAGTGGTACATCGTATATCTGCGGTTTCAAAAGGTCTATCAATTTTTTAATTTGACCTGCTTGTCAAAAACAGGTGCCAATACAGACTTTAAAAATACAAATTTTATGTGCTACTTATGAAACTCACTTTTCGAAGGTTTTTTTGCTTTCAAAGATACACTCGATATAAAGTTGACAACTAAGAATTCGAATCTACAGTGCCAATGAAAGTTCCGTGAAATACTCAATGTAATCCTATTATTCCGACGGACATTAGCTCTTTCCCTATTCGCACGAATAATCAGGCCGAAAACAGCAATAAATCGGTGCTCACGTTGCCTCGTCCAGCCCAGTGGAGCAGAATTGTCTCCCTGTACACATACATACTAAACAGCGAACTTTTATGCGGAATATTAATAAAGTCAATTATAATCGGTATCGATAAACGTAATTTTGTACTAACGATAAAATTTAGAATTGCATAAAAATCCGCTGTCCAAGGATATACGTATACATTTTGTTTGTTTTTGATTAGTTGTCTGCGAGGTATTTCATTGTGTCAACTTGAATGGAACAGTCTGTATATAGCGATGCATTTGAGTGTGCTGCAACTAAAATGCTAAACCTCGCATGCCAAAATTTCTAACAAGTTGTACAAGGGTCGTGTTTACTAATTATTTGCACTTTTCTCCCTGCCAAAAAAAACCTTTGACATCCTACTTTCGAGACCACGTCGTATTTCAGAATGGATAAAGCAAATAGCGCGGATCATTTTCGCGGTGTTTTTCATGAAATCAAATCAAATTAGGAAGAAAACGAGAAACGTGAGTGTTGAAGCATCGTACAATTTTCGCAGATCCAGCGCAGATAAGTGAGCTGCTCTCAAAAACCATCGCGGATGCACATGCAAGAACGTGCCTGGTCTCGACGGAGCAGATCCAGGAATCGTTCCGGAAGCCCCACGACCTATCCCGATTGATCTACTATAAGAATATGGCACACGAGCAACTCTGGCTTGAATGTGCCCAGAAATTAACCACTGTGATCCAGCAAATCATCGAGTTCGCTAAGATGGTCCCTGGATTCATGAAGCTCTCGCAGGACGACCAGATTGTTCTATTAAAGGCTGGTAAGTGTTTCCTTCAAATCCATTTGCATCCATTTAAATTCGTGGCGCCAGACGAATTTCATATTCCGCGATATGTAAACTACACGATCTTAGGAGAGTATTTTGCATGCGAGACTTAAGCTGTTGTGTTTTCGAGAGAAAATAATTTCTAGAATGCTTAATTGTAAGTTTATATCTTCAAAATGATTTATACGAGCTCTTAGCATTTTTTTACAATTCAGAAACCTACTTGCCAAACACTACTAATTTAAAGTGTATATATTAATGAACAGGGAAATTCATGGGAATTTGACGTGTGATTTAGGTTCCTTCGAGTTGGCTGTGCTACGTATGAGCAGGTACCTCGATCTCCAGCAGAACTGTGTTCTATACGGTGACACGATGCTGCCGCAGGACGCGTTTTATACTACGGACACCGCGGAAATGAAGCTTGTTTCCTGTGTGTTCGAGTTGGCTAGGAGCGTTGCCGAACTGAAGCTCACGGAAACAGAATTGGCGCTATACAGCGCGGCTGTTTTACTTAGTCCCGGTAAGTACAATTGATTCCACCCTAGGTTTTTTCTCCAATAAAAGTAGAATAAAGTTAATCCCGGTTAATTGATCATACCTCAATTTAAACATTAACATTAATCCCGTTGCGAGTTGTGTTACTTTATAATTTAAGATGCGATATGCAATTATACTGGAAATTATTGGAAAGGAAATATCGATGAGAATATTTGTAAATTGTAGATCGGCCGGGACTGAAGGGTCTAGCAGAGATCACGAGACTGTCTCAGGCGGTGATCAGAGCATTGAGGTCGGAGCTGGACCGCAACCACGTGTCACCGATCAAAGGTGACGTGACGGTCTGCGATGCGATCCTCGCAAAGATTCCGCAACTTCGAGAGATCTCGCTACTGCACATGGACGCCTTGGCCAAGTTCAAGCGGTCGCAGCCGCACCTCGAGTTTCCGGCCCTCCACAAAGAGCTTTTCAGCGTCGACAGCTGAACGAGCGACTCCCGACGGTGAGTCCCGATCCGCACGAGGACACCACGGAGAACGGCAGCGCAACCGATGTGCGCTTCTCGGATCCAACGAGCGATGCTCGCCTAGGAAGAGTCCCGTAGACATCTCGATCGCAGCCGATCTACTCCTGTGTCTCACGCTCTTACCATCGAGCATCTACTTTCGATCGAATTGCTACGGATTTCAGCCCGCTAACAATCGCGCAATCTTCTTTGTAACTCGATTCTCTCTCGTCAAGCTTAATGAGCCTCTCGAAATTCGATTTTCGATGCTCTCTGTTAATTGAACAGTTCAAAGTTACGGATGTGTCACTCGAACGAACCCTTCGACGTTTCATTGTACGCTACACACGAAATTGCGCAAATAAATTCGGTGCGATATTCAAAGATCGTGTGTCTGCATCTACGCAACTGCGAAGTTTCAACTTCTCCTGAGAAGGAACCTCTTAGAAACTGCCAAATTCCATTTCATTGGCTTGGCCACTTTTCAATTGCGACCGTCGACCGTATCCAGATACAAGAAGGTTAAAACCGATGGATAGAAACCTCGCGTAGGTGACTAGAACAGTCGAGATACAAAGAAGATACTGAACCGAGGGCTTCAAGTGGTATAAGTGACCGGCGAACGGGTCACAATATACTGCGCATGCTACTCTATTACCAGAGTAACGCAAGAAAACAGAGAGAAAGGAAAAAGTGTCGATTGAAGTTGTGTTTTTTTTTTTTGCCGATCGGCGAGCTTATTTGCGATAATGGGCCATGTATACGCTTTTGTTCAGTTTAAAGATCGTTGCGACGGTGCAATCATTCGCGCGGGCGTGTTCCTCGCGAAAGAAACAAGCAGCATAAACTCCACTGATACAATGAGTGTACATACCCGCTTAGAGTTACACGGAGAAGCAGAAGAAGAAGAACGAGGGAGAAGGGTGAGGAACGTGTGTTACGCCCGCTGTTATAATTTTCAAGCTCGGAAACTAGCTTATCGATTGCTCGCTGATATTTCCATAACCACGAGAAGTTTGTACATAATTCATAGATTTATTTGTACATAGAGAGATTTCTTGTTATAGGATGAAAAGAGAGAGAGCATATTGCTGCCCCGTTTGTTTCGAAGGGAATCTGTTACTCGCTTTGCCGCATAATACAAAGGCCTCTGGCTAGGTCATTATCGTAAATATTAACGCCGCATCCGAGAGAGAAATCGATCCTTTTCAACGAATTATAACGAATACATGCCTGTACACCCGCCACTTACACTACTGATCTCCCAACGCGTCGATCAAGGGAAGACTTAAGATCTCCGAATATTCGTCAATCCACGTAAACGGTTGATAGGTTTCGCAATACACAATACGTAACACTCGATCATTCGCCCAAAATCAATTGTCCCAGCTGAGTTCTGCATGAACAGAACATTGACTTATCGTCTGTTGTTGAGTGGCGCAAACTAATTTCACGATTATTCAACGAAACCCAATGTGTGATCGAGAGAACGATATATTCGGATCTTATGTGGAAAGTCGGCTTCGAAGTCTACTGAACTTGCAGGAGAAACAAGTAACTGGCCAATTGCGACGCGTTTTCTCTTCGTCCACTGTGTGCCTCTTGTATTTTTCGGTCAGAAACTGTTTTATTACTCTATTCTTAAACTGTTCTCTTCTCTATCTTTTTCTCTCCCGTCCTCTCTCCTTCTCCCCATCTCAGTCTTTCTCTACTCCCCCCTCTCTCTCTCTTTCTCTCTCTCTCTCTCTCTCTCTCTCTCTCTCTCTCTCTCTCTCTCGATGTGTACAAAACGCGTAGGATAATTCACGTTAAGTTTTGTTTTTCAAGTTTAGCCGTACTTGTTAAGTCGAAGTTACCTAAGGTTTCTGAAGGAAGAATACCGAGGGAAGTTGTCGCGACACGAAGCGTCTTGAGAAAGGATTATCCTATCGGATCGTAGTCGGTATTTATGGGATTTATTATTATTTTTTTTTTCGAGGATTATCGCGATATACTAACTTATTTCAATTTTAATATTGGTTGAGAAACACACACAGATTATCTTAATTTAGATTCGATTATCGTGTAAAATTATATTATTTTAAGCCTCGTATCCGAGCGATCTTTAATTAAATAATCAAGTATTATAAGTGACTTAAAAGTGTTTCGAGCTACTTATTATCTAACTTACGGTAGAAATTTTTTCATTCTACCGTAACGCGTAAGATGTACGTTTCGTACTATTGAAGTGTTTTTTCTAAAATTTGCCTTAATCTCGAGCGACTTCATTCCACGATTAATCTTATTGCAAAAAGTGACTTTCGCCGATTTCGGTAAGTTTCGCCTTATGTCGGTGGCACCTCTTACGATTGGCTCGTTAATCGGCGGATAAATCGGTAAGAGTCGAGTTTTACGTTATATGCGTAAGTATTTGTAAATATTGTATAAACTAGTGACATTATTCGAAATTACTGATGTGGCTTTTATTCGGGGGATTTTTTCTTTTTTTTTTTGTAAACGGGTGTCTGTTCCACGATCTGATAGGATTTTTCGTGTTCGTCGTGCTTTTCAACGAAACGTTCACACCCTGTACGTGTGTGTAAAGAAAGTCCCGAGTACCAGTTACTTGCTTCCGACCTGTTGACCCTTCCTAGGCTGGATGTCGAAGAACGGGAATGTAAAGAAAAAAAAAAACAGAAATGGAGAGTGCAGGATCGTAGGGGAATTAACCGCGGCAAGGAGCACATGAATACTGCGCCGAGCCCGGCCAGACTGGAAGCGGCCGATGCCGAGTATCTTTTTTACTCTATTCGTCTTTGGACGTCTAGTACCTTAAGCGACATAAGCTAGAAACCGTAAACCATTAAGGCAGGAGAGCAGTACACAAATTCTACTCGATTTCTTCTTACTTTTTACGCTCGCCGATATCTTATCACAAACTCACACACACTCATAAACACACATCCGCAAACAGACATAAACACACAGGGACATCTTCATATACACGCGCTACTGCACTCAAAAGCAAATGCAATCGTTCAACTCGTCAACTCCCTTGAGTAACAAACAGCGAACTCGATTGACTCCGTGCCCCGTGGATGCTCAGAGAAGAAGACTTTCCCATACCGTAACAAGCAATATACTATATCCAACATTCGAATCAATCGAACATTATCTCGAAATATGAGAACAGATCCTCGATGCGAATCACCAAAATTGAGTGAAACGACTTTCAAAAAGTCATCGCTAGAGGATATCACAATTTACCGAGAGACCACGGGGTGTATTGGTATCGAGCGAGGTCGAAGAAATCTTAGAGGCAGACTTTAATAATATTACAATTAGTATACGTTTAGAATGACTGCACTTTCGTAAAGTTACGCTCACGCACTTCGGTCGTCCGCTTCCACTGTGGCAGCGTTGGGCACTGCGCATGATTCGGGCGCGCGAAATCAACCACTACACACACACACACACACACACATCCACACATATACAAAAACACAGACCACACATTAATATTCAAATTCGCACCTCTTACACACCTCAACGGAACAAAATACCAATAAACAGAATATACATACACTTACTACTACCACCGACATACTACAGCGTCTCGAACCGTGGCGTCGTCGAATCGAGGTCCACCGAGATCCTCGTCATTGACTGAATAGTTCTATACATGTATATGCGGTGCTTACGACAGGGAGCAAAAGAGGTACAACCGTTAATGGTATATTCGTCTCCTTTCTGTTGCAGATTATTTCCTTCGTAATGAACATATTGGGCCTTAAATAAACATAACATTGTTATATATAAAGTATACATAAAAAGCAACATAAAGTATATATGAAAGATATATATATATATATATAGAAGTATACAATATATATGTATGTATAAATAATCTATATATATACATATATATATCTGTATACACACAAACAGATATAAGATATATAATATATATATATAAATATTATATATATATATATATATATGTATACATAGGCGGGACGAGAGTGATCGTGAAAAAGCGAGAATGCGTTTGGCACAGAGAGGAGGAGCGAAACACAATATATAGCGAAGCGGCGAATGCACCATGCGATAAATGGTCGCGCCTAGAATAAGATGGTTTATGTGCGAAAAAGTGTGTGTGTGTGTGTGCGTGTGAGAGAGAGAAAGAACGAAAGTGTGGATACGTGAGACGGAAGAAACGGGCGAAAAAGGGAACGAATGATAGAGAGGGAGAGAGAGAGAACGAGAGAGATCGAAAACTGAGAATATCGGTTGTTACGAAGCATACATAAAGTATATATTGTATTAATTAAAAAATGGTTAAAAGAGTCGCACCGGCACGGTCCACGGATAATAGTACCAGATTATGATGATCGATAGAAAGACACAATAGGTTTACGAGCGCCGGTATTGCGGGACTGACGTACGCGTAATACGGAATATTGGTCGTGCCGCCTTCGTGTGACATAGACAACTCAACGGAAAAAGCGCAAACGAAGGAAAAAAAATGATACCGATGATGAAATAGCGCCGAGAAGAGTGGCACACGGGTCGCTTGAAACCGAAATTTCGCGATATTAACATTGAGCAAGAAAAATCTCACAGTCGTTTTCTGAGTGGCATTTTTCCCCTTTACAACGTTAGATTCGCTGATACCTTAGTAGCTAATTAAATCCGAACATACACAACGCTGAATACGTATACGCGTGCTTCGTACACATTGAAACGTTCATAAGTATATCATACAGGTACAGAAATGAAGAGAGATAGAGACACGTTATATCCAAGAATGGAAGGGAGAAAGAGATTAATTAATGATTCGCGAAATTCGGTTTCCAGCGATCGTGCACCTCTTGTTCTAGTGGTTCTTTCGTATAGAGTTCTTTGAGCTACTTTAGACTATATATCTATATATAATAAATATATACATATAAACCCACATGCATACATGAATATATACATATATTAAAAAGAGATGAGCGACATTTAATACTTGGCGGAACGATCAAGATTCGACGGCGGTCCCGCGACTTAGGCGAACTGAGAGGCGCTCAATGAGGTTTGAAAGTGTGCGGAAACAAAATGAGTGAATGTGTGAATGCGTGAATGTGGGTGAAAGAAAGTTCGAAAGGTAGAAGGAGAAACAGAGGGAAAACGGAAGAGCAAGATGTGCTCTTGTTCGAGGACCAGGCCGGTTGTCGGCTCGCGGAAGTAAACACACACACACACATACACATACACTGGAACACTTATACACGTGCATACAAATCGACATACATCGACACACATGCACAGATATATACACATTGACACTTGACCTCACTCCACGGAGAGACGGACACTCATACATACAGAAACAAACATACACACACACACACACACACATCGCAGAGACACGAATCTGCGCGAGCGCGTAGATAGAGTTAATCGAGTAACATTATGTGCGCATTATAACGTTTTGGTACTGTACGGCACTGTATGACGCGTCTCTTTATACGTAAACACGTACTTCTTAAATAAATGATAAGCCATCGCGGCGGTGGAGCCCCCTTCGCAGCGTTTTTTACGCACCGTCACCGGCTTTCCTCGCTTTCGTCGTCGGCTATACACTGACACCAATCGTCACAGAGCCGGAAACGCTCCTGAAATCGTACCCTATCGCTACCGAGTGCTATCCCTGTTGCAAAGCGTAGAAAATTCGCTAGTGTGTTATTACCGATCGCTCTTGGATTCAACGATTCTTTGGGAAAAGTTCCGGAAGTGTCTTATTGAGTGTCTCAGACCTTCGCAAGGGTTGTTTGATTTTCCGCGGAGATTCTTTAATGGGAAATCATGTCTGTTGAGTAGTATTAGTGTTTTAGGGTGGGGGTAAAATAAACGAATAGCTGAGGGATGGAATTATATAAAATCGATGATCTCTAGGAAAATGTGTATAACGGCATGTTTCTATAACTTCCGTTTTCAAGATCATCAACAGTTATTCTGAACTGTGATACTAGATGACTGATATCTGTCCTTTTATTCCAATTTCACGTTCATTAACCCGTTATCGTGTTAGCAAATGTTTTTCTTAATGTCGTTAGTAATCCGCGTGAATTTACTTGTGAAATGTTCTGTTCTCTGTACTACCCAAAGAATCGACAGTGAATTCAATGCGTAGCTTAGAAATTCAAATTTGAAGAAAAAACTTCGAGGGAAGCGAGAAGGCGCGTGTGGAAACGATGAACGTAGCGTTTCGCCAGAATATTATGTAAACGAGAGCCATCGTGAGAGCAGAGGTGACACAAGTACAAGGAAGTGATAAAAACCAGAGTGCAATTGATAATCTTTCCACTGGCATGCGAAGCCTGCCTGAAAAACACCAATAATAATCACGACCTCGCGCGAGCTCTTTTAAAACAGTGGAACGGTTGAGAGGGAAACGCGCGCGGCGCGGTGCGTTGCGAGCGAGAAACTTATTCGAGTAAGAAGAAAGAGGTTGTCCAATGTGATTGCGAGCAACGACCAACAGCCTGGGAAAATTCAAGCAGCTTCCTCTTTTCGTCGAACTCGTCACTTAAGTCTTTTTTCTACTGGTTTTCATCAGTTTACAGAAATCCAATTGCTGAATCGTTGCGCTGACAAAGTTGAGAACGTGAAAATGACCAGACTGACAATGAGCGCATTTATTTGCTAGCTTATCGCGAAACTTAACGAAGAACGGTTCGAACTGTGTAGTTTCTTAAGTGAACCGATCTTGCGCCTCGCGAAACTCGATTCTTTGAGACTCGGTTTTGATAGATAGTCCGGTTGTTTTTTTACTTTCGAAACTGTTGCAACGATACAGAATTTTGGGTCGATACATCCGAGGAGAGGAAGGAAGGACGAAGGTCGCGACGTGAACGGCCCTTCGTACATACGCTTACGATTTTTCTTTGTGTCCGTCGAGCTCGCTTCTCTACCCTTTTAGGCGATTGAAGTAACCCTGCGATCCGGTTTGCGAAGCTACGATTTAGTTGCATTATAAGGATCGGCTAAAAATACGATTGTAAAGAAAAAAATCCCGGTTCGATCCGCACTTCTCATTGTGTGTCAGACGCGACTCCGCCGCTATCGAAAGCGTTTAAGAAATCAGCACGTAGGTAGAAAAAGGTTATATAGTTGAATAAATTACACTGTTTTAAGTAAATTTTTAATATTTATACGAACGTTTCGAACATGTTCTAGAGAGTTTTATTTCATTCGACGAGCGTAGTTTTTAATATTGCGAGTAGCGTATATATTTGTGGGGCGCGGCTCGGTCCTCTGCACCGTGGCGTTTTTTTTAACGCCCACTTCAGAATTTTATATCGAGTGTACCTCGCGAGACCGCTCGAAAAAATAAAATTATATTCAGGTAGCGTATATTTCGCGCACAATTTTTGGAACTCGTTTAAGCTCTTGAAACATAATTCTACACCGAATCGGTTTAGGCCTATTTAGCGTTTGGAGCATTAGCGGCACGCCAGCGTCCACGAGACCGTTTTAGAGACTACTACTGTTAAACCTGCAAATTGTGTCGGGCGCGCGCGGCCTTAGAAACCGACCTTTCCCGAGTGCGCTGTAAAAGAAGAAAAGAAAAAAAAAAACCACAAAAAAAAGAACAATTACTCGACTATGATCATCCACTGAATTCGAAATAAACCTGACATGAAAAATAAAAAAAAAATAATAAAAGTTACAGATATATTATAACTTCTCGAAATTGCGCGTTGCTCGCACTTTTCGCTTCTCGAGAATCCCAGACGATTGTGTTCAGCGCAGTTTCACCGCGCACAGTGAGAGAAAGACCGAGTGTATGCATATATGTGTGTGAGCGTGTGTGTGAGAGGGAGTAAAAGAGGTGAAGAAAGGAGAGAAAGGAAGAGAGAAAGAGAAATAGCGTACGCGGCATCACGTGTGCCGTTTTATATCACACTTTATCCAATTATCGAATTAGAGTTTATTCGACTATATTTATCTTCCCAAGACCATCGTTCAAACTTCGAGCTCAAATACGCGCGTTGCTCTTTATGAGACAGCCACAAGCGACATCAGTCATTCTACACCCTGGCTGAGCAATAGTAGAATCACCTGTAGTTGCTGATACATTAAAAACTCAATTGCTAACTAAATTCCCTGCCATCCTTTAATTCGGCTGGCGCGCGGTACTCGAAAGTGACACCAAGCGACAACATGTGGTCGATAGTGAGATACCGAAAGTACGCTTTCGCGAACGGCGTTCTGCAGTACTCGACGATCTTTTTATATTCATTATCAAATCTTTTCGATTCATTGTGATTTTCTTGTTGGATGGGGACGATACTTTTGCTGCTAGGAAGATTGAATTTGCGACTAAAGTTAAAAGCCTCTAGAACGAAAGCTATAAGTGTTTGCATTGCCTTTAACTCGAGATTCCTCTTTTTCTTGATCGTCGCGAACCATCTGTGATATGGCACTTCAATTCACTTAACTTTTCCTCACTTTTATTACAACAATCACATTAGCCATTAGCTCATACAATTATTTCAAGTCATTAGCAAAAAAGGCTTATTATCATCTGACACTAGACGTTCGTCTTATTAGAAAATCATATTTTACAATATCTTCACGATCGAAGAAGGCATTCGGTAATCGTAGAAAAATAACGAACTTCTACGATAACGCTACGATCAAGGGTTCCACCCAAAAGAATGCAACAAGATCAGTCATTCTATTTAGAGCCCTCTCGAGTTAAAGGAAAGAATTCTCGTAGCAAATGCAGGCGCTCGCGGGAGCAAAAAAATGGGAAAATTAAGCGAAGGAAAATAAATAATCGAGGACCAAATCAGATCAGGAATATGGATGAGGGGTTGAAGATAGCAGATCAATGGACAACAACATCACACGCTGCGCCGCTGGCTCGCCGTTCATAGAGAAGACAAAGGGCCACGAGAAACCGACGTGAAACACTGGCGGGAATCTGTCACGCGGTGCGCCGACTGACACCTTTACAGACGTTTTAAATATACACTGTAGCGAAATTAAGACATGCATATATTATTCTGCCGATAAATGAGTAAGTGCGTAGAATTTGTTCGACCGTAGATAACGCGACACAAGAACAATACACACACACAGAGATACGCGCGAGTGCAAGATACACAAAGATCACACATATACATATACATAAACACATGTGTACCAGAATTCATTCATGCAGATTGCGCCCAATCCCTAACATGTAACGTAACAATAAGTAACGTACACTACACGTCCCCAGTACCGATCACACGTGAAATACACGTACAAACGCGAATCACACGGATACAGGTGACGCCGCGCCCGCCGACACTATATTATAATATATAATATATATATATATATATATATATGATAATACAAGGAAATGCCGAATGAATGATAGATAGATAGATAGATAAATAGATATATATAGAGAGAGAGTGTGTGTGTGAGTGAAAGAAAGAGAGAGAGAGAGGGATGAGAGAGATGAGACAGAGCGAGCAAATGAACGAAACCGAGAAAATGCAGAAGACAGTCGAAAGTGATAAGCACACTCTTCTCTACGGAGAAGAAGACAGAGATCAACACGTACACAGCGCCCTACAGTGACATACACACGCGCATACATCAAAAATATACATACACACATATACGTACGGACATGTACACACATCCCGACACACAAAGGCGCAACATGTACACGCGCACGCACGTTGCAATTAGACGTTATTATCGCAATTTGGAGTTAAATTTTATAATATATAATATATAAAATATATATATAATAAATAAAAGTTGACGGATAATATAGAGTTATATTGAATATCTCGAGTGAATCAATTGGTATTTTTTTTTGTCTGTTTCTCGTGATGGTGGCTTTGGTGTGTATAGTTACACATACAGAGATACACCTGCGCCATCAGGATATCCTCTCGCCTGTATTTTACCTACGAGCTTCGAACCACTTGCACTCCCGTCTATTTTCTCGTACCACAACCCTTTCCCAAAGTCCTTTGATTCCCTGGCCGAGGAAAAATTGTCTTCGATGCCGATTTATATATTTGTTTGGTGCTAATAGAATCGTGGCTTTTTTTCTATGTTGCATTCTGTTATTTTCGTTCTATTTAGTGTTGAGGGTGGAGGCGGATCGTGAAACGTCTTTCAAATATTGACAATATAGCGTTGAAGATCATTGTAGAAAATAATTTGAGAAACTGTGGAAAAATTCAGTGTTGATATCTATATCTATTTTATATTATTTTATTTTTTATTTTCTTCGTGGTGATTTTTTAATTTAGTCCTTGAGGGTCCCGAATGTTATTGATGGAATAATGATTGATTAACGGTGCCTTTAACGATTGATGAGGCGCAGAACTTTTACTCTACATCACAAAATTATAATTATATCGATTATTAACACTCATGTATTGATTTTCTATTTCATGAAAAGTTTATCTTGATTTTGAGCATGATAAACGAGATTACGATTTAAGAAATAAAATCATCGTGGAAATTTCGAGTAATAGCCAATTCATGTACACGTCATTCGCTGTCGAGCGCAGTTTGTAAATAAGATATTTATGTAGCTGTAAAGTGAATATCGAGCACGCGAATAATTGAACTGATAGTAATAAGAAGAATATATCGCTCGTAAAGTGAACCCCGGGAGTGCAAAGGGTTACTGTATCAATTTGTCACGCGTTATTTAGATACAGAAACTTGAGATCTCCATCGTTAAAAATTCATTTCAAAAGTTTCTCATGTTTATATCCGCGTCGTTTTTTTTAAACATTTCGAGTTAAGATTCGTAACATATTTCAAACTACTTTTTATTATTTTATCTCTGAAAAAAATCTACTCTTCGTTTACTTAGTGTTCCGTTGAGCATCAAAATTTTCTGGAGTATTTGCTAAATGTATTCGAAGAGAATTTGGCAATTACTACGACTCTAACGAGAAATTATCGTTGTCTCGTGAGTGCGCGTGTATACTTTTATAACCAATGCCCTCTCCCCAGCTCCTTTTTTTCTGGTACTTAACATAGAACGCACAAATGTAGTCGTTAGAGTATTGAGTAACTAATTTAGCAAGCTGACATTTTCAATTTCTGTCTCGTAAATGCTGATCCAGTTCGATTTTGCAATGCTATAAGAATAGAGGGTATCCAATTTGTCTTGAAAGAAGTAAATAACAATTAAATTTATTCTATAAGAAAATGAAATTTACTTTAAAATAACAAGATCATAATCGATTCGTATAAAATTTCTTTTTTTAATTAATTGTCTGTAAAATATTACGTTGTATCAACTTAAATTGGACACCCTGTATACTTATTGCAATAATAATAACTTTCACATTGAAAAGAAACACGTATTCTCACTGATCGAAATTCTGTCGAAATCTCGGGAACGCGATCCACGAGTGAAACGATGAAAAGCATGCTATAGATAATTGATTAACTTTATACATCGCATAAGCGTAAACAAGCCGACAGGTAAACAAATAAAATCGACGAGCTTTCGAGTAATACATAGTAATAGAATCGACGAAGGCGGAGCATATAGTATTATAAGTAATCAGGAGAAATTTGTATTGTTATATTTAACGAAATTAAACGGAGCAGATTTTACCAAAATTTGTTGAAGAATTAAGTGGCTTTATTTCTCCAAGATTCTGTGATTCTATTAAGAAAAATTCCAGAATGATCCTTCCAGAGTGTTTCACTATAATATTCGAAATTTGCTTTTCACATTTCACTTGATAATGACACGTCTCGAGAATTCTTCCCGTGTATTCAAGAAATCTTAAAATTCAATTTTTGCCATAGAACGTAAAAATAGAGAATTACTATTGTCAATGAATGACATTCTGCATTACGAGACACTCGCGCAATCGCATATGCACACTTTCTTCGTTAATACTTCATCTGTCAGTGAAAACATGCGTTTCCGGTTTCCATCTGACAAATTATCTCCCTCGGGATTCCAATGGAGTTTGTACAATTTCGTCTATAACGTAGCTATTAATCGTTGACGCTTTTTGTATACGAAAAAATGAACTTGAGAGAAAAGTGCACTGATTTCTCTGAATCAATCGTTCTACCGACGACTAAAGTAAAACTTATATGTAGGCTGTTCTTTAACCGACATACATGTACTTACTTATTCACTTACTTGCTTACTTAATTACTTGTACTCTTTCTTCGCATAAAATGATCTTTCCGATTCTACTAGGAAAATCGATTCTCACGCAAGTTATGCGCTAGACGAGTTTCTAATTTAATTGTTAAACATAGGTTTACTGTACATTTACACGATGGTGAGAGGCAGAAATGTGTAAAGGTGTATCGATATTCGAGACGGATCGAGTGATAGGTATTTTTTAATATATATATACATACATATATATATATATATATATTACTCTACTAATTTTACAAATACACTTTCATCTCCTTACTTTTTTCACTTGAGAACATTACAAGCTGAAAACGAATCGATTGATTAAATTAAAGATGATTAATCACCTAGAACTCGATCCAATGTTAGCATTGTACACACGTTGTACATATAGTACGAGTTCATTTTTCCCAGGAGGAACAAATATCAGTTTTGTTAAACACGAGACGCTTGCATTCAAGATCGTACTTACAATAGACACAGGTACTATATATTTGCATGAACTTTGCGACTTCACGGAAAACGTTCATTCGCCAAAGCACGTAAGATATTCCCGTTAATGATATTAATTAGATATTTATATATACAAGTATATATAGCAGTCAGCAGAAGACGTGACACTATATTCAATCGTGATTCTTGAACAATTTTCTCAATAAATAATCTCAAACTCATTGATTCCATCTGTTTTACAACTGTTCCAGTTTGTTGTAATATATAAACAATTATAAATTTAATTCGTTTCTAAACTACTCATTTTTATCTATCGATTAGAAATACTGATTTTGTTATTGCTGTCGAAGGGTAAGTAGAGTTTAGAAAAAAACAGTGAATAACAATGAGGAAGAATAAATAATGAATGGTTGAAATTGTTAAGAATCTCGATCGATAAAGTTATCTTGGATTCTGTTGATTGCTGTGTGATAAAAATTGACGAGGAAAAAGAGAATTGTGCGAGATTAAAAGGTGGAAAACTCTCTCCGTTTTGCGACGTATCCTTCTCTTGATGGGATACTACGTTAAACTACTCTATATACGATAGACGAATAAGAGAGGAACGACGAGAGGATTCGCCGCGTTGTAAGAAAGAAGTCCTGCATTAGGGAACGAGAAACTATTCTAGTTACGATTAATAAGTAAGCGTGCCTCTTTCATTATTAAATATTTGAAGCAGATTTTATAATCAAATGCTAGGAACGATGTATTTCATTCCTACATTATTACCGATGGAAATCTAGTTTAAATAAAACTGTAATGTAGAAGAGAAGAATTTTCAATTACTGATTGCCTTTGTCTTTTAATTGCCACTTTCTTCCATTTACAGAGATACTCTTTTTTTTTCACTATCGAATTTAATTTAGAATTGAATTAAATTTTTATTTAAGCAAATCCATTGGAATCTCTTATTAATAGAGATTTCATTGGCAATTACCAATTTCATTAGATAATAATTAACGATCATATTTTTTACCAGTAATAATCATTTCCAAAGATTACATTTATGCACTGGATTCATGGGGCTACCAGGTCGACAGCCAAATGCATTGCTGAAATCTTCGTTGTTCATCACAGCACCGTTTATTCTAACGCTAGCTAGACTATGGTGCGATCGGCTCACAGCGAGCAATGCCGATGCCTTATTCATGTAGCCGCACATTGTCTGGAAAAATCGATATAATTGAAATCACAAGCTATAGTTCATTCTGCGAAAACTTGAAAAATTCATTCCCACTATTCGATGATTTCCTAATAATAATCTTACATAAAAGGTGGTAATGAGAGATAAGCGAAAGAGTTACCCACATTTGCGAAAGCAATGAAGAACATTTGTTGACAATTGTAATCTTGGAAACCCGGTAGAATATGGCAGACATTTGGATCTTGCGAAATTTCTTCTTCGAACACTTTATACGATGCTTTCAATCCCATGACGTCTGGATAATCCTCGACAAAAGTCATCAAGGCATTAACCTGGGATATTAAAATTTTATGCCACGGAGATTCAACGTAAATATTAATAATATACACTAGAAAATATTGTGGAATAAAATATTACTTCAGCAACGGTTGCAAATCGCTCTCTCAATTCTCTTCTCGTCAATGTGTTGTATTGATCAACGAAACATCGTTTTCGCTTAATGCACTCTTTCCGCATAGACAGAGGCCACCATACTTGTCCGATTGCTCCATTCTTCTTAGTATAACTTCCTAAATCATCCAAAATTGCCTTATTATAGTGAATTTATTATTGAAGCTCAACGAATAAATCAAAATTGGCAAGGTACCGCAATCACTGATAATGTGATGATATTCGTGACCAATAGTGGTTCCTAGTGCAGCAATGTTATACACACTAAAAGTAAATAGAGATTCTCATTAATTGATTACGAATAATAATAATAGAAATTCTATAAAATTGAGTACTGACTCTGGCACTCGTGGATCAAATATCGGCGACCTCAAGTACGATGCATGGACGCCTAAAAAATAAATTACATTTCGATTCTTCATTTAATATATTTCCTAACACACTCGCCTCATTTTTTCTTGTTTACAGTACCTTTATGAAAAAGGACCACTTACAGATTGCGTTTTGGTTCAGATCGAGAACAGCATTCGGCCTGGTGATGTCGTAATCATCAATTCTGTTGGTATTTAGTAATATTTTTAAATTGTAGATCAATACTTCTTTATTATAATTATTATTGTGTTTTGTTAATATCTACGCACCCAATAGGAACACTTGGATTTGTGTACCAAGGTGGACCACCGATCCATTCTTTCAAATTATCAAGTCTCGCACAGGTTTGACTTCGAACTGGCGGAGACAACCACGGGGACTTTATCATTTCTCCCTTCACAGCAGCCTTTATCTTCTGCATTAAATTGTGGACCTACAAACAATGCTCCTCCTCGTTAAAAAAGTAACAATCGCTAAACTGTAACAATTCGTTTCACTAATTTAAACAAATTTACCAAAGGTATGTACTGTGCTGGAAATGCTTGCTCGAGTAACATCGTGCCCAATACCTTCTTCATATTGTGGGACATAAGACAAGTTTCCCATCTGTATACTCATCGCAAAATCAATCTTAATTAATTATCCTAATCATTAATAATAAATAGAAAATTGTTTATGAGGAACCACACCTATCCCGAATGTTTATCTTTAAGTATTGAGCAGTTTCTCGTGGTTCGGTTGTTGTAGCTTGCAGCATCTTAAACATATTCGGAGACACTTCCAAGTGTTTTTCCACGAAATACATTTCCATGTGGTTCGCTGTATAAAATTGTTTTTAATAAATACAACAATATAATTATATACCGTTATATAAGTATTTCTATTACTATTAGTGTTGGTGTTTCTACTATGGTTCATTATTATTATTATTATTATTATTATTATTATTATTATTATTATTGTTGTTGTTGTTGTTGTTGTTGTTGTTGTTGTTGTTGTTGTTGTTGTTTTTGTTGTTGTTGTTGTGGTTGTTGTTGTTATTATTATCATTATTATTATACCTATGACTTCTTCAGGTGTCTTGCATAACAATTCCGAAAGCTCGATGATGTACGTGTGTCGACGTATGGCGGCAACTTTACGTTGTTTTATTACAGTCGACGGTAAACTGTGCAGTAGAATTTCTGAAACGCTTTCCCAGGGAATCTTTAAACAAACCATTATTTACTATATCAGGTTAAAGTGAGAAAAAACTTTATAAGGGATTAAAAAAATTTACGTCAGCATTGTCGGTGGGATCCGCAATATTCTCTTCGTACCATTCTTCCAATTCGCGAGGTGTCATTGGGAAGAAGCCACTCGATGGAAATTTCACATTTCGTTGAATCACCTGATTATAAAAGTGAGTCTTTGTTACACATTTCTCTTGTTAATCAAATTTTTCGAACAATGCGATATCGTTACTTGATTCAATTCCTTCCTAAACTCGAAAACTTGTTTCACTGTTTCTTTGAGTTTGTTCTCAGGATCGGGTAGCTTTAGGATCTTCATTATGAGATACAAGTAACCCGTGTAAGCTTTTTCTTCTTGTGCCGACCATGGGCCTTCGTGGCGAATCGATCCGTAAGGAGATTCTAATTCCGTAACCTGAAAATTCAACAAATTCAATATTTCATTCGGAAGATTTCAATTTTGCTACTATATTTTTCACGGCTACCATTAATAATGGAAGTCCTTCGGATGGAGCGTGAGCCATTATCTCGTAATCGAAGAGTGCTGATTCTCCAGTCAATTTTAAATACCCATTGTGAATATTCCATAATGTGGTAAAAGGGTAGCGTCCAGTTCTAGATATGTGATCCGCAATTTCGTTTACACTCTGTCGATGAAGTTGCGCTATAAACAATAAATAACATATCAAAACTATCTTCAAACAGTTTTATATATATTTCTCATAAAAATTTGTAAAAAAAAGTATCTTCCTACGTATTGCTGAACAGGTATCGTACACCAGCTTAGCTTGCGCGTAATTTCTGTTGCTAGATTGGCTCGAAGTCGCATCAAGGATTTCTAAAATATAATAACAATTGTATGCTAATTCCTTAAATTAAAATTCCTAATTCGCAAATTATAGCAGAATAATTACAACTACAACTAACAACTGTAACTGTTTTAATATTGCAAAGTTACTTCGTAGATTTTGTAGAGTTTCCTGATAAAGCAAACTGACAAAATTCCATTCCGGAAGTGATGGTGGACCAGGATGATTCTTGTACCATGAACCGCACGCGAATTTATAGAAATTATCGCAAGGTTTAACCGAACGGTCTAGATTTCCAAGATATTCTCTCCCTAAAATCAATGAATCTCATAATGATGAAACAACTATAAATATCTCATAATGAAATTACCTCTCTGCTGACATTCAGGAGTTACGCAAACAGGATACCTTACTGATTTCTTCCATTTCCAGGCACCTGATTCCGTCGTTAAAATAAAAATCGCTATAACGAACCTGAGAAAATCGTTTATTTACTTTAATTAATCACATACACTCGTTTTATTTCTAACAAAAAAAACAACACTTTTGCTAACCACTTCTTCACTAGATTCGTTGAAAACAATTTTCTTTTTCCAACACTCATCCTGTCTCTTCCTTTCACTCGGCGAGAATTTCAAAACATAAGATCCAATGGCAAATTGCATTTAACACGATTCTCTATGGAAGAACTTTGGAAGAATCCTGCTTTTTAGTCAACGAAACTATTTCGTTAGACTTTGAAACATACGATTGTTCTTTTACTTTGTATAAAACTAGTAATAAAATTGCAATACTGCCGAAGAGGAAGTGAACGTAAACAGTTTTATTTGTGTGATAAAATATTTCCCATCTCTTCCGGTACAAAAATACCATCCTTGATAAAACATCAGGGTCATTTTCTTCAGGAATATGGAATAAAAATGAAATTTCATGTATACACGTGTGCTTTTTTATTTAATAGTCATTGGTAGATTCTCATATTACAAAACAAATTATTTCCAAATATTACATTTCTTAACAGGATTCATTCGCGAACCAGCTCGACAGTGAAACGCTTTAGCAAAGTTCTCGTTATTCATTACTACTCCATTCACTCGAACTCTGGGTGTGCTGTGCCTGTCGTGCTGCAAGTAGTGCTCTGCTTGCCTCCGTGAAACGTATCCACAAAATTTCTAACGAAACGAAAACACTCAGTTTTAGTTACATACATTCATAAAAGACAACAACAATAACTCTTTTGTGACATTGACATACATTGGCAAAAGATAGAAAGAACATTTGATCGCAGCTGTAATCCATAAACTGTAGCAGAGTTTGGCAAGTGTTAGGATTTTTCTGTACCTCGTGTTTGTAGACATTGTAAATTGTATCTATTCCCATTACGTCAGCGTAATTTTCCATAAAACTGATTTTCGTGTCGACGGTCTGCAAACACAAATCTTTAACATTAATTATTTGTAGTTTTAGATTTTAATAATTTTCAGATTTTGTAGACTATTATTATACAGTTCATAATTAATATGAATTTAATTAATGGCGACATACGGCTTTTTTTACACCATAATGATCCTTAAACACTTTCTTAGTGAGCTCATCGTACTGACTGACAAAGCATGAACCTTGTCGAAGACATTGCTGTTGCATGGAATCCGGCCAGAACTCCAATTTCTTCAATTGGTTTTTTTCGTCAAAGAACTCATAACTGCCTGCAATTTCGCCACTTTAAGTTTCTTTATTGACACAAACTTTCGCTGAGATTAAAAATCCGGAGTTTGAAAAAAAGTATTGCATTTCGAAGCTCACCGCAATTCGCAAGAATATGGTACAATTCGTGGCCAATGGTACTTCCGATTCCAGCGAGATTGTACATTCTTTAAAACATTATACATACATATATATATCGAATAAGTTATCTTTAAATGTATTTCGAGTACTTAATTATTTACTTACGCTGGCATGTAGGGATTAAAGAACGGTGGTGCAATTAGAGGAACACGAACAACTGTAAAATCGTATATATAATCATAAATGTTATCATAAATTCTTTTAATCATAAATCCTAATTAGCTAATTAGCAGGATACTCACACATTCGGTTCAACGGTATATTAAAAGTTGCAGTGGGCACTAGGACCCCTGGTTCAGTGCCACTAATAACATATAACTATGTACAGAAAAATTCCATCAAATAAACGATCATTGTTAATTGAAAACTTACAGATCTTCTCCTTTAATATTTGGATCCAAAAACCACGGTGGATAGGCAACCCATTCTACTAAACTATCGAGCTTTTTATTAATTACATTTCGTGCTTCTGGAGTGAGCCACGATGATCCATTCATCTGTTTCTTCATCACTTCCTTTACCTTTCCTATTATCTCGTGCACCTACAAAACCCCAATTATTATCCATGTTTCTCCAATTTAATTTAATTATTGTCGCCTGTAAAGTATTCGACAAAATTAAAGAATTCGTACGGAATTGATTTGCGATTTTGGCAGTACTTTCTTTACGTAAAGTTTTGCTAATATCCTTTGTCGATTGTAATCGACGAGGCAGGTTCCCCATCTGGAAGATTAAGAAACACATTCATACAAGAATTTTTATTTATGTTTGTATCACAAAATCGTTCCATACCGCGGAATTTCTTCCGATTTTGCCAGGACACTAAGAACGCTGGGTGCAGATGCTGTAGCCTGTAGTAATTTTATCATATCATCCTTGTATTTCAAGTGTTTTTCGACAAAGTGAATTTGTATGTGGTTTGCTGCAAATACAATTCAATGCATTTAGATTTCAATTTACAGAACCATACTTTACGAAAGTTTTAACATATTATAACAGATGCTGATTATTATCCATCATTATTATGAAAGTTTTAACATATTATAATAGATGCTGATTATACCTAAGACATCCTCAGGCGTATTACCCAACAGATTCACCAAATCGCTAAAATACTCAACATTGCGAACGTCTGTTGTAGGATTTATATCTATCACATTTGCTGGTAGACTGTGTAACAATATGTGAGTAATTCTGCGCCAGGGAATCTGTAATACGTTGTCAATTCCTTCGGATATATATCGGTAACTATTTAATATACATACATTTATGTATATTATACATTTATTATTACTATACTATAAATATATTTACATTTTGACGATACTTCAACCGTGGACTATTAAAAGTAGCTTGCATCCTCTCTGGTGTGACAGCTCGCCCTGAACCCGCATCTTTTTCCTCATTTTTAGCGATAATCTAAAGTAATTCAGAAGAGTCATTTTAAAGATAATTACACATTTATCTGTATAAAAATTACCTTTGCAAGTTGTTTTCTAAATAGGACCACTGCATGTATCCGAATTCTCAGTGTACTGCTCGTTTCTGGCAGTTTCAAACTCTTCATGATTTGAAAGAGAAATTCAAAATAAGCTTTCTCTTCTGATTGTGTCCATTGGATCTGATGATTCATTGCTCCGTAAGCGGAACTCGCCTCGTAGTACTAATAATCAAAATGTAAAGTCTCTTCGTTATTATGATATAAGGAAATCCAGGAACAATCCAATATTTTAGATTTTGTGTATACAAATATACTTGCAATGACTATTGGAACACCCGGTTGGGGTATGTTTGATATTACTAGGTAATTGAAAAATGCTGACTCCCCCGTTAAACTCATGTATCGATTGTGAATGTCCCATAAAAGGGTTTTCGGATAGCTACCGACTCTTTTTATCTGAGCTGCAAGATTTCTTCCATCCAAACGAGGGAAAGACGCTATTCACAAATAAATTATATAATTTCATATAATTTATAATCGAAAAACAAGATTAGAAAATTTCTTTATTACGTATTTTACTGCACGCGCGAAAAACTGTCTGTGCTTCGAGATAATCTCGTTCGATCCGCGTGAAGCGGTTTTCGTCTAGTATTTCTGTAAAAAAAGTATATTAGATACATGTATGATAGTGTAAAGCCTGTAAAATAACTCAAGGATTATATATACTTTTATAAGTTGTCATTAGACGCTTGTCCATTTGAGTAAACACATTTGATTCCTGTGTGTATTTCTGCACTGGATTATGTTTCACCCAGTTGCCACAGGCGAATTCGTAGAAATCCTCGCAAGGATCGGCCTTTGGGTTCATATTTTGCAATAACAATGCGCCTGTAAGTATTAAAAATAACTATACTATTAGTTTTTGCAAAATACACGAATACTACTAATTGCGAAAATATGCTAAGATATCTGAAATTTATAATCGCAAATCTCATGGTATTGCTAATAATTATTGCAAAGAGATTTTGAAGTTATTCATAAAATACCTGCTTTCGTGCATTCGGCATGAGAACATACCGATTCTTTTTCAGAATTCTGAGGTTTCCACGCGCCAGATACTGCTGTCAGAGTGACAGCTATCAAATAAAACCTGATAGACAATGCTTTGCTAATTAATACGAAAAATTGATAATATATCTTTAACTTTACAGAAAGAAAATTACGATCGATAAACACCTTGTCATCGAGTTTACGAAACACAGTGGCCTTTTCCAGGCTCCACTGTTTTTCGTCGTTATTTCTAACATCTAAAATACAACAGCACAGAATTATTTATCGGTAAGGTTTTAGCTTTCCTGCTACAGAGAAATATCACTGTTAAATATTACCTTCTGAATACGTTTACTATATATATACTCATCGACTGAGAAACGCTCTCTCGTTATCGTAGTAAGCGAGGTTTCCACTGTAAAACATGAAAATATAGGAAGTAAGACTATTCTTTTATTTCCGATAAAATTGCTGTTCATATTTCGTGACACGATTAGATTTCTAGTGAATCGTGTCTCCCGATGTGATTGAAAAGCTAATAAATTTTGAATATCTAAGCATAAAAGGAATCTAATCGATCGAAGGCATTTATATAATTTCAAAATAAAATTCGAAAAAATGTAGGGATTTAAAAATTCAAAACTAAATTATTGAGGAGTTTACTGAATTTTTTTAAACATAAAGTAAGTGGAGTATTTTTTGGAAAGGAGAATCAGGATTTTCAAACACTTGTTATTTGGCTAATTTTACAATGTCTCAGAAATATTCTTCAAATATTTCAATAATGATACAGTGGATTTTTATTTAACAAATCATCGATACAAAATCTATTTCCAAAGGTTACACTTTCTTCGGGGGTTCATTGGCGACCCTACCGGACAGGAGAAAGCTTTGGCAAAGTCTTCGTTGTTCATCATTGCACCATTCACTCGTACACTGCTCAGACTATGACTGTCAGTTACAATTAAATGTTCCGCTCTAGTCGGCGTGAGAACTTCGCAATATTTCTGGAAAAATGCGAAAAAGTTAATTCGCCTTTGACAAAGAGATTATCCATTAGAGCTGTAGAATTATAAGTGTAAAGCTCACATTAGCGTAAGTCAAAAAGAACAATTGTTCGCAGCTGAGCTCAGGAAATTGTGGCAAAGTCTGACAAACTCTTGGATCGTTTTTCCAAGCAGCTTTGAAAGCATTAAAAGCTGCATCTATTCCCATTACGTCCGCGATATCTTCCGAGTAACTCGCCGATGTGTCTTTGACCTGCAAATATTTTTGATTTTACTTTGGAAGATGATAAAAAAAGGAGGAAAATTTACTCTGCTGAATTACCAGTTTCTTTGATCCATAACGTTGTTTTAAATCTTTTTGCGTAAGTTCGCGATACTGATTAATGAAACATTGTGCTCGATTGAAACACTGTTGTTGCACTGGTGCAGGCCACCAAGTAAGCTTCACAAGTTTCCCGTTTTTTTCGTATTCGTGCGTACCTAAAAACAGTTTTGTAAATCATAGGTCGAATCCTGAGGGAGAGAGACAGAGAGAGAGAAAGGAATTTAAGAAACACACCACACTCAGCAATCAGGTGATAAAGCTCGTGACCAACAACCGCTCCGACACCAGCAATATTGTACATTCTATAGTACCATGTAACATATTCTATTATACAATATATACTATTATTATTATTATTATTATTATTATTATTATTGTTAAGATACAAGTGATTTATTTTAATATATTATAATCGTAATATATAGCATCAGATACTAGAACAGTTACTTACGATGGCAATTCTCCGTCAAATACTGGGGAGGTCAACAAAGTGGCATGGAGGTCTATAGAAATGAGTCGTAAAAATTAATGAAAGATTGAAACAGTAAAAAGTATAATAGATAAATAAACGTATATATATATGCGACAGTGCTTACAAAGTCGGTTCTGTTCAATATTAAACGATGCGTTTGGTGTCAAGATGTCATCGGACTGGTCACTATTAACATACATATAAAAAATATAAATATTGAAGTATATCAGATACTTATTTTAAACTTACTCGGCTGGTTGTTCCATCGCTGAATTTCTATACCACGGCGGAAAACCAATCCATTCTATCAGAGTATCCAACTTCCGGTTTATTTCACCTCGCGGCGGACCTTTCAACCAATACGACTTGTCCATTTGTATTTTCATCGATATCTTTAGTCTGTTTATTATGTCGTGGATCTGCGAAGAACCGATAGAACTGTTTAATTATTGTTTATAGTAATATTATTAATGATAAACGATTGCATCTTACTATGCGATTATTCGTCATAGGATATTCTTTCTCAATATAAAGTTGACCTAGGGTTCGTTGATCGGGATAGTTTTGGATACACGATTCCCATCTTTCATATGTTTGCGGTCTTATGTGCTGATTATCCGGCGAAGTAGATAATGTCGTGAGCAATTTGTTCATTGCATCAGTGTAGATTAAGTGTCTCTCGATAAAATGGATTTCCATGTGATACGCTGCCGACGCAAAAAATTCACGAAACAATTAATGCAACGGAAGAAAAAAAGAAAATTTGAAGATTTCAATTTGTGGGATGATTTTTTACCTAAGGTTTCTTCGGATACTCTTCCTAATAAGTTGATCAGTTCGTCGAAGAATTCCTTGTAACGAACGTCCAATATATTGCGCGTTTCTACGACTTGTCTTGGTAGACTTTGCAAGATTATACGTCCCATGCTTTCCCAAGGAATCTAAATAATCATTTTTAATTACTGAATAATTATATCGTTGATAAAAATTGCGAAATAAATATTCCAATTACTTGAAATTCCTGCGAAATATGCAAATACTAACTTTTTGACTGTTTTTTAGATTTGACTTTCTGAAGTTAGAATGCATTTTCTGTATTGTCACTGGGTTAAAGCCGTCGGGAGCCTCTGGAGTGGTTCGATAAATGATCTGTGTTCATAAGAGAAGAGATTTGTAGAGTAGAATGTCAATTATTTATCGAACTAGCAAATAATTTAGAATTAAAAGAATTATATTGATTGAATAAAATTGCAAATTTCATTACACTATTGAATGCCTTTCGGAATTCAAAAACGTTCATAATCCGTTTTTTGATCACAGCGTCTTCGTCCTTGAGCTTCAAACTTTTGATACCGAGAAAAAGGAAATCCATGTAAGCTTTCTCTTCTGCGGGCTGCCAACGACGATTGTGGACAATTGCTCCATAAGCTGATACTGGTTCGAAGAACTGTAATGTAAAATAAAATTCAGCTGTCATCTTCGGAAATTCTGATAAAATTTGATTCCCCTATGTTGAAGCTATGCACATACGATGACTGAGGGAATTATCTCATCCGGTTTATTCGAAGAGACAAGAAAGTCAAAAAACGCTGATTCTCCCGTAAGACTCAAGAACTTGTTATGTATTTCCCATAAAGGTGTGTCCGGATAGCGTCCAACTTTGCTAAGATACGTTACTATCCCCTTTGGTCCCAATAGTGGAATCGTTGCTGGAAAAATTTTACAATGCAATTTTTCTTCCTAATTAAATCTGCTTTCTGTTAATTTTCAAGAAGAGCTTTGAATAAACATTTCGAAGGTTTTTATTACGTATTTTACTGCAGGTATCGAAGACGATCTTCGCTTCAACATAATTTCTGGCGTCGCGTCGAAAGTTGCCCTCTACAAGTAGTTCTAAAAGTTGTGATACAACGAGAATTAGAGCACTTGAATTCGCAAATAAAAGACGAATTATAATATAACGAGATATATATATATATATATATATATATATATATATATATATATATATGTATTCGAAGAGTTACGTGCTTCGGTAGGTAAACAGCGCTTTTTTCACAAGCGTATGTGCGACGTTCCATTCGGTCTTGTACTTTGGAACAGGATTGTTTTTGACCCATCGGCCGCAGGCGAAATCATAGAAACTATCGCACGGCTTCACCGACGGGTTCAAATTTTGAAAATATAACAGACCTGTAATTTTTTCGTAAAAACAAGATAAAGAAGAATTCGATAACTATTAAATGGAGTAATATCAAAAATTTTCATCAGAAGTCAAATATTGTGTTTATAGCACTTCTTCACTCTTTAAACTAATTTTTAATATTGAATATGTATGTACTCAACCTCTTTTCTGGCACGCAGGAGTCTGGCATACTGTCGGCTTTTGTGGTCGATCCCACCCACTGTATGCTGGCGTTAGCATAAGCAGTATCAAATGAAATCTACAAAACTCATTCAGTTATAATAACGTAACAACGATTATAATCGTCGAGACACAATAATTGTTTAGCGAGTTATTATGTATTCAATGTACTTCGAGTTTAACATTTCACGTGTTACACAAGGATTCAATTCGTACGTACTTTATTATCATGCTTCCGAATGACCTGGCGTTTTGCTTAAAATAAAGAGAAAATTTTCAATACATGTGGATTTTATGTAGCAGGAAGTATGTGATAATCTTCATTACGTTGACAATAAAATCTCTCGCGATCACGCTTCGTGATTCGCTCGTAAAATTCAATTCTTACGATCACTTTATTCTTCTTTCGAGGAATGCTATATGTTAACGATAAGTAGCTCGTCGTAAAAGAAGTCCAGCGTGACTTTCGTAAAAGTTGCAACACAAGACTTTGTACTCATGCTCGCTCCATTCCTTTAATTACTGTCACTGTAATTATAACGTTATATTTATTACGACGATGTTAAAAATACACGTTTCGTTCGTTAATACAGTTCATCAAGACTATATATACATACTACATATTCTCCTAACTAATACATGTATAATCTACAAATGCAATAGTAACAAATTTTAACGAAATTCCACTTCATTCTTGTCCCAGAACATATTCCAATAGATAGCTACGTAGTTGGAATTTCAAAAATGGCGGTCTGCGAGCGCGCCTATTACCCATTTAAAACGAGCACTCTGATTGGCCGCAGGAAATCTGTAGAGGGAAAAGTGCGCCACGTTTGAATGCAACTAATTCGAATTCGTAAGTTTTGTGCCCGATCGGTATATCAGACAATTTGATTGTATACTCCGTAAGGTGAACGGTCTATCTGGATTCCAGTTTCAGTGTTTAGCACAGTTTATCAAGTTTACCTACACAAAACTGTTCTTGCTAACCTGTATCTGTAATAGGAAATTACTTTAAATGACAATTTAAAATAAATAGCTAACAATAATCTGTGATTGACAACGCTCGCAGAGGAAAATTAATCTTGATAATGCATTGACACTATGGTTAACTTATTAGAGCAAGTTAAATTTGAATGTCGGTAAGTTTAAAAAACAGGCACATTTTCCATATAATAAACAAAATTTTTCTAAGATGATCACTCAATTAAACTAACTGATGAATCACGATATATAGGGTCAGCTCGGTTCTGAACAAAGATCATCGTTCTTATGGGAAAAAATATATGTTTGACAATTTCCCGGAGACCTGCTGGAACTCTGATGCGGTAAGATTTTCAATTTTAAACAAATTGCCGGATGAATTACAGAATTTTATCTTTACAGGGAACACCACAGTGGGTGACGATTAGTTTCGACAAGGAATGTACTTTATCGAAGTTCGAAATCGAATTTCAAGGGGGTTTCGTCGGTAAGAATTGTCACGTGGAGGCCGGAGAGAATGACAAGGATGCTATTGTCTTGGAATCATTTTATCCAGAGGATATTAATAGTATGCAATCGTTCAAATTGCAAAATTCGGGAAAGGCGAAGGTATTCAAGTTTGTCTTCAATGAAAGTACAGATCTTTTTGGTAGGATAATTATTTATAAAATGTCCCTATATTCTTGATGTTGTATATGGTATATATATATATTATTAAATTCTGCACAATCTTTGTATCGAACATTCCTTGTGCAACGTCTCGTAACTAAGGGCATTTCGATTTCTTACAAAAAGTTTCGAGTATCATACTCGTAATAATTTAACCTTCGCAAAGATTATTATACTATACAATATTTTCCCTCTTTTGTACATTGAATATTGAATATTCAAACGCGAACGATACCAAGTAAATATGTCTCCTAGCAATTTTTAAATACGATTTGCTCAATAAAACAAAATCACGTAAACAAAGACATAGATAACTTTTCATTATTAAACATAACAAAAAAAAAAAATATTACAGGATACGTCGACATTGATTATTCGCAATGAAACATGCTTTTCTTAAATCTCACAGTATAAAATATGTATGATTAATTGTAATGAGAAAAAAATTCACATAATTACAATGATGCCAGTGAGAATTGAATGACTCGATAACTAAAAGTTACTTGATATATCAATTAACAGAAATAGCAGGAGCCAATTGTCGCATGAGTTTGTAACATTCTTGAAGTCGTTTCCGATCTCCTATTCTTTCGAGAGTTTTAGCTGCTTCGGCAAGCATACCAGCCCGTTCTCCAGGTGATGCTAACAATAATGTCGGTAAATGTCTGCAAGCTAAACACAAAGCTACGGCATGTTCCCTTTCCCCGCTATATTGATCTTGCGAGCGATCTTTTCCGCAAATGATAGAAGAACGAGAATTCCTGTGATGCAAGCTGCGATCCAATAGAACTTGTGTCTTCACCGGTGTTGCTCCAGCCATTATACGAGCAGTAGCTTCGTAGACGAATACTCTTGACAAAATTGACTGTAATAATATTCAATTATTTGTTAGACACAAATTGATACAAAAACAAAATTCCAGTGTAAATTTATAATATACATACTGGAATATGTTGACAAAGTTGTCTCAAACATGCGAGATCTCTTTGGAATCCACCCAACAAATTGGTATTTGACTTTGCACTATCGTTCTCCAATTCTTGCCAAATCGTAGTACGCATCTCGAGTAACCAATCGCAAATCCATAATTGCGTTAACTAAACAGACGAATATTACAAATATCAACAGTGTCTTCTATTCGTATAGCTGCTTAGATTCCTATAAAAGTTCTAAATGCAAATGTTACTACTATATGATGCCAATTCCTGCCACAAGAGTTGCACTGTAGAAGTATTGCACAGTTATATTTCATGCAATGCAACTACAATGCACACTTGTAACAGGTAAGCAATAGCATATACAAGTATTATACATATACGCGTGTTATTTCTGTGCATGCAAAATAGTCTACTGATGTGTTGAAAATCAAAATTCCTGGTGAGAATATTACAATATCAACATTGTGATACAGGAGAAATATAATATGTACGGGATCAACTATAGGGATTAATATAGATAGCTTACCATTACATTATGCGAAGATTGTTTGCAGTGATAATAAACCATCGAATGTTCGAGCAGAACACCTGCTTGTTCGATCAGACGCAGAGATGCGGCTTTAGTAGTAGATTTCGCGGCTTGCAACGTGTAAAGTACAACATACGGTAATGGACTGATACTATTATTATTATTGCAAAGTTGATAATTCTTTTCGTATGGGAATTTGCTCCCGACGATGTTCCATGCGTCCGTATCGTCTTCTCCCAATCTCCAAGATGCAGCTACGCACATCACTGCTCCCCACCAGAATCCAATTTCATCCTCGCAATCTATATCGTCAGTGTAAAATACAAGCGATAATTCCATATACAAATCCATAAAGGAGAATCGTTTTAAAAAATTGTGAAGTATATTACTCACGGGCAACAGGAACTTTATCGGTGCAAGAAAATCCAGCGTCAACTCCAGCGGAACTCATGATAATTTGACCATTTTCTAAGATCGGAGCTAAATGCAATTCTCCGGCTGTGCCAGTCAAGAGACGCAAACAGGTTCCAATTAAATGATCTCTGTAAGCGCGAGATGCATAAGACAAAGGATCCGCTTTGCTGTTTTGAGTCGTGAATTCACTGTTTGGCTGTTCTCCGTATTGCCACTTTTGCGATGCTAAGAATCTCGCGCCATCGTCGTTCGTGATCCACTTTAATTTGGAAGGTACGGAGCACGAGGATAGAAGAGCACGTGCTTTTCCCAGATAATATATGTGAACGAAAGGGAAAAGCGATTGTTTGAAACAAAGTGCAGAATTGAGATAGATTTCTGCTAGCAACGATTTCGGCATACTCTCTCCAGCAATCTCCGCATAGTTGATCGCGGATAAAGCGAGATAGAGAGTCCCCTTTTTCGAGCCTTCCGATAAACGAAGACAAAGCACGTGTTGGTATACAATAGCGATTTCCATTGCAGAGATCTCTGATTGTTCGCGAGTTGACTTATCCGTGTACCATCTGTTAACGTATAACACACATTTTCCAAGCCACAATTTATGCAGGATTTGTCTGATAATCTGCCAAGTGGTTCCTAAAAATGCCTCGGTCCGCGAACTAGGATACGGTCGACTGAAATATTGCAAACATTGGTGCAAATCGCGATACGCTTGATTATACTCGCGTTTAGATATATTGAATTCGGCCTGGCGTCTCCATCGATGTAGCTCAAGAAATATTTTGCTATCGGGCGGGAAAATTGGATCGCTGTAAAGCAATAACTTGCAGAGACCTCCGATTAAAAGTATAATGTTTGTTAGCCATAATGCTACGCTACTCCACATTAAACTCTCTGATTCTGATTGATCTGGAAATACATGCGGGAGAAAATTATTAATTGTTGTTTATATTGAAATATGAATTTCTTTGGTGACACATGATTATTTTAAGAGTTTACCTTGGTAATTGAGAATCGTACGGCCGTCCAATTTAGCACTGAGGTAATCCGGATTAAATCGACGAACATTGTTCAGAATAAGACCGAGAGGATTAAATGCTAAGAAAAGAAGCATAAATCCACATAACGTTAATCGGGTGTGATCTCTCAAGCCTGATTTTGTGGAAATGGGAGTCGAATGGCCTAGATTTTGTAATCCATCCGGATCGTCTTTGATCGACGATGGAGACGGTGGTGACAATGGTGCCGGTGCCGGTGATAACGAGGGCTCGCTTGAATCCGACCTCGGTGGCGTTAATTCTCCGCAAACCAATAAATCCCGAAGGTTTTGTCTTTGTGCTGCCATTTTTAATGCCATATTTTCGGCTTTTAATTTTGCATTGGAATTTTGAAGAAACCTGAAGTTTTGATTCTCGTCAAATTTAAGTAAATAGCAATTTTGCGGATAATTATAGAAAAACATATATACCTGATATAATCAATGGTTTTTCCTAAAACTGCAGACTTATTCAATTTGGCATCGACGCCAACGACAATATTTTTAAGCTCAATAATTTTATCATTTATCGAAGTTCTGTAACGTCTTTCAATCGCGTTGTGAGCACTTCTTTTCACTTCTTTCACTCTCGGTACACTCACGTGTGCATTTGTGTTAAGTCTATTGATTTGTACCTTATCGGTATCTAATACAACAGGTATTCCTGCACGGAAACGTTAATATTCTATTTAGTTTCCGAGGAGCGATAAAAAAACATTATTCAAAAATTGAAAAGATCTTGTCGATACTTACCGGTAGCCAAAACTGTTCCATTTCCAGTATTGACCAACGTGTGTATTTGATGTGGTACCGAATTCGAAGTAATGGACTGCGACCCTCTTGAATAAACCACAGATTCTGATTTGATTAATTTCGCTGGTAGCAACAATTGTCTCTGCTGAGCAACAGGCGCAATCGTTACGACCGGTGACTGGACACTAAAGTTGACGTTCTGAGGAATAGCGTACTGCGACGTAAACACTGTTGGCGTTGGTGTGGGTGCTGGTGCTACCGATATTCTTTGCGGTCGATTTTGCACGTTAGCTTGTATCTCTTGCTGTATACAAGGACGTTGCTGAGTATTTTCGGTCAATGGTTGCGTCAACATAACATTTCCATCGGGCATCGGTTTCAAGATGTTTGGATCTTTGAAATCTTGAAATTCCTTGAAGTCTTTCAGCTCGTCGCTTTTATCCAAATTCAAGAGATCGAAGGGTTCGGTATCCATAGGTAAAGGTTCTTCCAATTCGGAGAGCAAACCTTCTTCTCCGAATAAATTTTCATTCTTCAGCAGTTCGTTTTCACAGTTGCTGAGGAGGTCTGTGTATAAACAAAAAATAAATGATAGCAATTGGAAGTGTTTTCAGTGAAAATATGCTAAATATTTTGTTTGCGTGAAAGCGACATATGAGTAAAATTAGAATAATGTTTAATACAATGCATAACCCGTTTTCAGAAGTATGAAAAACCTCCTGAAACAATGTAATAACTTAAACATACCCTCGAGACCAGTGACTTCATTTAAATTGAAGCTGTCATTGGATTGAAAATTCGAGAAGTCATTCTCGTGCGTGGAGGTCCACCCTCCAGGATCTGTCATTATGGTGTAAATCCTTTTACAGCCACAGGATTATTTCCATTAAACAAATATGTTAGTCGTGATATAATAACACGAAGATATGTCAAACGCAATAACTACAAATTACGAATAGTCACCCGACCCTAACAATGACCAATCACAGCCAGCCTAAAGATCGGATGATATTACGTCACGAAGCGTTTCTAAACTTACCAAGAATCGAGCAAAACGAAACCCTCCTTGAAACCCGCCGACTTTCAATAGGCAAGTTTTTCAATTAATTCTCATAAATTGTTATATTTAATCAGATACGTAGTCTTATAGATTATCATACAATTCAATACTAATATAATTTGCTATCTAATTTACATAATTCATAGGAAGAACGAAACCTTTGCTTTTCTCAAGTTTGTTCCCTTAGTTTTTTCCGAACGAATAATGCAGATTTATTATTCAAACCTTTGTACAAGTTGTTTTCAAGCTAGTTATCTAGGCATAAATCAAATAGTATATCTCCTTGAATATATTTATCTTGATATATTCGATATATGTCATGAATCATGATCAAAGATTGAACCAGTACGAATTGAAATTCATTGAGCATACTTACAAGCCATTTTCGATCACTTACAATATTCTGAAAAGATTTTTGTGTCGCTGATTCGTGTAGTACAGATATTATTAAATTAACAAAAATAATAAAATTTCATTCATAACACACCACTTACATTTTTATTATCGAATTGTATTAATAACAGAATAAAAAATATAGGGCGAATTAATTGAATCTCGATTTAAAAAAAGTCACACTGCCACTGTATGCATTCAACAATTTTCCAATGTTTTTAATTATTTCTTTATATTAATATTTACAAATAGCTCTTCCTGACTTAGAAGTAATTTCCCATATTAACGTAGAACTGAATCCTTCTTCCTTGTGTATTTACTCAACAAAATATATTTAAATATTTGCAATAATTGTAACCAGCCCATTTCTTCAGTTTCTCTCACAATTCAAGCGAAAATGAGTCCAATCACATTGTGAACATGACGGATAGGAATGCTTTTAAAGTCTCTTCAGCAATTCGTAACAAGTATCGAATGTACATAAGGAAGGCGGTATTTCTTCTATCTGGCTGACAATGTACAGTGCCTGAGAAATGTGTTTCTTCCTCTTTAATTCCTTCGCTAAAGTTACAGCTTGCTTTTTCGTATTGCTGATCCCACGGTTCACAAAAACGTGTTCTATTATTCGCTCGTAAACGTTGCTTTGAGGCTCGAAACACGCGGTTAAATCTTTCAAGAATAATTCCTCGAAAAATGCTGCTGACAGATTCAAACTCTGAAAAGATTCCTAGAATTAATAATCGCTAAAAAATTGCAAATTATTATTGAAGAGTTTTCATCTTTACCGTTTGATTTTCTTTGATGATGTTCACCGCTTCTTCGTGAAGTTCCGGATCCTCAGAGCTCAGTCTGAGACAAACCGATCTCTTTATTGGGATTGTTTCCCTCATTTCGCTAATATACTGCCTCAATAACTATAACGTAAAATTTTCGATAAGTTTCGACTTTTCTTGAGTTTGAAAACCTTTCTGACAGTAAATGAAAATTGCAAATTCCTACCGAAAGTGGTACTCCTTTAATCAACTCCTTATATTCGCGAAAGAGCTCGCGATCGTAATCGGATGTATTAACTGGTATGTGTTCGTGAACGATTCCAATTAATTTTAAAAGCGGGTGATTATCGATGGTAATATAATCCAAGTTTAAGGTATCAGCTGATCGAAGTAACACATCACGAATCTGATGAATATCTTCAAGACTGCTTATTTTACCAAGAGCTTCGTTTACTGCTTTAGACCGAGTTTCCACAGTCAAATTCTCATAATCGCTTGACAATAAAATATTGTGATTGTCGTTGCACAAAGGACGTCTTGCGTTAAATATGAAACCAGTCGATGCTGGTAGATTATTATCGTTCTCGTTGGACAAATTAGTTTTAGCTTCACTCGATTCACTAATTTCCGATATGTTTACCATACTTGTTGCATTACTATCATAGTTGTAATCTGAATTCTCAAAAGAACATTCTTCCGCATTTTTTTCCTGAACATTGAAGCTATTAGAGCTACTCGAATGATTTTCTTGACAATCATTCGATGAGCTCACATTTTTTATTCCATCTTCACCGATCAAAATTGTCTGCCAATATTTCAATGCTTTTTTCACACTATTGTCTTCGGTCGAAGGCATAATACGTATCATCTTTTTTATCAGATCCAAAGGATCATACAAATATATATCTTTAAAATCAGGATAAATCTGTTTATGTAACTTAAGAGAATAATAATACGCAGCTGTTTGTATCACTAAATCCGTCTGTGGTAAATCTTTGAACATATTCGTTACTTCCTCTGTACAGTCTTCGTTTAAACTTAAGAGATACGTTAAACCCAAGAGCCAATCTTCTTTCAAAGTAAACTTGGCACATTCCAAAAGTACTGGAACAAAGTCAAAGTATTTTTGTTGAACAAATTAATGAGTTATCGTGCTATTTGGTTATTTAACAGGGTTCTAAATCACTTACGGTGATTAATATTGCTGACTGCAGCACCATAGCAAGCCGATTCGCTTAAAAGATTTATTCTCAAGAGCGCCCAGCAACATTTCAATTTAATATTCGATATATCCGGCATCGAGTAGTTGACATATTTCGTGTCAAGATCACTCAATTTGCATTCGCTATGCAAGGATTCATAGAAACACGGGAAACCTTGCAAATCGGTCTTTTCTTTCGATTCATCGCTATTGCGATAGTATTCGTCACCCGTTGACGTATTCGTCAAATTGAATCCTAGTCTGGATGTCCAAAAGCTAGGGCTACTTATGTTCCTTATTAAACCGAACGTAGATTCCTTTACCATAGCTGCAGAACTTTTGACGATATCCGTAGAAGCTTCAAATACCTTTGGCACGAATTCTTTGCTTTCCACTTGAGGCTTTTGAAACAAAAACAAAAAAAAAGAATCTTGTTAATATGTGTTAAATGCTATAATTCTCACAATTATCATCGCGAGTTATCAACAATAATTGTTTACCGTGGTGAGGGCATCGGTAAACTCATCTTCATCATCATCATCAGCGAGATTTTCAAAGCTTTCCTTCGGCATCCAGAGTTCTAAATTTTTATGTATTTGTTGAATTTCTATTAGTTGCACTTGTTGTAGTGCACTTGCTAGGATATCGCTAGGACCGTTGCTTATGGCGAACCATAAGCATTTTCGTCGAATTTTTAGATCCTCGTATTCGTTGCAGTGGCCTAAATTTAAAGCTATAGACCACGCGGGAATGTAACTGTTTTTGATTAGCTGCAAACACGTTGCAGCACATACGTTATAATCTTTTACCTGGAAGCAAAATACAAATTCCAATGAGTAGCAGATTAAAAAGAAAAAAAACTGTGATTAGAAAATGAGTATCGAAAGTTTCTTGGGATATTTTACCTCCAAAGCTTTTTTTGCGATTAATTCCAATACTTTTCCCTCGCGAACTTTGGTCTTATTACCCTCGACTTGTAAGTAATTAGCTAACGTTAACAGTCTTTGGCGACTTTTATAAACGTCGTCACGCTTGTTCAAGCAATCTTCAATTAACTGAAGCCTATCTTGCATTAGTCGAACTTGAAGAGGCAATATATCTATTTTAAATTCATTCAAAATTTGCAAAGCATATATCAACTCGTATTCTTCCTTAATTTTACGATTTTCATCTGTGATAAGTTGAAGACAAGCTCTGTAAAATTCATTCGACATAAATTACACAAATTACATGAATCAATTCTTGGAAATAGCATTGATTAACTCACTTTGCTAACTCCATATTAGGATCCATCAGAGACTTCGAACTGTTAAAGTATTCTTTGCTGGCTGTTAATATCAGATTAACCGCTTTGTCGTAGGAAATTTTCAGTAAAGATTGCGCGTTCTTTTTCGTCTCAATGAGACTCTCGCAATTTCTTATATTCGATTTTGTGCCTGACATTAAGCGTGCTGACACGTAAATCTCAAAACAGATTTCTATATCGACGCATGTAAACATCATTCCTTGCAGTTCGAGCATCTCGCTTAATAAGTGTGACCAAAAATTCTCATCCGGTGGCGGTATTCTATATACATATACGAGTAAAACAAAGGATAAAACAAGATGATACTATTTTTCATCTACGAAGTTTCATTTCGATGTTGAAAATAGCAACTTACATTTTATGTGAACTTCGAGCCATTTGAATCAATAGCAATTTCGCAACCTCAGGATCACTTTTGTTCTTTCTTAAATAGCTTAACGTGATTCTAACGCCATATTCGTTAAAGATTTTTAAACAATTCAATTCTCTTTCGAGCTCTTCGAGAAGAGAGTTTGTTCCACTCGATCTTTTTCCACTGCGATCTTTCGAGATCGAATCCAAAATGCACTTTGCTTTGTGATAGATATCGAGATCGTTACAAGCATAAACACAGTCTAATGCAAGAGCTGCGATATCATCAATTAGCAAAAGTATCTCAGGATCTTGAGTTTGTCGTAAATGCTCGAACAATTTCATTGGTAATTTCAAATCTTCTTTACTCAAATATATTAAATATTCGCTGAACAAATGTTTCGGTAATTCGCCACCCTTGCAGATCAAATAGAATTCTTGCATATAAAATTGAGATTCGATAAAATGATTCAATGGTCATTATTATACGTACCAGATATTGATATCTTCCTTTTATAAAAGGTAGCAGAAATTCTTTAATATTATCAACAAAGGTTTCTTCGGTCGATGTACTCATTAAGAGTTTGATTTTCTCCACATTAGTTAGTTTCTCTAATTGATTCAATGTCAAATCTTCTATTCCGATTTTGTATACGAGATCATCCAAAGCTTCCAAATCCAACAGTAATTCTTCTAGGCCGGTGATATTGTGACTTTTGGCAATTTCGATCAATTGCAAAGCATTGTCCACCATATAACTGTCCTTTTCAATTTCGTAAGCTCTCGATTTGTACCATTGTCTTAACAATTCCAATGATAGTTCTGTGTTTCTAAAGTGACATTTTTCGCAATTTCATTTATCGTGAAAACAGAAAATTTGTATTATAAGAAGAACGTAATAATTGTTTCAAGACAGAATTTACCTATAAGCGTTCAAAGATGGGTCAATTTCATAAAGTTCCTCCCACTTCTCGTTGGAATCTCCATTAACAATATCGTTGAATTCTGCTTTCTCGGACCAATCTTTTTGCCGCAATTCTCGTTGATCCGGTAAAAACAATTGACCATCAACATCACATTCGGGTAAAAGTTTCTCATAGTTGATAGGGTTCAAAGTTTCCGGAAAGAAACTGATTACTGCAAGCCAATGTGGCAGTAAACTTTCACCATAATAGGTGAACATGATTTCGACGCTGCGCCAGTCGCCTTCTTTGGCAAATCTAGATTTATCAAATATTCGATAACACGATATTTCGAAAATTAAGTTAAATTAATCTTTTATTCACAATTAATATCTACGTAATTTCACCTGACAGCATTCTCTACCGGTGAAAGTTGTCGAAAGTCTTCGTAAAAGTTCTTGTCATACTTCGTGGAAGGTTCCAAAATGATTTCATACGTTAATAATTTATCCAAATGATCCAAAAGCTTTCTTCGATATTTAATAAGATCTTTCTGTGCATCGGATAATTTCTTTACGTCGATTTTCTCGAGCAATCGATTAACTTTCTGTACCTATAAATATATCGATTATATATCGTCATTTTACATTGATCATTATCTAGAAATCTATCGTAAATAATAAACTTTTACTAATTGAGAGACAGTGTAAGCCTACCTGTCTTAAACTTACGCTCCCTTCATCGATGTCTTCCCAATCATCATTAAGATTTTCCACGATAAATTTTCCATCGTCACAAACTCCAATTGCTACTAATGTTTCTAAATTTGCTCCTTTCAATCCAAAATTAAGTAATTCTCTGGTTGCTTCGATCGTGTCAGGAACCCGAGTAACGCATTCGTGTAAAACCCATGATCTCTTTGTAACTTTGCTCAAATGTTCGTGGATAGCATTTAGCGATAGTTCGGACTTTCTCCATTGTGTTTGATAAACCAAATCCGTATCTAAATTGTACGTATTCGCTAAGGATAAAGCTTCTTCGTATTCCTGCGATAGTGTTTCATAAAGTGAGTGAGATCTGGTTTAGTCTGGATTCATCCAGTCAGATAGTGTATTTCACTACCTTGTTATCAATTTTTCTTGAATACAATTCTTCGGGTGTTGTGCTTTTTAAACCCAGAATCCTGTATGTTCGGAAAAGTACCTTTGACTTTTTTCTTTTCGGTTGAAATCGCTCGATATCGGTGATTGAATAGAGAGTGCTTTGTATAATATCTGTTGTGTAGTTCAATATCGTTACTGGTTCCAATTCGTCTTCTTCCTTTTCGCTCTCCGACGATAATTCTAAAAGTCAGATTTAAGAACTGTGTTTTTTTTTACCATGTATAAAATTTACTGAAGAATAAAAATATGTACTGGGAAATGCATACCGGATATTTGGCTGTCAATACTCGATTCTCTAGTACGTTTTTTACTTGTCACGTACGTTTCGCAATCGAGGCATAAAAAACCACGATCAGGACCGAGTTCGCAAATCTCTGGCTGGCCAGCTAGAAACTCAGGACTCGAACCTAATAAATTCTTTAGATTTTGTATTGAGCACACCGAAGTGGATCCGGAATATCTTGCGATTATAATAGCCTTAAAAATGGAAGATTCCAATTGTGGTAATTTAAATAAACTTAGATAAATATGTACGTGATATTTCATTGAAGTAAATCATCTTACTTGACTAGACCACCAACCAATATCCAATGGTTGGAATTCCGTTATACCCGATCGAAATTTCTTCGCTTTTGGACAACTCAATGGATTAGGTACATCAAAGTCTGGTTGTTCCAACAACTTCCACTTTTTTTGCAGTATTAAATTTGGCAATCTCCACAGCGATATGGAACCATCCGTGTGTAAACATGCCAGATGTTTACTTTCTGGACAAATCCGAATTTGAAAGATGATAGATTCCGATTTCGAAGCAAGGCCTGGGACAATATTCCAAATAGAGAATCTTGCGTTACTGGTTGTCTCCGCGTCGAAAGTGAAAGACAATTTGCAATATGGATAATCGTTCAAAGGACGCCAAGATGTTAAACCGTTTTCAGAAGCTGTCGACTAAGAACAGTGTTTTTATGCACACACATATCAATTATTTGAAAGAAAATAGCATTCTCATTTATGCAACTTACAGTTTGCTTCCGCGTAAAGGCATTCCCAGCGACATAAAAGAGATGATGTTCTTCGTCGTACGTAACAGCATTAACGCCATTTCTATAAAAGCTTCCAAAAGAAAATTCATAGTTTGCTTCAAATCCATTACCAACCGATATGTGATAGGATTTCATTAGGCCACTGTAGGTGACTAGCAGGAACTCGTAAGACCAAGTATCATTTTTTGATCGTGGCTTCAGAAATATCATTGACGCTATCGCGTCTCCTGCTTCTAAGATATTAGGATTCTGAGATATATTTTTTGGTGTGATATTAAATATATTATTTCCAAGAGCATTATAAAACGAGGTATAGCCGTTGCTCGATGCTAATACTAAGATTGTGCCATCAGGACTCCACAATAGTTTACGCCATTGTGGAAAAGCGTCTTTTGGAGCTGAAATCATCAAGATCAATAAAAGCACAGGATTTGCATTGCAGAATCCAAAAGAAATGATAAAACTAGTCGTACCAGAAGCTTTTCCAACGATCGACGAGTACTCATCTTTAGCTTTTCTTATTTCAATTACATTTTCTTGCAAAAGAGCTAACAACCGTCCGTTATCTGCAATAGCAAACTTCCATGGCAGAGTAAGACCAACTTGTTGCGATATGCTTTCTGGCAAAGAGTACCTGTTGTTCAGATACTTAAGTGCATTTTTAATTGTGCCAGTCGTAGGCAAAATAACAGCATCGTTTTTACATTTCTAAAAGAAACAGATACATGAACCAATAGGTTTGGCATAATTCATCATTAATGTTAGCAGTTAAATATTCTTCAATCTGTTCCAAACTATGTACTCACAATCAATTCAGGTTCCTGCTTACGAATGAAATATTCTAAGAACTCATAGAGTATGGGTCCATTTGGTAATTCACTAGAATTTGTCATTTTCTTTCTATCACTTTAATTCACCACATTTTTGTAAACAAAATCTTGCACTAGCCACTATCGTGTCAACCGGGCCCAAAGGGTTTGTCAGAATTTGCGAAAAACAAGCAGAAACTACGCGTACTGAAGTACCGTAGATCTCCGCTTAAGATTTGAAACGTCGTGTGGCGCAGTTCATCATTTTATTTTTACAATTATAATGTAAAACAATTAAATTTAGATAATGAACATCTAACGTTTAATATTTCAGCTTGTTTTATTCATAATACAACATTAAAAAATGTATATTTAACTCGAACGAAATACGACTTGCGTGTTGGACTATACACGATATATCGAGCATGCGATCATCATGTTGTTAGTTGTTCCGTGATACGCTTGACAAACGTTGTGTATATCTGTGTGTATACGGTCGGTGCCAGTAAAATGGTAAAGTGGTAAAGTGCATTTATACATGCGAAATACATGAACGGTGCACACATGTGAATTTCAAAACACAATTTTCTTCGGTTCGTTCAAGTCGCGATTGTCAACAGTATATCGCGCGATTTTTCTCATATAGTGAGTCTCCTGCTTCGTATTCGAATATAAAATGTCAGATGGCGAGGACGAATTCATGTGTGAGGAGGAAGAGGACTATGGTTTAGTACGTATTTCTTTGATTAGAATTAAAACTGTTTCTTTGTATAACTGGAGCTCCGATTACTTGATAGGTTAGACGTTCGATCTTGGCATTTAGCATGCGATATACTTGAACTATCATGTTCCCTCTGTTATAAAATATTTCTTCTGTGAGTGTATATACTTTTGTCTTATTGTCATCATAAATCTTAATGTTATTGCCATTCAATTTTTCACTTCGATTCGTTTCAACAGTTGGTCGCTTAATTTTCTAGTTTTCAGTCTATTGTCATAGGTTATATCGACCGGGGTTGTGCATTCCAGAATATGTCCTTAATCCTCGTTTCAGGAATATTCTGAGGACTCAAATTCTGAGCCAGACGTTGATCTAGAAAACCAATATTATAATAGTAAAGCCCTAAAGGAAGATGACCCTAAAGCAGCGCTGCAAAGCTTTCAGAAGGTATTGGACCTGGAGGGCGGAGAAAAGGGCGAATGGGGATTCAGAGCGTTAAAACAAATGATAAAGATTCATTTTAAGCTGGTACGTCTTCAATAATCGGTTATATCCAAGAATATTGTGAATCTGATATTCATGCGAGAGTATTTTGCATTGCAGTCAAATTACAACGAAATGATGGTAACTTATAAGCAACTGTTAACGTACATAAAAAGCGCAGTCACGCGAAATCATTCTGAAAAGTCGATAAACTCAATACTCGATTACATCAGTACATCAAAAAATGTGAGTATCACGTCAATTGTCTGTGGTAATTGATTCTATAAATAGAATACAATGATTCTTCTTGATTTCTTTTAATGACAATTCTTTTCCACAGATGGAATTGTTGCAAGACTTTTACGAAACTACATTAGACGCATTGAAAGATGCTAAAAACGATAGGTTGTGGTTTAAAACAAATACAAAGTTGGGAAAATTGTATTTTGATAGGGGAGATTTTAATAGATTAGCCAAGATCTTAAAACAATTACATCAGAGTTGTCAGGTATGTTTCGGACAAATGAACAGCGTATATATATGTATATTATATATATTTCAAGGTGTACAGAAATCAATGTCACTAATTTCTGCACAAATTTCGTAGACTGACGATGGTGAAGATGACCTAAAAAAAGGAACGCAACTGTTAGAAATTTATGCGTTAGAAATTCAAATGTACACAGCTCAAAAAAATAACAAGAAATTGAAAACATTGTACGAACAGAGCTTACACATCAAAAGTGCCATCCCACATCCATTGATCATGGGAGTCATTCGAGGTATACATATCTATGATAGAGATCAATTAAAGTAACGGGAATTATCTTCAGCTTTGCGCTTTTACAGAGTGTGGCGGTAAAATGCACCTAAGGGAAGGAGAGTTCGAAAGAGCGCACACAGATTTTTTTGAAGCTTTTAAAAATTACGATGAATCTGGATCCCCAAGACGGACCACATGCTTAAAGTATTTAGTATTAGCAAATATGTACGTACAAGTTAAAAGTCACATAATTCTACAATGATTTAAAAAAAATAGTCTACAACAATGCGCATTAATTGTTTAATCTTTTACAATATATAAACGTAGGTTAATGAAATCCGGTATCAATCCGTTTGATTCGCAAGAAGCCAAGCCTTATAAGAACGACCCGGAAATCTTGGCAATGACGAATCTAGTTGTTAGTTATCAGAATAATGATATTAATCAGTTTGAGCTAATTCTCAAGCAGAACAGAAATAATATAATGGATGATCCTTTCATACGAGAACACATTGAAGATTTATTACGTAATATACGTACTAAGGTATCACCTATTTACATCCTTTTTTTATATTTGGAAAAATGGATAATATCTCTGTATGTTTTTTTTCTCTATCATTGATTCGTATTTCTCGTAATTTTTAGGTCCTGATAAAGTTAATAAAACCGTACACGAGAATTTATATTCCTTTTATAAGTAAAGAATTGAATATCGATGTGTCGGAAGTCGAAAGCCTTTTAGTGTCGTGCATTTTGGACAGTACTATACGCGGTCGTATCGATCAGGTATTTGTTGCATATGCGCATTGCTAAAAACCAGGGAACAAACTCCAATTGAGTAATCGAATAACAATATATTATTTCCTATTCTAAACAGGTAAACCAGGTTCTGGAATTGGACAAAAAATCAGTGTGCGCAGCACGTTATAACGCTCTCGATAAATGGACGAGGCAGCTGAAATCTCTACATTTAGCCATAGTAAATAAAATGTTTTAAAAAAGACACGGTGCGTGTAATTCTGGTTTACAAGTCAAGCTAACATCACTCTGTATAGTATATCATAAATGCCTGTCTCCGAGTATGTGGAAAATAAACTCTATTGTGATATAATAAACTCCAAATTTTACAAAAAAAAAGCAAGGAAACATGAAATTGAATATTTATTGAACTGTCAAATACGTAATATACCGCAAAACGTATAACTTAGAAATAGCCTGAGTGTAACAACTATCAATCTATTTCGAATTGTACATGAGACGTCAGTTGAAATATCGGAATTTTTACGACTCTGTATAGGATGTTTCGAGTTAAGCCGTGTAAGATAGATAGATGACCCAGCCGTTCGCCCTCACCCTCATCCTTAACGTTTCACTCGCGTATAGTTATGATATATGACGTCGTTGCTAAAAACTGGCAGATATGTTTTCTCGATTCTCACTCTGAGCACAATCACAATTCTTCAAAACGTTCTTGCATCAAACTGGAATCCATAATAATCGATTATCAATAATTAAGTAAATAAAAGTATTGATTTGTTCAATCGGGGGACTGTTTATTCTTATCGCGATTATTTCCTATCAGAATTTCGATTATATAATTTCGAGAATGAAATAATGGTATAAATCAATTGAGAAATAATTCTTCGCGGAGAATTTTCGCACTCGTTGAGGACTATTTCGTAAAAGGGTTAATCGTTTAGAAAAAGGGCTAGAGACGAAGTGTAGAATATATTGCTGTGGAATTAATCCGAGCGTGAAGACAGAGCCTGGATAAAGCGAGATGAGTATATTGGTAAATTGGGAAGTTCTCTCCCTCGGATCATGCTGAATCCACTATATTTAAATTTCGTAATATTTTTCAGGGATCGTGGGTATTATGTGTTACTTGTGGCAGTACCATTGCCATGCTACTTTAAGCCGAGCCACTCCTGCTTTTCCCACACAAATATCCTCCTCGACGTACTTTATTCGCTTTCCCCTATTACTGCTCGTTTTTTCCTGCTGCTCTGTATTATTCGGATGATATATTTATATCTGTAAGTGTTGCTCTGGCAAATGAAACAGAACGAGTTATTCTGTTTTTGTTTTTGTGTTTCACTTGGTCCGAACGAATTTTACTTATCGTACTTCTTTCATATAATGTAAGAATTCAAGGAAACTACAGGTGTAGTTGCTATACTAGGAAAATTTAAATGCAAGTGATGCAGAAAAATGCATCTATTACTATAATAATAGTTATTTAAAGTAGAATTTCCATTTATTAAGTTATATTTTCCTAATAACATTATTGTTCTGCCAGAAGTGATATTCAAATTTACCGCCTTCTGCCATTGTATCGTGTTTTCTATTGGTTTTGCCTACCGCCAATCAGAACGTCAGATTTCAAACCATTCTGTTCTCCCCGCCGCGCTGGCCGCCATGTTGCCTAGCGGCAAGTTTTGTGCGGGAAGTGCTCTGCGTTAGTGCTCCGAAAAATTCGGGATATAAGTGGTAAAAAGTGGTGCTTCGGGTCGCGAGTGGTGTTCAAAGTGTTCTCAAGATCCAGTGGACTGTGTGGATATGGAGTTGAAGGCGGACAACACCGAAAAGGGCAAATATTCACCGATTCCAATATCAGCTTGACGAACGGACCGGCAGCCGCCACTCGGTACATGACGTCTAATACTTCTCATACTTCCCAGCAAGATTTAATGAGGATTTCGCATACAATTCTGTCTCTGCAGCCTCGGTGAGTCCCAAAAAGTACTAATAATCATTTGATGCCTCTGTTATACTCCTGATATCGAGTATCTCTCTCCAATGCGCATTGCGCATGCTCAATTAGAGAGTGACGCAACTCATAACCGCGATGTTTGAATTATTACGAGAATGATGCAATAACATTGCTCTCTCGGTCATCAAATTTTAATCGACTTATCTTAACAATTAAGCCAGGAAAGTATAGTTAAAAAGTTATATATCCGAGAAGATTATAAAAAATAGGACAGTTTAAAAACTGACTATTATTCTTTTAATCGGGTCTTTATATTAAAAAACTCATATATGCATATATTTCATGAATGCTTCGATACTCTTTCATATATATTTTTTCATGCTTCTGAATATTTCGTAATTCGCATTATTCGTCCTTCATTAATGATATTCAAATGGAAGTGTATCGTGTTAGTAGTCGTTTAGCTATCGCCTTAACGGTTTGAGCAACAACCACTATGATAACGCCGTAGCGGCCAGGGCGAAATGAATGCACCGGATATCGCTATTTATGCACTTCGGATATCAGGACCGTAACGAATAACAACCAATATACAACAACCTATATCTATCTTCTCTCGGGCATTGAATCCTAATCCGAAATCATTTTTAGAAACTTTTTAATATCATATTAATTCACGATGAGCATCCTAAAAATGATAATCGACAGATCATAACTTTTATCGTTAATCACCTAAAACAGCTCTAATCGAGAAATAAAGACTATTATTATTATTATTGTAGGGCGTTAGGGGATGGGATTATTTCTAGGTAGAAATGCTAATTGAATTGAGCATGGAAGATGTAGGGGGGCGTTTCCTTACTGCACTTCGGTCGGTCTGTTGAGTCTGTGAGTTTCGACGTTTACAGCTCGCGGGCATCCCTTGCCACCATCAATACCTATTCATCAGGGTCCCCACGAGAGACCGCGCGCTCGGAGGGTGAGGTCTCGCTCTTAATGTGCCCTTGCCAGATTAGCTCTGCTGTTTCGCAGTCGGTCGGTGTTAATTAGACCATACGGAGATTCGACATCTTGGCATTGCATTTGCGTGCAAACATTTTGGCAAATCCTAGTATTTCAACAATGTTCCTACAATTAACGGTATACCGCGTTGTTTCGTAATTATTATCGAATATCTTTTGTACTCTGAGATTCTTTTGGATTCTAACGTATTATATATTCACACGCGTATATGAATATGTATTTCGTTTGAAGCAGGCTACGATTCAGTACGCTTTGAACACTGCAAAACGTAATATCATTTTGACGGATACGTTTTCGTAATAGCAGGATAATTGATACAGGACATAATACGCGTTTGTGGGCCAAAATTATACCACAATCGTATTAGGCTGCCCAGAAATTCCTTCGTTTCAGTGACGTATTGGTATCGACATCGATACCTGGAATTGTGTCACTGACGGCTAGCCCAAAACCAATTGGATTAATTTCGATTAATTTCCAATGAGTTTCTAGCGTTAATCAGCTTAAATTTTCCAAACTAAACTTTCCCTCTAGCAGATTTCATTCGATTCTTTTCAAAACCATTTTCCTTCTCATATTACATTCTTTGACAGTTTCTTTGACAAACTTAATTCCTAAAAGACTGGAACTTTTTGTTATGTAAACGAATGGGGTAAATATTATTAAGAATATTGGAGAGAAAGTTTGAAATATTTGGTTGTGTCGAGTGGTTGATTGACAATGAGAAGGTAGAACGGGCTTGAAATTCGTGTGACGAAGATCCAAGGGATGTTACCGGTAGGTGAACGGCTGTCGTCGCCACTCGGGAGGCTCGATGGCTCGTCCTTGTCGGCCTCGTTTGGGGTGCGTGCGGAGGCCGCATCTCTCAGGGGGAGTAAGCTGTCCGAGAATGGTGAAACCAGTTTCGGGGAAACTGCCCGGGCTACGATACCGCACGATAGCTGTCCTGGGTACGGAAGAGTACACTGTGGAAGCGAGGTCGACCTACATTTCGTCCCCCTGGAGTTTAAGTTGCAACGGGACGAAACCACCTTCGTTCTTGTCGAAAGGATGCCACCTCTGAACTACGACACCTGCATGGCCTAAAATAAATCTTTCGATCTTCCAAACTTAAACATTTCGTAGAAATCGAAGTTTTGGGTACAATTTCTTAAAGAAATTGCGAATAATGATTCGGTTATAATAATGATTTAATTAAATGAATTTCGTAAAATTAGAATATCCCTTTAAATATTCTATTATCTAGTGCATTTATTTAAATAAAAAATATCGTTTTTGTGCATTTAGTGGGGCCAGACGACATTATTTGCCTCGTTGACTGCTTTTCTGAGAAATCAAATTATCGTAGCACACATGACAAAACACTCAATTCTCCCATGCTTTCAATTCTACTTCCCCGGCAAAACATCCCTGTTCCATCGCGACCATCGCTTGCCGACTGAATTAATTACTTAATTAAACTACCGTCGGCTGATTATGCACTTACCGCTTCTCTAATTCTCCCCTATCCTTCTATCCCTCATCCTCGTGCCGTGGGTGCCGCCAGGTACATTCGAGTACCGTCACGTCCTGCCAAGTGTACAATCATCAGGTGTTACAATAGAATATCAATTTATATTATATACATACCTTGAAAGAATCGAGGGATAATAAATTATTAAGTACAATTTTTTTTATTACAATATTATAAAATCTATTATAAAATAGTACATGAGTGAATTAAATTGAATTCGTAGAAGTAACTTTGTTTACTTTTAGTAATTCTCATATTAATTCCGTGTGTCGCACTGATTCAAGCTGATACGTTATGTATCAAAGATAGTTCGTTGGGTACGTGTATGATTCGAAGGCAAGGATGATCATGTATTACACTGTGCGGTGGGTCGTCCCGCTTGCTAAAAATGCAGGCTCAGTTATATATTTATAACTTTATGTCTTGCCGGGGTGTTATATCTACGATCCGAGCAGTAAGATATCCTCCCTGTAACAGATATAAGTCGTGAGGTCGCACATGTCTGGCATACACGTAGCCTTTTCTCGCTACTCGCTACAGTGCCCCTAAGGCTTCGACTACCGAGCGACCGGTTTCTCTGCTTAATATTGCACCGTATTACTCGGGTCTTTCGATCGTTTCCCTTCGACCCAACCATCCCCTACTATCCTCCCCAAATCACATATCGGTTGATGGTTTTCTACGTTAATTCGGATTTAGTTTGATGTATCATCAAAGTTATTACCATAAACTGCAATTAATCCTTTCGTATCTCAAGTTTCTTCGATAAAACAATATTATCATCAACCGCAGAATTTTTTAGATTTCTGTACTCTTGAAATGCACTTTTCGTTTAAAGTCGTGTACGATTCGGAAAGTTAAGAATATATCTTTCGAAGTGTTTGATCATTACTGCGGTTGCAAGTGACATATGCCAAGTGACGTGTGCATATATTTTCGAAGGAAAGTGCTAGCGTCAGATCCTCTCGGTGGGCGATGTCGCAGTAACGCGTTGGTTGCGAGAGGAAAAGACGAAATGTATTTGGCACAATCTCACGCTATCCTTTTGCCAATGCCAACCACAAAAATCTGTCCACTCTGTACTTATCTTATGGACATAAATCGCCAGGGAATATCGATAGGAATGTTACATTTATGACAGATATTACTAACAAATCGAATCTGCAATATTGTTGTTATTTATTGATCATCGTTGGTACAATAGGAAAATACGATATAGATTAAATGGAGGAAAAAAAAATTTATGACAGACAAGGTGATAGTAGCGAACAATGTTCTAACTGCCGATTGGCTGCACACGGCTCGTGGCTTGTGTGGCTCGTGGTTACAGTAGCTTGCGAAAACGTAGGGTGTCGTACTATGTGCTACGCTGTTTGCCTATCCAGCCTACAACGTCGAGTTATTACTCCATAACCCGTTGCTTTTACAGGCTCGCTGCGATCCTAGTCCACCGTGCACACGGTTTGCAACAACACCCGGTACCCCCGGTGTACGATAAACGCTGGTTGTTTTGTCGCAATTCAAGTATTACGGAAAATTTCACCTTATAACTAATTTCTATAGAATATCAAACAATAATGTAAAATTTATCGCCTAGACGTGGACTGTCAGAAATTGTTTATAAAAATTGGAAATATTAATTTCCTTATGGAGTTTTAACATTGCAATGACAAGAGTTACTTCTGTCTCCAACATTGTAGATACAAGGTGTATCTTCGTATACTTGTCTCTTGATATATCACAGAATTCTAATTTTAAATTATTACTTAAATTTTCCTCAGTTCAATTTAGATTATTTAAAAAAACATTTATTAGAAGTTCAAAGATCGAAGTTCTACGCTAGATGTATTTATATTGTCAATTCGTAAGGTAGAGAGTGTATGTCGAAGTGCTGACTTTGATAATAGTACTAATGATAGAAGGCTAATTCCAGTATATTGTGGTTTAAAACGTAGGCGTCGAAATAGATAACTCGAAACGCAAGCCTGCATGCCGTATGTTTCTCGGAGCACTCTCCTTAAGCGGTTACGTGTTCGCGGTCCTCAATCGGCCAATCGTACTTGCCCGCTGATCTACTAGCTGACTATGATGCTACGGATCGATCCACTAGCTCTATAATCGAGAGGTTTTATACTCGAGCGGCTGATAGGCTTGTTAGAGAATTAGGCTCTCTATAATACTACTCGATTGATTTGTTTCGAATTTGTGGCGCGAATTGACAGAAACTTTTTACGTCGTCAGGATTTGAAGTGTTTGATATTTAATCGGGAAATCGAATCTGATCGAATTTAAGACTAAATATAGCTTGTAACAAAATCGGAATGTTATGACTCATAATTTATGAGTAATGAATAGAGTTTAGTAATTGGGAGGAGTAAGATTCGATTCTGCTAGAGCCAAGTAGAACCGAGCATTCTAGATAGCGATGTACCTCACGTTTCAGTTCTGGATTACGTTTATACTCTTGTGCACGCGGATGGGACTGGAAATGGGGGTGGGAATGGCAATGGTGGTGCGCCCAGGGGGCCGATGCGCCAATACGTGCCTATAATCTTCCTGGGCGTCGTCTCCTTCACTCACGCAGTTTCGCATACTGCTGCATTGCCTATCTTCTCCACGTCCTTACTATACATGTACATAGCATATGCTTTCAATATTTTCCTGACTTCTTCAAGTATACTTCTATGTGCATGGCGTTAATTATCCAAATTAGATGGAACACAACTTAACTTGCATAACAAGTGAGAATTCAGAAATTGAAGAGATGAATATAAAAAATGAGAATTTGGGGAAAATAGCTTTTTTATGGGTATATTTAAAAATTGAGTAAAATATGATAATTTGTCTGGTGAATTAATAGTTATTTAACAGGGATGATTTCACAGTTTACTATTAGCAATGCTAGAAGTGAAAAATCGTGAGACATTTCAATTTTTTCCTGATTTCTCGGAGCAGGTTGTAAATCATTGACATACTATCTCCGCTTTTGCGATTTTTAAACGGTGGGATTACAAGTGTCTTCTCATTTCTGGTGTACCGACTAAGCACCAGAAATGAGAAGACTCTCGAAAGCGCAGCAACGGGAGAGAAGCAGGAAATTCGCGAGAGCGTTTTTCCTCTGCCCCTTCCAATTTCTGTCTGCTAGTCTACTTACATAGATATCTCCTTTGCTCTTGTCTCATCTCAGAGCTGTGCACATATCCTTCTCGACGTCCTTCTGCCGCGCCAATGCCGAGAATATCTCTCGCCAGTTTTTCTTACTGCATCATAGTCTGACCCGATTCTCATGGATTTCCACGTTCTTCCCACCTTTAGCATCTCGTACCAACATATTTATAGTTTTCATTATATCTCTGCTTCTGATTTCACTAAACAGCAACTTTAAGAATTCCTCACTATTCACCAATCACTCACTTATTTTGACAAAAATCCAAGATTTATCGATGTCAAATCAATCAGTTTATATTCGACGCAAAGAAAAAAAACTTGACACGATAGTATCGAAGTACGATAAAACAAGAATTATACCAGCATATCCTCGAAGAGAGCTCCAATGGTGCGAGATGAAAGTTCAGATCCGCCAACGGAGAAAAGTAGATCGCAGGGCGCCACCTCTGCTCGCCTTTCATCTCGCTTCTCTTTTAGAAAAAAACGAGTGAGGAAAAATCCTGTTTTCTCGTGTTCTTGGCCTCCGAAAGGTCCGAAAAAGAGGGTTCGCAATATAGTTCCAAGTGGCGGTGCGACGTTCTCACAGGTCTCTCCTTGCTTCACCACGTTCACCGTGTGCCCTCTACACCCCCGTAAAGGGTGTGATTTACGAGGAAGGCTTAGCGCAGACCCTCTGGTTTGTTTTTATCAATACTTAATTCGCAATTTACATCCGTTTAAATATTCATACCGCCACGGAAACCTGGGGCTTTTGGCCCTCCGCATACCTATTCGAGAGTCTGGGGGCTCTTATTCGCGGCTCTTCCAGCTTGGTGATCCCTTTTTTCTCTCTTCCGAACTCTACCATCGCCTGACTATTCTTTTTTCTTGGACAATACGACACGGGAACCGCAGCGAAAGCCTCGGTCGTTTCGAATGACTCTGCAGTCGAAACCTTCCACGCGTTTAATTTTCAAATCCTTCCTGATCAATCCACTTGGAGCTTTCGTGTCATCCCTGACCTATTCTTCTTCTCTTTTTTTTTGACTACCACAAGTTGGTAAATAAAGTAATTGCACTGGTAGGCTTTTTCTATTCGCTGTTTTTGATCTTGAGCTTTCGTATTTTTGAGTATCTCTGTGCTAATTGGATGTTAAATAATTGTGAGAGCTGTGGTGAAAAAGGGAAGTGGGGTGCGTGGAGTTACAGATCAGTCAGCAAGACAGCGAAGCCACGCGTAATTTCATTTAATTGTCACGCAACTACGGTTTTATTAATTAGTAAAATTAGCTACGAGCGCACGCTTGGCTTCTCTGGTTTGCTAATCGGGCTCCGTTAATTTAATTTGCAGGTTCTGCACCGGGCCTTTGCCGCGTTGCTCATCTTCTAATTGCAACCAGGTTGTAGTTTTCGACTGTGATTAATTATTTTCAACAATTTACACCATTCTGGGAGTCGCGCGATCGTGAAACACAGCATATGTACATGTCGCAAGCGGTTAGACTAGTTAACGTGTGTTATCTGGATTCGCGTTTGAACTTTCAAACAGAACTTTGCTTCTTGTAATTTACTCATTTACACATTTTGTCTTGTGAAAATTTATAACAGTTGATATTTTGTATTAAAAAGTTGAAAAAAGTATACTTTTATAACGGATAATAGGAAAGTTATAGATCGCTATTTGCGAGAAACTGTTGACGACAGACGGAATATACGAAATTCTGTGTTGGTTGTATTAAAGTTGGTAGCAACATGCAAACTCTTGAGCATAAACCAGCTCGATCAGGATTATTGCTAAAGCGGCCGCTTTACGAATACATCTTGTTGAATGTCGATCTTCCATTATTTGCGAGAGCTGGTTTGTCCAGTGTTGGTGACGCTGCATTTCAAGTCCCAGCTTAATTGCTAATGGCAACTAACTAAATTTCACGTTACCGCTATTCCATGACTGCGAATGTGAGCGCAATTATTTGCGGTGTAATAGTTGACCGCGTGCTTTGATGGTAGGTGTTTGTGTTGCTCGCGGCTTACTATAGCAAACTGAAGTCAGTCGGAGGCTACTTGCGAGCCAACAGCAGTTTCTAACGCTATAATCCTTGTCGTTTCCATTTCGCAACATACTTTGCCTGTCGACTCGTTCTACCTCGAAATTCTCTCTTCCAAAAACTATTATTATTTTTCCTAGTTCGTGCAACATAATTTACCTGCTAAAATGCAGTAACTTGATTTGTTAATTTGGACGAGAAATTGGGATTGAATATGAAGGATAAGGAAAGGTTTTAGTCGATTTGAGACACCGATTGAACTCGATATAGAAGTTCACCTGCAAGAAAAAATCGGAAACCTTTGTCCCTTCGTAGAAGAACATTGTATAAAGAGTATTCAGGAGTTCTGATATAACTCGAGTTTGTACCGAGGAGTACTAAAACTCCTTTATTTCGGGATAGCAAACCGGGTAGGGTCTCGACAGAGCCGCCATCTGTCAAGCTTCTCACGCTTTTAGTCGCCGCCACTGATGCTGCCAGCTAGACCGACGATAAGCTGATAATTGAGCTTTTGAATAATTCCTCCTATTTAATCCCGGTTTAATAAAGCCCCGCGTTTCAAAATGCTCGTGAATTTCATTAGGGGCTACTTGAAACCGGTGCGCGCGACATTAATCTGTACAATTTAGCCCAATGTTGCGTTCCCATGTGGGGATTCGACTGCGTAGTCCCTCTGCCTCTCGCTTTCGTTTCTTCTCTTCTTTCTGCCTTGGCTGCCGGCGACATTTTTTAGCAGGAGGAAAAAAAGTCAAGGAGCAGAGTCTGACGGTGAGGGAAGATGGGTAGCTTCGAGTACAATGCTATCCATTATGTCAGGACGACTTCGAGCCAGACTAGAACCGCTTTTATTATCCACACGGATGTCACCGTTCAATTAATATAATCGTCCTAAAATACGAGACCTTTTGCATTGGGTTTTTGTAATCCGAACAAATCAAATTACCATTTTCAAATTACATAAAAAATGACCTCGCCTAATTAACAATGTGTGTTGAATCCATATTGAAACTCTTATATTAAATCGACATGGTACAAAACAAAGCAATATTTTCAATATTGTAGTGTTCTGGTGTTAAAATCCGTTGGTATAGTCGCTTGGGCATAAAGAGAAGTTTAGTGATTGCGAAGGCCAATACTATATCCCCTGGGGTGAGCAAACTTTCGCAATGCTGTGTTGGCCGTATGAAATACAAGTGTAATATTTGTCTGGTAGCTGAGATTGGTTTAGGACGGTTGCATCGGTTGTACGATAGGACTAATACTCAACCAGTGATGCTGGGTCGAGTTCTTGACCAGTACTCGACTAGTACTCGGCCAACGCGGTGCCGTTGTTTCCCATTGTGTAGCTAATTACATCGGGGATCCAGGGACCGCGTATAGCTGCACCGAAATTAACTAATCTACCGATGAAAGAACCCGCTGCACTAAATGCTTCGTCGCATATCGCTAGGAGCCAGAGCTTTCAGCTCGAAAATAGCCAAACCCGCGGCGCAATCGGATGACTGAAGGTATCCGTTGAATCTTTGCCTCGAATCCGGTTGAAGGTAATTGTTTAGAAAGACGACTCACGACGGATTTCAATGATTTTTACATACAGGGTGAGTCAGTGACCTTGCACCAAACTGAAACCACGTATTTTAGGGGTCAATAGAAGCCTAAAAGTCCGGGAACACAAAGTTGAAATCTCAACCCTTTCGGAATTACAGGGGGTTGAAATTTCGAGATTTGTATGTTGTAAAGTTCGCTCTTCTGATCATTTCTATATATAGAATATGTGTGTAGGGGTAACGTATAGAAAGAAAGATACAAGCGATCAAGTCAAACAATATTTCTTTAAAGTAGAAAAAAATGTTTATAAGTTTTGAATAAAGACTCTTCATGATTTGTTTATGATGAGAAGAATTTGAATAGAGGATTGAAATAGGAAAATCTCGCTGACCGTGGAACATAGTGTTGCGAACGCCTTTAGACAATCGCCCGCAGCTTCTCAACTGGGCAACTTCGCAACTGCTACCAATTGAAAACAATATTGTCTTGGCAATAAGCTCGGCTAGAGGCAAGGATCTCGCCCCTCCGGTAGAACAAGGTAAACACGCGGAGAACCGTAGACTACAGAGAACTTTTGCGATGGTATTCGCAAGTATGTTAACCGTGATTATTGATACAAACGAATGAATAGGAAAGTTTCTGAAAATAATTTATTCAATATTGTTAGATAAAATTATTCCTTAATATTTCACGATGCTAAAATCTTTAATCAACAATATCACTGTTACAATGTGCGTACTGAAAGTCGAGGAATCCTCGTTTGAACCTCTCCATTGGAATTGGTTGGAGGAAAATGGTAGTGAAATGGTAGAGAGAAATTGAAGCGAAAGCGCATTTAGCTTTCTCTCGTTGCACTAGTAGGCAGTTAAATTCAAACGGTGAGTGTTGGGGGCGGTTCAAAGAAAAGTGGAATTAAACTCGAAATGAGTATTTCTTTATGGTAGGCCTTCAATTTAGCCGACTGAGAGCATCGAGTAACTCTCTATACTGAACATCATTCATCTGTATATTCACGTATACATATACTTTCTTCGTTATACATTTCTTTACATTCTCCAATTCGATAGGAATCGATTTATTTCTCCCGAATCCGCGAATTAATTCATCAACGAAAACTGTTTTTCTCCTGAACTCTGGTTTTTTTCCCTAGCGAGAAATGAGCAAGAGGGCAGATGACGTATTTTGCGGGTAATCTTGCGGATTTGCATATATGCCGGTTTTTACTTTGATATATTAGATAGTTAGCGGAGATTACGGTGCAGCAGATTACGTTTGTGTTAGACTATTAATCATGTTAGCGTATTATACTAGCGAGTTTTATTATTTCCCGACTAGTGCTCCTTTGTAGAGTCATACTCGCTCGGTTAGAAGCATTTAATCCTCACAGGGCTAAACCTTTGCTCATTAACAAAATTCAACATTTCTTCTCACATTTATCCTGTTGAATGTCACTTGTATTTCTCAATTTATACACAAAGTATAATTCAATCTTTTGCGAATCTTCTTAAATATAATAAATATAAATAAAACAATGAAATCTCATTTCAATAAAAGATTCGTTTAGAATTTGGTTGTTTCATATTTAACAACCAAATAGATAAGGACAAAGGTTCTCTCGTCAATTTGTTATTTGTAATATCGAAATTGACCGCAGTTCGGTAATGACTTCAGTTATCGGTAGTTATCACACGTGGCAAGCTATTTTCGTACTGCTATCCGGATAGTTATTAACCAGGTTACGCAGAGTTCGGTAGTTTTGCAGTAGCGTCCACCGCCACGGTGTGTGGTGTATGCTGGTCGATTTGGTGGGAGGGAGGCGATGGGTGGAACTCGAACCTCCGAGGCGCAATTAAGCGTAGCGCGGGGGCCTCGTGACGCCAATTAATCAGGTGCGTTATCCGCACTACACATCCGTGGCCATTTCCACGTGGACTTAGCGTACATTTTAATCGGGACAATTAATATCGACTCTGGCACGAGGTTGCTAATTGGAAGCGACACTATGAACACCCGGGTTCACTGGACCGCTACAGAAAGTGATGAACCGATAATGGAGTTGATATCGAGTTAGCGGATGGATCCTCTCGGACTTCCGCATCGGTGTCTTTGAGTTCGAATCATGAATATCGAGAAACTATTTCTTACTTTGTTTGAAAAGTATTGACGAATTTCAAAGTTACGAATTCATCGAGCTTAATTCCAAAAGTTGCATATTGATTTGTAATTGTTTAATAATTTTTCAAGAAACAAAGAGTTAGATTTACCAGATCGATTAAAGAGTATTCCTTATGTACGAACCGAAACATATGTGACATTGTGTCGCGATCGTTGAAACTAGTCAGTTTATGCGAAGTTCATGAGTTGGTAACGCGCATGTACACTGTGCAACGGATGTACACCTTAGCACACATCATATAAATAGGATATACATGGTAATTACGCACGCACGCGTTTCTGTATTGGCTGTCAGAGCCAGTTACCGAGAGATGATTCTAGGAGCCACAGGCCACCACACGAGCTATGGTCAGAAGCTACGGGGCCAGGGTGGTTGTTAGGGGGCCTAATATATACCTATGGCATAGTATCAAAGAGAATTCCAGACTTACTGCTACACAGTTGACGTTAGCCAACTGTTGGCATGATTAAAGTGTCATTGTATTGTGTTGCTCTTGGACTCATCCCTTTACTCTACTGGACTGCGTTCTGCTGCGCTCTACTGCGCTGCTTCGCTTTTGATCGTTGCCTTTATGCGTGTACGCATACGCATTGCGGAACCACCCGAACTGGTTTGAATATGTATCGCGAGGATGGATGGTAGTAGATCTTGTCGAATGCTCGTCAATCTTCAACGCCCTTTCATAAAGATGCTTTTGCTTTCCTATACTCGCCTTTCGCTCTTCTACTTGCTACTCTCTTTTATTCAGTCCTATCGAGTCACACTGAAAAATCCTATCGTAGTATGTAGTCAGTAAAAGTACTTCGAGAATTAGTACCGAAGTTAATACCGATTTATTAATTCCATTAAGGTTAAAGTTTCTTCGAAATTCTCTTATCGATTTATTTATTTCGTCAGAGTGGTAGAAAATCTCAAGCGAAAATCAGCAAGAAAATTTCGTCATTCTATCAGCGTGCAGCATTTACGAGGGGATCTGGGACTCCAGGAATGTTAAAATACATTTTTTATAAAGGCTAGACTAGTAGCGGGGTCAATGCATTTGTAGTAACATTGGCTCACTCGAAACCTGATGTAGCCCTTAATCGAGAGCTCACGTAGGAATAATTGATACCCCAGACCCTTGAGGTGTGATCTACTATCAAACGAAAAATTGAAGATTGAAGATTGAACTCGACTGGGCGAAGAACGATTTTTCTTCGAAAACAGCTTCCTGCTGTCACACGCCGCTCTATTTCATCGGATGAAAATTCTAGCTCGATTCGGGAGCATATGCTACACGCACGCGTACACATTTGAATCGGAAATACTCCGGTGAATTGTGTTTTAAGACTTTTCTAGATTTGTGATATACTGTTCCGTCTCCTTGCATAAGAACTCGCGATGGAAGTTCACGGTATATTGTAGAACCAATGCCTCGTTCGTGCTTTGGAATCGAAATTACGTAGAAGCCGATCGGAAATAAAGAAATATGTATAATAGTAAACGATTGGAAAATCGACAGTGAAAAATTTGCAAGAAAATCGATCGATTGAATTAAAAATTTGTGAATCATTTCGAATCAATGGCAATCGTCAGTAGGAAATAATTTCGATGCGTCTTTCTCTCGACAGCTGTATCGTGATTTACCATTCTCTCTCTTCCTGGGATTCTCGCGGTAATTACTTTTTGGTAGGGGTTTTTACCATGAATTTGTCGATGCGGAAAATTGGTCGGTTCTTGCTGTTCTAGTAATTCTCAGTTGGCTCACAACTCTCGCACGGTCTGTATTTCTCTACTGGAGTGAATTGTGAAGGCCAAATACCGCATAACTTAACGTCGCGAAGCTTTACTTCCGAGCAGGAAACATTAAAAGATCTTTGTTGAAATATTTAATAAACTCAATTCACTTTTAGTTAGATATATTTTCGCGATGACTTATTTCGGTGTTTTGCGTGTTATTCGACGGAAAAGCATGTGAATAAAATTCCGTAAGAGAGATACGAATATCGAATGAAAAAAAGAGAGAGAAAAAGTAGAAGCAAAAACAGAAGCAAAAGCAAGAACAGCGAGAGTTAGAAGTCGAGCGGAAGAAAGAAGAGCATGGGGGAGTGTATGGGAGTTTCGAAGCATTTCAAAGGAGATGGATTCAGCATTCACCAAAGGAGAGAAAGCTTGCCAGAGGTGCACCTTACATCCCTCGGTTATGAATATGTTATCAGGGTATCTTTTGGCGGGTTTCACTCGACCCGGTCACGTATCGACAAATTTTTTATTGCTATTTATCCGGCCGATCGGGAACCGCGAAAAACCCTGAGTAACTCACTCGAAAAGTATGATACGTGTACCTATAGGTATCTATGACTTTTCTTGCTACTCAAGAGATTTATCATACCATTTATCTTCGGGAAATCTGCCGAAATTATTCCACAATTCCTTTATTCTATTATTCCTAAAGAAATGGAAATTATGAAAATATCTTATAATACGATTTTTGCTTCTTTTAATCTTTTCGAAACATAATAATGTTGGGATTCTCTATTTGATGCACAGTTTTTGCATTAAAATTATCCAGCAATGTTATATCGAAGATAATTTGTAGATGAAATTGCATGCGGAATTCAAAAAAGTCCGTGACATTACGTTGTTTGTTTATTCTTTGAATATTCATTTCTTGCGCAACTCGAGTACGATGCGCATGACAGTTGTTTCCTGTAGTGCTTTTAATTTTTTCGGGTGAAAATGGATGAAGCGTTTAGTCTATGATATTGTCGCTGTAATTGAAGCGGACGTACAGTAGATCACTCGAAAATAATTGAAAACCTTTGAACCACTGTGTTTCACTTTTCCAATATTGTATAAAAAGCTTCTCCGTTATACATATATCTAGTTGCCAAACGTGAGTGTGCTGAATGCGAGTTTTTGCATTACCAGTATTTCTGGTTAAAAAATAATAACAGCAAAAAATTACTTTTTATTTGACGAGCATCGATATAGAGTCCTTGGCATTAAACACAAATAATTGCTAGTAAAACTCGCGAGTATTAGCTACGTTTTAATTGGGTTTTTTTGGCACGAGAAATTGCGAAGATTTAATTAGAAAAAACTTTGTTTCATCTATGGAGAGATTCTAATATTTTTTGCAAGTGATTTTTTTTTTAAATAATCAACGTCGATTCGTGACCGGTTTTCCGCAAAGCGCTTTTTCAATGCTTCTTTTAAATTGATTACCAGTGTTCGAATTTTTTGGGTCGAATTTGTCCCATAAATTTTCGGTGGAATTGAAGTCAGGAGTTTCTGACGCCCGATGTAGAACAGTGGAACAATTGCATAACAAAAATTCTTGCACAATTCGTGCTTTCGATAGTTGTTCCAATAAAATTTTAATTCTCACATTCTATCAGTTCCAATGTTAATATCAAATTGTTTAACGTTATCCATTAATTCCAGTGAAAAATATTAGTTTCGATAAATACTAAATTCGTGTGAGAATATTTTTCTAATCGATATGTCATGGGAAAGTAGGAGAACAATGAAGATGAGTGACTTTTTAATTGCAATCGAGTCAAGTGGGGGATTATTAATCGAATATAATAATTCTTGGTATAGAAACTCTGTTATTGACATTGTCCGTCGGTGGAGAACTAGAATAGAATTCTCGTTCTCGTAGCTCTCTCTATATAGCAATTCACTTTCCGCGCATGGTATCCGACAACGTTTCATCGAATGTGTCGCGACAAAAATGCATGAAAAGTGAGCCAGTCGTCTCACAAGACTGCGTTGCGTTGGATATGGATATTTTCCCGTTGCGGTTGGCTACTCGTTCCATTGATATCCAACCTAAGTGATATCAGTCTGTTTTCCTGCTACTTCTTCCACGGTGTTTGCTTTCTCAACACTATCGCTCTTGCACCTGTGTATTCTCTTCTTTTCGAAGGAAAAATATAAAAATGAACTTTTTCGATAACAAGAGTAATTGCCTCGATAAATTCACTGATAGTTTCAATTTAATATACACTGTAAATATCAATATTCAATTCAATAATTATATAATTATAAAAATTATACAATAATAGAAATTTTTGCAATTAGTTGGAAATTTTGCTGAATAATGAACGGCTTCGAGAGCAGGATGGAAATAAGCCGTTGAAGCAGCAGTAGTTCTTCTACCAGGCTCTTGCGGAATGTATCTGTTATTGACAGGTCTCGCCGAAGAAGAAAAAATATTTTCGCGCTCTTCCCGCAAGTTTTTACGCTTCGCATCGACGCATCAAACGCAGGTGCGCCAAGAAGTGCACTCCTCGATATGATTTGTCGTGGCGCGGCAGAGTGCAGTTGCATCGTCACCGAAAAGCCTCTTGACTGCTCGAGGCGAGTGTGTTGAAATATATTTACACTTATATACTGGACGTTCGCATAGTTACATAACGTAAAAAATGGATGCATTATATTAGATATCGAAAATATCTTTAATAATGACTTTTATTCTTCAATTGTCTCTTTTTAGAAAAGTGTTCAAAATTATTATTCTTTAAATTCCTATATTGTTCTCCATTTATTTCTCTCTAAAATACCGAAATTGGGATTAGTAGAGCAGTTTTAATTAGAAGCTTGTAGTACAGTGACCCTACGATAAAGTATCATTCCAGGAAATCAAATCATTTTTCTCAGTGAGCAACTCGTAACGGTGAATAATGGGGTAAAGTACTTGGCGTGGGATATCGTACGTTTCGTTTAAGAGAGTTGTACGATTAGAACTCGAGAGGAACCGAGTAAACCTAGTTTGCGGTAGTAGCAATGTAACCTCGAGTACGGTTCCACATTTTGAGTCATTACCAAAAGCAGTGGGCGAAACCACGAGTAAAGTACTATTCGTTTCCATTAAATCCACGAAGGTATGATCGCCTCGAGAGAATCGTTACGACTCACGAGTTCCATGTATCTGGCAAATTAAGTCGTTATACTGTCAAGTGACCTGCAGAGCTCCTGTTCTCCTTCTGGTTATGCCAGAGGCAGTTACCACTCCTCGAAAGTCCAGAAAATAGTAGCTTTAATATCCACATGCTATAGCAGCCTGCTATCGGCTTCTAAGATCCTCTCGTTTCAACGAGAAGTAATAAAGGATTCGTTTCGCTAACATACTTTTCAACAGTTTTTTTTCTTCCTTTTTCTCTTTCTTTCTAAATAAAAAAACACGTTATTTCGTTATTCCCTTTGATCCATTTGTTCAACCTGAAGAAACCTATCAATATTAAGGCGAAGAGTTAAAGAAATTCACACCGAAGGTGCTTCCACTTTGAAGAGAGTAATCGTAGCATTCGGCAAAGTGGCCTTATTTCAAATTGTAATCTCTCGCCAAACGAACTTTATATCCAGAAGGAGACGAAAGAACGGGAAAGTTAGGAGGATCGAAACGCGCAGAAAGAGGCGTCGGGTTAATTAAGATTGTCAGTTCGGTTCGCAGTGAAGCTTGTATTGAACTACTCTTGTTATCTTCCAGTCAGCAGGAAAAAAAAGGGCTCCTGGATAATGACTATGCATAAGGACGCGCAAAGGATTTCATATAAATGATAATGTCGGCTCAGCATGATTCGGCTCCTTCCAGATAGAGAAGCGACCCTTCAAAGGAATTACAAATTTCGCATGGCGGAATTGGCTGCATGAAAAACACATTTAAAAATCCTAGTCCATTCTCCGTGGATACCGATATCTCGTGAAATTGTCTCTGGAGCCGAGTCACGTTGGATCGTTTGACCTCCTTCCGGTGTTTGCTGCCAAACGCAAAGCTTCATCGGCTCTTGTATGCATTACTACACTTCATCTCGCGTGAACTTGTTTCTTCGACAGTGTTTTGAACCAGATGAGACCAACCGACTCTATCGAATGATAAATACAGTAGAAATTCAATTATCGACATAGCAGTTGTAAAAAGTAATACAAAAAAAAAATTATTTATTCGATGGTTTAAAGGGTATTATTCGTTAAAGTAACTTGTGTGATGATTGACAAGAAAATTGTTGACTTCAACGTTACCACTTTGAGCGAAAATGTTCGTGGTTATCGTACAGTCGGAAAACTCGGAAAAATGTTAAATGCACAGTGACAATTCTTTATTTCGTACGATTTCTATCAACGCGTTAAAACCTCTATTTTTAATAATATTCGAGCTAAAAGCTTAAGCGGGAATATTAATTACAACAGAAGCATTGCAGGAATCTCTTTTTTCTCGGATTTCGAAACACCAGAAATGAAATAATTCCAGGAAATGTTCAATGGGTCCACGCAAATTAAATTTGCCCTTTGGGCGAATTAATCTCGCGTGATTGAACGTACTGGACAGGAAGAAGCCGGATGTAACGGATCTTCCTCTGACCATTTCATCCACCTACCTGATTCTCTGTGTACCGATAAATGAAACGGAAATGAATAAAAAACTTTTGCGAATGAAAAAATTGGTGAATTTACCTGTTTCTTTGTTTTCTTTCGTTCTCTGAAAATTTACTATTCCATCGGCAGCGAGATTGTTAGTAAAAAAAAAAAAAAAATACTTCGTCGTGTCTCGATCATGAAATTATTTTCCGATTTCGTGTCATTGAAAAAAGAAATGCAATAGTGGTTAATAAAAAGCTCGATTCGGTTCTTTGTGCTTTTGGGAATGAGTGTCAATTTGTCAGTTTCCATAGAAAGAACGAATAACCGGACATAAACAGACACCACAGGGTGATCGGCCTATTTCAACTGGACGATGCGCGACGCTATGCGATGCGGCATGGGCTGCCGTTTCGATTAATCGACTCGGCTTTTCATCCATAATGCACATGGATTTCCATAAATTGGTGTGTGACATCTCGATGCATCGATGCGCCAGTTCAATTCGATATTTCATAGCAGTCGCCGTCCCGTAATTTGTGTTAAAGTGAATCCTGAATAATATATTAAGTTCCAGCACTAAATCGTCAGTGTCGATGAGATTATAGATTGTGGCTTCGCTTGTGCTTTTTGACCAGAAAACGTTAATCATTCCCAGCTAGCACGTAGGATTCAGTAGCTAATTTCAGTTGTTCGCTTTACAGAAATACAATTACGGTGATGTATTTCAATCCAACAATAATCTCTAATTTCAACCATTTCCTATAAAATTGTTCTTTTTTTAAAATCAAATATAATAAATAATAACTATTCAATTATTCGATCTATTCTCCTCTAATCCTATTCTATGTTTTTGTTCAATTTCACATTAATGTATTATTAGGTTATTAGGAAATTCACATTAACAAAATGCCATTGGATCACAAATCTCTCGAGAAATTCCTATTTCCAACGTGTTTTAATCGAATAACTTTCTCCGATCGGTTCAAACAATGCACCAGAGTTGTGCAGTTTGCTCTCGAAGCAAAGTGGGATTGGATTCGTCGTTATATGAATTATAATTGCATTAAATGTACGCGTCGCGTAACGTAAATTCAAGAGTGTCAATGAAATATCGTACGCGCCTCGGTCGCCCTCGTTCCACAGCTATGGCTCGCAATAATTTAAGCAATAACAATAACTCGCCGTTTGGTTGCCAGGGTATAAAGTCGCGGCAGCCTTGTTCCCGCGAATTATGTGCGATCGCTGAGACTAGTGTATAAATACGTGTTTATGATACACAGTCAAGTCTAGCTTGTATCTTCACCCTTCAACAATGCCATTTTCTAAAATTTTCATACTTTTCATAATATTCCCAAATCTACATAAATTGTATCATACGATATACATATATGATTTTAGATTAGTCTGTTGCATATGAAATTCATGTTTAATATGTTTCCAAGCAAAATCGATCAAAAATTCATCTCGTTTGAGCAAGTTTTTATTAAATGAATATTGCACACTACCAAAGTGCACAATGAATTATTTCGAGATTTTAGACCATGTGTTTAATGAGAGCTTAAATTGCTTTAAATACAGTAGAAACTCGTCTACTTGACCCGAGGTCTAGCGTCTGATTTAGGAACTCTAGGTCAGCCTATATTATACAAACTGTGCTCGAGTGTAGTTTCAGCTGTGCAAACGAATATGTGTATTTTCACGGATACATGTATTTTCCTTTATCACGCATAAGTAACTTATCTCGAGGCATGTGGTTGATTTTCGACCATTATCAAATAGAAAATACCTACGTAAACATCACGATTAATTTCTGTTAAATAAAAGTTGAATATGTACTTACCATTTCTCGTAATTGTTGGGGGAAAAAAGTGAGGGAAGTAAAAAAGATTGTCATTTGTTCTCTCATTTTATTCGTATAGTCCTAAATAATTTTATCACAATAAGGGAACTATGAAAAATGTACAATAGCCTGGGTCGAAAAAGTATTGCCGTGGTGTAAACTCAAAGATAGTTTTGACGTCAGACTAGCCACTCTTGGCAACCATTCACTGGACTTTATTCTTAATTGACAAGATTTCGTCGAGGGTGACAAAAGAATGATTCGCCGTGTTCGCTGCCCTTACAGGTTTAAAACACAATCTATACTTAGGTAGTTAAGTGTGTAGCAACATTGAGATTAATACTACGCAGCGAGTTTACGATGCACATTAAAAGCGACTTCTGGCTCGTGTACCTTCATTTTCTTCGTGTCCCAATTCTCTCTTTCTCTCTCTCTCTCTCTCATTTTCATCGTGGCACGTCTTAGTTTTTTCCTCTCTTACTCGAAACGTTTTCTTCGTGTTTCATTATCTCACGAGGGGATAATTAACGATAAAAGTACAAAATGAATTGTTCAGATTCAATAATTTCGGGAGCGAGAGAATATTCTTAGATATTTTGATTTTATTAATACACTTGGAAAAGTTCTTTCTCCATTATCTTCTTTTAAAAAAACCTTCTCCTGTTCGTGACAAAATTCGACATCAAAATTGTATTTCGAGTTCACTCGTGTGCGTGAAAAAAGTGGTAAAGTCTCCCGAAAAGACTGAATCAGTTTTGAAGGAAAATAAAAATAGTGCAATAAATTAGACTGAAAGTTTGACAATCGCTTCTTTGGATGATTCGGAATCTTGATCGTGAGATTGACGAGGGGATGAGAGAAGGTGGGAGACATAATTTTCCAATCGCTTTATAATTATTATGTACGCACGATAAACTTAGCCGGTTACATGCTCGTTTATTGTATATATATATATATATATAATATGTATATATATATTTACAGGAACATGGAGCGCAACATGTGCCGCAGAATCGACCTTTCGCGCAAAGTTTTTGGCGATGTATAGCATGCACTCTACTACTTACATGTAACATGTAATTTCACTGTTCATTTAATTTGATGATCTTTACGATCGTGAATGACTAGATGCGTTAATCAACTGGTCGTCTGTACGGCAAATGAACGCTGGGATTGCCGAGGAGATTACGAGGATTATAATAGCGTGTTTCGTTATCTCTAAAAGTTCTTTTAGTTCGCTCGTGAGTTTTTCACCGTTCCTTTCTTGCCAATAACTTTTCTCGCAGAGGAAAATTGGTCGACAAGACAACTGTCACGCTCCTTTTTCAATACTGTTCTTCTTGCATCGCGTCGGTTCATTAAACTTCTCGAGTTTCACTTCGAAGAAAAGAATTATAATAATGTTGACCATTGTCGCGATAATAAAAAATTTCTTAACTAGTTCTCAATTATCTTTTCTTTGAATTGTAAAAATATTTGCGTGAATTATTTGTATGTCATAATCATAAATTAATTCATCAAAGAAGGTTTCTAATAAAAAAAAGAATTGTTCTTAGAATTTCGAGCGTGACAGGATTGCCGATTAAATTCGTGCAGTTTCTTCTGCCTGATTTTATTATTATTATTGGGTCATGAACGAAGGCCGCGGAAGTGAGCCTGGTCGTAACTTACGCACGTACTTACGTTCGTATATTCATATGCATATATTTATATGTATATTTATGTATATTTATGTATACTTATGTATAGCCATATTTATACCGTACTGTATCTTGCTCGTATGCTAGGCTTGAGGCTGATTCACACGATACCAGAGCGACAGGACACGAGAAGATAGATAGATATTCCGAGGATAATATAATAAATCCAATTAATACAGATCCTTCGATTATAATACTGTTCTTAGTATTATAGAAAAGTTCATCAATTCAAGATTCTGATCCTGTCGTCTGCTTTCGTCTCATTAGTACAGCATCGTCGAATGACTTGCATCCGTAGAACAAGTTTTTGATATATCGTATCGTACCATGCACCGTGAATCCACCTTGACGCGCGTAGACAAATGTATATTATATGTATATGTATATGTGCGTGTTCGTGTGTGAATCTGTAAGTCATTACATGTCTCACCCTCAGTTTAATTATAAATTTGAGATTTAAGTAAAATATATCAAGAAAATGGAAATTTCTTTGAATAACAAAAGAAATTTTATTTTTAAGTTTTTAGTCAAAAAACACATTATAAAGTAATTATGTTCGATTATAATTGATTGAAACAATGAAAGAAAACACTCGAAGGTTTAATATTAAACCTTTGGGTGCGATATGCATGTGTGAGTAGGAGTTGACATATTTGGCACTTCTTACATTATCATATATAATATATATATTACGATCAGTTATATACACAGACCCATATATGAATTCGTATCGAAGCACTTTGTAGAAGAGACGTCGATGCGGATCGACGTTGGCCAGGCCGTTGGGCCCAGCCTTTGGGTCAGGCCGTGGACCAGGCCCTACGGCAAACCACTAGAAGTTCAACCGTGGGACCGCTATTTATAATAATATAATGTTTATACAAACCACTCGAAACTGAAATTTATACATTGACCTCTATGTACAACACCTTTACGATTCGTGGGGGTCCCAGTTCGCGAAGAACCAGCCCGACGAAAGAGACCTCTTTCCTTATCGTTTGACGAAAACCAATTGTTCAATCATCTTATATCATCTTTATTGTTCCGGCTGGGTTTCGTCTGGTTCGTTTTGTCGGATGATACACCGAACATTTAAATACTTCAACTTTGCACATCATCATCCTCTTGTATTAATTCACTTGAGCACCGGAAGGCTTTTCATTAATCTCATGCAATCCTTACGTAAACATTTCATATAATAATACATTAAAGTATAAGCAATAATACTTTCAACGTGTTTCGCGCAACTTGCCTATTAGCGCTAGATTTTGTCGCGATTTCGCGATTTGACTCAATCGCGAGAGTCGATGCGTCACCTGATTCACTTGTCAGTGATTTTTATATTTCTCATTGCTTTTCCCCTATTTCTTTCCATTTTGACTTTAGAGTCGTTTGCTGCAATTTTTGTCACTTTTAACACTGCTTTATTCTCGAACCTAATCCGCGCGATGAGCTGAATTTAATTAAGAATAAATTGAACTGAATCGCGATACTGTTGTGGTGAATTTTCGTCCAACTCGGCCGCAGAGTTTTCCCCAAGTTTTCGTGATGATTTTCGACGCTGATTCCTCTCCTTTTTCTTTTCCCACCCTAATATTGATCTTGTTTGAAGGAAAGATAAAGAACAATAAAAAACACGGAGTCTAGTTTAATTTGAGATTGACATCAATTAAAATATAATTCAAAATGCGAAATAGCGCGACGGGGCTGTCATATTTTAAATTTGACTATTGGCGTCTCGATGATGCGAAAAATTGGTGCTTTGTTCGATGCGAGTCTCGCTAAAAAACTCTTCTTAACCTAAGGCAACGGATCACGAAACACTCGACTGCAATGCAAAACTTAAAGTCTACGAAAGTTCTTAGGGATCGTGAAATAAAGCCGCAAACTTTTTTCGGGACGAGCTTCGATCTCGACCGATGGAGTTCGATTTCGAAATGTCGACTTTCTTAAGCTACATGCTTCTCCATCTTCGCTTCAACTCGTTTGTTTATCTCTCCCGTTCGACTAGCTCGATTTATCGGTTCGCAAATCAATCTATGTTTCTTGAATTTCAATAAGACACACAAATTAGGGATCACAAGAATTATTTCTTAAATTAAAACCTCGATATTAACAACGACCAAGATTTCATCAGTGTCAAACTACGTCTTATAATCTTACGGAAAGCGATCTCAAAAAAACGGGAGAATAGAATTTTTCGAAGGAAGCACTCGTAAACTCGTTGTAAACTAAACTCTGCTAACGGAAGTCTCTCGATCGAGGAAGAAGATTACAGGCGTAAGCAGGAAACTTTCTAAATGAGCGTCGATCGGCGTTTATCGGGAAGCTTTACTAGCGATCTTTAGAATGTCGATTTTTGCGGATATTTAATATATATATATCGGAGCGACACCATACGAGATTTATCGTCGATATTTTCCAATAGTTGTGCACGACCAAGCCAGTTTCGTCGTGGCAATCTGGCAATTATGAGAACCGCAGTCGGGAGGATGGTCAGCGAAAGTTTTGTCTTGAACGAGGCGTTTGGGTCGAAAAGCTGAGAGGAGGGTCGTGGCGAGCGATAATCGGGCAAAAGTTTCACGGCCGTCAGCCCATTATGAATGGGCCGTGTTAAACGAGCCGGGAAAAGCTCGCAAGTACATCGCAAAGTGATGATACAGACTGTGTATAACAGAGGATCCCAGGGCTATGGCTCCTCTTTGCTTCGTCCCCACCCATGGCTCTTTCTCTTTTGTCCTCCGGTGCTCTGTCTTCCTGTCGCGCTTGCCCTTTACCTACCCTACTTCTACGTAGCCACACCAGCTCCTCCTATCCTATCTACCTCGCACTACTTTCGCTTCCTCGACTTCTCACATCGTCCCCTACCTCGCTAATAAGAATCCTCTTAATAACAAATTTCAAATAATCATTAAAATAATTCATTTTCATTTCGAATCAAAACTAGTCACTCGCGATAATCCGAGTATTTTACATCGATTTTGCAAAACGGTCTTTTTCCGCTAAATCGTGATAATTACAAGCGTAAAATGTGTGTTTACGTCGTTAATAAAATGGGGGCGAATGGGATGCGTAACTGATGGGCAAACCTTTCCAAGCAGTATTATACGATGGAGATAATTTTGAAGGTATATAAGCGGTAATAAAATATCCGCAATATTCCAGGTTCATTATGCGTAATCCCTCCCGCATTACATCGTGGTGGTCTTTTTGCCAGTGGCTTTTTCAGGTTAGTTTCATTCGGTAGGATGGAAAATCACCGATTACACCATGTGACATTATTGCGAATTATGATTTTGCCCGTGCTACAATAGCGAAGCGGAGTTTCAGTCTACGCCGATAAGAGAGAAACGCAAATCCGTTACCAGTACTGTCCTACCATCAATAATGAGATACACGCGTCCAGCTAACGTTTTACGAGTGGACGTGAATTACTGGAGCACGAATTAATGATCGAATATCCGGCGAAGTGCACGACGAGAGCACGGTTTAAAACGATTCCACTCATAATAATCGGGAAATCCAACTTCTCGCTCTAATCTTCTCGCTTTCCGAGTATAAATGTGAATTGGAATTTCTGGTACTTTACGACCAGCTTCAAATGACGTACCGCGCAATAATACTTTATTATTACACGCAGTGCGTTTTTCCTTTCTACAATTCCGAATGAAAGATTAGAAACTTTGAGTTTATTGCTTCGCGATTTCTTTTGTAACATTTTACTATGTTATAATATTCGATTGAGATATAGCTATATCTTTAAAAATAAGGATAAAAGAAACAATAGAAATATACACGAAAACAAGAATTAGAATTGAATTGATAGTAGGCTAATTAAATGAACATTTTAATAAATTCCAAAATTCTAATAGTTCTCCGAATGGAATCCGAAATTTTTGCAATTTGCAAAGAAAAGGATAAATAGAGATGAGCGGTCGATGATACTCTGCGCACGACGTACGTGCCGACAAGGGATTTTCTGCTTGTTAGTCAGTGCACTTACGCGGGGGATGGTGTGTGGTAAGCAGGCATTCAGAGGCAGGCAAGCAAGCAGTGGGCACGCACGGGCTATCCTTTTCACTGGCATAAACCCGCGCATTGGGGGTTCGCGTTGCGTGCCCTTACCGCGCGCTGCTCACGGACATCGGATTAGTCGGTGCGTTGACTCGCATTGTCCACCACTACCCCGTTTTCCCCTCTTTTAACAGTAAAAATGACAGTCACGCGAACAGTGGTTACGGCAGTGGCGCCTGCCACTTGGTGCACCGTGCTAATCGCCTTTTTAAAGGGCAATTTAGTAGCGCGCAGGACCTGGATATTGCTGGATGATAGTCACCCGTTGGTATCGTACCTTACACTCTGTTATGTCGATGCCAGTTCAACGAATATATATACAGGATTAAGGGTGCATTAACGCACCGCTACACCGTGATCATCGTGTTACACCGAAAAAGGATAATTCTCGATGCTCGCGCGACCGGTATACGTGTTCATGGATAATTCATGGTTTAGGAATTGGTCGCATTGCACTCACGGATTAGCGAAGTCATTCCAATACCAATTCTCAGTTTGATAGTAGATCGTAATACTATCACTCTTGGCAGTAAAATTAATAATCGATTTCCAATTGAATTATAATAAGTAATGTATAATAATAATAATAATAATAATAAACGAATTATTAGTTTATATTTATCACAATGTGAGATATGTTGACAAGGTAGCAAAGAATCGAATCGATTTTGATAAATCAATTTTTTGCGCAATTGATATTATTGAACGAGTTAAAGTATGTGAGAACGCAGAACGAAAGGCGTGAACGCAGTACTAATCGGTAGTCTGTATTTCTCTCGGTGATCGATAATGCGAGGTGTGCTCGCTCGTTAACCCGATTATGTTCCCCCACAATCTGTGCCTCGCGAAAGAGCGCGCTCGCTCGTCCAGTTAGTCGCCACCATGAATCACACCATTGTATTGTCAAGCGTGGTGAAGCCTCGGGAGCTACTGTGTAGTACTACAGCCACAGCAACCCATCGATTCAACGCCTCGTGCCAGGTTAAGCGCGCATCCCAATCCCCCAATTTTATAAACTCGACATGTAACTACAAATAATTCAACGATACCAATATCAATTCAGTTTCTTCGATACGATTAATATAAAATATAACGTTAAATAATTATTGGACAAAAATCAGATAATAAGAATGACAAATTTAAGAGAAAGTTTCAATGATTTTTAAATAAAAACTAGTGGACGAGTAATGTAAGTAGTAGTAAAAAAAATTGGTAGAATTGAAAACCGAGTGGTAGAAAGAGTAAGCTTTGGGATCACGTATCCTTCGGTTTCTATACAAGTAAATTGTGTAGATTGTGGTTGTAGCAAACGGATGCGCAAGGACGTCAGCCGGCAGTATCTCTGTTACGGCTCGGTTGGCCTGGACTGTGGCCGCTCACGCATCGCTTAATATAATCCCCTATCCGAGCACAGGACTACATAGATTACGGAATGATACCTCTGGACCGAGCAATTATATTGGCGTGAGATATTTCGGCTGGTTTCGTGGTCTGCATTGGAGAATACATACGTTTGTCCTCTCTTCTCCCTCGCAAGCTTTATTCGCTGAATCTTTTTCTAAGCTACCTTTCCTTGTATTCATACAACAACAACTATTTGTCATTCAGAAATCTTACTTCTTTACCTTCCACCGGATTTAAACAAATTAATAGTAATTTTTCAATTATAATAAAACTTGGATTAGAAATAAAACTTTTTATCCGAAGTATTATCGATGATTAAGAAAAATGAGAAATCATTCGGAAGAAGAAATCTGCAACAGGAAGAACAGTTCAGTTTTTCTAGTTTGGCAACTTAGAAAGATTGGGAAGACAATGATAATTTTTTTGCAATTTTCATTGAGATTAATTAGAGTCTCGGGGTGATGATTAGCAAGAGCGGATCGGTCAGAGGCAATAAAGTAGCCGCGTCCGGTGACACAATTTGTATAAGTACTAATTAGAAGGGAGAAATTGTGAGAGGCTGGAATTTACGGTTGGCGGTTGGTGGTTGGTGGTCAGAGCGTACGGTCCAGTCGAGTCCACCTCCGCTGGGTGGCTGTTGCGCTCGTGGTTTTCGGGGTGGCGAGTATTTCGCGATTATAATTTTCTCTACATTATCGATGGTATAAAGCGATCTGTGCTGCGGTCTGTAATGCAGCTCTGACCACCGTCGCGGCTGTTTCGCGGTTCCCACTTGAAAGCTCTACCGTTTGTCCACGCACAAAGCGAAATTTCTCGGTTGACGGAGCGCGTTGAGGATTCTACCATTGTCTCTGTTTCTTTAAAAACCAAACTGTTTATTCAACCCTCATAATGCTCGATAACGATATACGCTATGTGCGTTCCAATTCTCTGTAACAATTATTCCCACATTCGTGAATTCACATTTTACTATATTGAAATATACGAAAAAGAAAAGTGTGGAATTTGAATTTTTAGGAACTAATTTTAAAGAATTCTTTAAGCAGAATTCGTCTTGGATCGTGGGAGATGCAATTATCCAAGCGAGCAGGGTTTAATCGTCCTTCCGATCGTCAGAAAGTTTCGTAATTAAACTCGATCAATACGACATCGATCAGAATGACAGTAATTTCAGTTCTCAGTTACGAGAAGAGATTCAACGCCATCGTCATTGCATCCGCTTCGTCAAGTTTCATTAGACGTTGCTTTATCAGTTAATTTTCTAAACGATTCGAAATCCAATGAAAACGGAAGTGGCCGTGGGGAAACTAGAGAGAAATCTCGTCGATCAAGCGTTTTCTCAATGGATGGAAATTTTCCATAATTATTCCGTTAGAAATTGGATACAAAAAGAGATAATAAAACCGACGGATCAAATTCAGGTTACCTAATACTCGAGGAAGAGATTAAGTTTTTTGTAATAAAGAATGAGTTCCCGATCTCGGCAAGAATTTATTGATTGATATATCGCGAAATTTTTGGGATAAAAAATGTAAAGAGGTACTTAATTAAACTATTAATTTCCGGAGGCTTTTTCACGGGTGCAAATAATCGTGGATATTATGAAAAGTAGAATACTCGACAGGTTAAATGTGTCGGAGTAATGCGATCCTAAAATTCCTGTGCACGGTGTGTGTATAAATTAGAGACGCCTCACGAAATCTAGAAACGTAGAGGAATAAAACATAGGAGAATGATTTACGGGTGCCACATGTTTTTGGCGGTTTCCACTGACGACCGATTTAGCACGAATCTCTAGCACACTTCGGACCCCCTCTATGTGAAAATTTAAACGGAATTATTTATTAAAATCCCTACAAAGTGTCCTTTATTCTACCAATTATCTATCGGACAAAATAGCGAATATAAAATATGTCAATTTTAATTCTCAAACCAACAGAAATCTCTTAATTACAAAAACATCTGCAACCACGTTTCATTTAGAAATTTTATTGCAATCTTTGGATGTTTCCATCGCTGTCTTTTATCCCTCGTGAGAAATGATTTTGAAGCAGAAAAAAAACTAGAGATGATTAACCCTCAGAATTCCGGTATCCGAAAAAGCAACGTATTGGAAAAACAGGCACAGTTTTCCGAGAGAGAAAAACGCGTTTGCGGAATAAGGTCAGTCGTAGTTCGGGTAAATGAAGATTCCCTGCTCTCTTTTTTTTCCTAACCATTTTTCACGTAGCCAGAAGCATTAATCAAATTCCCCCATTTGTTGCGCTCGGGTCTCTCTCTCTCTCTCTCTCTCTCTCTGTGGCAGCGGTTGTCCGATGGTCATCGGATGACCGATTCAAAACGAGGGTCACACAACGCAGTCCACGCACGTTGTCGGTGTCCTGAGACTCAGGGACGAGTCCCAAAACTCACAGAAAATATCCTCGCCTTTCAGTTCACCCCTGGTGTCTTAGATTTCTCCGCGGAATTTATCGGTCATTTCGCGGATATTCCTCATCGTTGAAAAGCACCCTGTCTCTCGCCTGTCACTCCACACTTGCGTTTAATCTCTTCTTGTAAGTTATGATGGTACGATGTCTGCGATAATACACCCAACCGTTTCCGACAGGAATGGGACTTGATGCGACCACATGATTTTTACGCTTGAGTATTTCGGACCAGAATTTATCTTGTTTCTTTCAATGTTCGTATTTCTAGCGCGACCGTTTTACCTTCGAATTCAATCGGAATTCCGGAAATTGGAATTTTTCATTTTGACGGATAATCACTTATCGCTAATCGAATGTGTTCTCTTCTTTGGGAAAACTCCTATTTTAAACAGACGATTTTTAATAAAGATTTCATTTGTCTATAAAATCATCAGTGCAGTTAATCAAAATCTTTTTATTAACTTTATTTCCGTTTCAATGGCACATTCAAATCAGTCATTTCTCAGATTCCAATGATATAACATATAAATTGAATTCCTACAATTAGACCTTTCTTTTTAAGGACAGTGTTTTGATAGTGCGAGAAAAATCCGTTGATTCCAATTAATTAATTAAGATTAAGCAAGAATTGAGAATGGCAATTCGCGATGAATTTCAAGCTAATCGCGATGATTGCCGTATCGCGTACCGTTGTAAAGCTCAGTCCAACGCACTGTTCATACATCATTACTTCCCGCAAATAATTCACGAAGATAATTTACCCCACAATAAATATCTCATGCTAATTAAGCCCGTAATCCGACGGTGGTCCATACATAATTCAATTATTCTAATTAACGTTGGAGTTGCGATTAACAATCCAATTAAAGGTGTACTCTCTTGCTCTCTTCTACGCGCAAGCCACACCTCGATGAGTGTCTCGACTGTAGCGACGCGTGCCGAATAAATTCGGCACGCTTCCGCTGAAACTATCGTCCTATTAACATTAACTATCCATCCGAACACAGTGCCCGCTCATCCTTCTATCCTTTCACGCGACATTCGATTATCGATTTGCCGAACAACTACGATGTAACGAGCTCCCATACACGAATTTCACTCTGCGACCTCATCGAAATTCCGAATCTTCAACTTTTGCCATAAAACTTCCGTTTTTCGAGTTCGATATCAACGAAACCAAACTCGATTTTTTTCTCTCGAAAAGATTGAAAAGTGGTTTTTAAATTCGATTTGACCTGATTTGCAAAATTGGTACTTTCAAGAAATAAACTATTCAAAGGGAACTAATTGAATCAGGAGAAAGTTATACGAGTCTTTAATAATTAAAAGAATTTTAAGTGAAAAAAAAGATTCAATTGGTTTTAGGTGAGAGATCGTCACGTGAACTCGAATGAAACATCCTGCATAATGACACGTTGAAACAGGCACACACATACACACAGTGGAAATACTGTTCGCATCATTCATCCAAATTTGCTAACCCTGCAAAATTATTGCTAAAAGCCCCATCGTGCTATTTCCCATTTGAGACGTGGTCCAGCTCCATTCACCATAATGAAATGTAACAAGATCAGTTTGTGTCCCGTGATAGAATTGGGGTAAAAAATGAGACAGCCTAATTTTTCAGTACGTAGAGTGTGAAGTTTCAGAATTAGGTGAATCTTGCAGCGGCATTGGCAATACCTGCTGGAGGATCGAAGCGTCTATGCTTTTTTTTTTAGGTGTGAGTAGTTGATGGTCCAAGTTGCAAAGGTTCCCTTGTCATGTTGAGAGATTTTTCTGAGCGTGGTTGTTGTCAGCGCAGTGGTTAGGGGTAGTGACGGCCGAGGGTATTTTCTCTAGCGACAGCTTAATTCGCCGTCTGGGGCACGTATGGTGGCATATAGGGCCCAGTAAGAATGTACTGCACCGCGACGACCATCAGCTGTGGTGCGCTCCACCTTATGATGTATGCGCTACCTGAAACAAATATGCGTTTCGCTCGTTACTATCGATCACATTTTTCTTTTCGCCCACTTTTCCTTTTTTTCTCTTTGGCCACTTTTTTGATCGATCGTATTTCATTGTTATGGGGTTTGAAAAATAAATCATTTGGGAAAATGAGAGGAAGACACATCGGGAACAGTCGAGAATGTTATAGTCGTTAGCTCGATGTTGAGGTCAGAGAAATAATTAAACAAAATCGATGGAGTTGCCTTAACTTTCGTCGTTATCTGACAGCTCGTTCGACCAAGCCATTAAAACACAGCCCCGACCTTCTTATCCCTAATTTAATCAACGGTAAAGGAAACTTTCGATGAACTTCGCGAACGTTTCTCGCAAATATTTTTTATCCGCTATAGAACAGTATTCTTTTTTCCTTAGCTTCTATTCAATTCTTCTCGAACTGAATCCCTTTTTTAAATTAAAAGACGTAATGTAAAAAAAAAAATTCGTAGAATGAGTTTTTAGTCGTTCCAGTTATTGTCAAGTTCCATCTATTCTTTTTCCATCTGTTTCAACGCGATCCTACTGAAAGTTATAGAATCCTTTCCTCATAGTACAACTTTTTTCTTGGATAGCATCAACACGAGCAATGTGCCTTCAACGTAGTACACGCGTCTCTCTGCAAAGCCCAACTTGCCAGCCGATTCTACAACGACATACGCGCTTCGCAGAATAAGGAAGAAGCTTCACTATCAAGTACGTGACTCGAAGAGGGTGTATCTCCGTGGAAAATACGTCGGAAATGGATTACCACCTGCAGCGAAAACATGCTTTTCCTCTGTCGACATAACGGCATGTCCGTCACAACATTCACGTTCGTTTTGATTAGGAATTGGAAAATTGTCGATTTTTCACATTAAAGATTAACACGATATTCCTCATAAAACCAAGTCACTTTTTATCTTCTTCAATCTTATACTTTGGACAATATTTCAATATACAAAATTTAAAGAGAAGTTTAGTTGCGATTGAGAATTCAATATTGACGGAAATAAACAAATGAAGAAGGTATCGAGTGAAAGCTGGAAGAAAATTGATGATAGGCGGTCACATCGATAGTGTTCGAAGAGGCTAGCGAATGTAGAAGTAAAGTACTTAGGATCAAGATGTATTCGTGGGGTCTCAGTTCTTCCGTGCCCTTCGTTCCCTTAAGAAGTCCCCCAAAGGTGTCTTTAGTCCTTTTCCTTCGAAGAGCAGCAGACAGGGATCGGGTCGCGTTCCTCCTCACGTATCAACCACGCATTCATTTATCACCTCTAGCTCCAACCCCTACCCTCTCCTCCCTTCCGCTCTGAAGACCCATATACACTACCTATGTCCCGAACTAAACGTGGCATTTCTATCGAGTCTCCTTTGCCCTGAACGATACACATGCCTGTACACTACGTGTCAAAAGTATCCAACCGAATATTTTTCATCTTTTTTTCCCAAGTGACAACCTCAATAGCTCGATTTTTCCCATAGCTATCTTTCTCGGTTCGTCTTAACTTCCAACCATCATTTCTGTTTAGGATGAAGTTTGAATTTTCGATACTAATTATACTCGAGGTTTCTCCGACAATCGAATACTATTGATAATTCGGGTATTTAATTATTAATAAACTGAGGATTGAAAAGATGAAAGTTTAATTTTATGTTAGGAGCTTGTATTTCATTTGCATAAGGGAGTGAAATTTTTCAATTTTCAAACTCTGCCAAAGTTCCTATGTTTCGCAGTACGACATGTATATTGTATAGTTCGCTTGCAAACTTTTACTTGGTATTATTTTACTCGGTGTATAGACAGTGCTTGCGCGCAAAGTTAGGAGCGTCTCGCACGAAGTCTAGGGACTCGTAAACACGCAGGGTCTTCGTTGATCCTTTTATTTCTCGAAAAGGAATTACCCTGAAAGGTGGAGCGTGCTTCTTTTTTTTTTCTACGCGTCTCCAATGTCTCGTACACTTTTTCCAGGTGCGAGTTTTCTCGTTGTTCGTATGAGTCGCTGTGTCTTATGGCAAGTGAAAGAATTTTATGCAGTTCGGCTGCTTTTTCGCTTCGTCAAATAGTATTAATCGGTTAAAAGAGTTCGAATTAAACCGTGGAGAAAAGGATTAATTAAATACAAGAAATTTCAAAAAAAGAACTTTTTCAAACAAAAGTTCATTTCTATCCTAGAGTTTTTATAAATCTCTTCAATTAAATCTGTTAAAATTACTAGCGAAATTACAAAAAAGTTCTTTGAGATAAAATATTTGAAAAAAATGGATGCACTTTTACCGTAATTAAATCAATTCTCAAGATCTTGAAGTTGCTTTTAATATTCCACTTTTGGTGGCTGTGTCGAGGAATCCAATTACTAGCTGCGTGTTTACGGAGCATTCACACCAATTTCTAGAGGATTAAGCCTCGAGTAAAGGGGGCCAAGATAAAACTCATCCTGAATTCGCGTGTTTCACGAGGTGGCTCTCGACTCGAATTTCCCGACTGCTCGGAGGCCTTGAGGCTGGCTTTCTATCCGCTGGTCGCACCGCGAAGAGCGTGCTTCTCGAATAAGCGCTCCGTGAAACAAGAAGTCAAACGCTTCGAGAAATGCACGCGCGCTCCAAGGACCCAGTTTGACGCCAACAGTCTGGAAAAACGTTCGCGGCGCCTCGAAATGTACCGTCGGCACGACTGCACTCTTGCACCTTAAATCTTCAAGTTCGAATACGATGCATTAATTTCCTCTAAAAAGTGACAATCTCATTTATTAATCTTCACAATTACATCTTCAAAAACAATGAATCTTCTAATATTAAACATTCAAAATAAAAGAATCACTTGCATTCGATTTAACAAGTTACTTTACATTCATATTCAAGAACAACTTTTTCCTTATCCAAAAACACATGCTTCTCTACAATTCTGTCCCTTTTTCCTTTGAGACAGTGGGCTTTACTTCCAAGACATGGAAAGTGAAGTAAGAGAACTTCTAGAACTTCTAACGAAACCAGATGAGTTTCACTCGGAAGAATTTTTTTTCCGACTACAGTGTAAGAGATAATTGCGTTGGAAAAGGGTCGCGGGTTATTTGAGAATCGTAACACAGTAGCGGTGTTAGAAACACCAAACATTCGTTTCGTTGGAAAAATCCAAAGGATTCCATTAAGAGCTCTTAAATGAGAGAGAATTTCGTTTGAGGCTAGCAGTAGTTCTTAATAAAGCAGGAAAACCACTCGCGGTGGGACACACTCTATCTAGTAGTTGCTCGGTGAGACTAGAATCGCCAGGCAGTTAAGGTCGGTTTTTCCCCGCAGAGAAGCCTCGGTAGATGCAAAATTCAAGTGTACTGCCCGGAGGAAATAATTGTGTCGGTATGTACGAGAGAGAGCATTTAACGCTTGAGAGCCACAGTCCGTATGTCGCGGAGCCGACACACAGTTCGCAACAATGTCCACCAATGCGGTTCGTAGTCCTTTTCGCGTAGAGTACACTGTTTATATGGCGTAAACGCTCCATTTAGTCTAGCGCTAAGTAATAAATGAAGCTGTGTCGGCCGATGCATACGCGTAAGCTTTACCGCTACCGAGAGAAATATTAATTCTACCCTGTCATAAATTATCATGGACGAAATTCTCCCATGTGAAAGCGTGACCTAAATTAAATATATGCGAAATTCTCTCTGTTAAGTCTTTCTCTTAAATGGTGACGAAAAATTATTTTATTATTTATGATACTATTCTTTATTCTTTCTACATGCCATAGTTTCCTATTGAATGTTATATTTTCCTTTAAAATTGAATTTTTAATATTCAACATTTAGCAATTATCATTTAATATCTAGCATTTAGGATCAAAACATTTAATATTTGATAGTTAGCTTTTTGGCATTTAATATTAAACGTTTATGATTTATCGACGATACGAATGTTTTAGCAGTGCAAACCGTTGGCTTATCTGAATTTAGATTATCCGAATGACCGATTATCTGAATATAGAACGCACTACGTGTTTGCGTATGCAAACTACGGATTTCCCAATGTTCACATTTGAGACCACGTGTTCTCTCATCTGCTTCGAATCTCCAAGTTGACTATTAACGCGATCGTCAGTATTAGATATATATCTAAATTGATAGATACGTATTAGATCAAAGTTGATTTATAATCGATTCTTTAACAGTAATTATTCAAAAAGCCATTTATCGAAATAAATTTGTGTCCAATTTAATCAGTGTGCGAAAGTAGTTTATTAAAACGAAATTTTACATAAATTTATTTCTCTAAATCGAATTAAGCATCATTGAGGATTTCGGGGAATTAATCGATAGATGTACTAATAGTGTCAGTGACGTTGGTGGGTCGCATTACAACTGGGAATGATTTGTGTTGGTAATGGGATTCAGCTGGTTCAGCAACGACCGGCAGGAAGTATGTATGTGTATGTGTGTGTGTGTGTGTGTGTGTGTGTGTGTGTGGAGGGAACGGGACGGGTGATCATCCAAGCGGTCCCCAGACCAAGCCAGACCGGGCTAGACCGAGCAGGATTGCAAGGATCATTGTTGCTCCGCAGATCAACCTGTACCGTGCCCAGCTTAATGTACCGTAATGTTCCAGCATTTCTGAGAGTTACTGCGATCGACTTCGATAATAATAATCCGAGTCTCCATGCAATTACATCTCCGTCAATGAAACCAGGGAAAAAAGTAATCATACAGAAACTATTCTATTTTTCAGCTGGATATATAACAACTGAATCCTAAATACAGTAAATCGTAAAATATAGCTATTTCCTTGACATTGAAGTGTGAAAGCAATTGGCACTCAATTATTCAATCAATATAATATTGCAATAGATTCTGTTTGTATTCCAACAGTGTTTACTTTAATTTTACAAATATTGTTGTTTAATAAACAGAATCGCTTTCAATAATCAATTTAGCACTCAACAGCAGAATAATTGTACTGTAAAGTTCGGATTCGTGTTAGCCTGTTAATTGTTGATTAATGTGTATTGCCGTTTAATTATTGCTCGATCGAAAAATCGATAGTTCATTTCGGAAGTATCAGGATGAAAACGGATTATTTGTGAAACAGGAAAATATCTGTAGAGTGATTTTTGCCGATCACTGCCGATAAGAAGTAGATATAGGTTTCATAGGTCTAATCGAATGAGAAACTGCGAAAGAGTACGAGGAGGAAAATGGAGCAAATAGAGATGTGTTCAAAGCGGAGCAGTTCAATGCGGCAAACAGAAAGAATGTATCAAAACTAGAGGCAACCACTTGCTGAAGCAAAGGGACACAAAGCTTCAAAGAAGAGTGGAAAGATACCCTGGAAACCAGAGGAAACAGGAGAAGCTAGAAAAATTGGAGCTAAGTGCTCGAGGGCTAAGGAGTAGATACCAAGACGAGGAAACCTGTCAAAATGCAAGGAAAAAGATTAGCTTGTAGAAATTTCTTTGTAAGATACAGCATCGAAAATATAAGAATCTACGATTCGTTCTATTTCTTGTTCTATTTCTGTTGTATTTTCTCTTTCTGACGTTCTATTTCTTTTTATTCTCTTAAAGGATTCTTCAATACCAATCAAGTAAATTGATCAAGATAGATTTAGAAAAAGATTAATAAATGAAAATTCGTTTTCTGATTAATCAAGTAATCTAAAGAGAAATTAAAATTCATTTTACTTATTCCCATTTACATCGTCTACCGATTAGAATTTCTTTCGAGCTCTTGTTGAATCTTATGCAAGCTTACAGTTATTTTGTGAACTTTCCCACCGTATAGTCATCCGATTAGATGGAATTATCCTATGAAACAATGTGTTGTTTGCTCGGAGCACATTGCTCGGGTAATGCACGTGGAAATAATGCGCGAAAGTAACGTTGCCGCCAAGATAAAGCTGAGAGAGAGAAGATTTTTTCTAAAAGTTCCGCATGCAGGCTTTCAGCTTGATGTTACCTAACAAAGAGTCTCTGTCGGCTTAATCTAAGAGGCAGATGAGATACTGTGCAAAACATCCAAACAAGAAAAGATCCTCATTAGTCAAGAATATTGCCTCTTTCGCAGTAGCGTAAACCTTCATTAAGTGTTATTACCTTCAAAAAAAATTTCCAATGTCCTTTGCACGCTTTGCCAAACTCATCTACTTTTTATTCTAATTTGTTCAACAAATTATTTTTAATTCCTTTTCCGTTATCTTTCTATTCAGTTATTGAAAAACATCCCTATTTCCAGTATATGTTTTTTTTCTCAGTCAGTATTATCAGTGTGTCAAGAAAAGCTAAACTTTTTCATGAAATTTATTGGATAGCGCTCCGAGCAGTGACCCCATGTTCGAAGCATCAAGAACTTTTCACACCCGATGAAAGCGTCCCGAAGCGTTTCGACGCCCACGGCTACTAAACCGCATCGTACCGTTAGCCACATCGTATGGTTTATCTCTCGGCTTCCGGAAAGCTCCTCAAACTGCACTCGAACTACCCTTGAACTACGCTAGAAACCACCTTATCCACTCGCGTGTACTTCACGATTAATCTGTCACTAGGTAATTTTTTCTTCACAAATTTCCCTTCCTCCGTTTAACCCCATCACTTATTGTTTCACCTCGTTCCCAGAAAATTCAAATGAATCAATCTAGTTCGTTGTTTCTGTTCACGATTGTAATAATAAGAATTTAAAAAGCTCTTTTTTTAACATGATGATATTAGGGAGAATGTGGAGAATTCTGTTTCAGAATTTCACCCCTAAACTGGTAACTTCTATCTTCGAGCCATAAAGTAAAATTTCTAGGGTACATTATACCAAGAGAGATGAAACTTATAAACAGAATCGGATGCATTATACAAAACGGACTTTGAGTACACATCCTATGTATACGCGAGTTCCAAGTTCGCGGGCTTTTAGTCGTCATAGAGTGACTCATTCGCAGAGTATAAATATGAATGATAGTTAATCGCAGGTATTTGTATGCAAGACAAGGGTGTCAGTGCTGTGCGAGATCAGAAAGCGCAAGTAGCTGCTTGCAAATTCATGAATTCGCGTCTTTCTAGGTATACGCTCCTTTTGGAGTATACCGTTGTTGCAGCAGTTAAATATTCTAGAATCACCTCTTCTGCTAGGATTCCGCTATCAACAGCCTCGCAATTTTCTTCGTAATCTTCTCAAACCAAATGCGTTAAGGTTACACGCAATACAAGCGTCAGATTTAAATCGTTTACAACAATTCTTCCGCTACTAAATTAGATATAAATTATTATTTAAACGAATGTTATATAAATCAGTAGATAAAAATCCTCTGCTCTTTCTAAAAATTCATTTTTATTTGAAGATTTCTCGAAAATCTGACATTGTTATTTGTGCGAGGCTTTTTAATCGATCGAAAGATGAAGTTTCAAAGATGCAGAAGAGATCTCATTGTCATTCGAAGGATGCCCTCGAGGCGGAAGATAGTTGAAAATACTGAAACCGGTAATATTTGCAAGCCAAGAGGTCCTTTACCGTGGGTACTCAAGCCAAAGAGAAGGTTGGCGAATGAGTTTGACCGGAAAAACGTCCGGAAAAACCACCCGGAAACGTGGAAAATGACCTGCTCACGGTAGCCGTATGGTTTTCTACTACATTTGCCCAGCGTCCAATCCGTTCGATTCGCCAAGGGTTTGCCGATTCACGTATTCCTTTTATGCGCATATTCGCTCGGTCGCAGCAAACCAGAGGCGAAATCTTAGCTCGCAGGCTAAGCCAAGGCAGGCAAGTTCGCGATAAGAAAGTCGACAAGGATGTCTGCGTATTCGAAAAGCTAACGAAAAAAGAGAGAGAGAGAGGGATACCATCACCAGCCACAGGATGATGAAGTCGCCGTTTATACTTTATATCCTATGCATGAAAATTTCGGATCGTACGGGACGCTGTTATTGCGCCAAGGGGAAAGGTTATTCCAGGAGTATCCTTGCGCACCCCTAGGAAAGCTTACATTCTTTATGAATACGGACGCGACTTAGAGCGTGTTAAGCTCAGGACACGCGAACCCTTCTTCCTCCTGACTATTTTCTCGATCAAGGATTTAGATGGGGTGCACTGAAAATCTGGAGGAAACCGTCTGATGTTGCTTCACTGCGATTTCATCTGGCTTATCGAGCTCTGTAGACGTTCCAAACCGAAAAACTGCCAATATCGAAGATCCACACAAAGAACTAAATTCACTGGTAAAGCTTCTTGGATAACATATATCCAAGGAATAAAGATTCTTCGTGTTGAAAATCAAGCAGTTCAATGCTATTTATACACGATTATATTCAATCGTAGAACTACGCTGTTAAGTAAAAAAGTGCATTACTTTTTTTTATCTAAAAAGTAGAATACAATCAGGAACTTTCTATCTGGGGTAAATTGATTTTGCGAGTTGGGATGTAGAGTGAAGCTAAGGTGACGTAGAGAGTAGACCGAAACAAACATCTTCAGAGGCCACTAAATAAGCTTAGTGATAATATTATGCAACAGGTGTAATCTTGCACGTTTACCTTGAGCAACATGAGGAAATTAGTTAATCCTCAAAACCTTGGCGATATTTCGAAATAATAGTAATAAAGATAATTCGCGAATTTCACTGGGAGAATAATTATTATCTTTTTTATTCGCACTCGGCAACAAAAGCTAACTGTACTGTGCAAATTGTGTATTATATCGATAAAGCGATTCAATTGAAATTATTGGAACAAGTTCGATTATTATTGGAATCCGTAAGGATCAAAAGCATCCCGGTAAAGCAAATAAAAGCTGAAATTCATCTTCCCAATTAATGTCCGCGGCGCGTGTTAAAAACCATTCAACGGGCAGAAAACACATTTTTCGAGAAAGAACAGGCCTCAACGAGCACAAAACGCATCGGTCGATAACCCTCGGTCGTGCAACAGGTATCGCATTCATCTCTCTCTCTCTCTCTCTCTCTCTCTCTCTCTCGGCTTTTTTTTCTCCCGACTTCGAATCTTGTTTCGCGATCAGCGTGAGCGCGCTATGATTGATGATCGATATCCGTAGCTGAATGGCTTTTACCGTGGATCAGGAAAAGATAACAGTTGGCCCTGGCGAATCGATTTCACTGTAAGAGGCCACCCAACTACAGATTCCTAAACCGAGTTTTGCTCGTCATCACGCGATACTTTAAGTGAAAACCGTTTTCGAAGTAGCCGTGTGGTTAACAGTAAAACAATACCTTATATACGTATTTTCGCCATTCGATCTCGAAATAACGTCACAATCGAGTTAAACCACAATTTCGTATTTCCTATTTCTTACTATTTATTTATCAGGTTCTAGATTCCATAAAGAGTCAGTGGTATTTTACCGTGGCCATTACCGGTAACAGGGTGACTTTTGACCCTAATGGGCATCAGTCTGACGTTAAGTCCCACAGATTAGGCGGGAGCAAATCTTCGAGCTTCTAAAAGAGTTTCTAAGTACAGCTAGCAAAAGTCTCGCGAAAGAGCAAAGGATTACTTGGGACTATGCTCGAACCAGTGCATCAGTGCACTGATCGAACAACGCTGAAATTTCCCTCACTCGGTTTTATATTCGCAAGTATTAAAAAAATGTTCGTTTTGGCAGCTTTTGGAAACTATGATATTAAACTTGAATATTAATATTTCAGAACGTGTGATTTATATTTGGAAGCTACTTATATTTTGTATAAATAAAATCTGTACATTGAGAAACGTTGAAATCTCCAAGAAAATATCTAACATAAGAGTTTTGCCGGATTTCTAGAAAAGCTCGTAATCTTGGAGAAACGAATAAGTGGAGAGTGAGACTCGGTTAACGTAATTCGTAGCTATTTTATTTCCTATTATTCTCGGATTCCCAGAGAAAGAATCGACACACGGGTTATCCGTGTCGGGATTGGGCGGCTTGCTCGTTCGTTTCTCACCCGATTGCTTCGATTGCTCCGTTAGCTCGAACCACCCACCGTCACCCATCGTCACCCACCACCTCCTTCACTTTACGTCTATTTCGTCCGAAACTCCTTTCTTTCGATCTACGAGATTCTTTCCTTTCCGACTGATACGAAGAAGAAATCTTTGACATCGCACCTCAGGGAGAAACTCTATGATCCATCGGTATTTCGTTTCTCAGCAGAATCAGATTTTACTCCTCTTGAACCTTCTTTTCTTCTAAAGAAGTATACAATTGGAAACGTTGATTTGAAGCTATAACTTTCATAAAATTACGCTGATTTATCATTAATTATTATTCCAAATTAAGTAGAAAAAATTCAGTGAAATTTACGTGTTGACAATATGTGGGAATAAACCGGAAAAATTGGAATTATATGGAAAAAAAGAATCGCAGATTCAACGAAGCTTCATCAGTAGGATTTGGAAGTGGTTCGCGTGAAATTCGAATATGAAGCTTAGAAGTGTACGAAGAGACGTAAGGAGATTGAGCGGTGGAACGTGATGTTCGCGGGATAGCGAATTGCAAACCGGGCAACAGGCAACGGAGTTATTTACCGTTCCTCAAATAATGACGCTGCGGGAAACGGTGCCTGGTTAGTCGGAGTGAAACTGTTCCAGGAAGATGCACTCCTTGTTAGAGTAGCATCCGCGCTCTACCGTAAGATTCTCTGTACATTTGAGGCATTTCGCCAAGTGGAACCAATCTCCTACAAGCATTTGTTAATGACGTTAATTCATTAGGATTGCTACACGCGTTTTCTCTTGTTACCAGCTACGTCCAAACGAAAACGATTCAAGCGATTACTACATTTATTCATTTCTAAATTCACATCGACTGTTAACGTGTTATATTAAAAAATCTTTGCTATTTTTTCGTAAAAGCCGGCCCATTAATTAACGAGTTGAGAAATTTAATTAAGATCCCACTGTAAGAGGGTTCCCTGTTTAGACCATATTCCCTGGCAAAACAGGAGCACGAAAGCAAGCGTATCCTAACAATAATTACACCCAATACATTATCAGTCTCGCAGGCTCGAAAGTGTGAGATTCCAGAGAGCGGAGTTTGCAATAATGGAGAATTCCAAAAGGACAGATACTGAAGGTAAGTTTACCATGAGTCCGGTAGCTTGGTAATAGCGGGTCAGTTCTTGGAAAGTTCAGATTAGAAAATGCACATTTCCAAGGTGGTATGTGCTTCTTGTTAGTAGCGTGCTATTTCGTTGGATGTGTTTGCGAATTTTCACTGAATCGTGGAGTAGAGAGGTGGGCCATTAGGAGTAGGAACTGCTCGGGAGATTGCACGCTGCTCATAGATTAGACAGTGTGGCTGCCTAGCTGCCAGGTTCCCCAAGTCCACCCTCACTTTTTGCGTAGCTCGGGATAATGATAGGGCGACGAGAAAGTTTCCAAAATTTGTTGCGACCAGTTACGACCCGTTAGGAGTAGTTACGACAAAGGAACAAAACATTCAGTGAACCTACAATAGGAAAATTGTTTTGGGGTTTCTTTTTTTCCGTGTATTTAGCTTCGAAAGAATTCGTTTGTATAATAAAACAGTTTTTTCTTCTTAAACTGTGTTAAATAGTTAGCGTTCCAAGTGTGATGGCTTATCTTGGTTTTTGGTGGCGCGAGGATGCAGGTCGTAAAAGTGGAAAAAGAATCCCGTGATTCTTGTCTTCGCGAGAGTTATCCGTGATTTAAGTGTTCGGTGGAGCAGCATTTAAATAAGATTTTATCGGTGTTTCTTTAATAGGTTTATCCATTTATCCATTGTTTCTAAAGAACGATGCGGAAAGTGGCGATACCTGTTCTACATTTCGTTCTAGCCAGATTTTATGACCGTACACTTCTCTTCCGCATCCCTTACCAGCCTAAATTGTCCAATCTGGCAACAAGTTATTTACAGGCGACTCGCACGGAACGTTCGCAATTAAAGGCTTCCTTGGCGAATTGCTCTTTGTGCGACGTCGAGCGTGTGTTCAAAAGAGCATTTACACCTCTTCGATCCCGGTTTTGTAGTTTTCTCCGAGGATTTCGAGAGAGAGCGGCTCTTTCTCACAACGCAGTGAAACACAATTGCTCGAGATTCGATAGCTTCCGCCAATTCGCCAGGAAGATTTTTGCAGAAATTGGAATTCTTCTCTAACAGACGAAGACGTTTAAACAATTGGCCATCGAAAGAATGTAATCCAAGGATTTCTCAGAAAAATACCTCTCTATCGACGTGAAAATAATGACATTTTAATTAGTTCATTTGAAAACAAAAGACTAGAATCTTTCACGATGACAAAGTCAATATCACAAATTTACATAATAGTTAATATAAAGATTGCTTTTTAAAGATGATTAATGCCGTTGGCAAATACAATAACCGAATGAAATAAACCGAGATCTTTCTTGCGCACATTTCGCCAATTTACACGGCCGCAATTAAAATCGTGTTAAAAGCCTGCGCCAAGTGCACGAATCCTGGCAAGCTGTGTTTTGCTATTGTTAAGGTAACTAGAGAAGCGGAAGCTCATAGATCAGAGTAGAAACCTTTCCCCCGATATCGATTCTCGCAATTCTAGTTCCACGGAAGGAAAACAGGGTAGAGAAGTTCGAGTTACCAATTTCTAACAAGGTGCATACGCATCATCCTATTCGGCTGGAGCAGTGCCACCAAAATACACTGGCACCCTCTACCATCATCCAACAGTTAGCAGGAGGGAGGCCAGCAGGTGGGCTCACCAGCAGCCTCGTACACTGTACACCGCGTGCTCGAGGATAATGCAAAGAGAGAGGGCCGCAGTTAATATTAACGAGGCGCTATAGGAGCCGCGCGTGTTGTTCCTACGTAATTTCCTACTAAACGTACTCAGGGATGCCCATGCATATTTCAAGCTAGATACTTCGTCTACGCTGTCTGCTTGCACTACCGAGAAGCATTTGTTATACGCCTTGCGTCTTTCGACTTTAGCCTAGAATGTCCTCTTTTTTATTTTTCATACCTTACATATATGAAAATCTTGCTGAAATTTTCTACTTTGTCCATATCTAAATAATTCCCCTTCTTCTCTCATCTTTTACAGGTTACTTTATTTACACCATCCTTTACATTTATTCACTTTTAATCGATAAATATGTATTATAATAATGATTGAAATGTAATTGAGTACAGTGATGGAAAAGGGATTCGAATTAGTATATTATTGATCGTGAACGATTGGCCCGAAAGTTTTTATTCACACTCCTGTAATTAGGTTCGATTGTTTCGGTTAGTTTGGTCTCCACGTTATTATGTATCAAAAGCAATACATTCCGTATGTCAGTGAAAATCCCGTTTAAATTGACAAGCTCGTTGCATTTCGTGTCGTCGATGTCACGGGCAGATTGCTACATATTATTTAGTACGACATACGTCAGTACGTGTATAGCTAACATATACGAACGAATATATGTTTCGATCGTTAACATTAGCATTATCACACAGTTCGAGTAACTGTATTTCTGATTAATATCAAAATTCATTGTTGTCTCCAATCAATTATTCGAGCATTCTAACGCATAACTCACGAGTCTCCCATGTGGCACATACCAGTTATTAATGTGAGCTGCACAATCTAAAATGAAATCGGCAGAACTATAGATCCTGATAACGTGAAATTCTATCAAGTTATTATTGAAACATATAATTTGTTTCTTTCGACTTTCATAATTCTTGATTTTAATTTAATACTAATTCTAATCCAATATGATTTCCGGTTAATTTCTGCAATTACGTTGATACTCTGTTTTCCAGATAAGATAATTCGAAAAAGATAGTGCAGCGTAAAGCCGGCACTTAAGAAATGGCCAATAAATAATGGAAGCTCGCAAAACATAATCAATATGCAGATTGAATATCGTGATCGTTAGCATGAAATATGGATCGCGCCGTGTACATCGGCAATTATAACGAGTTCAGAATTGGGAAACATGTAGCAAGAGTGAGCGAGCGAGTAGAGTATTCAACCTCAAAATTCCTGGAGGCTCCAGCAAATCTCGCAGCTTCCCACTAATTATACTGATGATGCGTGATTGATCGGACAGATTCCCGTACATCCACGGGGATTTATTAATAGAGGGAACAAATACCAGGAGCGTTTCGTAATAATGATTCGATCAACATCTTTCACTGTCAGACACGATAACATTACAACTTGAAGAAACTTGATTCTTAATTATCTTTCCAACTCTTTTTTTCTATTTTCCAATTATAATCCAGAGGAAATTACACAATTAGACTTATCCCAGTCGCACCGAGGTCAGGTTTTCTCTACTTTCTTCGCGTAAAAGTCTGTTTTACAGAATTGAGGATGACTTTGCTAGCTGAATTTTCAAAAGTTTACGCGACTTCCTGTGTGATGTGTCGGTCGAAGTCTCGCACGTTCACGATACGCTGGATATGTCATCCGATCGCATTTCTACTCCTCCGAGTAAGTACGTGCCTGCCAACTGCTGTCCGAACTTCCTTCCGGTTGCACTACGATTTTCTTTACTCGAGACCACCATCGATGCCTTTTGAAAGGGCTTCGCATCTACTTTCCATCGAATATCACGACCCAGCTTCCTTCATTTAATCACGTTCTCTCGCTACTCTAATCTATTAATTTCCAATGGAACATAGTCTCATCGATTTCTCACTAACTCGAGTTTAATACTTGATTCACAGACAAAGTTTCCGAGTATCTTGACAAAAAATTGTTATTAAAAGTAAAAATTACATTGATAAAGATAATAGAAAAAAGTGGCTATAATTATCTCGGTAGATAGAGAATGAAAATGAGATGCATCGAGAATAGAAGGTATTAGAATATTCAGCAGCATTAGGATAAATAGCACGAGCTACATTGGTCATTAAGAACTAAACGTCTTATTAAGGGTAGTGTTCAGCCAAGGCGGCTCACAGCTTTCGTGGAGGATTTAATGGTGCCAGAACGAAATGGCTTCCTGAGCCATTCCAGTAAAGCTCGTTATCTCGTTAATGATCGGGACTAGCCATTCATCTATTCGACGCTTCGTCAAAACGGAGCTTGCCTACCTCTAAATACTAGTCCACGTTGCCTATAGAGTTACCACTACCGTGCGGTTCTCTTTAATCGACGCCCAAGCGACAATCAATCCTTACCCCTTTCCATCAGAATCCTCTACCAGCTCTACTTACATCTCTCTATCGTCTGACATTCCACTATGAATTATCACTTACTTCCATGGGGTACCCGATCCGAATAAAAACAAATTTTACTATCGTTAAACAATTATAGAAAACTATAAACTATTCGTATCTCTTACCAATATAAGTTTCTGTAAACTACAAATAACGTTTATAATAACAGTGTAAAAAAGACACGAAACACTCTAGTCTCTCCACAAACTCACTATCATCCATCCTGCCTTTCTCCCAGAGAAAAAAAAAGGATCCGAAGGTTGTTTCTTGACAATGCTTCATCTCCTTTCTCTCCGATTGCAATGGTCTTCGCGAGGAAGAGACGCGGCTGTAACTCGAAAGAATGGTGTCGTCGCGTGTGCTTGTGCATGGTGCAATGGTGCATGGTTACATGGTGCATGGTGCATGGTGCAGAATAGCGCCTAGCATTGGGACACGAGTTGGCTTGGCCATAAAGTTGGAGAGATTGGAGAAAGAAGAGCGGGAGAGGGATGGGAGGGCCAGACGAGAGAATGCAAGGCTCACCTGTACTTTGGCCACCCCGCAGCTTCTGTTCTGGCCTCTCGACCCTCTCCTCGCTTGGTGGTGGCCTTTCCGTTCGCTTTGGATAGTACGGGTTGTCCGAGGAGGGCCACACGGTGCTTGGCCTTTTTGCTGGTGGTGGCGTACTCGCTCGTCCTGAAAATAGATTAGGACCTTGCTCATCCAACGCCCAGCCACATTCCTTGCGCCCTTGAGCACTATTCCACACCATACTCCGATATATGGCCATTTCGGTGCGATCTCTCCTATTTATTGCAACAGTCCTTTTCGTCTCGCTACCGATATCTCTGGCCAATTGTGACTCTCCGATCTTCTTCTATATGGATTTGGTGGCTGATAGGAATTCAACTTGGATTTTTTTATACTCGTGTGGAGTAAGGTGTGTGCGCCAAGGCGATGATGAAATTGATAATGCGTGAATGAGATTACGTGAAAAATCGCTCGTGAATAGAATTAAGTAGGATGTGTCAGAGTGATTGGTGATAAAGATTGTTCTTTAAAGCTGAAGATTCGTGAGGATGCAAGGATATGTAGCTACTAATGTGTTACGTCTATTAAGCGATTGATTGTTGTGTATCTCGTATTTTGAAAATTGCAGGAAAGCATTAAACGGTGAGTTTTGGAACGTAAAGATGAGAACTCGCGAAATGATTCACTCTTTAGTCGAGAGCGCTCAATTTCTGTTGACCGGAATATCATCATCCAGCAATTAATCAGATGAGTATAAGTTTTCGGTTAAGTCGAGCTGAGCGCGTGCATCGAAAACGAGTGTTTCGCAACTTTCGCGTGGCAACCTTCTTTCGAAGTACGCTAATAAGATAGAAACAAAAAAAAAGAAAATTGCGAGAAAAAGCTTGGAGTGGCTCGTTCATTCCACTGATCCAGAGGCAGGAGACTTTAAAAACCCTTCAAAAAGAAACTTTATAAAAATGTGTTAAGAGAGCTATCATCGGCAACCGCTTCAAGAGTACTTCAACGAGACTTAAACTTTCGAAACTCGGAAACTACCGAGTGGTCGCTATTCCATTCCCTTCCCACCTAACCCAGTGTTATGATTAGTCTTAACTTTCCAATTGCCTTTCACTCGAAGAAATTAAACACTGCAAAGCTTTCACGAATCCTCGCCCAAAGACGGACGATTTTCCATCGAATCCTACGAACACCATGGTGACAAAGTGTCGAACAGTGCTTTCGAAGTTCTTCAACCTTCGTTCTGGCTTCTTTGCCAATTGAGAATTCACGAGACTTTTACTCGATTGTGTGAAAAGTACACTGCTGCCAATGCGACAAGCGGTTTCAATTTAGTTTCATTCGCTTCAAGGAGAAGAAAATAGTAGCAGTAGATTATGGATCTTGATATAAATATAACATTTAAAACTCCGACATTTAAAACGCACGAATAATTAAAGAATGTCTCTTTACAATATAATTATAAAAATACTTAATTCGTGTGAGAGAAAAAATTCAACTTACTACTTGCAATTTCTCAAGCGTACAAAAATTCGTACAAATTACAATTTTAAAGAAACAAGTCATACCGTAGCTTCAATTTAAATTGAAAATTTAGCTGCAAGAATAATTTAAACAATTTCAAATTACCTTCTATGCTTCTACTTTTCATTCTACAAAAATATCTGTGCTACAGTTAGAACTAATATAAAGTTCTAGCAACGAATTCTACTAAACAGTTTTACGAGATCTAAATAGAGATCTGTTCAAAAAATCTAGTGGCTCGACGATCCACTAGCACTACAATTGAACTAAAGAAATCACAGAATCGAGCAGCAGATGCCCCAGCAACACAGCCAGCTCGAACAAACTAGCTTGATGAATTTCGACAGCTTCTTTTGAAAACGAGCCAAGTTCAACTTGTTGCATTCAATACCAAAGCTCCTTTCGTTTTACGTTCACAGGAAAAAAAACTTCATTCTCGTTAAAAGTATCAGTATTTACAAGTTCTATTCTAAAGCCAATTTTCCATAAACTTTCTAATGCCGCAGGTGTGAGAAGCAACGATTATATTCAGAATTGCGTCATAGTTCATAGTTGTCCTCTTTGTACAGTAGATCGCAACAAACAATGATAATTTCGCAAGAGATATAATGACAGAAGACAGAGGGAGACTGAGACGCAATGTCCAACTTGGTGTGAGTATACTTCCCTTTCGAATCGCCCAAGACGGTTTGACACTTATTTCGCGCGAGTCCCATAATCGCGTGGATTATACGGATTAATTATTCAAGCTGCTGCATCTCGCTGTCCTTCGGGTGTAGTTTGATTGTACAGGAAGTGAAGCTTATGTTACAGAGGAGCCGAGTAAGCCACGAATTCTCAGCCATAATTATTTGTCTACACGAAATATACAAATACCCTGATACATTATTATAAACTTTCCCTTGTAATATATTTAATTATAAAAATAATTCAATTGAACTTTCTACTCTTTCTTCATCTAGAAAAAGTTCAACCCTTATTTACCTCGATATGAGCTAGTTCCTCAAAATGAATTATACAATAATCGATTTTATAAATTGTACAATACGTACAGTAATCATGCGTGCAATTGTTGAGAGTCACAGTCCAGAACTAAACGATCTAAAAGATCCAGCAATTAGCGGAGAGATCTCGCGGTATCCGTAAGGTTGAATATCCGACTAATTTCACAGAAGTAAAGAGACTGGAAAATGCTTGAGCCTTGCGTAAAACTAGTCTTTCGATCTCGACAAGCGGCATCCTCTTAAGCGTCTTTCCCATTCCGTTCTTCGCCACTGCAAAATTCTGTATTCCACCACCGGAAGAACGAGGCCGTCTTTAAAACTAGCGGGCTAGCAAAGCGACCAGTAGCTAGTAGCCTCTACTAGCCACGCTACCCTTCTCTTTGTCTCTTTCTCTTTTCTTTATTTTTTCACCTAGAACGTCTCCCCCCCTCCCTTCTCCACCTCGTCTCTCTGTTTTCTGGTTTGCAAACAAGCGACCCTTAAAAGCGTGTGGCGAGCAACGCAGGCAACGCTGCCAGCCGAGAGTACTAAAAAGTTTTCGAATAAAAGTTTAAATACGTCGAGAAAACTTTGTTTCGCTACCTCCCTGCACTTCCACTCCTCTTTCTCTTCTTCCTGGCCCTATTGCTTGGTTTCCTTGGAACGTCTTGCGCGCTCTTCTTCCGTTGTAACAACGTAAACGTGTCTGAGCCACCTGTCCTCGTGCGCAGGAAAATGCCTCGCGTGAGCTCTATGTATGTATATATATATATCTACTATACTACTATACAACTGCCACGGACCCTTTGCGTATAGGCCCCACTTCCACCCAAGATGCCAAGTCCAACTTTGAAAATATATTCCTCTGCGTGTTTCGAGATATTCTTATTTATCTAATTTTGAATTTAGCGGAGTGAACTCTAGTCGACTTAAAAGAGTAGGAAAAACTTTTCTGGTATTGTGTGAAACTTGTATTTTTACATATTTTACTATATTCTTTATCGTATTCTCGAAGATTTGTATCTTGAGAAAATAGACATTTTTTTTTGAGTGCTTGTTACGATTATAATTGTTGCGTTTGAGATTGTATTTGATTTGTATTTTGCAAATGTCACTTGTGTCGAACGTGAACCTTCGACGATTTTCAAGTTTGCCAATCGTATCAGGAAGATCCTGTACATATGTATAACATATATATATTCCTTCTTCTTGCGGCTTGTGCCATCATAACAAGCCTCGTATTTCATCCTGACCCCTTGTTTTCTCGCTCACGACCTTCAATGTTTCTTGCCAGACTCGTTTGCGAACTTTTCACGCGACTTCTTCAAAATTTAGGACTCTTGGCACGTTGGTCTCACTCCCCTCAATTCGTCCCAATGCAAAATTATTCCACAAGCAATTATACGCTGTCTTTCTTTCTAATTCTATTTCCCAATTAATATATCTGTTTTTGAACTTTCAGAGGAATAGAAATTCCTATCAATATCTAATTTCCTGCAATCTCTTATTTCCCGATCACTCCTCGAATTTCAATTATCTTCTAATTTAAAACAGGATGGAAATCCGTAGTAGAAATACGTCGATATGTCGCCCGTTCTATATTCGTCTAATAATCGAAATTCAGATAATTGATATAAATAGAATAAATTCAATACAGAAGACTATGTATGTTTCCTTTAATTGGCATTATATTCTATAATATTCTATAATATTTTATATTTTATCAACTTTAGAATGTCTCGAAATTAGTAATTAGTGTTGCAATCAAAGTTTTTGGTCGTTGTAAAATTGGATAAGAAAAGTTTAACCGGTACCACGAAAAGGAATTAGGCGACGTTCAAATGAATTCCACGCGAAGCGAAACTGTAAGAGTAAAACTTTTATTGCGAGCCATCTTCCTCGGAAGAGGTCACGACACAACATGGCAGACACATTGGCATGCCTGAGCCACTTAAAATTTTCAGCGAGACCTGACTGTTTAATAAGGCATCAGCGCGACTAGCGTACACTAAAGTGCAATTGAACTGGCTCTTTGTCTAATCCGGAGTCTGCAAGTTTTCCGAAACAGGGATTGCACGAATCCTCGCGATCTGTGCCACGAATATTCTTCCATTATTTACGAACACTCTTGGTCAAACTGATTGAACTCTCTAACATAATCGGATTCTGTGGTTCAGAGTTTTCGCAATCCGATAGAAATATATTTTAAACTGACTTTTTAAAAATCTCTTTTTAGTTTTATAACTAATAATGGATTTAGATAAATCACGATTTTACAATTCAAATTGTAACTACAATACATGTAAACTGGATAGAATATGCCTGATTTTCTTCATAATTTTCCAATGAACAGCTTTATCATGGAAATGATCTTATAACATGTTTTATGTATACAGAATTAATAAGAAATATTCCTTTCAAGTTTAAATCCTTGCTCGAGGTGTATCCTAATATTTGAAGTGAACTAGGTAGCTTTACGAGTAGTTTACAGACGGTTCCACGGATAGCCAGAGGTTAATGGCAGAAATAATTTGGAGCCTCGCGGCTTAGCGATAATTAACTATGGCTGCTAGGATCGATGTATATTCCCGGTGGCAGCCAGTGTGTCGAGGCATTATTAAATAGTGCATACGTCTCGTGGGGCTAATCCCAACCCTCGTCGAAGGGCTCTTCTCAAACGCGAGAAAGAGGAAAGGAAGACGAGACGGGCTTCATCTTCCTCTTGGGAAATATTTAGAAGGATTTACAAAGCCACCTACATGAGTTTACTTTCAAATAATGATTTAAAAGTATAAAAAGAATTGAATTATTTCTTCGACTGATTATAACACCACATGATTAATAATTCTTTAATTATGTAATATGAAATTTTGAGCTTAAGAAAATATTTTAAAGATATTTTGTAAGAGATGCAAAGTGAGAATATGGTAAATAGTTTGAAAGGGTGAAAGTTCGTAGAGAATATCGGGGTTGAACGAGGGCAGATAGAAATGGATATTCTCCACTGAACAAAGCGTATCATTCGGATATTATCGTCGAACTATTCTGACCATCGGTATCTAAATCTAGCGATTCTCGTCCTATATCCCTTTTCGATTACTCAAGAGTCCAGAAGCTGTCTCCATGCGCACTGGAAGCGTCATGAATCTAAGTTAGTATCATTGGTAAACTATCTCAACCACGGACTTTCGAATCCCCTACTCTGCTAGTCTCTCTCGAGGCAACTATACATATAGTTGGATATTCCGACAGTTTCAGTGAGAAAGAAAATTGACACAATATATTTTTATCCAGAGTTTCTGAAACACTCGAATTTCAACTCTCTTCAATTACGCAAATGATCAAATATTTTGATTGTCAATCATTCATTAACGCTGATTTTATTATAAATTATTCATTATTCGGTATTATTACCAAATAATAACCGATAACCAAGAAATCATCTACAATAAAATAATTTAATCGTTTATTCAATCACTCTCGCAACTCAATTATTTAATCATTATTTCACAGTAGTTCGATACAGTATTAATAAACATTAATGATGCGATGGTTGAAGTAGGAAAATGTGTTTCTACCGATTATGAAGTTCATTATTATTTCTCGATACTTTAGGAGTATTGCTGAAATTGTACTTTTCGTTGTAGCGCATTACAAAATCTAGATTTTAGAATTATTAACATATTATCTTTCTCTTTCTGATTGCTTTCCTCATGTAACAATAGCTCCTTACTTCACTCATGATTGAATTGATTTCAAATTATCCTGGTTTCGAGCTTAAATCCAAATTTGGACATTTCACATGTAACAATCAAATATATGCGTTACTTTTATAGTCTCACTTTCGTGCATTCTTCAATTCATTTATTAGCCATAGCTAGCTCATTTCGGTTTGGCAATTAGTCTAGATGTGGCCGATTATCAAAGGAAGTTCCATTGAAAATTATTCCCTGTTTAACCTGCTATTCGCGAATCATTGCATTTTGGACAAGAGTCATTAATAATCTGGCAGTATTTCGATTGATTTTACGCCATTATTTTACTTTAACGCAATTTCGGTTAGTCTGAAAACGTTAAAAAGCAAAATACTATTCGTTTCGAATGTATCAATTTATACTACTCACACTGTTAATAATATTAAAGCTTAAATAGAGTGTATTACCAAAATTTACATATAGGTCAAATTAGAAATGAAATCAATACGCGTGAGCAATTTAAAGAATATTACAAAAATAAGAGATAATTGCTGATACGTTCAATTTGGATTTTCTGTATCACATGAGAAATTGGATCGAACGTACGTTCGAATAAGCATGTAGACACAGCCACACACAGCACGTGTGCATTAGAAAACAAGTGCACGTGCCTTAGAACCGTTCAAAATGTAATCTTGCCATATCAATATCAAATCGCGTTCCTGTTCCGCTCCCTGCCAAGCAGAATAGTAACCAATAGAAGCAAACCATGTAACATTTAACCGAATACATAGAACGTGAAATACTAATAATGATATCTTCGATAAATTCCAAGATTGGTTGCATTCTTACTAAATCCAATCGATGCAACTTAAATATTTCTAATTCACGTTTTATAACTGCTAATCATGCTAATCGTAGCTAATAACATCTAACTGGGCTTCTTCTTTCCATTTACAGCGAGCAGTGCATTTATACGTAAGAATGCACTAAATGCAGACAAGATACACTAAACTGGAGCATTTGAAGCAACTAGAGCATGTGTCTCAAAGCACGTACATTACGAAATGCTTCCTTCAAATACGTAAATATATGATTCTTATCCTTCTTTCCCTTAACGCGATTAGCTACTTTCATTAAAAGCAATTGTACTCCAAGGATGTAATAAGCGAAATTCGTGAAAGCAATGTGCCAATCATAACTAGCATTAAAAAATAATTTCATAAAACCTGTGCTTCAAAATTATCACGTATACCATATATGTATGTATTGTACATGTATCTACATGTACAATACGTGTATAATAGAATATATCAGATATGGTATTCGTGTCGTGTAAGCAATAATAAGTAGAGAAGCCTGAAGAACAGGGTGCAGAAGGAACCGATAACAATAATCCAACAGTGGCGTTCGAAAATTGCTGAGCTTAATGGTGGTAATACCATTGCGATACGATGGCGTACAAGGAGCCTCGAAGGAGAGTATCGAGTTAATAATGTAGAGTATTGAGATTGGTTTCGCGAGGTCACAGCCAGCGGGACCTGACCTAGGCATCCGCCCAAGTTGTTCACTGTGGCTTAATAATGCAAGCCAGGTTGGCCTAGCCTAATGTAAAGATTACTTTTCAAAGGAGTTACTGCTTCTACTACTAGTCTTACTACTAACTCTATGTGTACTACTGCCCTCTAACTCACAGCAACCACAGGAAAACCATTTGAACGACTCTTCTCTGATTTACTTTGGATTCCATTAGAATATTCGATGTCACGAAGCACTTTCGACTTTTCAGACAAAGTCACCTTGTTTGTTCCTTTCGACCTTTCGCGAGGGGATTCAGAGAAGCGCAACCCTAGCATGCTTTTCGAATTCCTACAGTTTCAGGACTTTTTCCGAAAAGTTTCTGCTTTGGTGGCGCAGCTCTGCATCGTGTTTGCCAAAAATACGAACGGTTGTATGGTAGCTTCCGCGGGGAACTAGAGTTATGGCAGCTACGGGATGTATTCGACAAAAGGGATAAGTAATTTAAGAGAGTTGAGAGAGAGAGAGGATGTGAGAATGAAAATTCGAATAAATCGCAAATCATAGGCTTCTCTGTACACTCCTTTGATCGTATCAAATGTTTTTGTAAAAGAAGAAGATAATTAAAAAATATTTCTGTAGTAGATAACGTGTAGAAGTTAAATATTTATCGATCATGTTTTTAATGAAGATTTTCTTGGTAAAATAATTATATTAATAATCTTGGAGAAGAGAAATCTGCGTTAGATACTGTTCGAAAATCACTGTTTTAGATGGAAGTTTCTTAATTCAGTAGCCCCGAAATCGATCGTTTAACCCGAGATTATATTTCGAAGTAAAACTGCGGCCTTGCAACAGCTCACCGAGATATCGGGTGTTCGAGAGCGTAGGAAGGCCTTTTAGCGGACGCGCGATTTGAAAATAAAATGCGGATAATGAGAATTCGAGCCGGTTGAGAGGAAGACAGAGAGAAAGAGAGCGCGGGAAAATGGATGGATAGGAAGAAGAGTAAAATCGAGAAATAGAGAGGAGTTCGATATCGATTTCGAGGGTTGGTTACTGCATACATTCAATGGTGTGCTCTCTCACCTTCTTTGTTGGCGCTGCTCTTGATCTCCGTAGCCTTTGGTGGCGCAGACGGCATCGGCATTTCTGGAATGAAAATTATTCCAACTTGAATGATTGATGTCTCTCCGAGTTACATTTCGACGTTTTAAACGACACTCAGCGTCAATTCGATCAATGCAAATTTAATACGAAACTTCAATTTGAAGAAGAAGCAAAGAAGAAATAGTTAATTAGTTTAATATTTCTGGTGAATAGAGAAATCGTATAGAATCGATTATTATTGGCTATCGGAATATTGATTGGAAGTTGATTATCTTACCGTACAATCTGATAGAACCCTCGGTCTCTCCCAAGGAGTTCTTGCTGATGCATCGGTACATTCCGAAATCACCGGCTTGAAGTTTACTAATCGTGAGCTCCATGCGAGTGCGATAGCTGTTCTCACTGATGTGGGTCGTATACCTATCGTTCGAGAGGATCATCTCGCCTTCGAGAAACCAGTAGCTCATGGCACGTGGATACGCTTCTGTATTGCAGTCGATCGTTACGTTTGTACCAGCTGGGGCACCCACCAGCTGATTCGGCACGAAGATCGTCGGCGGAACTTGAATCATAATGGAGATTGGTCCGTCAGAGTTTTGATTGAATAGAGAAGTAGTCGTTGTGCATTAATCGCTTATTGCTTCACTAGATTCGATATATTCTTATTGCATCTTTCTTGAACTCTTTCGAATGCTATGTAATTAGCATAGAAAAAACTCTAAAATAAAATATTCGAGAATGAAGATAAAGAAAAAATACTTGAAATCAATTTGTAATTATTACTAATATTTATATTCGTAGCCTTTCGTAATTAGAATATTATAATTAGATTCAGAAATAACACTTCTTTGAATCGTGGCACAAATTCTTCTCTCACTAGAAATGTGACTTTGCCTTTTTGGACAGTGTCAGTTCTACAATTATACGATACATTGCACGTCAATCTCTTCGGTATCTAAAACCCGATATATCGGCTTTCCGTATGCCAATAGTTTTTATACATGCAATTTTAAAAGTAATTCCTTCGATTTATCGAGTAAAGTTGAATATATTTTGTGATGGAAAGAGTTAATAATGCTTGATTAGTTTGAACCAGATAACGTTCGATTCTTATAATAAGAATTAAAGTCAATGATTTAAGTTACATTCTTTTTTGTTGACTTTAAACTTTTCGATCAATTTTTATTTGACGTCCTCGTTTTATTAACGTTCGTTCCTTGGGAATTTCTGTTACCACTACTAATATCGAAGAAAGTTCATTTTGGTGATTTCGTATTTTGCCGGAGCTCAAAGCCGAGTCGAAGTCTAAATAAGCCATCCCTCGGAGTTGCTGTGTGTCTCCCCCCCCTCTGGAGACCGAAATTTCATCCGATGGTTTAATTGAATTTCCTATGATACCGTGCTAAATGGTGAACTCGTCTAGATGGTAATGAACGCAATTAACCCGCTGCATCACGCACTCATTCTATCAGACTTTCGCGTTAGACCAACTTCTATAATCCATTGAAATTCACTCGGCACATCATTTGAAACATAAATTTCGTTATACTTTCAAATTAATTTTATCTAAAGGTAAATGGCGCCTGCTGCTAACTTTTATATTTAATTCCAAAATTCTACTAATCACGAAGCAAGAACGAATCTGGCTAAAATTAGGAAATTACTTGATTCCAAAAATAGTCAAAAGAAATTTCAACTTTTTATCGATCTTTAAATTAATCTTATTGCAAAAAAGAAAGACTGCTGCTGATACTTCTGGAGAAGATAACTTGATGAATATTGCAAAATTTGTTTGTTCTTGGACAGGTTGTCGGTCGTTGTGATAACAGGATCACGGGGAGATAAGCTCGTAGTTTGCGGATGATATCCCCTTAATGCTTGCGCATCTTTGTTCTCTTCGTTGTATAGGATAGTAGCTGGGAAGTAACCCGGTCAGATTAACAACTTCCCGAAGCCGTTGTCCCCAGAAGCAGCAGCAGCAGCAACAGCAGCAGCAGTCTGTCGTCAGCTGCGAATTGATCAACTTGCAGCCGGCTGCGCTCCAGGCTTCTGGAAAATTACCTGTTACTATTCTCAGTTTAATAGACTCCACTAGGCAGTCGAGTATCATAGTACTACGTAGTTCAGAAGCTCCATGGTGTCTGGACTCTCGAGTAAGCGTACGAGAAAACGCACTACGGCTAGGATATTCTCCCTATTATCCTTCCCTCAAGTTTCCTTCTAAGTAAGTAACCGCGCAAACTTAGATTGTTTGCTTTACTCGTTGCTTAAAAAACGCCAACCTTGCTATTTCCCTTAATAACGCTATGACGCGTCTTTGAAGTTAGTCCATTGGATAAGAAACATTAAACAAAGCAAAGTGAAATAATAATAATACGTAACTTGTATTTATTATATTATATTAATCGATTTCAAAATAAAATGTATTATTTAGAAATTAAAGTTCCAGTGATCTTGAATGACGAGATTCTAATTAGAGTCTATTAGGAACAGTGTTTCAGTGATAACTTTGTTATTCAAGAGCAAGCTCCTAGAACACTCGGGAACAATAGCTAGAATCTTCTTTTAACTCGATTCACAAGAAATCCGAGCAAGGGAACAATATGATCGGAAGTTTTAGCAACGAAACGCATTTTTTGCTGGAGACAAAAAAAACTTATAAAACCAAGCGAATTATTCTCGATTAATCCAATTGCGCGAAATAGTGTCAACGGTGAACTGTTCTCCGCGTTCTCATTGCGAGCGAACTCAACCTGCCAACTAGGTTCCAGGTGAAAAACTTCCCTCGGAAACTTTTGTTTTCCGCGGAGAAGGAAATGTAAACAGAAAGGGAGAAAATGAAATGGCACGCGCAAAATGATGAAGGCTAGGCCATTTAGGCTGAACGCGATGCCGAGCGCGAAGTGAAAACTTCTAAACCTCGAAAGAAACGTCTTGGGAAATAAAGTAGAGTAAATTGTAGAATGCTAGCGCGATCTTGATCCTTCAGTGGTAGTTTTGCTTTCGTGAGGTTGTTGCGAAAGCCGCTCCTTGTACTCTTAGGTTACCTTGGCTAGACCTAATTGGCTCAACTTGCGAATTAATTAACGTCTAGCTAATTTTCTCGCTACCGTGTGAGATATAATTTACTGTGGAAGGCAGCAAGTATCTCAATTAGTTTAATAATGTTTTCGTATAAGCAAAAACTCATGTTGCTCGAGTTCCCTCGATATCCTCGATAAATCAAGAGAAAGAAGCATCTTGCAGAAACGCGTTTGAAGATGAATTTCTAAAAAGAATTCTTAAGGATTCTAGATCTACTTTTAAAAAGAGGTTCAATTTTGAAACCAGAACAGTCTCAATTACTTTCCACACATTTCAGACATTCACGAATCTAAACTAATCGGAAGGATAAATTGTAGATAGAGATCTTACTGTTAAACTACGTACACCCTAATTAAACAGTGTTCCACCAAAACAGTGGCGATTCTAGCTGAACTGGTTTCCCGGAAACCACTGTATTACATCCGCCTTCAGAATAGCGAGCGTTTCCGTCTCCGAAAAGCGCTATTGTAATGAAGTCCGGCGTAGCATTTGCGCGGGAAAACGTGAAGAGAGAGAAAGAAGGAGAGGAAGAGAGAGAGAGAGAGAGATGGAGGAATTGCAGGATGCAATGGAATGGAAAAATAGAAGCGGTAGTTAACGAGCTACGTCGAGGACACCAGACGAACGTACCTAGTAGAACTATACAGGAGTATTCACGCACCTATACATCGACGCATTGAACTGGGAGGTATGCTGCAGTCAGGTTTCCCGCAAATCCGCAAATTGCTACTGCTGACCCTAATTAACGCATACTTCTCTCGATTTCCCAGCCTCGACCGTATTCATCTCTCTGCTCTCTTCTCTTTTTTTTTTCTCCTATGCCTCTTATTGAACCCCGCTTCACTCATTCCCAAACAATTCCAATGTCCTATTATTATTCCTATCGAAACAACACTTCTCCGCGATATTTCGATATTTTCATTAGAAACTAAGCGAAAATGAGTATCGTTATTACTAAAGGAAATTCGTTTGGTTCTCTATTAGTTCTGATAATCGAAGGAAAATGTTAAATATAAATAAACGATTTCAATTGGAAGCCCATATTGGCTTAATTAACTATTTTTGTTTCTGTGGAAAATTAGCGTTTTAGGAATTGAATTTAAGTATTTAGATGATGATCAGTAATGCGTTGTAAGATCGAGAATCATTTTTATTTGGGTGAAAATTGAATTCGGAGAACTCAAATTCCTTTTTAATGTAGGAATCAGATTTATTGTGGAAGTGGACTCGTATTATACAGCTATTAAAGGAGGATTTTTGTAAGCTTGACGATTTATGTTTTCCGAGAATAGTTAGGAGTGGTCAGAAAATCTGATTAAAGCTTATTAGCTCGCAGATTGCTCGAGGATTGCAGTACAAGATAATAGACAAGGAACTTAATCATCAGGCTTACGACAAGCTTGTCATACACTCCAAGCATTATTTTTACATACTCGACCCACTACAGCTCAAGCTTATTTCCCAAAAGAGAGATTAACTTAAAACCTTAAAATCGTCATTTCAACTCATAGAATGTTGGAAAAATTGTCCAATAATACTACTCACGTTCTATTACGGTTCAAAGTTGGAAAAAAGATTTTATTTTAAAATCATAAGTTAATGGGCTCAGAAGTTGAATCATCCGATAAAATGCACTTCTCTATTAGCGAAGGAGGGGAAAAAAAGAAGAATAAGATAAAGAAAACTTCTTGCAATGTACGATGATTTATTTCGCAGAATAATTGTCCGTTGGTGAGTCAATGCTGAACAGAAGATCTTTCTTCGTGTTTTACAAGCAGGCTCGGCAACCGGGTTAAGAGGGAAACTCACAGTCAAAGGAAGGGTTGAATGAGATCGTGTTTAAAGGATCAGTCAAGGAGACCCTGCACGTAGCTATTCATTCTCCGGAATGCGTTACACTTTCGTTTGGATGAATATATTCCGAGAACCGTCAAAAAGTCGTTTCTACCATCTTTTTCAGCTTTTAACTCAACATAGAACGAATCTAAAGGTTAGCTGACTAATAATGTGCTCACGATCATTTTGCTGCAGTGAGATTCTGCAATTACATTAACGATGAAATGCTATTTGCATTATATCACTTATCGCATGATAATAATAATAATAATAATAATAATAATAATAATAATAATAATAATAATAATAATAATAATAATAATAATAATAGAAACAAGAGTAATAATAGTTTATTATTTTCCATCAGAAACTGCTCGTTTGCTGTTAATAATATCAATAATAGATAAAATAAAAGAAAAATGAAAAACATTCTTTACACGCAACTATGGCAATTAGGACTTCCGTTTCAAAAGATTAGAGGAAAAAAATGAAACTGTGATACGAAGAATCTGCCTGCTAAATTGTGTAACACTCATCAACGCTCTTGATGAGCTACTGTTGCATTTATGCGGTACTCACTATTCCGTGGAATAATTTTACTGATGCGTTATTTCTCTTTTTCAGCCGGTGAACATTGTCACGCTCAACGTTCTAAATATTCGTAGCCTCTGCACGAGAGAATGTTGATAACGTCAGTTAGTCTTTCTATCGTATTATAAAGCTTTAACACCGCTTAATTCTTCAAGTTTTAAAACGATCTCAAATCTGAATTCTATCCCATTCGCGAATTGTCTCAATTCTTTCACTCTGATTTCTAGTTGAATATACATTCATATATATTCCTATAGATACAAGAGACACGCGGACGAAATTCCTGTTGGAAACGAGTGCAGCACGGATTTAGAGTCGACTACATTGAGGGGAATGGAGCAAATTTAAACTGCGGCTTTGCGACTACTTTATTCACTTTTATTCGACTACTTTAACTTGTCCAGGCCTGACTAGGATTTGTGTAATGTCTCCCACGAGAAGCTGCAGTCGTACTGCATTAAGTGAGACGATCACGAGACTTCTAATCCTACAAGAAAACCCCTAAAGTCTTAGGGTTATTCACCGTCCTTTCTTTTCTTCGGCAAATTGCCACATTCTTCAAATTATTCTCACACGATTCACTCTTATTCTACGATTTGTTTCCCAATAACTAGACTCTGGATTTTTCTGCAAAATAGCCAAAATTTAATGTTACAATTCTCTACAAATTACAAATGATTATTGAAAACACAATTTAAAATGTTTCTTGCAATATATCAATTTCAGAAAGGTGGATAACGTGTTTGAAAAACAACTCTATACAATTTTCTATCAATAATAAAATTCATATTTGCATAAAAATCCGCAGTCTACTGATAACCAATTTATTATTTACTTTGTTCTACATTCTTGATAACACTTAAATTCCCACAAATTTCATCCAATTAAGCTGACTCATGCTCGAGGAAATTGAATTGAACAATCGAAAAGATTATTCCCTAATGTGTACTTCGATCGCTTAACAAAGCGAGCAACGAGAAAATTCGAAGAGAATTTCAATTAGATCGACTAGAGTTTGTGTTTTCGGTCGGCCGAGAATCCAATCGTATTTGCTGCACAGCACGAATCGAATTACTGACATTAACACCGATTTGCGTGAACAACAGCTAGAATCACCGTTGTCCATGATATAACTAGACCATATTATCAGGTTGCGCGTGTGTGTTGCTGTTCGCCGAAATCACATTCCCATAGCCAACGAAAACTCCAAACTTCGATTCAGGGAAAGCGGAAGAAGCGCATGGTGTAGAAGCGAAGAGGCGATAGTACCGTGCGCGATTAAATTTCCGAATAGGAGGGGTTGTTTCGTTCCGAGAGTTTGTCGGATAATGATACCTGACAAATGCGATTATCCGATATCAGTTGTGTTATCCCGTTACTCGGTGGTTGGTGATCGGTTGCTGGTTATCGAGCGCCAGCCGTTTATCTGCGGCCTGTGTGTATCCACGTGTGTATGCATACGTGTGTGTACACACGTGTGGACAAAGACCTCATAGGCGTAATAATAGGCTACACAGTCGAAACGAACCGACTGGAACACACCAGATACGCAATAGTCCAACTTATATGAAATAGTTGAGAGAGAATTTTGACAGTGATCGAAGTAAAATTTTGGTAAAAGAAAAACAGTACATATTTGTAAGTTTTAGTAGTTTTTTGCTGATTTCGAAGTCACAGTGACGAGAATGATGAAAAATACTCTAGAGGCCCTGTTTCATGAATCTAATCCTAAAAAGCTGAGAAGATCGTGACGACACGAAGGTTGAAAAAAAAGGGGGGGGGGGGCGATGAATCGGGCATGTCCCAACTGTGCCGCAGAGGCATATTTCTTCGTCTCTCTAAATAAAATATGAAGGCTTCTTGCCTTCTAAATATTCAAAGGACCATGCTATCTCCGTGCTCTCCGGACAGACAACAGACTACAGACGAATAAAGTCGCATTTATACCACGTAACTTTTGCTCTGATCAAGTATTTTCTGAGAGCGTCGACTTGTAGCAGGAACTCGACACTGGAAAGTAGATTATTATTTCTCTAGTTTCAACTTTTCCTGTTTTCAAATTTACTCATGTGAACTTTTGAATCGCGTTGTCACTCGATCAAGATTTATTGAAAAATTATTTAACACATTAATGCAGTCTTAATTGTTTTTAGAGATAAAAAAGTTAGTGTAACGTAGATCAATTATCCTGAAGAAAAATCATTTTTACTATATTTCATTTTTCTTCGATGACAATGTTGAAAGAATGAAGAAACTGTAGTGGGACGCGTGAAATCGAAATAAAGAAAGAGAAGAATAGAAAATCCCCAGTGTTACCGACGAAAGCAAAGTCAATCGCGCGAAAAGAGCTTAATGCCAAGAAGAAGAGGGTCGCATGGGGCCAGTGGCAGTATACCAGGTCGGCATACGAAGTGACACGAACGAATGGAACGCATAAACGGGAAAAATGAGGAGGAACAAGGGGGCAGAGTTGCACGGGACTACTGGTATTTCCCAAGGGCATTTCTAACGGCGCGCGGTGCCTCTCGTTTCTCGTGCTTCTTGTTCTCCTGGCATACCGTTGCCCGACACATCGTCGCTCAACGCTCTCCCTACTACTCATCCAACTATGTACTTTCTCTCTTTGCAAAACCAGACCCTATATACTCTTCATACAGTCGTATATGTAATTCGTTGGATTAAATTTCACCGAGATCCTTACTATTCAACTTCCTCTGAACAAGTTTCCATCACCTTCTTCACTAACCCCACCCCACCCCTTCACCACTAACCCCATTATTTTATCTAACAACTATCAACGCTTATTTTTTTCTTCTATCTTTATTTATAGTATCAGCACTCTGACGTCAACATTGGAAAATCAATTTTCTTGCGCAATTATGTTATCTATCTAACGGGATCGAGCTAATGTTATTCGTTTAAAAATTCTTAACGTATTAAATTGACCAATTTTATAACATTAAAGAACAAGAGTATCAGAGTGATGTCTTCTTTTCATCACTTACCGTACTTTGGATTTCTTTTAGAAATAATTCAATTACTAATTAAACTAAGTAGAGAAAATTCACTTACATTCCACTTCGACGGTAATCCTCTTGCTGACCGTCGGCGGCACGCCGTTTTTCGCGATGCAGAAGTAAGCGCCCATCTCGTTGCGCGTGATCGATGTCAGGTTTAATTGCTCGCCATCGTAATAGGGCACTGAAACCAAAGAGAAATTGATTCGGATCATCGGAGCACAAAAAGCATACAGTAAAGTTTTCTTTATAAAAGTCTACAAGATTATCAATAATAAAGTCTAAAAAGTCTAAAAAGTCTAAAAAGTCTACAAGATTATCAATAATCAAAATATAATTTATCGAATTAGTCAATGGTGGATAATGAGTTTGGATAATCACGATTGTACCGTAGATATATATTCTATAGAGAACTCGTTCGTATAATGAGAGTTCGAATATATGTACGAGGTCCTAGAGTATTCGAATCGAAACGAGGGAAGTACAAACGCGCGAATACCGAAGCGAGCCGGAACAAACGGCCGCTTTCGACATAAACGGATAAACAGAATCTGCCGAAGAGGAGAACACGAAGAGAATAGATAGGATGGATGGTAGGAGAGACCTATATCGTTTCATCAGAGAACGCGATACGACGCTTTCTAGGTCAAATGAGAGTACCTCTGTACCTCGAAATGCTTTTTCACCTGCCAAATTTTCATGCAAACTCTCGCGACCTTTAAATATCCGAGTGGCTGCTTCTCTGTATTCCTATGTATTGTACACTGTATCAGATTCTACGTTTGACTCGCAATTCCTCTCTTTCTAACCCATAGTTATTTTTTACCCTTTTGTTGTATACAGACATGTTAATTCGCTTTTTTATGCGTGTTAAAAAGAGTTTCTTCATAGGACATCGTAATTCGAATAGGGAAAAATTGATGAAAATCATTTCAAAATGAAGTTAAATAGTCGATTAAAAGATTAGAAAAATAATGACCACTGATTGAAAGATAGATATGAGAACTAATGTTGTGGATCGAATGATATTGATTCCGTTTAATGGCACATCTTATCTGATATTAACATCTCAATTTACGTGCCTACTTTCATTATTACTGCTTTTAACAAAAAAAAGGGCTGCGAATCAAATTTAATGGATTCGAAGAAAACCACGTTTCTATTAAATTGATTTTTTTCTATGTGTCAGCCTAGAACTTTGCAAATTTCTGATAACTTGTGGAGTTTGAGGAACGTGTTCATTTCTAATGTTACATATTTTTATCTTCTGAGTTAAAGCACTGTAAAGTTGAACAGGATCGAAAACCAGTGGAAACGAACATCATTAATATCCCCGTTTTCGCCAAAGCTCCTAACTCCGCAAAGTTCGAAATTTTATGATGACAGAACAGTCGACTTTCTCGTTCCTGTTTCAAAAAAACTGTCACCCCGTAAAAGTTTTCTCAGTGAGTCATAAAATTGCAACATCAGGGGCTGATAAATACGACTGAGATTAAGATAAATTAAACGCGTTAGTTTAACTTATTCCCGAAATGGAAATTGAATAATTAAATCCGTCGATGTTACTTGAAAATTAATTTAAGCTCAAGAACTATTGTCGGATGATCCTCAAACTCTCACGCGAAACCCTACGATTGATTCACTCTATTCGATTACATTTAATCCAAGATTGTAACTAACTATGACGTACAGAAGCCTAACGCGGTTTTCTAAGTCGATTGTTTCACTCTGAATTTAATCAAACAGTCGCTCGGATATCGCGTGATTCATTTTTCCGATCGATTTACTAATGCAGTATTTTTCAACCTCTATTTTACAGTATATTCTGAGTTAAAAATAAGTCAGTTGTATGCACGTATCTTTTTAAATATATTATATCTATTGTATCCATTATATTATATATTATATTACAATTGAAAGTAATTTAGAATTTATTAGAAGTCGGAGAAAACATTTTGCGGCGAAGACAAGAAGAAATAGACGTGAAATATTTTCGACATAGAATGTACAGGAAAATGGGGGAAGCATTTACGTGGATTCTAGGTTATTCTACGTTGTTATAGCGTCGCGTCGCGTCGAAGATCCGGCATGACGGGGCAGAGTAGGTTGAAGGCAGAACACGGCGGACGGCAGGAAGAAATTGCCGCGCTAAAAGTGCTCATAATTATTATTATCATTGCGATTGCTGCGGCAAATGGATTCGTTGCCTATTCCATTTTCCACGAACAAAGAGAGACATCTGCTTCCAGCAAATGCGAATGCTAATGCACGTTCGCTTCTACCAACGATTTTTTTCTTGCTAACCACCCCCTTTTTTTTGCAAACTGTGCTTAAAAGCCGCTCCGGTAACGTTAACAATTTTATTTATCCTTGCACACTACCACAAAGCTTATTCGAACGTAGCTATACATTGTGTTTAAAAAATCTGACTCAAACTTCTCCACAAAAAGAGGATTTTTAATAATTAAGAAAATTTGTCTGAATTTAATTTGAAATTTAATTAGAAAATTGTTTGAAATTTGATTTAATCACAGTTTAAATGTTGTACAGTAATGTAATAGATAAAGAATAAAATAATATAGACAGTGGAATAAGGATTCGCTGGCACACAAGAGACAAGAGAGAACCGAGTTTACTTTTTGCTTTAAAAGGTGACAATATTAATGAGGGGATCAGTGACTCACCTATCAATCTTTAAACTGGGACATTAGGAACATCATTATCTGATATCCTGCGATTTCATTCAGCACTCTTCGCTTTAATGAGCTGCGAAGGGTAACCGCGGCAAAAAAATGTCCTACCTCAAGATTACATCAGCTTAAAGGATTTTGATTTTAGTCGGCGCTTATCCGCGAGGAAATAATTAATGAGAAGGGACAGCCGGAAGTCGATAAATTAAGAAAGCAGAGGGTTCCTTCAGAAAAGGGAAGCAACAATATCCGATTTCCTTCCTTTATCGCTGTTACTCGACGGTCATAAATCTTCGTTGTGTTCATTTCAATTTGATAGAGTTCACGCTCTCGCTATATAATCTCCAGACCGGCTTAAAATAAAGTCTCGTGATCTCGGAATTTCTCAAGTCGCCAACAACGGACACTTTTAATCCCAAAGATTTCCAATGAAACCTATCTTCCATAAAATTCATTATTTATTTATAAATATCTTCGATATTAATTAGATACAATTTGGTATTAACAATAAAATTCATACAACGATTTTTTCGAATTTCTATCGAAGAAGAGATAGAGAACAAAAATTGAGATCGAACGAATAGTGAACAACGGTGTTTTGCGACAGGAAACCTTTACAAATGACGATGCCAGTTTATTCTGGCTTCAGCACCCGACCATTACGAGCGTCACCCACAACAATGTTTCTTTCACAGGACACGTGGCCCGTTTAAAGCTGGCTCCCGCGACGAGAAATCCGATCGATCGATCGTCAGGGTTTCGAATAATTGAGCGGCCAGGATGGCCGGTTGCTCGGTTCACCGATCCCGGAGCCAGGTTACCACGTTGAAATTCGCGTCGAAATTCGCGTTGAAATTTGCGTCAGACGCCACGATAACGACCCATCCTCCTCTTTCCTCGTCGTAAGCCCTCTGCACCGCGCAATCCAGCACCCACTACTACTACCGCTTCTGCGCCAATTCACCCTTGTTTCCAAGGGGGAAAAAGCTGTGAAAACCTGAAAGCGATACTGATCCATCCACCACTACTGGATTTCTCCTGGCCGTTTCGAATTGGTGTCAAAGAGCTTCGGCTATTAGGACGTATTGGTTCGCACGGGCTTTATTGATGAAACCTGTAAATGGAAATCGCAGTCCCGTAGATCACGATAGTCCCTTGTCAATATGGATACGATTGATTCACTTTTGAGCAACGTTCGAGTCTTGCTTCTTGGAAGATAGCGATGCGAGAAGCATTAAATTGATTGAAATAGCAGATCGTAATTTATATTAGTTTGAAAGAAAATATTTATGGAAATATGTTGATATGGGGTAAACTTGTGATTTTGGAATAGAAGAGACAAACGATAAAAGTACATTTCGCAGATGCTTCATTGGCTTTTAATAGATTCAGGAATGCAGTTTCGCTCAAAGACCATATGCAAATCGATACATCGAACCATCCCGCCTAATAGCTATTTTCTAAAGTCCAGTTAACTGTTCTGGCGAATTTTTTAGCGAGTCGTGGAAATACTGTTATATTTGGAATATGTATTCCAAGTGGAACTAGGGGAAATGTGAGGGTGAAATCGATGCGAAAATATCTACAGGATAAAAAAAAGTGACAATTTAGCAAAATCAGTTATTTGTATAAATAATCATTTTCGTCTGATTTATAAAGAATTTTTTGATTTACTTGGAATCGAAACATATCAAAATCCACGGTTCACTCATCAACGCAGAATTCGTACGCAAATTTAAACCAGCATGAGAATTAGTCTTTGCGTTTCGCACTGGCGGTCGATGCTCAGTTCGGTAAAATATCAATTCCACGGTTGTTTGAGATTTATAATTAAATCGCAGGCCAGGTGCCACGTCGGTGACGTTAAAAATGTCGAGCAGCATTAATCCGTGAGCGTGCGCGTGACCGATCGTATTTCATTTTATTTCGCTTAAACTACGGGTGCGAGCGTGCGAGATTCGAACAATACTCTGGGACGAATGTTACTGGCTTCGTAATAGGCTACTTCCCCCTCTTTTCCCTTCTCTCCGTGTTTAACGAGATCCTATCCCGTTTTCGTCGAAATTTCACTTATTTGAACCGGCGACAAAATCGCAGGCATGGTGAAATATTGGAACCATTTACCAATAAGTTCGATGGAACATTTCTTCCTTTACTTTCCTTCGATTAATTTTCTCTGAACATTTTACCACTTCAACCAGTCAACTCCTGGAAATTACAAGTTTTGCAGAAATAATCATTGCACTTTGATTTCTATTTCCACGAATTATCTTTAAATTCCGAAAGAAAACATTACTCTATAATTAATATCATTCATAATTAATAGATTTAACGCGTTAGCTGGATAATCTGTCTCAAAAGAACCCATGCAAATATTTCTCAACAATTCGCGACGATGACCGCGAAAAAAAACCTGTGAAAACACGAGAATTTCGGAAGACGAAGTAGCGTGGCAATGAATCGCGAGAAGGATTCCGTGCAAAACTTGCAAGATTATGTGGGTTGAGAGAACGAAGGAGGCAAAGTGAAAGAGAGAGAGAGAGAGAGAGAGAGAGAGAAGGAATGTTGTTATGAATGGGCCCATGCGCTTAATAGGTATTTGTGCGTGGCTTTCGCGCACGGCTTTCGCACGGCTAACGAGCTGTTGCTCGGAAGTTTCGAGAGGGGCCCGCGAATATCTACTTGCAAAATATAAGCCGGCATTGCACGGCCCAGCATAATACCTTGAAATATTGCTGGGGATGGTGCGAATTCAGACCTGGGAGTTTTGAGAGACGGTATGCCATTATGCTTATTTGTAATTGAGAGTTTCTCGTTGGAAATGAAACTCGACTATTAGAGGTGACCTGCTTAATAAATATGGACTCTTACCTCGTAGTAAATACTCTGAAAACCTGGTATTCTCAGTGAGTCATGTCCACGCGGTGAAATTCTTTCGCAAAATTTTATCATATTTCTCCTGATAGTTACTTATTTCGCGACCACAATCACCAGCTATTTCAACGAGATTAACTCACTTTTCTTTCATTGTATCAACCTTGTCGTTAAAAAAAGACCAACGTTCGTATTGTCAATTATTCTACGGAAGATACTTCTATATATACTTCGTTTTGTACGTAATAGGCTAATAATAATTATTTTTCGAAAAAAGATAATATCAATTTATATTACGCATTAGGATTGAGTTTCGAAAGGAAATATATCACGTGACCCGAATAATTCATTCGCACTAATTGGTCCGGTAGTCCCTTTAATCGAACTGTAGCCGAAAATTGGTAGCCCTTGCACATCTATTTTTTACTTGTCACTACCGACAAGCACGATTAATCAAGGATAACATTTCTATACAGTCGAATTCCCCCCAATTCGCTCGACTAATGTACGCGAAATACCGGTTCGCTAATTGGACGTGAAATGCGGGAGGATCCGCGATTAATGTAAACAAATTAGCTGGTCTTTTCAGAGAAATTTTAATCCGAGTCAAACATTCGCACACGCGTACACATCGAGGATTCTATACACAAAGCTTTTTTCGGAAGCTTTCAAGCCTCGATAATCACGCGACATTTAATCACGGCTTTGGTTAATACGGGCTCTGCCCTTATTCGGGCTCTATCTGTCACTGAAAACATCCCATGATGTCAATTCATTAATAAATACCGTTTTCGACCTTTTATCACCGTGTCCAACTTTTTTTCTCAAAAAATAAAAAAATAGAAAAGTCATTTTTCTATTCCTACAATTGTCACAAGTTCGTTTAAAATCTTTTGCATCACGGTCAATGATATTGCTCCAATTCCTATCGATCACAATATTCCCGATTAATCCGTAAGTTTCACCACTCGTGAAGTGGTTGATTTCGACTGAAATTGGCTGCTATCGATTACGAGACTATATCGAATTTCAACCTTACGGGTAATAATTGTGCATTAGTTTGGACAGTTTGGCGAAACTATTACGCTGTTTCAACACATGCTAGGGCATGCTTTAACCAATAGCATCATCATTCAAATATACGCGTCAATCTGTAATGCCAAGTACCATTTGCCTTGCGGCTAATTTTATGACTGTAATTTTAAACTGTCTCACTCTAAATTGTCAGAGATAAACGACTGGCCACTGTACCAATGGTATATACATAATATCTCATCTGACACATTTTGGGAAATATATTCAAATCGAATCGTTGCATCATTGCTAATTTCAACGGCAAATCAATATACGATAACTGAATTTAGATGCAAACATTCCTACAGTTCAATGTTAGTACACGGTGATTAAAAATACAAGAATATTTTGCTACTTTGCTACTAAAACTAGTGTTTTCCATTTTATCTAACTAAATATAGCATACAATATCATTCTATATACAAGTTTACAGGATAAGTACTAAATTGAAACAAAATCAATAAAATCGAAGAAGATAATTGACTAGGCACGTTTCACCTAGAAATTGAGAGCAGCGCACAAACAACGTGAGTCGCAAGATAATTAAGCAATTAGACAGGATGGCTGAAGCGAATCGAATATTGCAAGTCGTTGCACAGGAGCCATAGCTCGATACATATTTGGATGCGCGGCGCCGCGGGATAGTCAAAGGCCGATTAGTGTCCCAGTGGTTATAAGCCGTCCTACGTGGCCGCGGACCGATTAATTTTCGAGCTTACCACCAATTGACTTGCGTCTCGTGCTCGATGAACCACCGATATATACGTTTACGTTATATGCGTGTGTGACTATGTATTCTGGCATAAATGCTATGCGTGCGAGGATTAGCTGGTGTCAAAGATGATTGCCACCCTGCCTAATTCCACTGCTGCCTTTATCCCTCACTCTGTCTCACACACACACACACACACACACACACATACATATATCTATACATTCACTATCTACAATATATCTCTCTTCCACAGCCTGTTTTGCTTAGCACTCAATAACATCTGCTGCGTACTGGCTTCCCTCGCACTACTGATTGGGTTTCTCATCCTCGTATTTGCCTAATTACCATATCTTACTCTCGTTGCACCTCGGCCTTCAGTCAACGTTAAATTGATTCAAATTCATTGGGATTTCGAATTCCCTTGTTGCAAACTCATGTATTACTCTAATTGAACGAATGTACTCATATTTGTACAAAATGCAATTAAAAATAATTTATCTTAAAGTAACAAGATTGGTTTCTTTTGGATATTTTCTGAATATTAATTCGAAGAATATATGATAATTTTTTTCGTTTTTTCTTTAGTTTGTATCAGTATCGTTCGGCGTGCACGCTATCGGTGATCGCGTCAGAAACAGAGAGAAAGCATAAATTCCCGCGGAAGTCGGGATCGGCAGATCGTAGCAGCGAGAGAGAGAGAGAGTTAGGAAGTTGAGCCGAGAGCCACGGCAGTACACTGATAAATCTTGCGCTAAGGAGACCTCGTGCATGATAAAAAGTTTTACGGGATCGAGCAGCGAGCGAATCGCAGCCGTAAAGCTGAAGCTTAACGGTCCAGCTGGCGCGATGGTAGGTTGAGAGAACTCGCGAGCCTTCGAGTTCACGGACATCGTCTCGCCTTTTCATCGAGCAATGGGATCCGATAACTTTTAACGAGGATATAACTTTGAACACTCTCTCCCTCGCGCAAGCCAGTTTTGGTCTCGTTTTCACGCCGATTCTGATGTACCGCGATGCGACATTCGATATACTCCATCACTCTCGTTATCGTTGCGTGGATTTGCCAAAGTGCCTCCGTCTACCACCCCTCACTTTGTACTATCGAGTTCGGAGTATAGCTTGGCTGGTTTTCGCAATGCTACTGCAACTCGGCTAACGGGCTTGTTACGGATAGATTGAATTCCAATTGCGGCTGTTCTCTCGTTGATCTCTACTACCTTTGATATTTTGCCACGCCTTCGGATATCCTGTCGCGTTTTATCTACAATTGGCTCTCTTTTACACTCCGAGAGATTTTTCCAAAAAAGAGAAACTAATTACGGTAAATTCTTATGAGAAGATCTTGATAAAGTAAAGTATTGTACGAGTAAGTTAGTAACAGTGAGATAACGAGTACGAGCGAACGATAATAGGGAATGACGATGCGAGTCATCAGAAACGGAAAGTCAGAGTAAACTAGGGAAAGCTGGTAAGAAAACAAGGCGTCCTACGAGTTTTTGCGCGAAACAATTTGAGGGAAGGAATAGTAGGCGAAATGGGAAGGTGCTTAGAATTCCGAGTTGCCTGAAAGAAGCCTCGGTCGCTGTGTAACTTGTGCGAACCCGCGCGCATCCGTTTTTGCTGGTCCAAGATGGCTTTTACCGAAAGGACGAAAAAACGACTGAGCAGCCGGTTAAGGTGATTTCATACTTCTTGCCCCTGCGCGACCTTTCACCCGCGGCTCTTGAGCATGCTGCGTCCGCGCATGCCGTAAAGCTCCAGAAAGTGGAGCGCTTTAATTAGCGGAATTTAGCGCAGGATGGAAAAATCCTGGTGACTTTTCCTTATTTCATAGTGGAACCTACCTGCCTCCTAACCGCTCGACTTATTTACTCGTCGTCTTCGCGTTTCTCTCGACCATTCAGAGCTCCTGGATGAAAGCAGAACAGGCCACGGTTTTCCTCTGTTGCCAGTTATCGCGTTACGCTTAAACGTTTATAAACTCTGCTTTCTTGTAAACTACGCGAGTTACGCTTTTCAAGCCGTTAGAGACTTTTTGATACGCGCCTCTTGGAATTTAAAAGATCCTTTCGAATTAGGCAAAAAGTGAATTGTTTCTTTTGAGTTTACATTAGCTTATTCGAAATCGATTCGGTAATTAGGTGAAATCTATTGTAACAAAAGTTCAGCTCGGTCCGTGAAAGACCGTCGTCGTCGATCTTCATTCATTATCCAAAGTGTCAAATTTAATCTGCTAAAGTCGAAGTAACCCATCCTCACGAATTTCAGAACCCTCCCAACTGTCATATCCCCTTTAATAAAGAAAGCACGAAGTTTTCGAAGAGTGATCCCGGTGTTTTGAGAATTTTCCCATCGACGAAAACGACTGGTGGTAAGGCGTATCACTTTCCCGGCATTTCCTGTTTACCCAGGAACCTCGAAACGGAAGTCAGTTCACCTCGGTACCTGGCTGTAATTCAATTAATTTCGCTACACAACGATCCGCAGCTTCCTGGGACTGGAAAACAAGGTTTCCGGTATTACGCGAAGGCTTCGAGTGGCAGGAAACGGGGGCAGCGCAACGCGAAGACTGTAGGGTTGTAGCATCTCTTCTCGTTCGGATTCCAGAAGCCAGCGAGAGGTAATCTGCCAGATGGACGATTCGGTTCGACGATGTTTACTTGTTTGTGCAGGAATGACGCCGGGGTTTCCAATAATCTGAAGCATCCTTCGCGTTGCCTTCACCGTACGCGCTGATTCCTGTTGAACTTGCGGATGCCTTTTCACCCTTTTCACCCTCTGAGATTTCAACCTTCCGCTTTCTCTTCCCACTCTCCTTACCCCCCTTAACTGTGATTTCACCCGTAGCACTGGTTGCCACCCTACGATTTATCGAGGATACGCCGCATCGGTTCTATTCGACTGACGTTAGACGTAGTTCAACACTCTAACCAAGAACCTTTCATTCGATAAGAAACGAACTAACGATCGACTAATGTCACGTAAGATATTGTTTCAACAATGATTTTATTTAATTCATATTTGCATAAAGATTCGAAGGTATCGTTGAAATCCAAAGATTCTTGAACTTGGGAAGAGAAAGCATGAGAGATGCGTTTCTAAGCTGACTTTGCGCGGATGCTAGAAGGGAACAGGCTCTACCCGTATCTTGGAAGTCAAGTTCCAGAGCAAAGCCTGACAGTAGCGCTTTCATGGGGGCATGAGGCTCTAGGCTTGACGCTTGGGGCAGAGGGTGCGGGTTTCGGTCCGCAGTAGGGTAAACCGCAGGTCAGAGAGACCGGATCATGGCACTAACTGTGCAGTGGTCGGGTCTGGAAACGCTCGCAAGCGCGTGCTCACGTATCTCCAGGGTTAATGTCGCTACCACCTGGGACGTGCTGACACCCGCGATGCACCTCAAACGCCACAGATGTATGCGTCGGGCTAATCCCTTCAGTTTTACGACGACCCTCACCTTCTCTCTCTCTCTCTTTATTTCTCTTGCTTACCACACAAGTGTACGAAAGCATCCTGTAAACCCGGGGAATTAAATCGACCGCGATTCGGAACTAATTTTTCCGCGTCCTGCAATTCTAATCTACCTTGTGTTTTGATTATACAGGGTGAGTCAGTGACCTTGCACCAAACTGAAACCACGTATTTTAGGGATCAATAGAAGCCTAAAAGTCCGGGAACACAAAGTTGAAATCTCAACCCTTTCGGAATTACAGGGGGTTGAAATTTCAAGTTTTAAAAAATCATATCTTCCGACGAGATAATGCTAGCGTCACGGGTCTTTTTCTAGAATATGTGAGAGGGCCGGAGCTATGTGAAAAAAAAATAGAAACCATTTAAAAATTATTATTAAGTCGCATTATTATTGATTTTCTTGCAGTTTCTCGATGAAGCGGCAACATTTTCAGGTACGAAAAAAATCACAGTCGTTCTGTGATGCACCCAAGAAAATATCGCGTTATAAAAAGTTTAAAATTTTAATAAATGTGGCCAGGATAAATTATTGAAAGTTTTCCGCTAGAGATTCTCAATCCCAGGTTTATAGCAGCATTGTAGAGTTCATCAACCTGTATATTGATATTAATAAGATCAGCAATGTATTAGTAAAATTTACATAAGGATGTAATTTTTTATAGACATGGATGATTTAATTTTAGGAATGGGTCTAATAATTTATTTTTGCCAATGCAGTTAATAAAAATTGATTGATTCGCGAAATTAAGCTAGGTGGGGGATATCAGTAGCAAGGAGATTAAGAATCCATGAGAACTTTAATTATACCCAGTTTTCGAAACCTTAGGAAAGAGCAAGCCTTCAGTCCCACGTGGATATCGCACCGAAGAGCCAAGGTTCAGGGTTCATAGCGGTGTACCATTGGTGGTTGGTTGCATATTTCAGAACACCGCACAGCAGTACCGCGCGTGTAATTTTCCGTATCCCCTCTACTTTGGTTAGTTCCACCCACCTTACCCCCTCTTACGAGAATGTCCTGCAATGAGGCACTGCCACGTTGTGTTGGCAGCGCTACCGCTTGCCTCACAGACTTGATTAATCTCTACAATATTTAAGAAGCCCGCCGAGCGCCCCAGTAAAAAGCCTTCCGGCCAGGCTTTGCGAGGATAGCTTTCCTCGTATAAATCCCACTGGCTAATCCCCTGTTTGCATCGCGATGCCCTCCACATTCTCCTTTCCTCTTGCCTGCCACTCTTCTCGCGAAGTTTTCGTCTGGTTTTTTCCCGCCAAGTATAGTACCTTTCCCTTCGCTATCCTACGCCTTTTTACGAGTTTACTTTTCTACCGGTCTCCACGTGTGTCAAGCAAAAGTGACGGTCCCACCAGTGTCTAATTTTGTTACGTACTGACGATTCTAATGAGTAGCTTGTAGATCGTAATCCTAATACGAAGTCTTTTTTTCCTAAAAAATTCATTACTACATATGTTATTGCACTTAAATAGTACTTTGATGAAATTTTGCATAAAAATTTACAAGTTTAATAACGACGAACTAAGAGGGAAATTTAGATCGACTGGATTTTTAATCTGCACGGTGACTAGAGAAAAGGAAGAAGACAAGAGATGCGACTTCAAAGTGACTGAATATATTATGTATAGTCTTCGAGGGTCGGATCGAATATCGATATGTACTACTTCCGCGGATAGGAGAAGTCTCTGGCGGATGAGACACTTACAACTTTCGTAACTCTAGTCCTCGTAATGGAGTCGGCTCTCACTGTTAGATTCGAGTTTCATAAAACTCCATTATACCGCTCGTCTTTAGAGCTGCGAACTTTGTCCGCGTATGTGCCAGTCGAATAGTAATTATACCCGGATGTTTGAGCGTTAAGTTCACTTTGGTACGTGAGATTCATAAAACCGTTGGAAATCACTTGTACGAGAATCTTCATACAGAGAAATTTATATCGAAATGAGAGAAATATTGTTAAAAAGTGACATCACTATAAAAATTCATGCAAATATAAATGCAAAATTTTCACTTTACTTTGTATGATACGTATTCGTGGAATGTAATTAAAGCTGATTAAAGCGAATGCATCTAAAGAATCGTTCATCTTTTTCGCAAATATATTTTAATAGGCAAAAGTAATATAAAATTCACCTGCTTATTTTTTATTGGAAAACCGTGTGAAAAGTAAAATAAAAAGTAGTAAAAAGTAAACGAAAATTACTGCGATACTTAACGAACGCGGAATATGTAGTCGTACGTATTAATATTGAGCAGTATTCAACCGAGGGTGTAAATAAGAGCAGAATCTGTTATCGAACTGGAACGCTATTGGTAGAAAGCGACCATGCAACTAATTGCATTCCCAATAATGCCCTGCTATTAAACAGGTTTACATACAGTTTATCACGCTTCATCAACGAATTAATCATGAAACCCTTGGCCATCGTATCTCATTTTCTTACCTCTTCCAACAAAATTATACGAAACAGTATTTACAATAAACCACTAGAAAACCGAATTCTCTGATGTCTCTTAAAAACTATGGACCACTTTTTTCTAAAGTACAATGGTTTGCTAATGCGAAACGAAAACTGATGGATTACGAATCCGCAAAGTTGAAAAAAAAAAAAAAAAACCAGAGAAAAATCGAGTAATTGAGACTTCATAACTTGACTAATTAATACAAATCGAACATCGAAATTGACGAACGACGTTGAATCAAATTTCACCGAGTGCTCTTCGAAGTTTTATTCGACCACTCCATGGTCTCCTCGGGAAAAATGCAACGCGTGCTTTAAGCTGCTGACTATTCCACGAAATATTTCCCACGTGCAACGCAGGCAAACCTGGCATTTACATTTTTCCACCAAATCCCGAAGCGGGTTATGCGTAGAGCTGCCGCGAGTGGTTACGCGATTTTTTTCACCAAGAATATTGCCCGTTTCTTGTGTATATCGTTCGTTTAACTATTTTCTCCTAGTTACATTATTTCGCGCCCACTCTCAGGTTTATCTTTAATCTTATCCAACTCGGATACCTTTTGCATTGATAAGTTACCTGTGCGATACTAGTTTCACGGCGATAACGCTAGTAGAAATAACTTTTTACCGCTCTATGCACTTATTTTTATCGCTACCATCGAGCTGTGAATTTGAAAACGAACTTCTACCGCTCTTTAACTTGTGCCAAGTTCTACAATGTATGCTTCTACTGCATCTTAAAATCTGTTGCTACCTGCTATCGCGATTGTGCTACTTACAACGTAAGCAGATTTTTTTTTTAAGAAAAATGCTTTCTGACAATTTTTACTAACTGTAATTAATTTGTATTTTTATTGAATCATTGTTTTGATTAAAGCGTTATAACTTGAGGACAAAGTGCAATCAACGCACTCGTATTTCGTAAGCGCAATCAGGAAGGCTTAGAATCAACAATTCAGCGGAATAAGTAGAAGTATTTCTTCCTCGTGATATTATTTCAGCGTGCAAACACTGCCAGGAGTACCACTATAACGCAACCCACTGTACCAGACGGAAACCAGACGTAATATTTCAAGAGTGCACGAGGGTGGAGTCCCGGGATAATTCGGCGAGTATTCGCGAATAAGAGAGTAAGAATTGTCATGTCCGAGCGAATGCGATTTTAAAAATACATGCAACTTTCTTGATTCAATCTATATATGTGTATATGTACGCGCAGCAATAAAATATTTATTAGTAACGTTTCTTGTAATATTTATATCGCAATATCGAGTACATTTAATACGTGAAATAATAATAATATTTTTACTACAGTTTTATTTATTTCTAATTAAAATATCGCGACTCGAGCCTTTTTTCTAAATATTTTCCGCGAGATGCCAGTGCACGGCTGTACAAAAAGCAGGAATTAGTGGGAAATTTATGAGTAAACTTCGGTGGAACAGTAGTACAAGTAGAGCAAGTATGTATCATGAAACAGTCGTTTACTTCTTTTCTTCCCACTTTTTTCCCAGCTGTCCACTGCAACTGCTAATATTTGTCTCTCTTTCGCGAAAAGTATTATGAATCTGAGCGTGTTACCGACGCAAATAAAAGGTCAAGCAAAAAATTCTCTTTACTTGTCCAAAAAGATCTTTACTGTTCTTTACATAAAATTGATTTCCTTAAATATATATAAAAAAAAAAAATAAATAAAAGTAATAATTTAAACATCTCGAGGGAATATGTATATACGAAAGGAAATTCGTAAGATACGGTGGGAAGATGGTAGTGTAATTCCACAGTGTTTTCACGAGGAAAGTTCGCACAGTGAGTAAATGTGTCACTAGAGAACTGAAAGTCTGGAAGACTCACCCTTCAGATGTCGGTTGATGTTGATGCTCTCTCCATCTTCCCGCTTCCACATTAACGTCGGCGTTGGATAGCCGTTGGCTTTGCACGTCAGGGTTACATTTTGATTTTCTCGCACCGCTACTGTGCTTTCGGTGCTCTCCGAGTCGAGTATATTTGGTGGCACTGTATCAGACATACAATAATAAAGGCATCTCAATTAAATTCATTCGTATCTACCGTTAAATTTGAATTGTATATCATTTAAATACAATAAAAAAATTAAGGAAGCACCGATGTTAAAAACAAATTCTGTATATGGTATTACAACGAGAATCGAATATTCAAGTAGAGTTTTGTAAAGTTTAAAAAATCAGAGTGGTTAAAAGATGCTCACCGACAACCTGAAGGAAGCCAACTTGGGTCATCATGGGATGAGTATTTACTTGGCACATATAATATCCTCGATCAACTTGCTGCACACTACTAATATGCAGCAACCAAGTCTTCTGGTTATCATGAGTCACTGTGAACCGTGGCATTTTCGTGACTACACGCTTGTGCACGGTCAACAGCATTCTCCTATCCACGTGGATCCACGCTACCTGTAACACACACAATCGAATATTGTTTCTTTGTTTCAAGAATTTTCTTATTAAAAAAAAGAGGATCCTTGAAGAAAAGACGTATAGAAGTAATCAATATTGATTTGATCGAAGATAAAGTGAGATTAAAATCCTACATTTATGGGATTAGTTTTTATAAGTAATCAGAAGTTTTGTGGTTGTCAAAAGAAATCAACCGTGAGGAGAGGACTAAGTAATTATAATCAAAAAGCCAGAGGCTACCCTTTATCCGATTAGATCGTATTAGAAGGTATTTTCCTAAGCTTTTGGGTGTCGTGGATGGTACATGGTAGAAAGAGTGAAAGCGAAGAATAGGGATATAGTAGTAGATTCGTTCGCATATACAGTCCAGAAGTCGGCGGCAGGAGCAGAAAGCGGCATGCATCAGAAATTCTAGGAGCAAACATTATTACGAGCGTATTTTACGCTCCAGCTGGCTAACGTCCCCTAACTAAGCTCATTCCACGACAAAGCTTATGCACTCTCAAGGATTTCTGCGTTAAGCCCTCCCCAACCTTCCTGTTAGCAGTGGTGTGTGTTACTGGTGCTGCCACCATTCGGGGTGGTGGCTCTCCCGACTCTCACTCGTTCTCCCTAGTTTTTCTTTTTCATTTCCTTAACGGCTCTCGAGAACGGCCGGATGAGCGCAAGCGCCACTTTTCCCCATTTTTCCGTTCCGACCCCCTTTTCAACGCATTTCGCGCAAGTAACTCTCAGTAACAACTCTGTCTGCTTGTTGAGTCGGATTATGACGAGTTCTGCCTTTGCAATCTACCCTTTCCCGCCCCCTTTTCATTCTCTGTTTGCCGCTGTGCTTTCGACGGTGGGCGCGCGCGCGACTCTTGGATAATGCTGGGTCTCTATTAACTAATTTACCTTCTGCGGCTTCTTTAATGCTTTTCTTCCCTCGAGGACTCCAAAAAGAGAATTCTTGTTTGTCATTCTTGTGGTTTTTGCTACTTTCGAATGTTTTGCGAATCTACTCAAAATTGGTACGAGTCTTCATTGTTTACTCGTTACTTACGTAAGAGAGGCTTGTGTAAGAGTTCGTTTATTAGATGCCCAACCTCAAGTGATTCGCACAATAAAACTTCGGATAGAAGAGATCCTCACTGTAATTGCCAGGAGAATCGAACAAAGCCCAATACAGTTCAATTCGATTTAATGCAACATCCGCGCTTGTTATGTAACACCTGTTACACCGTGGTATAACTGCAAAGCATTATATGTATTCTACGATACTGGGAACGTGGATTTTATATAACAAAACCACGAATAAACCACTGGTACGTTTTAAATATTCGAAAAGGTCGAATTCCTTGATTGGAATAAAAATGTTTATTTATAAATAATTGATTTTACTAAAATTAGTTAGTGCTTTAAAAATAAACAACAAGAAGCAATAGGAAGAGTTTTTTGTTCGTAGGCACATTGTCTCTTTGGAACGGAAGTCGAAAAGCGAGTCTAGTGCAATTAAGATTTTATATCCAATTAATCCGGGAACTTGTTTAATTGAGCTCTTTCGTCACGCGCATCTTCAGATTAAGATTCTTCTTCGGGTGGCTCTACTCGTTACCCTCCGAAATCGCTCGTCTCATCCGCTACCTTTTTCCCCCTAGCTATTCTCTTTCCGTCTCTCGGTATTATGTAATTCGGCCACTAGTGCGGCGAGTCGCTCCGGTTACAGCGCGGTTTACTTCCGTGATCCTGAAACTGCTTTCGCAAGCTTGTTCTGAATTTCCGTACAATTTTCACCACTAGCTCGCGCGTCCGATTACGACATTGTACTAATTAACACAAATCCAAAAATCAACAAAGATAATTGGATTATTCCATTGCGATACTCGAAAGTAAATTCATAACAATTCGACAAATTCATTAAAAGGGTTATAATATGTACTTAGTAAAAAAAGAAAAAGTCGATTGGTTTTATTACAGAGGGTTTTAGTTAAACGCGTTTCTGTCTTTCGTTGGTTTTATACTTCTCTTTTGCAGCTCATTATCCCTGAACCCGCAGTATCCGAGCATTCAAAGAAACTCGACTATTTTCCTCTTTTTTTCCTCCGTTCTTTCTTATCCAAACGACACTTTATTCTTATTTCGCAGCTTGCCAAGGTAATTGCGCACCGCTAAAGAGCATCATGTCGGTAAGAATGAAAAGTACGTTCTTAATTTTCTTGAAAACCTTCTCTTGAAATTGATGCTTAAACAGCACCTTGGATTACTTCGAACATAAAGCTCTAAGGAGAGTTATTGTTAATTCGTAGCCTGTTACTTTTCTCGTCTATTCCTCTTACAATTATCTTACTTAATTTTCCTAATGACGCCATCAATGCAATGCAAATACTTGAAAAAATAATACTGATTTTATTGGAACGGATTAAGAGAAATTAATTTTAATTGATAGAAAAACCCTTCGAATTTAAGAATAATTTGTACCGATCTGTTAAAATATTCAATATATTTTATTGTGAATACGCGATAAATTCAATTTCATTGCGAAAAGTTATTAAAGAAAGCAAAACATGCAATCCATCAATTTTACATTTTCAAGGTGTAAGAAACGAGGATGCTTGTCCAAGAAGCAACATAACTGTCTGATGAATGCTCATTATATTCCAGAAGGCGAAAAACTTGTGCGGAAACTGTTTCAAGGAGTTTAAAGCCCTGGCGAAAATCACTGCAGCCAATTACTTATGTCTTCAACGTTGCCGTGAGCGCAAAGTTCTACAGGAAAATCCGAGTTGCGCGTAAAACTTTCCTAAACAATCCAAGGTTCGTCTGACGGCCACTAACGAACAGGTAAGAAGATGGATGGTGCAAGGAAGCAGAAGCTGTCGCCCAACTCATCAGACTTCCTTTTCTTTTCACACTCGGTGTCTTAAGATCCGTGCAATGTCTCTCTGCATTTTTCTACGTGCTCACTTCCAAGTTTAACTCGCTGAGGAAAATCGAGAGCCAAGAAAAATGACTTCGCTTTATCCCAATATCTATCTCAACTTATTGTTACCAATTAAAATTACTACGTCATCGTAAACATTTTTCGCATCTCATACTTCATTTCCATTCGCGATACTTGTTCATTCGTAATTCGTGTTCAAAGTAGATGTTAATTATTTTATAGTTTAATGGGAAATAGTAGGAAAGAAAAAAGTTGCTAATTAATTATCTTCGATTAATTAAATATCCTGGAAATTAATGCTACATCAGAATTAATAGGAATCGAAGTATTCATCCGACACGATTGTTTTCGACTTGTTGGTGTCGAACATTATCGCATGGTCCGATCTCGCGGAACAGGAGGGTTCGGTTAGTGGATAGCATTATGCTACAGATTTTCAGCAATACGCTTTGGGCACCGAACGCCATTCGATATCAGGCCATGCGATTTACGATACTGTAATCTGATAAAGTCTTTTCGACGAGCTTAATTATTCCACGGGATTAATTAGCCGCTCGATTGCACAATAAAGTTCAATATGCAGTCTGGCCTGGCGGGTAATGCAAATTCCTGGAACACGATATCCGGGACGCAGGAAAATTCGCGTTCCACGAGACATATTTTCGGGTGTTTGCCTGCCGATGCCGCGATGTCCGGTCATTGTGACCACAGTCTCGCTAGAATGTTCTGTATTTTTAATACTATTTTACGACCGGTCGAATCGCTCGAATAGAACCGATGGTATTTGCGCGAATTCTCCTCTCGTTTTCGCTTGAAAAATCTCATGAATTCTGGTTATACATCGAGCGTACCGTGATCGATGGCATCTAACGTAATATCTCGATTCTCATTAATGAAATTTATATTGTGGAATTTCATTCGTACGTTTCTACCAAATGTATGCCCCAGGCATAATTACAAAGTGATTCGGTTAAAAGAATTTTATTCGTGTATCTTCACTGTTGCATAGTCGACAGGAGACTAGTTCGAATTTCTCCCCTGCTTTATAATTCAAGCTGCAAAACGAGTTTTCGTATTTTCATGAAAATCTCTGAATTTTATATATAATATTCTTTCGGTGAGAATTCTATTTACATAATCATGCAATTCAATATTTACGTATTCACATAATTATGAAGCAATTCATTCAATTGTATTATTTTAATAATCCAATTAAACCTGTTGGATACACAAACGGATATTTAACAATTTATCCTTATGTTAATATTGTTATTATTATTGCTACTACAAATATTACTACAAAAATGTCCAATTTCATATTAAAGAAGAAAAATGTTAAAAATACAATGGAATTCTGTATAGTTCCATAATATGTTAGTACTCCATTCTGGTTGGTGTTCATTTCTAGCACGAAATTCTCTCAGATACTATTCTACAAAATTGCTCGTTGCATCTACTGTTAGTTTTTACAGCAACGTTGCCTGTATATTGGGTGCTTTCAAAACAATGGTTTGTCGTATTTAGACTCTCTATGAGAAGTGCATACGTAGGTAGGTAGTCGTCGTAAATGGGTATGTAATACGTCTACTCGGAAACTTTCACGCCGGAGCTCAGGAGCTCTGGGTCTCAGTGGGAAAAAAACAAAGGCTTCGAATGGCATTATATCGGTCTTAAGTAGTCTTAAGGAAAAAGCTCCCACAGCTTGAGCATTTCACGTAGAAGATTGAAATTCCTGGCAACGGTTCAAAATCAGTCTAAACCATTTCTACGACTGGATATCGTCCTTAAACTCAGTAACTCGAGCTTCCAAATGGAACATTTCCTAAATTCCATTTAGGTGCGACAACAATAAATTACTTGAGAAATTATCGCGATAAATATGAGACACTAGAAATTTTGAACTAAACTTCAAACGATTATATCTCTTTTTAATACCGAGTTTTATGTGATTTGTGTAATCTTTCGTAAAAGAAATATTGAGAAAATCCTAGGAAAATCTCTGTAGCAATTTTAAACTGTTCTGTAATAGATGTCTGGATTTCATAGAATCGTTACGTCAATCATGAAATTTATCTACTGTCCTGTACAACTAACTCAGCTAATACCTGACAGTCAAATATTTGTCACCACTTCATCGTACAATATTTCCGACATTTTTCTCCCATAAATCCTGGCTTGCATACAGCAACAGCACTAGCAACGTCGGCTCAAAGATACAAACTCCACTCGTACGTGTTGCTATCTATCGACAGCTTACCGAATGATTCAATGCAATCTAGATTCGCCTGTGTTCATCCTTCAGTCTGATCTCTTTTCTATTGAACTTTCTCTCTTCCGATTCTCACGATTTACATTCGATTCCTTTGTTTGTGCGATCGACGGCTATATCGATCCTCCAGTAAATCATTTTGAAATTCCTCTCGAGCATTCCTGACTGCCAATCAACGTTGAATCTCGAAGACGGGAAACTTCAGCGATTAATGGAAAACTTTTCAATTTCCAGATGTTGAAAAATTGCAGTATTAATACGATATCGATATTTTGAATAATTCCAGTGAAGCGATAAAGATAATATTCGGAAAATACAAGTAACGAGAAGAAAGATGATTGCGAAAATGACGTAAGCTTGAAGAGCGAGAAACTCGAGATTTCGCCTCTTCTCGAAGATTCCAGCAGCCGCTTAACATTTCTAAGACCACTCGAGTGTATTAACAAAGGCGACAAAGTCCCAGAGAGCAATTAAAGCGAGTGCGATAACGAACGATAACGGCCGTTCGCCCTTAAGACTGGCACGCTTAACGATAGTAATAACGGGTCAGGTTTAATTGGAAGAGAGCACGAGAGATTCGTCATACTATGCCGCGAATCACTGTTCGACGAACAGTGTTCGTCCCATGGCTAATAGTAATTATATCCTAGCTATGGGAAGCAGCTCCAATAGGATTCGACTTCTCAAAACTTCCGAGTTACTTTTCTCCTATTTCCTGATTTTCACTCTCATCCTTCAAAATATATATCCCTAATTATTATAGCATTATCTAAATTTATTAAAAACTAAAAAATTCACATTAGTTGAATAAAATATTTAATACCGTAAGAGAGACACACAATTAGATACGTTAAAAAGAAAGAAACAGTATAATCAAAAAATTCAATTGAATTAAATCGAACGAAATTAAATGCAATTGAATGTAACAGGATTATTCGAATGTGTCTGACGATGCCACAAACTTGACTGTCACTCAGATACGAATGACGCAGAAATCGTCGTATTAAGTACTTATTTGTCGTTGAGTCACGTGGCGTCTTAATACCAGAGGATCCTACAGAATTTCGAGGACTAGCCGTCATTCCTACTGGAATGCACTGCACGCTGGACGCACGTGGCGCCCGGTACCACCCGGCAGACTACCCAGGAAGCAGCACCTTGTCTTCAGTATCCAGACACGGTAGCACACTGGTGCATCGCTGTTATTGCTCTTGGCGTAACTTGATTGACGCCCGGTTTCAATTATGGAGTAGCATTTGGCGCACTTCGGAGAGTGGTTGCTCGCCTTCCGAGCATTATTGAATAAGCATCGCGCTCTGAATGTTATCTTGCGCGGCTGATGGTGAGAGAGAAAGGGATTCGTGCCGAGCGTTTTAACCTCAGAGAGAGAGAGAGAGAGAGAGAGAGATTACGATTTGTGGTTGAGATAATGGTTTTGTTAGTATGCAGATAACGGGTACCAAGTGAAATTAGACTGATGGTTTTCAAGTAAAATTGATGAATGGCAACAGTTCAACCTGGTTCAGCATTATTTTAATTCAACGATCTATGAATCTACTGTAATATTGTAACTATAAAAAAATTATGCAATTATGAAGCTAATACGATAAATTGTCTTATATCGAGTAAATTGAGTACTCTGGCAATAAGTTAGTATTACGAGAATTAGAATCACTGTTCTCGCTCGTAACCGTGACCCTCGATTGGTCGGGGCCAAGCCCAGCACCATGGATGGTTCCGTATTATCGGCGATTGGGAAAATTGCCAAGAACATAGAGAGAGGCCAGCATAAGGAAGCGCAGTGCACTCATTAAATTTTCAGTGAAATTCTTAACCGGACTAACGGACCAAAGTAACGAGGATACCCGAGGCAGGAGACAACATAGTTTTCGCGTGACTCTTCTTCTTGGCACGTTTGTGCGCGTGAGAGAACGCCGTTATTCCCATCCTCTCCCGTTACCGAATCGAGCTGCTTCCCCAAGCTATTCAATACGTCTTAATAATGCGCCCGTAAGTTCCTTCAGCTGGTCTTCTTCTTCTTCTTCTTCTTCTTCTTCTTCTTCTCTGGATATAGGGAATTTAACAACAGCTCGTATTTTTCTAACGCTACTTCCAATGATAGTCTCCGGATACTTTGCAGAAAATCGTTTCGAGATCCGAATGAAACAAGTACCTTTCGAAATCTACAATTAAAACGTATTTAATTGAAACACTAAACTTGAAGTAAAATACTTAAAAAACTCACTGCATACGTTTAATAAAATGCAATGATTTTAATGATTGGTATTTATCCTGAGGAAAATTCACGAGTATTCGTGTTCTATTGAATTACATCATCGTTCGGAATTGTGCAATTCCGTAGCGGTTTGTGCTTTCTTCACGCACGGTAGACCACGATCTCGGAAGTTTTTAAGCTGGCTAATCTTCCAAGGAAATACTCCCTCGGAACTCAAACGACACACGACTGGCCTGTTTCCCCCGAAATAAAGTCCTGCCACAGGAAAGTTAAGAAGTGCAGTTCCCAAGCAAAGAAGGCAAACGAGTGGAAGAGGGAGGAAAGAACGAGCAAACTAGATGACGAAGCGGTAAAGGAGGCAGGTTTTTGCACCGATGGAAAGAGAACGAGAGTTAGAAGGTACATTGGCTCAATGCAATTCTGAAGAAGCCGAGAACCTGTGTTTAGTACTGGGGAGGGTCGTCGTATGTTTTAATCAAGTTTCTGGAGATATAGAGCTGTAGCTTGTTGGTCCTCAACTATTAAGCTATTTCTCTGCTTGATCTCCTACATTTTTACTATTTTTTAACATGGTAGAATGAAACCTTGAGTATTAATCTCTCTACAGTAAGTAAAAAGCTTCGATAAATTAAAATTTGTAAGAATTAGTTAAACAAGAAGAAACTATTCCATTATAACTATGGAAAGAAGATTCTATGAGAAAATGCAGTTAGAATGATTGGCATTAGTTACAGTAAATTTTTCGACGCACGAATTTTCTTGGCACGCGAAAAATCGGGGTCATGATCGAAGAGGTCTGGTAGAGTTCCTACCTTTCGCACCAAGCGCTCGAAAATTCTCGGCATGGTAATTAAAAATAAATTTTCCCGATTGCGATTAAAGCACCAAGGGGTGTCCTTCGGTGGCGCCAGCACACTTGACGCATTCCCAGTAATCGGGTTAGCGAATTAATTATTAAATTCATTTCCTAATTAGGTAATTACCGGGAGCACTCGAGCCTCAACTTTCGGGGCACAAGGCTCTCGTTGGCTCGCACTCTTGTCGACTGCCAGCCGCCATTACCACTACCATCAACCATCAACACTATCCAACTGTCAGCCGAAAAATCTTCTACTTCGTGAATTAGAACGTTTGCTTTGTCCGAGCCAAGTGGAATCAAAGGGAAATGAGAAAAGTTTATTACAAACGGAATAACCAAAACAATATACTACTGTATATTGTTATTCTAATTACCGTAATAGTAGAATAAAAATCCGAAAGGTAAATCCAAGAGAAAGAGAGAGAGAGAGAGAGAGAATACGAATTGAAAAACTCGTCCTACGTCTAAACGTGGAAAGTCCGTCTCTTTAATCGTAACACAAAAGCTGCTGCATCAGTCTACCGTAGAATAGCACACGGTGCGAGATTTGTCCATTTTGGGAGGTCGGTTTTCCGAGTGGTCCCGTAGAATTCATTCCAGGATCCGCGAGGTCAAAGAGTTTCATTGTAATTCCCGTTGGCAGGCTGCTGCTGGCTTCTCGGCATAATTAAATCCAGGAAAATTGCCGAAGTAGTACGGTTTCTTCGAGTTGGAATTGGACTGGATAGCGAAGTGAGAGGGGGAGATGAGGATCGGAAGACGAACTCTGTCACGCTGCACTATGCTTCTGCATCGCGCGCGCGCTCACTGTGCCAGTTAGATGGAATTTTCTGGCGTTTTGATCAAAGAGCCGAACGGTGTCCGACTCCGTCTCTCTGTATTCCGAGCTACCCTGAGTCTAATGAGCCTGGCTGATATTCCGTGAATACTACGTGCTCCGAATTTACGCAAGCTCGACAAAGCCTTTTGCCGAAAACCAACTCGCCGATCCTTAAACGGTCAACTTCTGCTGACTTTACTTATAGTATATGCATATATTCTTCTATCTTTCGTGGGAAAATTAACTACGAGAAATCTTTATTAATTGCATCAACTAATTGCTCGACAGACACTTTGATACGAGTAGTCTCATTTCATGAAACAATAACCAGTTGGCACTTCGCATAATTTAACACTAAAAAGCGAAATAAAGAAGATTTAATGTGAACACAGTTTTTACAATTTTTCAAATACAAATGTAAAAGTATCGACTGAGGAATTTTATTAAAGTATGTGATTTAAGATATAAAAGGATTCTGTGCGTTTAATTCGATGCATAGAACCTGGATTTAGATTAACCAGCTAGAATATATGACCAGTAAGGTAGCAACAGAGCGTGGAAAAAAATGAGACCGTTTTAATTAGCCGGCAGTTTCGTGCTCCCTTCGTGATTGGAGCATGTTTTAAGGAGATTGAGCGCGAGCTTTAGTCCGAGCAAACACTTAACGAGGGTTTCGCGTGCAGCCGAATGCAGTGGCCGTGTAAAATTAATTATAGTGGATGGGTAAATATTTAATTTGGCAGGGAGTAATGCGTAAACTCACACTGCATATCACTAACTAAATGAATGGTCCTTACTGTATTTTCGTTGCTAGAATTTAAAGCCACTTTTCTAAATTCTATTCTTTTCTCTTGGTACCTAATCTTCCACGAATATGAGACACACATGGTCTTGCGGCAACCTTTTCCCAAGGGAAACGCTGTATAATATGTCACCAGTGCTTTGACTGTCGCGCGACAGAGGACGAAATAAATGGGATCGTAAAAGCAAAAGCGGCTTCAGAAACACTCATTTTTATCGAATTCTGTATCTTATTGTGTAGAAAAATAAGTGAATATAAGTGATAAAGAATCCAATAAAAATTCTTCAATCTTTAAATTTCTATATGATTTAATTTCAAGATATTCTTTTCAATGAGAATCTTCTCCTTTAGAATTAATAATGGAAAAATAAATCAATAAACTTATGTATTACGTAACCTTTCGCGAAAAAGAGCGATGATCGCTAGGTAAAAAGTTGGAGTTTGTGACGATTCGTTGTATTTCGCGATAATTCGATTAATCAGAAGGAAAAACGAATGCGCGAGTGGATGGTCGAGCGAACTAGAGAATCGGGAGGTAACCGAGGATCTTAATCCTCAGCGAGTTATCGTCTGGAAAGTTATCCGAGCCGATAGGGCGCACTGAGTAATTGGCTTCTCCTAATAAGCGCCTTAGTCGGCTGAGCCCGTGGCAACAAGCGTACAGTCACGTGCGATGCACGTGCTACTACCGTTTTCCACCACTTGATCACTGCCTTCTCCTTCTCTTCTTCCTTCTTGCTTTGGCTAGTCTTCAATTGCTTCCAATATCTCTTTTCAACAAATTCATCGCCATATTGGATTTGTAAGAAGTGTCATGTAAAATTTTCTCATCGCAAAATGCCACTTTCCGTGAACACTGTACAATCGCCTACTTGTACTTCCTACTGTGGCATTAAAGTACATACTTTAACTCACAGGTAAACGTGTAGTGAAGTTTGTTCGAAGCTAATATATTAGGAAACCGAAACTAGTAAACCGAGAGGTAATTACTGTCCAGTGGCGGTTCCCGAAGTCAATTAGAATTTAGAAATTTCTCATATGTCAATGTACATAGTACATAGATGGAATTGTTTTGCACTTTCTATAAAATTTCCGAGTACGAGGATTAAAAACAAATGTTGAAATTAGAATCCTCAGTTGTGAATTTAACATCGACACTCGATTTTACATAATTATCGGTTTTAGTCAGCGGTTTTTTTCGGGTAGACTGAGATAAATGCTGGAAATTCTATCTAAACGATCGAAAAGGAACGCAGGATCTGATGGAATGCATGTTTTTCATTTGTCGCCGCAGTGCTTTCATTTGAAACAGAATATACGTATATACCCCGCTTTCTAGGAAAACATTTGATCAACCAACACAACATGAAAACACAAGTATTTATAGACGGGCTGTTGAATTTCGCATCGAGCTTCCAAATAAAAATCGAGATCTCCACCCATTTATTGAACCCATAAGCCCGCCGCGAATCCTGGCCAAAAGCGGTTTTGCAAGAATTTATGACATTCAAGCGCTAATAATAATCGCGGATCAACTGCAATTGATTTACGATCGGTCGCAGGTTATTCGGGCCACTTTCAAACATTAATATTGATCGTCAATATCCTCGGGTGAAATAACTCTCGTTGCTTGTTGTTGCAAAAGAGTCAACAAAAACGAAATGCACAATTTTTCTCGAAACTATCATTAATAATTACTGATCTTAGATCTTGTATATAATTAAAAATACACTACAAATTATTATGAGAATTTAAATATTTACGTTTAGTACAAAATTGCAAATTTTCCATAAAGTGACGAAAATACGTATCCAATAATCGATTATATTACAAATATGAAAAGATTAGTTAAATGAATGAATGTGTAAGAAGAAAACACGTATTGGGGTAGAAACGTAAATTGTGAAGTTTGGAGTGTAATCGTGTTGGACGTGTTCTCCTAGAGAAAACTGCATAGCTCGTTACGAATGCCGATATGTTTGTTCGTGCGTAGCACTGATCGCTTCCGAGCATCGGACCCCCGCTTCCTTTACGGTACGTGGTACGACTGATGCGTTTCCAATACCGATTACGTGACGCTGCTCTCCCCTCTCTCTTTCTTCGGGAACCGGTGCTCTTACTGTATTCCGCGAATCTTTCTTAATAATCGGGTAGCAATATTTTACATGCATATTTGCATGGAATTCGAAGCGAACTTTAGAAACACAGTTGGCTGCACAATAAGTCGATGGAAGCACTGCGATGCCAATAAACTGTTAGATATCGATCATTGATTTTCAACGAATAACCAATCATAACGATTTTTATTGATGAATGAAATTATTTTCCAAAGGAATATCCAAAGCACATTAAAAAAAGAAAAGATCGAAAAACATTGCCGGGGGTAAATGAATGAATGAATGAATAAATGAATGAATAGAAAAAAAAAAAAAGTTAATCAACGCAGCGATTGAGCGTGATCGAATCGGCGATTCCTCGGTTGCTCTCGATTCAATTACAAGCCGATACAAAATTGCGGCGCGAGTGTAGATTCGCGCGAACAGAACCGATAATTGATTAAAAGTAGAGCAGCAGCTGCGGCAAGCATTGAAAAATGTAGCGAAGGAAGTAGTGGTGGTGGTGTTTTTTTTTTTCAGTTTTCTTTCTTTTTCATCACTTTTCACCAACAGCATCCTTTTTCGATTCTCGATCCCTTAAATTAACAGGGCCGTGAAAAATTAGCGGGAGATTGCACCGGTTGTTTACCAGCACAGGGAGCTTTCGAAATCGTCTTAATGAAATTTTCAACGGGCTTTTTCTCAACGATCTGTTATTTGTTCTTTAAATTTCCATCGGGAAATCGGCTATTTTCGAATCGCGCCACTGTAGTATCCTCTCTCACTCTCACTATTTCTCCAGACTGAATCTTTCATTACCTCGATTATTTCTCGAATTTTTCATGTTTACGCTGGCACGCTTCGACGCGACCAGGGCTATTTTCGATTCTTTCATTTTTCAACCTGTCCCAATACTATCTCTGCCTACGCGAATGTTACCGTTTTTTCGATGGTTTGATATTCTAACTTTTTCCGATAGTCAGACTTTCTCTTTCCCGTGGAAAATATTATTGCCCAAAAATGAAGTATTTTCATTAATTTTCGATGGATAGTAACTTTACATAAATACTCGAAATATCGTAGAAAAATTTACTCTATACTTAGAATTCGGTATCGCTAAATCTACAATTTTTATCTAATCCAATGTATATTTATCGAAAAGACGATAGGAAACGTGCCAAGGTACAAAGTAAACAGTAGAGAGGAAACTAATGCAACAAGCCAACTCGTAAAGGTTAGCTATTAATAATAAAAACTATTTATCCTGTAAAAACAAACTCTGGTACCCAATTTGAAATTGCTTCAGTAGCTTTTCGCAATTTTTCGAAAAAGGAAAAAGAGAAAGTTGGACGACGCGAGTTGCTCAAAAATGACAAGAGGGATAGGAAAGAGGCCAGAAAGGAAGACGGCAATGTTTCGTGAGAAGAAACCGGAAAGAGGTAGAGCGGAAAGAAGAAAATGCTCTGCTGAATAGTTGAAAGTACCTGCAACGTGCAGGAACATCATAATGCCTCCAAGCATATTTATTATTTAGGCTGGTTATTGCGTAATAATGGATTCTTGGGTTACGTAAGAGCAGAGACCCTTACATACTGCATTTTGCTGCAGGGAACGCGCGATAAGCGACACAAATGTAACAGCTTGACAACGGAAGAATCTTTTAAAAATCTTTGTGTAACTAGAAACTTGTGTAAGTATCCCACTAATATGGCAATCCTGATTTTTAATTTATTATTTTAATACAATGTTGAAGTTGACAAACTCACCTTAAAGTCACCGAGATTCTCAATTACGCATGGCAAGCTGACGTCTCTTCCAAGTGCCACGGTGACATTGGGTATTGGCTCGGCGAACATTGGCGGTTCCGCTAGAGCTGTGCACAAAAATTCACCAGATTAAACATTTTATCATGTGAAACGTATTATAATTATTCAGCAAAAATACTATGCTTATTCAAAGAATCCCAATATAACATTTTTTCCACACGCGCAAATAAAAAGTCGCAGTATATTTTTTGAAAAATCATCTATATAACAATATTATATCTATATAATATTGTATTTGAGCTATTTTCGTAGAATGTAATAATTTTTGAGAAAATCAATTTTAATCATTAGATGGCGGTTTAAATTGTTAGATCGATGTGTTATCACTAGAAAATTCTTTAAAAAAAAGGCAGGAAAATCCTTTGTCTGATCAAATTCTAAATTGACGGAGGATGCTCGAAACAAAAACAGCTTTCGGGATATAAATTTTTCATCAAGGCGAAAATCGACGTTCCGATGATCCACCGAAAGCTGCGAGCCCCTCGTAAAAATATCACGGAGGGCAGAGGCGCGAGAATAATTGAAGGGGAAAAAAAAAGAAGAGTAGACGTGAGAGAGAAAAGAAAAGAGCGAGCGTCCCACTAAATCGTGCCTCATCATAAACGCAGCGTGTTTCTGAATAAATTAACTCGAAATATGGCTCTGGCTCGTCGCAACAAATGTATTGTTCGCGAAACTCCCTTTTACAAAAATAGGAAACTTTGACGAAACTGAAATTTCCCTTCGTAATTTTTCATCTCGCCAGCAAAATATCTTGCGAAAAATTCGATGATTTTTGAAAAGGAAGAAGTTATTAGAGATATTTGGAATTGAAACTTTTCCGGTAAATCGTACGTGGTTAACCACGGTGACATGAGAATTACGTGTCCAGTTGAAAAATGGTGGTTAGCTGATTTCCCATTTGATAAATGTCTAACAATTCGCAGAACGAAATGACATTGCAATCACGACTACTAGCTGCAAAATATCGCCGGCCGCCCGAAGAAACTGTCGTCTATACGTATGTACATCTGCACACATGAATATATGCATATGTCGGTACTTATATTCATGCATCACGAGCAGCTGTCCTCTTTCAAACGGCTGCAAACACCCGTTGTTATCGTATTTTCAACATTTCACGACACGACTCGGGACAAGCTTATCTTCATCCTTCGTTCTCGCGACACTTTTTCTCTTTAGCTTTCGCGATCAATTGATCTGCATCCGAAAACATCGTTAAAATTGCCTGTCGATCGGATTGCAATAAATATTCCTACGCGACTAATCAGATTAGTATCGTCTGCCAACGTTTCTTCCACATCTCAAAAAACACTGTCGAGTATTGTAATAAAAAAAAAGAAAAAAAACAGCATTAGTATGCAATTAAAAATCGAATAAGTTTAATCACGGTTGAAATGTGATTTGTAAACAGAGTTGAGTCTGAAGTTGAGTGAAGGAGTAAACAAGTGCAAACAAGTTCGACGGTTAAATCGATGTTGTTCGAGAGACAAGAGCGGCGGGTCCAGCAGCTCTGTCGGAAGCGGTATGCCATTTAGATCGGAAGGAAGACCTCGGGGTGACACACACACTGGTCAGAGAGGAACAGGAGAAAGGAAGAGAGCAACGGGAGGGCAAACGCGTTTGAGAGAGGTCACGGAAAAAGGCCAAGTGGAAGAACACTCGACTTGGCCTTACGGCCGAAGAGGAATTCGAAGGAGTCGAGTTTTTGAACCAGTGCACTCGAGAGTGAAGTACCGACTACCGAGTCCAGTCTGTTGATCGGTGAACCGGAACGCGAGGTAGCCGTCGAATCCGGTTGTAGACTTCTTCTCTCCTTCTGCATCCAGCCGGATGTGTATACGAGGAAGTAAAGAAAATACATATGTATATGTATCGAAACTTGTGATTTCACCAGTAGCATTGTCCTCCGAGTCTCGCGGCGATTTAGGCCACCAGTCATCCATGAACTTGCATCGAAACTTGGTTCTCTACTTTTCCCCTTTAATTCTCACTTTGAAATCACCAGCAAAGACTCGACTATGAGTGAATAAAAAATCGTTCGCACATCGTATATTTTAAAGACTTCTTTATTTCCGTGTGCTCGCGAAAGGATTTAAGTTTCACGCGAATGAAAGATATAAAGGTCGAAAAGTTCGTGTCTCCTAATCGCGATAGTTTGCCGGCCACGTGTAAATTTCAGCTGCTTCGGGAAAACCTGGTGGCCTGTCGATAAAATCTGTAGGCGGAGCTGGTGATAATAAACTGAGCATCGAGTGTTCCTGCGAGTTATTGCTGCCAGTTTCACGAGGTTTACTGTTCAAAACACTTCATCCTTACTGGAAGAGTCCTCAATAATTGCAATTTAATTATCGCATTGAAATTATAAAATAAAACTTTACTATAAAACCCTTTGAATCCTTTCTTATACATTTTGTATTTCCGTATCGATATCAATACAAATGGAGATTAAAATACTTATTTAATTAACCATAATAAATTCCTTGTAAATAGGGAAAAATCGACTAAATCTCAATACATAGTTATAAACGAAAGAAAAGAGAAATGAGTTGAACAAGTTAATGGATCGAGTGTCACTTAAATTAAACTCACGGAAAGAGACCCGTGATTTTCTCTTCTCAGCACGAACACAGTATAGAATACGATTGTATGCAACGTTACATAATAGTTTCCTCGATATCCTTGAAACACTAACGTTGAACCTGGCTACCTGAGAACAGAGACTGCCTCGAGGGCTAAAGGAACCTGAGGATGGATACGATCCTCTCTCAACTCGGATGGGTAAGATCAAGTACTTAATAGAGTCAAGAGTGACCAACCAATTGACTGCGGCTCTGTGGTTTGCTCGTAACTAACCGTCTGACCGCGTGTCGTGCGAAAGGTCAACGGTCTTTCGATTGATTTCAACGATAGAGAAATCCTGCAACGTCTTGAAAGACACTTGGCTATTTTCTTTTAAAGTCAGTAAACGCTTCTACTTACACGCAAACCTATTCCAGAAATGGAATTGCGATCAATGAACTTCCGTTTTAACGATAGGAAATGAAGATTAAAAATATAATTCAGATATAATTATCTTCGATACGGAGAATTGATTATTCTAAATCGTTTTTCTCGTAAAAGTGTAGGTTTTGATAACTGGCATTGATTACGTTAACATAGGAATAGAACTAGAATTATCAATTGGTTCTCGGTATTCACTGTAGATAGGTGATTTGTTAGGGTCCGTGACATTGAATTGAACGGTCTTGGAACGGTGAATCCATCAGTCGGTTGCTATTGAACATTTCAGTAGGTATCTACCTAGTGGAAACCAAGTCAATTCTCCTGTCAATGATGGTCTCACTATTCGAACTGTCGGAACTCCAGTTACAGCAATTATCATTTATCGCAGGATGCCCTTGCGCGAGTGATAATAGTTCTAACGATCAATTAGCAAGCTTCATGCTAGGGAATTGTAGAAGTATCTACCACTATTACCGCAAATATTAAGTACTCATAACCAGACTTAATTTAGTAGCATTATTTTTCACAAAGTTTCAAAGAAACTATTCGCTTTATTCGCTTTAGAGAATGTTTAATGATTCTCTGGTAAACCGGATATATCGTGGATACCTCGTTACCATACTGACAATGCACTACGCGCGTAGTTATGGCTCTTCCTTTCACTGGTAAACAAACAGATTGACTGCTTTGAATCGTTTAATACTCTGAGCGCCACGTCATTCATATTTCCATAACGCTATACATGTATATATATATGTGTCTAGTATATAGATATTCATTCGCGCGATTGACAGGGGTTTATAAATAGCTTTAGAATAGTTTGCACAATGATATTAAATGGTATATATATACTTGTTACGAATGGAAAATAGTGACAAAAGGGCAGAGAGTTTGAGCTATTTGATGTCCTTTGCCAAAGCACGATATATGCGAGTGTGGTCTCTATGTATTGTATACTTATGAATTCATTTGAATATCGATTCAGATCCAGTGGCCGAGTTTTGCCGACAATACTCGAGCGCGAACGAGGACTATACCTCTTTACTACGCGATGCCAGATGTCAGTGCGTCAGTCGCGCTATAGCGCTTGCGCCGGACACTTCATGAATTCGTCACTCTAAACAACCATCTTCAAATCCCGGATACATTAGAACAATACCGATGCATTCGCAATGTTGTGATTCTAGTTGTTGAAATAAGTGTTTGTAATAGTTCTACGAGGGCTCGGGATACCAAAAAAACAATGTAGAAACATTTCGAAGGAGCGTAAAAGAGAATGGAGGTTAACGTGCAATGAAAGGTGGATCAGGATTTATAAGGACACGAAAGCCAGTTAAGCCGGTCGTCGTTTAAAGAGCACAAGCAAAAGTATGTCAGTTGTTTCGAGCATTAGGAAACTGTAGATATTAAGTAGGAAAAATGAGAACACGATCAATAACGTGTGGCTGTGTTTTATTTAATGTAACTTGACTTTTCTCAGGACTGAAATATTATTACATATTTGCATAGTTTTGTAATATAGTTTAATATTAGAAGAAACTTGTTAAAGTTGTAGCGAAAGGTAAGAAGAATATGCGATAAGAGAAACTGTGTGTGTTTCTGTGGATACGCGTGCGATTGGATTTTGGAAAGTTAAAGAGAGAAATATTGAAAGAGTAGGAAGAGTTATATGGACTTTGAGTTTAGTCACTGATAAAGAGATATCTTATAACAACAGATAGTTCCTGTGTTAGCTAAGATCCCTACGAGATATGTTTGGTTCAAATTTTTAAGTAACTTAAAATGGATATTCAATTTTCGTGGTAACGTGCTGTTAATATCTGTACGCATTCTAAAGCAAGCACATGATAAAGAATATTGAAAATGTGCAATATCAGCAACATAGCTGGATAGCATCAGATTGAAATAGGAGTATAGTATCACTACGCCTTACATGTATGTGGAGATCTATGGAATTTGTTGAGAAAGCAAATACAGAATAGTCGTTGAATATGCGAGTAATGTGACTTCAACATTGACATGTTTCTTACGATGCGACTCGTGGTTATGTAGCATGTTACATTAGTCAAATAGTAACCGAAGGACACTTGTACGTTAAAATAGAGAAATGTTCAGTGTCAATAACGGATACTACATTTGAGCTACATTTTAAATGAGGGTTATATTTGGAAAGATTGGAATAATTGAATATAAAAATGAAGTTAATAATAGGATTAAAATAAAAATGTTCTGCATCATATCAAAATCTTCTTACTATTATCAATGGAAGATCGCAATCGGATTAAGAAGACCGGGTAGCGTTTCACTCGTGCCGCAATTGGCAAAAGAGCAATCGTCAAATTAAGTGGAAATAGATTTGAAATTATTATTGAATTATGCATATGACAAGCTTACCGATGTGAATAATACGGTATTTCGTACATCCTGTCAGTGTTTGTCACAACAATCACCACTTTTTCACACGCGAACGCGACAACAATCGAACTGCCGAAATAAACATGGCGAACTGGCGCTCTGGAGCTACCGGAAGTTACGACTCCCTTAACCCAACTTATTTAGAATTCAAATTTTAGCGCGAAAGCCCTGTTTCTTAAATAATGGATTTTCTGATTTACTCAGATATTTTTTCATGTGTATTTGATAAATATTTACTAGTTTATTTTCAAAAACACAAAATATGTGAATATGTTATATTATTTTGGTCCTGAGGGAAAGGCAGATAAAGAAAAGAGAAGAAAAAAAGAAGAAATTATGTTAGTTGAATTATTAGGGTGAATAATAGTAAGAATAGTAGTCAGTATATCAATTAGTATTTATGCATATATTGCTTGACTATTTCAAGTAATCGGTGGTAGGCGTACGTATATCGTATTTCGCGATACATGTACTTTAGATTTTAAACGCTTATCGCCATTTTCTTCGAGCTAAATGCAAGCATAATTATCAGAGGCTCGGTAAATAGTAGTTTAACGCTTGCGAAACCGCATGGTTCCGTAATAACGTTCACGTTCTTGAGTTTACCTATCGCTCATCAACGATGGTATCAATCGCACGATCTTATTAAAATCAAATTGACTAGCTTGATTCCTCTCCCATCAACGACAACGTAGTCTAAACTATTTCCTCGTGCATTAGAACAAATATTTCAATTGACTGCTCAAATAAAAGTGATTTAAACTGAAGAAAAATCGACTAGGAAACGCAATCTTTTACAAACAGGATATTCGAGTCGTCATTTACAGGCGAATAATTCATTAGTACAGTATCTACAGTCATATCGTCCGTTTTTCGCGTCGCTATTCGCAACCTCTAGGAGAAACCTTTACGATGCAACTATTCAATCGAAGGAAACCTTATTGAAAAGTCTACGCGATCATAAGAGCATTGAAGTAAGAAAAAAGAAGGAGAAGAGAGTGGAAAGAAAAAAAAAATGGAAAAATTGTGCTTGATTTTCTATACAGTGTTTGAAATTGTCGTGGGGTCTCTTTAGTTGGGTGAAAGAATCCATCAAGGTATTGTAGATAAGTAGGAAGAAGCTTCTCTACAATTTGTCTTGTCAGAAGACGGAATATCCGGCGTAAGATACCATTGAAACCGTATCCAACTGTTTCCAACTACTGTTAACGAAAGGAACGTGCCGCCGCGTTCTTGACAACGACGCGACTCGCTCTCGTCCGCGTCTCCGTCATTTTACGCCCGTGACGTTTTGAAGGATCTATTCAGTTTCGTGTCTCAATTGTTAAAGCAAGCGTAGAGCTACACTCGAAAGGTTCTTCTCCCGTACAATCTGTCTTGGCAGTAGTCAAGCACGCTGTGGACACCGCTCAACAATTTCGATCTTTTGTGAGACTCGTATTCACCTCAATCGTACCGCGTTCTTCTTCTTCTTCTCTCTCCGCTTTCGAGTTTTTGAGTATTTGTCGGCTTTTAATGAAACTTTACTGCCACTCGAAGAGTTTCGAAGCTTTAACTGTGAGCTTATTGTAGCATTTTCTTTGTGATGTAGATCAGTCTGAATAATTTCCTTGAGTCTAGTCTAGTCATTCTGTGAATTAGTCTATTCTTTTGCTTTATTTAAATAGACCGCTCATCGATTATGAGCAATTAGTCGAACTGTCATTCAGGAATAGCGGCAGTGCCATCGATCACTGATCGATAGCATCGCACGATACGCAAGCGTATTAGGACTTTGTGATATTGGCCATATTGGCTTGTTTCACTTCTCTTCCAGACCGGTTACGACTAACACGTGCATTCGAGATTAGGAACATTAGAAGGATTTGACTGCTTACACTTCGGTTAAATTAGATCAAACAGTTAATTCAAGCCTGCTCAGTTTTCTCGTTAATTAATAAGTGCATCAATATGTTTATTACTGAGTCTAAGCTGCGGAAATTGTGCCGACACACAGCGCTGACGACAGGTGTATCAAAGTGTAAGAAAACAAATCTACAAATGTGAACTTGTCATTTACTCAATGATTCACGGATAGATTTTCTTACAGTTGGCTCAAGTGACTCTGAAACAAATATATCGTTATAACACATATATTCAATTTATTTTTGAGAATTTCTACGATTCGTTTGATTTAGAATATAGTTCTGAAGTTCGACTAACAAATGGGACGTTCTTTCGACTATTGACTTGACTTAGAATTAGCAAGATAACGACAGAGATTAAAACGGGAAATGGGAGTTCCATAAATTAGTGAGGATATTCAAGTCGTAGCTAAGCGAGGAAAAATTATTACAGATTAACCAGCACTTCTGTACATGAACCATTTCTTGAAACTGTGTACCTTAAACTCTTGAGCAAGCTTTTGCGAGAGTGTTTGGAATGCCGTAATAAAAGAGTACTTTTGAGAGAAAATTATACCGTAGGAACTAGTATTTCTTTGGGTAAATAAGATTTTCCTTAATTGCAAGCGGTTTTTCTTAGCGGATAGAGAGAAAGAGACAAATGTGGTCCAGTGCAAGGATGCGGCTACGAGGATGTTAAGCTTTCGACATAAGATCAGCTTCGCGGCAGTGATAGTCTGTGTCATTTGGCTTTACTTCCTGTCGTTCGACCTGAATCGTGAATTACGCAGTTTTCGAAGCTTGAAGTCCTTAATTTTCCACGAGGGAACTAACCAGGTTCGCGGCAACAGCACAAAGACAGTTCTTTACTGGAATACGCTCTTTGGCGATGAACATTTCTATTTCGGCGAAGAGAACGTCTTTAATGACTGCCCGGTGAACGATTGTATCGCAACGAACGATCGTTTTTTTCTCGACCTCGAGAAATTCGACGCAATTCTCTTTCATGGAAATGAATTTGATCTGCGTGATGTGCCACGAGATAGGAACACACGGCAGTGGTATGTTTATGTGAATCTGGAGAGCCCCTCGTCCAGGCCAATGCCCGAGCACGTCTTTGAAAGCTACTTTAATCTGACGATGACTTATAGACTCGATAGCGATTTTCTATGGCCCTATGGAGAAGTCGTCGATAATTCGACTGAAGAAATTGTAGCGCCAAAAAATAATTGTAGTTGGAACGTTAGTTATTTGGGTAAGTCGGATTTAATTCGATGTGTGTCTTCTGTGTGTGTTAATTCATATTTTCTCTCGTGATTATCTTTTAATTCATCCACATTATAGTTACTTACAAATCGTAACAATAGTCGTTGATAGAAATAAATTCAATTTGTAAATGTGAAATGTGATAAATGAGGGCTTTGAACGTTCAACAGTTGAACTGGAAAAATTGCTGCAGTAGATTGGAATCTTTGCTTACACGAATGCAGTGATATGTATCTTTGCGTTACGAGAGGAAATCGTGTTCATGCCTGACGTGATTCATTCGCGTGAATCATTCCTAGCGTAATGTCATTCATCGCTTTCGTATCGTAGCGAACGTTACCTTGTTTCACTGGAGATCTAACTGTGAGAGGAAAGTGGAATTACTCTCGTTCCTTCCTCGAAGGAATCCTCGGTTTATACTTCGACTAAACTATAATTAAACCAGCTACTGCAGTAATTTTCCCTTATATGAATTATTCCTGGAAGATTTTTTTCGCTCTAACATTCGCGAAATTTTCCTGAAACTCGATGAAACGATACGAGTAAATATCGTTAGGACTAGAAACCCTGAATGAACGTTTCTAGAAGTCGAACGACACCGGAAATAAATAAACTAAGAAAGAAAGCGATGCATATATGTATACAACTATGAAAGATAAAATCCTCGCAGATCGAAAGAAGGGAAATTCCTTTGAACTACTGATTCTGCAGCGTTTCCAAGTTGAATCGCGAGGGGTTTTAAGTTTTTAAGTCTTTTCATTGTACGGCGTCACGCACGAGATGGAAGAGAAAAGCGGTCTTAAAAGTTGGTAAATGTTTGCCAACAGAAGATCGAGAGGAGTCAGTCGGATTTGACAGAGAGAAGGAGCTAACGAATCTAATTAGAGGAAAGAAGAAAGCGGTTGCTTGGTTCGCAAGCAACTGTTACGCGAATAGCGGTCGACAATCTTACATCGAGGAGCTCTCCAAGTACATTGACGTCGACATTTATGGAGCCTGTGGCAAGTTTAACTGCGACAAATCTCAGGACTGTCTTCGCAACGTCGTCGAGCCTCGCTACTTTTTCTACCTTGCCTTCGAGAACTCTCTCTGCCGGAATTACGTAACCGAGAAGCTCTATAAGCCGCTCAGGTGAGAGACAATAGCGTTGTGTACGCAATTTGTACGGGAAAATTGTCACTCGCAGAGTTCTGGCTGTTCGAGCGTGTATGTATGCGTCATTGGGATCTCGACGGCATGCCGCCGTGTAGAGTTGGTCGATGACAGCCACCGCGGGCTTTGCAAACGATGGCCGACCTGGAATTGTTTCGACACGTGCCTTCGACCACCGACGTGGATATAGATGCTGCTGCTGTCCAGTTGACAGCTGCTTTTTCCAGAACTCTTGTCTTTCTTTCTTTCTTTCTTTCTTTCTTTCTTTCTTTCTTTCTTTCTTTCTTTCTATCTATCTATCTATCTATCTACCTACCTACCTACCTACCTCTCTCTCTCTCTTTCGTTTTCTGTTTTGTTTTGTTTTGCGGTTGAGAACGAGCCTGCTGCGGATCTGCCTCTTTATGCATCGGATCGAATTGTTTTCCTGAGGTTCATGAGAATGATGGGTTGATTGGCACGCGATGTGGTCTGGTGAACGGGAGATTGCGGGTTTCACTGTGGCCGTCTTTTTTTTTATTTCTCTGTTTTTACTATGGGTCACATTGGTGCTGTTCGCGGTTGCCAAAGCCCAAAGGCTTTATGCTGAGAATCTTCTTCGAATAGATTGACAAACCTCGAGCGTGTTGGTAAATGGTCAGTTTAAATGGAAAGTCACACGCTCTTTGTTCGTCCTTTAAAATTATCACGCCTAGTTTTCAAGAAAGAATTTTTCTAAAAGAATGAACATTCGAGAGAAATATATAAGTTAAATAAAAATCGAGAATTAGTCGTCTCTTGCAGGAGAAGTAGAATTTGATAATCTGTTTCAGATATAACGTGGTGCCTATCGTATATGGAGGCGCGAACTATTCACTGTTCGCGCCACCACATTCCTACATAGATGCTCTTGATTTCGAATCGCCGAAGGACCTCGCAATTTACCTGAAGACTTTGATACAACATCCAGAAGAGTATCGCAAGTATTTTGCTTGGAAGAAGCAATATAGAATAGTAATGAGTACCAAATCTGTGCGCTGTGAACTTTGCAAATTCTTACACGAAAATCATAAGCCAAAGGTCTACGATAATCTTCATGATTATTACATGCGGAACGTTTGTCCGCTTCAGTCTCTCATTCCTAAACACAAATACATAACTAAAACACTATTGGAAAACCTGGATTACAAGTACTTGATCGATAGACATTAATTATATACTTTGGAATAGATCTATTGATTCCAGATTGTGATACGTGTAATACTAATTATCTTATTTCTATCGCTTATTCCGTGATTCAGTTGCCAAGAATTAAATAATTACCATTAACTAATATATTTCCTCTTAATTTATTAGAATGAAAATGCGAGCGGGTTGATTTTGTTGTTGTATATTTTGTGTTGATTGTTTATTCTTTGTTGAGAAATCAAGGTATGCTTGAAAGGAAACGAAGTATATCGATATGCAAGTACAATTATTCCCGTTATTCCGCTTAAAACAAATCAATTTATTTACATACATTCGCTGGAACATTCCAATCCATTCTCTGCTGAGAGAAAATTAATTAAATAACGTTATAGAATTCGATTACCGTAGGAATTGAAAGTGTACCGTTGAAATTGCAAAAGACCAATATATGTAAATGCCAATAAGGAAAATCTAATTTTTATCGTAATGATCAGTTTGGAGATACGTGCCTGAAACTAAGAACCAAAGCATTCTTTATATTATATTTTTATATCATGTATTTACTTCGAAATATACATGTATGCTATATCTGTATAAATGTTTATAAAATTATACACCTTCCTCAAGAATATTCTTATCTCTCTATATTCTATAGCTATAATTTTGCCATCAGTGCCAAAGTGAATCAACAGATTAATCGAAGTTTGTGGAAGGCGGAGAACCTGAGGAACTACACGACAGAAGCCTCAGGGTAATTAGTCGGAAGACATTAATAAGCTGTGATTGACTTCATCTCCTGAGAGTTTCGAAAGATCGGACATTGCTCGGAGAACCTGACAATAGTACTAAGCTGTCTATACTACGACTCTATTGTATTCATATATGTATACATATATGTATAAATGCAATTGACACGAATGAGTAATCGAGTATTACTGCCGGCACTGGCATTCGCAACGATTGTTCGAGCGTAGTTATCGATAACTACCAAACTGCATTATTCCTCGCTCAAGGTGAGATGCGCAATCGCGTTAAATGCAATTTCCATACCGCAATATCTGAAACTCTCTAGAGAAGATCCTAGCTTAACTATACTATACAATATACCTCGATTTTATAATTATAATACAATCAGATACAATATTCGTTTTGAATATTTTATATTAAATTTTGTCAAAATCTTGATAATCAAGTATTTGTTCCTATAGTTTTGTCGATAAATTGTGGTAAAAGAAATGTCTCTAAGTGGTGGGATGCATCATTGGATCACTTGGGGATGTGAAAACAGAATATAAAAAGCAGTAACGATACGTTATCGCGAAACTGACCAGGAAACGCAATCGCAAAAGTGGGAGGTCGAAACGCGAATAATTATAATGACTCCGAAAGTGACTAGTTGTATTCACAAAGCTGAATATACTTGAGATAATAATCGGTGATTAAACGGATTGTATCAAACCACGACAAAGTTTAATTTCCACTTATTATTACATTAGAGTTATCTTCAATCAATATAAATAGCAATTGTTTAAATTCCTCAAATTATCCTGAAATTCCTATTCTATCCAGCTGATTATTATTCGATCATTTTCTAATGTATTGAATTAGAATTATCACTGTAGACAAAAAGTGCGATACGATGAAAAAGGCTTGTTAATTAGAATTATTAGAAAAAGAGTTTAACGCGACGCTTAATAACGAGACTGTTCTTACTTTCGCGATTCTTCTTCAGTTTCTTCTTACTTTACGAGCAAGCCCTTCTTCTTTCGAGTTAGTAGCGAGCCATCGCGTTCGATTAAATTGCCTCGAGTTACGTCAACAAAGTCGAACATTATCGGCTTCATAATATGACGGAGCTCCTGTTGCCTCATTCCAGCAACTTTACTCTTTCAAGATGCGAGCACGAGAACCTTGCACGATAATTATGTTACGTGACTCATTAATCCAATACTTGTCAACTCTCGTAATGAGCTACTCAACGTTTTTGCCATTTGCGTCGTGCGAAATTCGAATGATTGTCATTGTGGTAGAATAATAGGATTTTCCAAGGATTCGAAGAGTCTCATTAGAACTATTAGTGTCAATCATTTCTTATTTTTTTTTTGTTCTAAGGAATTTTCTAATCCAAGTAAACTTTTATTTCATATATCTCGTGTAAATAGTTTTATCCAGTTTGGTGTGAAATTGTTGTTTTAATAAATTAGGGCAAATATCGTGTCACTTCTAAGAGTAAATTAACATATGAAATTTGATAAAATGTCGCACTTTCTGGCTCGCAGCCTTTAACGCTCGGGAGCAGCAATAAACTGTGTTTTTTCGCAGAGCTTTAATGCGCACAATCACTCGAGACTTATTAGCTAGAGCTGATAAAAAAACTCGAGGCACTTTTTCCCGATGTAGGAAAGACATTTAATTTTTCAGAGATGTCCGGAGCAGCAGCAGGTTCTTCCCAGTCGTAAAACGAGATGAGATAAGTAACGATATAAACCTAAGCCTAAGAATTGCAAGAATTTTTTTATAAGATTTCTGTATAATTTATACAAAAATTGTATTATATAAATGAACTGTTACATCTAAGAATGACGGTATTCTTGAACTTATTGGATTTTGTATGAAAAACACGAAAATAATGGTAGTACTCTTGTTTGATTCCCAGTATTGTTCTTTTTTTCTAATTCTCTGAAAGAGGATATTGCGTTCCGTAATTTCATACTACTCGACAGCTCTGATAGAACCTGATAAATGAGAATTTTATCCCATCTGAACCTGCGGCTCGTATTTTACAATCTGTTTCCACAGTTAAATCCTCGTTAATTGAAAAAAATCTCTGCTATCTCATTGAACCACTCTCACTCACAATCGGATCTTCGTTCTATATTAAAATCTAACCCCGAGTAAACTGCAGTAAAACATAGTTTTGTGAAATTTTTTACTGAAAAAATATAGTTAATTTTTTACTCAAAGCTATTTGTTATACTGATAATGTTAGAGTCATTGAAAAAAAATGAGTTTCAATTAATCAAATAGAGTTTCAATTAATATGGTTGCGAAATTCTTGATTAAACAGTGAGGATATTCTCGCTTGGAAAAAAGAGGAAAATTTTGAAAGCTATTAAGATATGACTGCTCAATCTTTCCCATTTCACTTACTTATCGCCAGACTGTTTCCAACAGAGTGAAAACCCTCGCTTTCCCTATGCACACTAGCGTACTTTTCATCTCAGCAAATTTGCACTCCATAGATCGCCACAGTGCTTTTCTACCGGACAAAAATTCAATCTGTGTTCAAAAGACAATAGAATGGGAGAAAGGTAACTGTGTTTCCAACATCGTTTTACTCTACTATTCTGCACTCTTTTTCCCCCACACAAGTTTATATTTTAGTAGAAATTGTCGCATAGAACATCTCATTGACGAATATTTTTCCAAAATTCATTGTGTCTCGAAAATGATAATTTTATTGATACAAAGTAAACGAGAAGAAACAAAATATCGAAAGGAAGAAAAAGAAACGATAATGTCGATCTTCGAGCAGATTGTTTCCTTCTGTTCTTGGGTGAAAAACACTCTAATAAGAAACGAGTGACGAGTTGGGTTTCAAGAGCGGCTTGGGCCCCATAAGCAATAAATATGGGGTTGAACCGTGAAACTGGAGAGGTAGAGTCCGCGGTTGGGTTGGATATAAAAAGAAATTACTGGTCTCTCAGATGCACTTGGGTTCACAGACACCAATGGAATCTTCGTATTGTCGGCATCGCACAGTTTTCCCCTTTTCTACCAACTTCCACCCCTTCTTCGCGTTCTCTTGAGTTACTTCTCTATTTTTCCGCGGACTATTCCACGATTCTTTCGCCTCGCACTCGTAACCTGAATTATAGATGTCTCTTACAGGAGCTTTTTCCGAGGTTCCTTCCTATTCTTTCCGATTTCTCCTGCTTTCTCTTCTGTACTGCATCTGCTTCCTGCTACTTCAAATCTGTCAGATTCGAATTCTAATTTTATATCTATCTATAACACGTTCCTCTGTCAAACAAGTTGAACTTAAACATTCGAAAAACTTAAATCTTCCAAAAATGTACTTTTATCTCAATAAAACGTTATTTACTCATTCGTTAAATAATTCAATTTTAATCGTTGATCGATCAATTTCCAAGAGTGAAATAAATCCTGGAATTTTTATAACACAACTATACTGTACAACGTTTTCCAACCGTATTGGCGAGTTTTATTTGTTATCGTCGGTTAATTGTTATAGTATCTCAACTGTATTGCTGGCAAATATTTCGCAACCGTGGAGCTTAACGCGATTGAACGTGTTTCAATAGTAGCAATCGGCACAAGTTCCAGTAATGTGTAATGCGAAATATATGGCTTTGCTAAGCGTGAACATATTCTGTTAATGCGATTTCCCCAGAGACGTATTAACCGAATCTGTAATTAATACTGCTACCAGTAGACAGCTCAGGACTGATCTATTCCAGTATAGGCACGTAAGCTGATTATGTTCTACAACATAAACGAGCGTATTATTTGAACGATACAGTAATAATTCCTTTCGTACTTTAAACTGTTATTCTTTGTCTGATAATATATCATTAACAAGAGATGTTGTGGATAGAATTACGAGAGATCGTTTAATATAAATCGATGAAAATCGCTTTATTGTTTTACTTCAAGTGTTTTATTCAAATGTCTTATCTTGGAGATTCGACAACAAAACTAACGAAAAGTTGTCATTGTTGTTGCACGCTAGTATCTTCGAAAATAACATTATTCACAGATAGAATCGACAAGCCTTTCTGTGTAATCAGGAAATGTCTCATAAAGTTTTCCTCATTATTTTCTGCATCCTTCCGCTGGAACCATAAAAGGAGGGATTAAATTATGTAACGATGTAGTTAGAACTTGTTTGTAGTTTGCGAGGCAATTTTGCGCAGTTTTCTTCGAAGCTGCCAAAAGGGTGGTTCGAGGATTGGATAAACGGGGCCTTTCATTATGAGATTACACTGAAAGTTCACAATAGAACTACCAGCGACTACGGGAATTCAATTTTTATCAACGATGAACTCCTCCTTAACATTAGCAAAAATACATTAGAAATAACAATAATAATAGATCACGCGAATAACGGAGAATTCGAATAATGATTGTTTTAATAACTCGATCACATTTGACAAATGCCGACAGACATTTCATGCCGTTGAGGAGAATAGTCGTATTGCAAAATCGTGATAGATTGATTTAAATTATACGGTAGGCGGTTCCCTGGGGATATCAGCAGCAATTAATCAAATTGTTAAGCCGCACGCACTGGCGGCGATCACGCGTTGTTTCACCAGTGCCAAGAAACTCTGTTGATACCATTGATTATGACCTGCAACTTATGCTACACACATTTAACGTTGCAATTTACTGTCTTCCAACCGAAACGCTTTCTTATCTTCTACCTGCAAACTGCATTTTTAAGAGAGTAAAATATTAAGTCTACATCTTGAATTATGTCACGTTAAATCTCCATATTAACGTTGAATATTTTTTTGCATTACGTGCGTTGAATAAAAGTTAAAGATTAAAGATTTTGCAAGGTTTTGCAAGCTGTAAAAATTGTGTTAAATCTTTCTTTATGAGAGGCTACATTTAATTATTGATCCAACAAAAATCTCAGTTTCGTATATTTTAGCTGGTTTCGTTTAACGAGAATGGTTGTTAATTCTGACCATGGTTTTTGCACTAGGCTTCTGAACAATCGCACAGTAGATTATGTCTATATACTTAGATCGTTAGTATTAATCGGATTAGTGCTCCAGTTCTCTTCTATACTAAGCGAATACTATCCGCGATATAGCAAATATGATATTTCCTATTGTAAATTATACTTTGAAAAATCGCGAAACGTATTTACGTTTGCATTTAAAAATGTATAAAAGTCTCCGACGTAACTATAATTAATGGCTACAAAAACCATGTAAACAGTTTTATCTCTTCGCTCTCGAGTTATTCGACCTTCTGTGTGTGTTTTGACCCTTCCAGCTTCAGCCCCCATTTTCACCCTTTCACGGCGGATATCAACAACTAAAAAAACTACGTACAGAATGTTTTTTTTTGGAAACTATTGGTGAGACAAAATTTCATCAAAGTCAAAGTATGTTAGTTGTGAAAACCAGAGAATTGCATTCCTACATTTTGAGAGAATTGACATTTCGATATTACCAAATAAATATTATAGAAAAAAAATATATTCTTATTTTGTATTCAGTGTTGTATTAAATCTCGGAAAAATCAAGATTCTTGATCTAGAATTGCATCATGCGCAAAACTAACACCGGAAAATCACGATCCATAAATTTCCACAGCAATCGTAAAAGCACAGAGGACGAAACAATGGAATAATACAAAATCTCGTTTTTCCAGGGAGAAACAAGTGACCCGTTCGCACGAGATAAATACAGGAAAAGGGGCTTTGCGCCAGTAACCTATTCGCATGCATAGTATCATTACAATATTGAACAAACAGAATTTTTTTATTTCTCCACTTATCGCAACACGATCATTAAGATCTATGAACCGTTTCTTTGCGTGATTTCCATTGAACTACCGTTTGGTCTCATCCCACCGATACCACCCCCGAAATTGGGCAAACTCGTCCACGGTAATTCGGTTATCGGGAGCTTTACAGTTGCGCGTCACGGTGAATATTTGCCGGAAATTGATATTTATGGGCGGTTGGTTGCGCGAAAGTACGATTCTCTCTCGTATAAATGTCGAAATTTTAGGCGCGTTTCCAATTTCCCGTGGCACCCATTGTTTCACTCAGATACGCGTGCAGTCTGCTCGCTTAAAGGGAAGGGGGGGGGGGGGGGGATGGTGCTGGTGAACACAACACTGTTGGAGTGTGGGTATCAAAAATGCTTTGTCAGATTCAGAGTGAAATTTATTCGCTCGCCACAATACTTTATTTTTTACTTTACTTATTTCTCCATAATTCCTATTTCATTTTGTAACATGTTTTAGAACAGAAACTGTACCTTTCACCATTATAATTACATCATTTTAATAATACGGAATTAGAATAAAAATTGGAAACTAGTTTATTTTTAAAAATAGTTTCTTGAGAGAATTTTAATTCCACGCGATTCGAGAGTGTCGCGATCCATCTTTCTAAGGTCGTCCACACGGTTGAAATTCGAGAAATCGGGTAATGGTAGCTGGTAGACTGGCAGGAAGAAAGAGGAGAGAAGAGAAAAAAAAAAGTTTTAGGAGGGTGACAGTAAGCTGCTTGAGAGACATCTCGCAGCGAAATTGGCGCGGCTTTTTGGGTCCGCGTCTGCAACAGATAGGAGACACTTTAGCCGATACGTTGCGCCAACGGTGGTGACGTACATCCGATCGATCTGCTGTGGCGCATTGCATCGCATCGTACCGGCACGGTGATAATTCGCGGAAATGCATTGCCCCCGTTGACACCTGGCTCTGACGATATTATTTACCTTGACTCAGTTGGATTCTTTGGGAGCCAAGGGGCTCTGATGCGTTTTCCATACTTCTGGATAAAATCTTCGTGTCAGACTCGATCTAAAGGAAACGAGAGATATCTTCTCTTCGCGTTAGTCTCTCGATACGCATGGCAGTGTCATCGACTTTTCTACAGCAGATAATGCTTTCACTCGATTCTAATGGGTTTTCCATTTTTCGTCAACTTTTCAAATAGCAAACGGATTAAACTTCACCATCACTATTTTTTCGATATAATTAAATTTCTTCTTCTACGCGATTAACTCGACATGAATATCAATTAAACTTTGTGAATTTTTCATAAACAATATCCATTAATTGACGGCGAACAGTACATCAATCTTCGGTACAAAGTCTGACAGGAAAATTCAAATAAACCATCCTTTGATTCGATTTTCTTGCAAGGGCCAGTTTCGTTGGAGGTTTCCTCGAATTCGTGGAAGACGATCCAATATAAAATTTAATGCGGCTCGCTCCAGTTTCGCCGGGTGCATTTCTAAGGCTGCATCCTCGATGTTTGCGGCTTATTAATAGCGGCACGGCTCGCTGCACTTTCAAGACTCCATATATCTTGGAGCCATGTATTGAATCACGGGATAGAGGGACGAACAGCCGTGTTCTATCTACGATATAGCCGAGAGTCTGACAGCAGCGGGCTATTATGTAACGTCAAATGGTACGGAACATCTCTAGCTACTCGTGAAAGCAAGTAACAATCGATAGTTGAAAATTCACTGTTCGATTCGCAATCGCGATCGATCGTATTCGAATTTAAAAAATTCTTATGATCAAATAAAGATAACATTGCAATATAATTTCTAAATGTTTTGACAACATAAAGATCGTCATCTTTACAAGTGTAATATAACAATTGTACTTAGTACGTTACTTTATTGTATTTAACTGAATTTTTTTATGTATCGCCAAACAACAATAAAGATTCGATCGGATCCAGTATCATTCCGTGCGCTATTTCTCTCTGGGTATATTCAAACTCGCATCCCAGATTTACGTCAATTTGATCAGAGTCTAGCCGGGGCTTGAGATGCGGAAATAATCGACAGGAATATCCGAGAAACCATGTGGAAAGATGCGGCCTCAAAGTCCGCCGCATAAATTCGGCCAGTACGAGAATCCGATTATTAGAGAGAAAGAGAGAAAGAGAATGAAAGAAGTTGTATAAAGGAAGATAGAAGAAAGCGATGATGAGGAGAAAGAAAAGGAGCGTTCATACGAGGATTTCGAAATGTATGCGCGCGGTTTATCAGCGATAACTCGGCTCCCTTTTCATATCTCGCCAATAATTTCAGACCCCTCGAGCTTTTTCGAGTCGAGGGAATTTATCCAGTGGATAAAAATGTCTCGGAAACGAAAGAGAAAGAGAAAGAGAAGAGGAGAGAGTTTATGCGAGGGCGACGAGATTTCAATAAAAGGCTGGATTCTAAAGTACAGATATAGAGAAGGTCGCGTCCCGTTGTTACACGGGTCAGTGAAGTTCAAAGTCGACTTCAACGTTGCTTCATCCCCCCTCCTACTATCCTTATCGCAGTGCCCTCTGTCTTCCGTTGAGTGCATCAGCCATCCTAGTTGGAAGCCTTCGATATTGATACCTGCAGTTTTCCGTGTCTGGAACGATCGGTTTTTGGCCGTAAGTTGCGCTCGAGGATTCCTCTCGATTCTATCGAATGGTCTAGAGAACTTTGGGAGGTATTTTATTAGGTGCGTGGTATATTGAGCTTACGTTTTCGAAATAACGATTGGACGCTAAGGGAATTTATGATGAAATTTAAGGCTCTTTCGATGGAGAATATTGATAGTTATTGGATGTCTTGTTGCACCTAAGCGATGGAATTTCAAAAGCTTACTTAGCGATGGCTTGGATTTCATGGTTTATGGCTCGTTACGACGAGCCTCTACGTTAACTCGTGCCAACATTTATGTCAAATTACCTATCTACGTGCTTGACACATCAATTTATCGATAAATCGATCCTTCATAATTGTAGAAATATTCAAAATATTTCCCTCAAATAATTCCTGATTTAAACTGGAAACAGCTCAAGGTGGAATCAGAATTCCACGATGTGTTCGGTTTAATGACCCGGCAATTAAGTATGCAAAATGTTCATTCTCGTTTAGTATTTTCAACGAAATTCCCAATTACTCGTTTGGATAAAAAAAAAACCCCCCTCTAAAAACAAAATTAAATTTAAAGCAGAAGATTTGCATTCTGTTAAAACAGCCGAACTTTCAGTAAACTGGGTCGTGGAAACTTTAGGTAACAGGAATCCGACTCTTTTTACAATAAACTACTCGAAAGGTAGCGCTCGTGGCAGCAACTAACCGGAGCTTGCCTCTTTAAATTTAATCATAAGGTTAGCAGTAAAGGAAACCAATGATAAAGTAATTTATCCTAGAAATTCGGCAAACAATTACTGATAGACCATTGGAAGTACGCGTCGAAGCAAATGGAATTTATGTCACTATTTCTCCAAGGAAAAATAAGTACCGTAATACAGGAAATCCTTGAAAAGTAAAATTACGAGACATCGTGGTCAATAAAGATCGATATATACGTGCTGCAGCAAAAAATAGCTTGGCTAGCAATCGTAGAACAAGAGGAAACTCGAAACAGCTTCGAATATAGTCTAGGACAGATAAATATACATCTATCGCGACATTGTTAATCGTTATTGCAGTGGAATTCAGGAGACTTATCGTTGATCGTAACCAGAATGATAATCCAATAAGTAATATGGTGAACGGTGTTCGAATGGGACACGTGGTTCTTGGTAACGGAAGCTTGAATCAGTCTCGTCGTACTATCAATCCTCCTTGCACTCTTGCTTTAAGACCAGCCATAAAGTCTGAATCGCACGATTTAACCGAGGACCTCGTCCTCATTCCTCTCCTAAGCCTTTCCTTCTCCCTCTCTCTTTCTCCCTCTCTCTAAGTCTCTCTGCTCCTCTTCACACAGTTCCCACTGATACCAGAGACACATTGTCGCCGAACTGGTTACGGCTGATCGAACGACTCTCGACGATAAAAAAGTTGTTTAAGAAGAATTAAGAGAGTCCTTTTCTTACGTTAGCAGCGAGTTACGTGTCTTTTACTCACTCAAAAATAAACAAGTGAAACGTAGCAGCTTTTAATACAACAATGTTACTTTCTACGCAAGGGTGGGAAATCCAGGAATGAAAAATCGAGAGATAGAACCTAGCGGTCAAAGGGTCAGATTCGCATTTATAATTCGCACAGCGTAACATATCTAAGCGCAATACGAAGGGAATGAGAAAGGTAAGAGAGAGAGAGAGAGAGAGAGAGTAAGAGGAAAATGTGGGAGTATGTCACCCTACGCTACGTGCATGCGTGCACGAGACCACACGGGGTTACGCGTGCGAAGTGGGTAATTAGTACGGCTCGTTCGAATAGTCTCACGCTGGATTAATTACGCTGGCTGCGATGTATGTATGTGGGTAGTGGTTCGTACACCTGAACACATAAATATTGCACGTAGGGGAGAGTGCACATGGACGTAGGGGCATACACAGTAGCTGACGCGGCTAGGTCGTACTGCGTGTCCATCCATCCGTCCATAGACACGAGAAACTCTGTCAATTGGTGCGCGTGTACTAGTCTCTCTACATGTAGATGTACGGAGTACCCAGAGACCTACAAGTACGGTTTGCATTCGTGCAAGCTTCTACTACGCCCCTCCCCCTCCCTAAACCACCCTTTGCCCACCCCTTATCAATGTTTGCGGCTCCACGTGTATTACGTTCTTGAGCACAGGAACCACGAGTACGCGTATGTACGCGTTCTCTATCCCACCCAGAGATCTGTTAGAGCGGAAATCCAACCAAATAGCGGATCTCAACGGTGATAGGAGCTTTCACTTGGACCCCTCATGCTTTTCAGTTTTTATTAGCCCTTCTAAAAATGTGGATATAATGAACCTTTGCGAGTAAAACGCGAGGAGAATTTTGTAGCGTTTCAGCTAAATACTTCTTTCTGTTTCCATTTGGGAAAACAAAAGGAGAGGATTAACATGCTGACTGGTTAAGAGTGTGGATTTGATTTGCTCGACTAAATTTGGATAGGGTGACAGATATTTCGGGTATCGTCTCGTGAATGCTTCTGTTTTAATCGGATAAGGATCCGTGGAACCTCGTGACCCAGTTATCAAGATTCCAAGTTACGAAAGTTTTAGAATCGTATGCAATTATTAATGTTCGTGAAATTAGTACCTTGGTAGCTGAATGGGTAACTGGTTGTAAAGGTAAAGTATTCATTGACCGTAAGGGTGATTTTAACTCTAATCGGGTTAATTAAGTAGAAAAATGTGATACTTGGAAAAGTAGCTTAAATCCAGTAATATTGGCGATTTGATTTTTGAAAGAAATGCTTATCTCATTGAAACTAGTCGAGATGTATTGGAAATGTAGAAAATCATGGAAGCTACAATGAACATTTACACATAAATCAGGTTCTCTATTTGAATGTACGCGAACCCACATTAATGTCTGGAACACAATGCTGACAGGGGGTGGTGGAAAAGCCATAGAGTGTTGTAAACGCGTTTTCCTAAGGTGTACGACTCGCAAGGCCATTGGCAACTCGACCGTATAGTCCTTTGCTGGACCAGCACTTTGCGACACGATTTATGGAGCATTAAACCAACGCGCGACTGAGCAACCACCACCGGTTCAGGATCTTCTCTTCCAGCGTGTCTAAACACGAACAGGGTCATCTTCCTTCGTAGTAGCTTCTTTTTTTTTATTGTGACCCTTAATTGCAAAATCAAACGATACACTGTGTTCGTACTGAGTAATACAGAGAAATACCTTGTTTTAGGATGTTCTTTGTCAAGGATGCGGTTTTCATTTCCAACTGGAGCAACACTTGTTTTTATCAGAGCACGATTCCATCGCGTGGCGTATCATTATAATTGTAGAACACACGGATCACTCGATTCTGCATTAGTTGCAGCACGACAAGCGTCGTCCCATGTTTTTCACCCCTCCCGTATTTTTTATCGCTGCCCGACCAGCACGCTCGGGTTTTTTTTCCCCAGCGTTGCGAATTTTCGCAACGCAACTCCGCGGAATCGTGTTTTCGCGCGTGTGTTATCTTTGCCACGCGAATTTCGCTCACCACCGCGCATACTTTCTCCTCGGTGTGTGGATTTTACCGCGTTTGTTGCCCACTGGCAACCGCTCGGGAAATACTCGCCCACTGCATAAATTCACCCCTCCACTCAATTCCTTGAGAGCCCTTTTTATCCTACACGTCAAAACCTTTTTGCACTGAACTCTTGAAGATTGTTCACGTAGAATAACCCCTGGAACAATTTACCCTATCCCTTGCTTCTAAATTAAAATCTCTTTTTTTCCTGTTTAGACGTTACAAAGAAACCTTAAGAACAACTTTTGGTATTTACTATTTTCAAATTAAAAATCATTTTCTTTTTTGTTTTATGTTTAAGAAAGCAATTTGACGTTGCTTTTTATTAATGTCGAAAGAATCTTAAGGAAGCCGAGACAGCTTGTTCCTACTTTAATTTGGATGGAGAGTCAATGCGTTTCCGTAAGAACGGTCGCCAATTACCAAGTGGAAGATGGAAGGATCTCGCGTTCTTATTCATCCTGCGATCCACCAATGGCAATTGGTCCGAAACGTTTTTACGAAGCGACCCTTGCTAGCTCTCATACTTATTCCAGCACAGCGGGATCCTTATCGATTTCATCTGCTCGCCTCACTTTACGACCAAAGACCCTTCCACCAAAGGACCCTCGCGATAGATTAGAATTTTCATACGCTCACGATGAAAGTCGATTATTGCCGATCGTTGGCACATGCTTGCGCGAAGAACTTTACCATTTGTACTGGCACCAACCTTTCTAGGAAACGATCCTATCCACGGAAGAGGTTCAATTTCGAGCAACTAGGACGATTAAGTCTATACGAGAATAGCTACTTTAAAGTTCCTTTTTCTTTCTGCCACCTTGTTGTTCTAGAAAAGTAAATTGAGATCTTCAAATAGAATTTGTTAAAGGAAAATATAGGTTATCAAACAATTTGCATAATTCAGTCTTTGGAAGAGCGAGACATTTGTCACCGATTTAAATTACCATTATGTCAATATTACATTTAAATTCGTCTTTCGCGAACAATGTAGCTAGGGAGAAAAGCAAGCCACATTTGGCAGTCATCGGAGGGGAAAAAAAGAAAAGTCAATTGTAAAGAGAAACCGAAACTATAAATCCGTTGTCAGCCTCCTGTCGTGAGTCCTGGAATTTTTTTCCTTGGAAAGGAAGAGAAAGAAGAAAGGGGGACGGAGGAAGAGAGATGATAAAGCAATTACGGTGGAGGTAAACACGAAGCGGAAGCCTTGGTCGGAGCTTTATTTTCCAGGTTGTATTTGAGTGGGCTAGAGGACCAAGCCGACCGGGGGTAGAGGCGCTAGTGGCCTTGGTCTTGTTTGCACTCGACTGTCGTACAGCGGTCGCCACACCGGTCGCCCAAATAGCATTTCAATCTGGGATGTAATCGTTGGAACTTCCGAGATACCACCCGGCGAATTGCATCGATGGAACTTTTGGTCCCTTCAACCGAAATTTTCCACTGGATCGCACAACTACTAAGAATAATTCCTGGCTAGATTACGATTTATGAAGTTCCTATTACCGAAAATCTCACTTGCTCAAAATTCAGTATAATTCTTTATTAAATATATTCCTTTCTTCATGTATTGATTCTACCCACATTATTAGAACTTTATAATTCCACAGACCAAGAAACACAGAATTAACTCTAGCCTCCAGGGTCAACGAAGAATTTATATAGTTAATTTTACAGTAAATGTGCACCGGTTGCCAAGTTGTAGTCGCGGTAAGGAAAGTTGGAGCAGTTTTAAAACAATCGAGAAACCCGGCGGCAATGTTGTTTCCGGTCAGCAGCGGAAGGAGCAACTTTCCTTAGAGTGTCTTGTCCTGATCAGTGTAACTGCAAACACGTAGGTCCCCGTGTGTGGCTGGCTGCGTAAAAAAGAGAGAAAGAGAGAGAGAGAAAGAGACAAGAAAGAAAGGAAAAAAGAAAGAGAGATTGTGTTTCGACGTACGTGACGCAAGTAACGAGAATCGAGCTTTCTGTCGTTCTAGAGTGGAGTCGGGTAATGATGAACCGTTGCAAGGTTGCCAGCAAGTATCCACGATTGACCCAACGTTACTCCGTTGCTTTCTCTTCTAAATCGAGTTTCACCGAATGGCTCACCCTTTTTCTTCGTTACTGGCGACGGCTGGCTGCTTTTTCTCTCTTTCTCTCCTTTTCTCTCCTCTCTGCTCAATCCCACGGTTTTACCTCATTCGCCTCAGTCTGCTCCACACCAATGTAACTGCAATCCCTCGGCCAATGTTACACGCCGACTGTTACACGCTTTCTTTGAGTTTACATCGTAGCCAATCGATAAAGTAAAACTTGGCTGTTTGCGGGAATTTGGTCTTTTGTGGCCAAGTGTAGTCGTCAGTAACTTTCCCTGAATAGTTTCTTAAGTGAACCACAAAGCAATAAGGGATCAAATTTCGGAAAATATTTGAGGATTAGTTTAGAGTTTAGACAGATTCTTGTCGAAAATAGTGGAATATTATTAAGTAAAAATAATCGTAGCAGGTTTAAAGTGGAAACTACGTTCGGAAGAGTCCTGGGAATTCTCTGTAAGTCAGAGGAAACTTGTAAACGCAAACCCCTGCGGAGAGTAAAGTTAAGAAAATACGCTAATAAATAAGGAGGAGGTTGGCAGGTAGATCGGAAGAGAGTCAAGAGATAGAGAGAGAGAGAGTGAGAGAGAGGAATGGAGCAGTTCGACGAAGCACTTACGGTTAAAGCCTATGGAGACAAGCTCAACCATCGAGAAGTGAACCGCTGCGAACTAGACTCCCGCGAAAGACGCAAATTTGCCAGAAACGGAGACGCGAGTGACAACTATACATAGGACGCGCCAACCAGAGGAATATACATATATATATATATATATATATATATATATATATATATATATAGATACGTTGAGAAGAGAGAAAGAGAAGGAGACAGAGAGATAGGGTGTGAGAGGAATGTTTCAGACTCCATTACTCGAATTGGAGTGGGAATAGACCGGGTGGTCTCTGCACGACCCCCCTCATATTTCGGACAAACGCTTGGGACCATCGGCCTGCTTCCCTTTGCTACTTCCTTCCTTCTTTTTCTTCTTCTTCTTCTTCTTCTTCTTACGTTGTAGTACCTTCCTCCCGACACCTTTTTCCTTTCTTACCCTTCAAATGGCCACCTTTCCAACAGCTGGACTCTGCGCGCCCTCTATAACTACGATTCATCTTTCCCAAGGCTCCCGTCGTTATTTATATGTTATTTTTCCCTCGCGAAAAATAGCGGATCACTGTTCAAGAGCGATAGCACTTTACCGTGAAATATTCCGAGTTTTGATTGGGTAAAGAACTTCGTCGTGAACTGCGGTTACACGCTGGTAAATTGAAAACCGCAATGAAACCTCGTTACTTGATCTTATCTTTCATTTCAAGTACGTTTATCTGTTTATTTTTCTTGCTCGAGCGAAGTTTTAATACGAATTTTCTTGGAGGTAAGGATCATCCGGTGAATTTTAATCTCGGATGAGATGACTCTGTCAAAGGACGTAATACTGTAAACACTCGAGTATTGAGAGTATAAATTCGTGCAGTGTAAGGAATATAAACGTGATTTATAAAGTGTCAAATGAAATCTCCAAAATTTGGGTTTTTAATTTTATAATCACAGTACATATTAAGGTAAGAAATAAATTCGTAAATAAAGGGTTGATATATTCTACGGTTTAATTACATTGCTTTGCTTGCTTCATTCGCTTTTAGTTAAATCTGAATTTGATACTTATTTTTACATTATAAAACTCTCCTTGCTTCCGAGGAGTACTTTATCTTCAGGGCACAGCCCTTCGACAAAAGTACACATTTAATTTCGTTCACAGCTTGCCTAGTTAATTAGTTAAACTTATGTTCCTCGAGCAGAGGATAAACGATGTATCTCCACGGTGAATTCCATTTATCTTTAAACCTCATTTACCTCAAAGTTTAATTTCCGAAATAGAAAATTTGTTTTTAATTTCCCTTCGTTTAAATGTAACTCGAAATAGATGGTTAACTAACTTCATGTTGTTACTTACTAAAATTGCTTCGAGATGTATAAAAGAGTGAAAATTGATTTTTCAGTATTATTACAATTGAACATAAATGATTGGTATTTTATTGAGCAATAGGAATACAGTTAGTAAAATTGATGAATTTTTCCAAGGATCCTTATAAAAGCAGATGAATCGTTAGTGTTAGTAGTCCAGCTAGCGTTTCGACTTGCGCAGGCCAATCAAGCAGAACGAAATCAATTGTGTTCCTGGAAAACAATTTCCAGGTGCATGCACTAATAAATTTCTCGGATAATAGAGAAACCGAGGCTGAACAGTAGCGGAGCTCCGAGATCGCAGATTCGAATAGGATTGATCGAGATTAACACGTAGCTCGTTTTAATTACAATTGGATTCCTGCTGGCAGTTGATCGGATTCGGTGATACCGGCTTTATACGTGGGACTGTTACGCGTCGCAGGCCGATGGGCCGTACAATGTAACGGGGCTTGAGTGCTTTCCTTATGCAGCCATTTATTTCCGAGAACTATATCGAGACGCCTCTCTCTCTCTCTCTCTCTCGCGCGCGCGCAAATGAAACGATCGCGAGCGTTGGAATTGAGCTCGAAGAAATATACACATACCTAGAATACACCACAAGCCAAGGCGAATCTTCGGGCCTGGCCCATTCTCGTTCGCTTCGCTCTAACATGGAACCAACCAATTCCAATTTCGGAGCAGCATTGCTTCCTCTGCTCTTCTTCGCCAAACTCACGAGAGCTGTGAGCGAAAGAAAGAACGCGCAATCGAATCCACCGACTGTCTCTTCATCAGACGGGAAAGGTTAGTTGATTCCGGGGTTGCTGCTACCTCGTTAGCAGTGTTTGGATACTGCTGCCCTCGTGGGGAAGCACCAAGTGACGCGACGCTTCTCCTCTTCAAGCTTCGTTCGAACGAACCCGAGTGGAGAAAAATTAAGTGTGTCTTTCCTATGTATAATTCACTCTGTTCGTACTAACAAGAAAAAAATAAACCAATTTCAAACTTTGACTACTACTCAAATTTGATATTTTCTCCTTGATCGTTGAATTTTTTCAAATATCCTTTTCCTTAACTTGAGTGTTAATTAAGTAGTTTTATAAATGTGTTTCTTAGGATTTAATTTGAGTTTTATGATCGGGGTAATGTTAGTTGCAAATAGTAATGTATATAGCACGGTTGTGAGATCGTGGAACGAGACAATTTCTCCAGGAAAGTTTCATTTTTCATGATGCGCGGTCTTCGCGGTTTTCGCAGTCTTCCGAGGGTCCGATAACAGCAATAACAGGACGATATTGCGGAGTTGAATCGCGGCACATCTGGCGCGCACACGGATATCCTGGTACATATATTATAATCTAGGAGTAATTTCATTGCGACTGATAAGGATCTAGTTCCCAGCGATAGATTACAATAATTTTCTTTAACTTTCAATCATTCCATATTTCTTTTTTTTTTGAATTTCAAGAATCTCACAGTTCTTGGATAAACATCGAACTTTGTGTTTATTAATAATAAAGTTTTTGTTGGAAGACAGATAACAAAATGTTCGTTTGTAAGTCCATAGAGTAAAGGAGGTCGTCTGTATCGATGCATATCGAAGCAGATGTTGCGATGCGAACGTATCTCGATACCAATTTCAACCTATATCCGCCCGGATTCAGGGAAACTGTATTCCGACATCAATAAGTCGCGGTACAAGCTTCCAGCAGTCGTGGCGAACAGCATGTTGCAGAATCTAATGATACATATTTATCTACTGGCTTCCAATGTGTATGCTAATCCATCAGAGATCTTCTTTTTTTTCTCAAGCACCAGTTGCAAACTTTTTCAGGTGAATCTAATCAACCGATTTCAAAATGAGAAATACGTTTCTTTATTTTCAGTCGATGTAAAAACTTTACATAATTCTAAAGATCTTAATATCTGTTTTACACAGTGAAAGAAAAATCTGTTTGTAAAACATTAATTTGCGTTAGAAAATAGAAACGTTTCAAGAAGCGGTTTAAATCCACGAAACTCGTGAATCTCCAAAGAAAGGAGAGTTAAAGTGGCCGAGATAAATCTCAGTCCGTCCGCGAATTTCTGAACTGTCGCAGAATCGTCAGTCACACCCGAAGATAAATTGGAAAACGTATTGTGTAAACACGAGGGTCTATATAATGCATACTGACAGAATATGTATAGGAGGGGTATAATCACGTAGAAAATAAATAACAGACGGCTTAAATTATATCAACCACGCATTCTTGTCACAGAGCTTTTCATCCGAGATTGGATCCCCTCCTCTCAAACTTGAAGGAAGAGAGAGAATTTGGTGAAGAATGAAGTTATTTCCAAGATCCGCTGTAAATACGCTCGCTCACCTATACCAATGTAACTCTCTCCACTTTCCTGTACACTCCTCCGTTTCCTCCGCTCCTATTGACGTCCCTAGCAGTACATAATGTATTGTGTACATCCGTGTATCCCCGCACACGCAATGGGAACATCGGCTAGACAGGCGCCAGCTAGAAGGAAGATGGAGCTGCCTCAGGATCGGTTAAAATTTAAATTCGACGTGAAACGAAGATTTTTCCTTGCTACGAGGAAAACTCGAGGGAAAATTTCAAACTATGTAGTTGAAAGTTTGATTCGACTACTACAAAATTAGGGCAATTAAACAGAGAGAAAAGAATTGTTTTATTATCGTTTTATGTGAAATTGAATATAGCAGGTAAGATGGAATTAAATGTTTTGTATAAATTTGAGTTTGATATTCCACTTTATTTGGATTGTGGGAGGACCATTGCGAATCTTTGCTGATAATAGAGGCGACAGAGATACTTCGGAATGGTTGCATATATATTCCCGATGAAAATTCGCATGACTGATAAGCTAGGATGGGGTATCCGAAAGCTTCAAATCGATGAGTGGAATGAGCCACGCATCTGCGGAACATCTCGAACCGACTTTCCCCCGATTGCTTTATACTCAGAATCCATAGCAAATAGGCATTATCAATCGTCTGCGTTTCTCTTTTTGTTGCTGCCACTATTCGCGCAGACGTCGATAGACTTGAAATATTCCTGAGTTCGATGATATTCGGGGAAAATGCTGAAATCTGATCCTGAGAGATAATTTTAAATAATAGATGTTTTTTTAATTTGTTTAAAGAAAACAAGCTTTTAAATATCTCGAGACAAAGAACACGTGCCTCGGATCATTTGCATAATCATTGGCACATATATCGAAGTGGAAACGATCCGGAAGATAGTTTTGCATTTCGCACAATGCGTTTTAAGTCAAGCGAAACGCATGGATACTTCGACAAGGGGAGAATTTCGGGTGGTTCGCATTCCATGAAATTCATGAAATTCTCTAAAATTGCGCATTCCTTTTCGGCAATGTACCACCGATTTGAATATCAAAGATTACGTGCCGCCGCGGCGCGGCCTTTTTCACGATCAGACAGCCGGCTTTAAAATTTCATCGGCGCGACGTGCAACAAAAATCGAGCAAAAATGATCGGCATTGATCCGGACGAGAGAAATATCGGCCTGAAAACTAGTCTTTCGCATGCCATCGCTTTCTTGTCTTCCACGCCAAACGTAAATATTCCCGATACCAGGAACAAAAGCTTCGCATAAAAGCTTCATTTCCTAATTTTCTCTTGAAATTTTCACGGTTAAACTTTTCAAACCCCTTGAAATTTTTACCGATATCACGATTTAACATTGCAAAATCTACAGGGATTTTTTTTTCTTTTCAAAAAAAAGTTACTGCAAACTTTTATTAAAAACTGAATTTGTATGGAATTGTTTATATTAAAAATTTGAAAAACACAATTGATTCTATAGAACAAACTACGAAGCCTCAAAAAATCTAGCAATAATAAAATAAATATTTGAGTGTTACAAATCAATATTCTTATGAATATTTACATTTCAATGACACAAAGTAAAAATTCCCAATTCTGAAAATTCTTCTACGTCCAAAACCATAACACCAGGAACTTTTTCGTCTGAGTCAACTAATAAAAAACTTTTCCTTTGCAAGCAGCAAGAGTCCTCGTGACCGATACCAATGAATCTCCACAATGTAACTGGGAACAAATCAGCTATATCACTGTAGATTCAGATCTGCATTCAATAAAAATGCAAAAGTGAAATCTGGATGCGATGCAATAATTTTAATTATTTCTCTCATGGAATTTAGCTTGATGCGCGGCTCAATTTTGGCCCAAAAATTTAATATCCGTAACTCAATCAAGCTGGCCAATTAAACATCCGGAGGGCTGGGAAACTCGCAATCTTTCTCAATGCGAATTGGAATCTTTCGCGGATCAATGAATTAGATACAGCAGTTATTAATCGAATTGGTGATCATACCGCTATCTAGCAATATTAAATTTCCAGAGAAATCCCGAACGCTCGCATACTGACTTCCTCATCCTTCTCTCTCCCCTCTTCACCGACTGTTTAAAAGCGAAATGGCCGAAAAAAAGAGAGAGCAAATTTTACGCGAAATGGAAGTATAATAAAAGTGAACGAAACTAGAATTGCGGTTCGTAACAGCGGTTAAACCACAACCGATCCGGGAACGAAATTGATTTTGCGGATTGCAATATAACCGATCTATCTCATTCGCATTAAAACTCACAGCGGTGCGTGCATGTCTTTATTTACACAATTTTTTATTCTTTCTTGACAAGCGTCTTCCGGTAAAAATTCTTTTGTAACAGAATTTCCAATTAATTCTTTCGTAAAACTAAGGGAAGAAAAAGGAATCAGTTAGGATCGTTTCCAAAACACAGCTGAAAAATTCATGGTAGGGTTAACCAATGCTCACTTTGTCTCGGTGGAATCAAGGAGCTAGGCATCCAGACACTTTCAAGGAATTTTCTCTTAAAATAACTATTACCAAAGTACACAATTGGACATCGCGGCCCATTCAGAGCGAAATCGAGTTAGCATCGGCTTCGAACAGTGCGGTAGAAAGGGTAGAAGAAAAATCGAAGTAATTCCTGGTTCGACGGCGAACCTCCGTTGGAAAGAAGTGGCCCTTTACTCGACTCGGATGAATACAAGAGAGATCAGAGAGAAAGAGCACTGTAACCATTATATATATCTATATATACTCTTCATCGACCGCAAATGGAAAGAATCCGAAATATAGATCTCTTATAGACGCGACGTTTATCGGTATGAGGATTGAGAACCCGAGTCGAATCGTGAATTCTAACGATAGCTGGATGATATTGGAGACCTACCGAATTAAGTATATGTTTATTTCTTGCGCTACAACTTTTTAACATTTAGAGATTCAAGAAGAAAAGTATGTAAAGCTTGAGCTTTACAATAATGCATTTAATGAAGCAATTCTCTCCGCAAACGAAAACAGGATTATCAAAGAAATCTGAAGATACGTGGTGAAGAGAACCGGAAGAGGAAAGACAGTGATAGTCGAAGAAGCCTCGGGAAGTATCACCCGTTGAGCATTTCGTCGAGTATCTCGGATTGACCGTCGAAGGTGTAGGGCACCGAGAAGATAATAGCTCGTAATAGGATATTTCGAGTGGTGCGACGCTTTCTTTTATCGTAGCTCGCATTTAAATGCAAAGTATTATTCAAATGGCACTCTTTCCTTTCTGCCGACAGCTCTCTATCTACTCTTGCACACCTACTCTGAGGTTCTCTCCTACTCTTACTCAAGAACTATCTCTCTTTCTCTCATCTACGTCAATGGAAAAACCCCGTCAACTCTCTCTCTCTCTCTCTCTCTCTGCCCTTTATAACGTTCCTTGTCTTACTTTCTTGCCTTTGCCTTGATATTCGGACTCTCTCTCTCTCTCTCTCTCTCTCTCTCTCTCTCTACACTGCCGATCCACCAGCTCCCACTTCCTCTGGCACCCCGTTCCGGAACTCCTGCCGCTTCTCATGGCCAGGTCGCCCTCCAGGGACAAGAGGCTTCATTTCCTGATATTCAAATGCGCTCAAACATCATACTGGGCCCGCTTCGCCGCGGTTTCCGTCTGGATAACCCTACGGATCATCCCCAATGCACCTCTCTACAGCCTAAACTCCGCAGGCAGAAGCCTCGTCCTTCCTCGTTTGCCTCTTCTTTCTTTTCCTCTTTGTCGACTTTTCTCTCTCTCTCTCTCTCTCTCTGCTCTCGGACGTCGGATCTCGATCCTCTGGATCTTTATTCCTCCTGGTTTCGTGGTCCCACTGAAAATGCAAATTGACGCGAACCCAGCGACGCTTATGAAATCGGCAGAGAACGATCTTTTTCGGTGGTACGATGAAAGCCAGCTCGTCGGCGAGAATCTTTACGCAGAGAAGGATACGGAGATAATCGGAATACGAACTTTAGGTTCTTTCGTTCATTTTCTGACATAAACCATCGATTATCGCGAATCTTTAGAATATTCTCACTCCTCTAACTTGAAATAATGAAGATAATGTTTAACCTTCAACCAAGATACTCTCGATTAATACTTGAACTTATAATTTAAAAATGAGTAAAAAGAAGGCTGGAACGCGTCTTGATTCAACCACGTTAAATACCAATTGTAACCGAGCAACAAGAATTCCATTGGTAACTGGATTCGAACTATACTCTCTAGGTCTCTAAATCGAAATCCCAAAGAACAGTAGCTTCTTCCCATAGGGAGAGAGAGAAGTTCACGCTTAAGCGAGTCGACGCAAAGACCACCAGGATACCCACTGGAAATTCCCCCTCCTTCGATACTCTAAAAACTCAGTGCAGGAACCGAAGTTTCCGCGAGCAGGTGGCGAGGAAGAGGAGGAGGAGAAGGAGGGGAGTAGGAAGAGAACATTCCTTTGACTGCAAGGAGCATCGACTTTCGTCAGGCATGGAGGGAGGGGGTAGAACTGCGAGCGAGCCACGTGAATTAGAGATGATCCTCGGGAGTTCGGATCGAGTGGCGCCGGTTTCCGGTCCGCCATGCATGTCGTCAGGACCGATAAAGAACGAAAAGGCGAAAGGCCCTGGGACGCTGAAGGAACAAATAAGATGAGACTCAGAAAGAGAACGAGAGGTAAAAGAGAAACCAAGAGATAGATGGTGAACGAGAGATAGAATAAGATAGAGAAGAGGAAAGCTTCGAATACGAGCCGGAACATTGAATCTTGGATGACTAAAGGAAGACTACAAATTGGAGGATCAAAGCGACGCCGACGAAACACGCGCTCTCCCTAAGGTTGCTTATTCTTGCCTGTCTTCTAGCTATCTGCATTGATAGGGCAAATATTCGATGCGGGGATTGGATACTCGATACTCGACTGATTTCCACTAGTTTTTTGATCCAACTAATTTCGGAGAAATGCGTAGTAAATCATTCGAATGATAAATCGAAAGATCTTTCCGTATTAAATTTAATTTCTCATTTATATTAAAAAGTTTGATCCGTCTCTATAATCGATAATAATCTTTGAATATTACTGTTTAATGGTGTCATATTTTAAATTGTGCTAATTTAAATTATTGTTTATCTTTCGTAGGTGTTAAATTGAAGTGATGTTTTTTCGTCGGAATACCATTCTCTGATTACATTGGGTACCTCGCAGCACGAACCAGGATTTAATGGGAAATTTGGGAACTGTTGAAATGTCAAACGTTTCGGTCCCTGTGAAAGTAGGATGAATTTTATATTACTGTCACAGGCGGCAAAAAACGATCGTGAGAACATTGTGTAACATTGAAACATTAAAATCTGAAATCTCCTTGGGAAATTAAATTTGAATTACTCTTTTATTGTTCGAGATTGTAGTTCTAATTAGAAATTATATATAATTTATAGAAATCATTATCGGTATAATTTTACATCATTATTATAGAATTGACTTAGCACTAAGTGAGTAGGCAAATTGCTCGATAACTAGTTTCCAATTTTCCTTCATCGTTCTCAAGCTTCAAATTTAACTAGTGAAAATAATAAACAGTTTATCACGCGAAAATGCTAGTTTATGAAACCCAAATAACTTCATTTACTTCACTGATTACTTTCAAAGAAACTTCCATAGAGTTTTTGCCCGTTATCTTCGCGAAGTCCGGGGTCCATCAACAATACTGTATCTCCGAGCCATTCATTAACCTGTCAGAAGAGAGAAACTCGCTATTATTGCACCGAAGACGAAGTAGCAGTAGCCTGCACGATTTAGTCAGAAGGGACCAAAGCAAGAGCCAGCTGGGTAGTGCCGAATACAATGAGAAATGTTGTTTTGTCACCAGTGAGATAAATATCTTGGTGCAGTTAGTGGCATTGCTGTGACAGTCATGTCACCATGAGACCACTGATGTCTCATTTTGGGAGTTAGTACCAGTACCTACGGTAGTGTTATGCTTCATTACTTCACCTTTAGGATGCTCGGACAACGAGACGCATCAAAACCTCGAGAAATTAACATTAAACAATAACTCTCTATTCAACGACACAATAATATCTTTATCTTTACCATAGTTTTATCAATAGTGACAGACATAATAATAATGATTTCTTAAAAAACATTATAACAGTGTATAATAACAAGAATTTTCCTTTTATTGAAAAAATATTGTGCAAAGATTGTGAATGTTTTAACTCGAACTCTGTTGTTTCTACGAATACAATCGAACTGACGTGTTCCATTTTATAAAAAAAAAGTGTTACTGTGACAATTTTTCTTGGAAAAGCTACTGGTAGCATTTACTCTCTCGGGACAAGCCGAACTCTGGGTGCTGTAGCTTTCACACAGGCGGCACTAACCGGCAGCTTGAACAAGTGGACAAAACTTTTTCGCGCAAGACGTAATTAATAATGGCGAAATAGGCGCGCGTTTTACTCGGACGCACAATAGTGTCGAGTGTAGGTCGAGCTTCAGCATAATGGAGGGCCCACGGAAAACACGGACATGCTGTCACCCGTAACCCACCCCTCTACAACCTTCTCCCTTCATCTTCATCCCTCTGTAGCACGCTTTTACGCAAATTGCTGGAGCAGTATTCGCGCCGGGAGCTTTAAACCGAATTCATAGCGCTGGACAAACTGCGAAGTATCACAGTGTTAAAGTACTATAATTGCTCGCTGACACGTAATACAGCTCGAGTAAACCGGATGAATGTAGCTAATTAATGATCCCAATATACAGAATACAATTATGAATTATTTTACTGATTTTCTTTCTTTAACACGCAGTGCAAAATAAAACAGGTTTTTCCTTTGTTTCAAAGTAAACGTAAAATTGATTAATCCCTCTATTAGAAATATTGTAAATTTAAGTTCAATAATGAAATCGATAGTAGAATTGGCAAGTGAATGATTGAATTATCTGGTAAAATTAGTAGAATAATCGAGTGGTAATCGAAAAAAGAGATGTTTCTCGTTGAACGATGCTATCTCGTTCAATGGAAAGCATCCGTAAACGGAGCATCCATAGAATTGGCTCCATTGAGTGTAGGCGTCGAAGAGCGTCGAGGGGGCGTCGAGAAGCCCAGCATCTAGTAAGAGCCGCACCGTGGCACGTCGTAGCACGTTTGTGCCACGGTGTCGTGTCGATTCAACATTCATGCGGGGCGGAGTGTTAGAGATTAGTCTGGTCGGTACAAAGAAGATCTCGTCAGGCCCCGAACAAGGTTTCTTGCCTGACAGATAACGCGAAATGGAGAGTCTGGATGAGTCTGTTAGCGAGGAAAATAATGGGCAAAGCGAGTGAGAATGTGTATATATATATATATAGAGAGAGAGAGAGAGGACAGAGGAGTAGAGGGTGAGAAAAAGAAAGAGAGAAGAAAGCTAGGGCAGAAAGTGCGCGACGAAAGCGGTGCTCGCTCCAAAGTGGCTCTATAAAGGGAAGGAAAACGAGCGGGGAACGGAAGTAAGCCAGGAAAAAGAGAGCACCACTGAATAGAGTAAAGCCACGTTCATAGTTTATGCTTCGAGAATCACTTCTTTTCTCTCTCTCTTTCTCTTTATAAGAGACTGATTCTAAAGAATTTCACCTTGCATCGTCCTTAATTCATCAACTTAATCTTGATTTCTTCGAACTTTGCCATCGATAAGAACAAGCGTCTCTTACGATATTGTTTCTAAGATGCAATTTTGTATATTTTATTATGGTGCATGAGCTGTAATTCTCGAGATTTGTTCGAGCAAAGATAAAGAGTATATTGGTAGAAATTCATTTTGATCCAGTTTCAGCTTATACTCCGTTTATTTGTCGAGCCAGCAAATCGAAGACCGGATGACGCATGGTGCAAGTGTCCCAGAACTGGAAGCAATTTCAGTATGAACATCCCCTAAAAATAAAGACCAGTGGCAGGAAGAACGGGGAAGAGAGGTAGAGGGCGGATGGCACGTCGAGAGGCGAGAAATAAGTTGGGGGTGATAAATCGGCGAGTCTCGCGAAAAGTGGGAACACGCTTGCTCTACGTGTGCCCGAAAAGCTCGAGTGGGAGAAAGAAACGAGAAACAAGCTCGACCACTCGCTTCGGGAGATTAAATTCGGGAGGATACCTCTAGGATGCAGTGTTTAAAAATGCAAATTAAAATAATTTATTCTAGCGGTTGAATGGTGTAGCCTGTTTGTCTTGTACGCACCTTCTGTTAGATGTATTCTTCCTCATGTTTTTTCTTTTTCTAAATTTTTCAACTATCACTCTCTTTCTCTTGATTTCTTCCCGAATTTAATTCGACCCTCAAGTAAATTGTTGGAAATAAAAAAGAAATAATCCTATAGGTATTTCCGAGAAAAATAGACATTTTGTTGTATTAAACGTTATAGCACGTGTTACAGGTACCATCTCGGAAATACGATTATTTCTAAATGATAACGCTTGCCTCAGTTAGCGAACACCCAAGCGACCTTCGCGCAGCAGCTCATAAATAAATTACGCAAGGAGCCGCCACTATTTGCGCTGGGGCCTTAATTATAAGATTCTCAAACTCGTCGTCGAGTAAGGATAAAATTAATTAGCTTAATTAGCGTCTTTGGACGCACCATAATTCTCGTTCATTAACGGAGTAAACTAGAATACCCCCGTGGTACATCCGGAGATTACATCGCGAGGTCTACACACCCCTCTAGAAACACGAGACACTTTTTTTTTTCTCTCAGGATAATTTTTACAAAGAAAATGCCTTTGTACTTCTTGTGTCATTATCAGTGATTACAGACACACATTCGGTTCATTTCCAGGTCATGTGACAAAAATGTCCATTTTGAATACACTCCTTTAAAATTAATTTCTAAAAACGCATAAAATTAACACAACACAATTGTATAGAGTTTAGGAAGGCAGCATAGAACAAATTATTGGATTTCCACAAAATGTATTAATTTCTATGGTAAGACAGTTAGTATAGTAGAATTTACAATAATTGGGGGATATGCATTTCCGATATGAAGATAAGCGCATTATGTCAGAGGAAGATTCCGCCTTCGAATCGGGCGAGTAGTTATTGTGTGGCGAGTGTGGTTATTGTTCCTACAACAGGAATTGGCATCAATAGCGATGTACACATGGCTAGATGGTAAATCATTCCACATGCAAATTAGGTAATACTTCTAGTATCCATTTCGCTGATTGCGGTTTACAGCCATGAATGAGAAATGGTGCTTACGTGGTAGTAGTGTAATTGGCTTAAGCCATGCATTTCGACAAACACTGCTGAGCAGTTTCAAGTGTACGCGGCTCGAAGTCATTGTATGCGAAATGTTACGCTTGCCAGGCGAAAATAATGGTACCGGAATATATTTAGTTTCGCAAAACGAGTAAAGTTTCCATTCACAAATAAAGCTTGTTCTATTTGTTCCAATCTATCGAAATTAACTCTTAATAACTTTGTTATTAAAATGGAAATAATGTTTCAATGAGACAATAGTTTTGAAAAAGTAGCAAAGAAGAAAAATGTAGAAAGATTTTTATTTATTATTATTTATAGAATTGGATATATGTATATATATATTAATTCAGAAAGAAACGTTATTATTCACCACTCACTTTGTCGATAAAACACTTTTCCATCCCTAACAATTTTGAACTCGTACGACTACTGGCAGCTGTACTATATAGGGTGTAGTCTGCACAGTCCAACGCAACCAAACGCACCGAGCCGATGACGTTGATTAAACGATATACGGCAAACATATTTCTTCTTTGGTACGCTCCCCAAATTGTACACAGCCCACGGCAACACACCCACTTTTTGGTCAGTCGCCGCACGAGTAATACTCAAAATCGCAATGGGTGGTATACTACGGTTCGTAGTTCAGTTCCCCTTTGATTTTCCGTGACCGAACGGGAATAAACACCGCACCCTTCTCTTCTATGGATATATCGATGCGTATCGGCAAATTTACAATGATAGCGATATTAACATCTAAATATCGATACTACACGAATCAAGCTTAAGCAAAGAAAATATAAATTAATAAGATGCATTCCTTCGATAAATAGGACAATTTTTTTATTATTTTCTCTTTATTGTGGCAAAGAGTTAAAAGGAGGATGAGATTTCCGCGAAGCACCGAATATTAATAAGTTAAACAACGCAAACGACAATTCTAGATGGGAACAGAGAAGTGTGTTTGACGAATGTTGGATTTTAGCCATTGCTGGAATTGCGGGGGAGGACATCGAGTGCGGTGCAATCGTGGTCGGCATCGGTTGGCGTTCAGTACCATCGGTCGTCAGTGGATTTTTCTCACGTACGAATGAACATACGGGAATTGTGGCACGTGTGTGCATAGGCTGGCTCGATTTCGGAAAGATCGTTCTCGCGCACTGCGAATATAAACGACCTGACTCGACGCGATCCGCGAATCGTTGTACAGAGAATCGCGATTTCTGCCGCAACGAATCTAGCTATGGCACTGCCAATGGCAGTGCCGGTAGCAACGCCACTGATTCGATTCGTTAATCACTTCTATCGATCCTTTATTTTTTATTCTGGGGTGACAGATCCTCGGTTTACCGAAACGTCGACTGCCAATCATCGCAGGAAATTTTTTCAGCCGAAAGATTGACTTTATTGGATGCTACTCCACCTTGGGTAATTACTGGTTTTAATGATTGCGAAGTAGATTTGGTTAAAAATAGATTGTGGTTTTAAGTCGAAATATTTTTCGGATTATCGTTACTTTTTGTTATTTATCCCAGGTTTAGATATCACTCCATTCTTCCATTCTTCAGTAGAAAATTATTATTACATCAAACATTTTCCTTGTTGAAAAGAACAAGATGGACACGCTTCTAAGATCCAAAGAAGCTGTCTGTCTGGTTGATGAGGAATCCACGAAGCTTAAGGGTAGAAAGGAATCCAAAGGTAACGAGGACACAAAGTGCATATGCATAGAGAAGAAGAAGAAGAAGAAGAAGAAGAAGAAGAATACCGTGAGACAAAACCGTGTTGAAAAAAATGTTTCGCGTAAGAGGTGACGAGAAACGGGCACATACTTGAATTATGAGATTTAAATGTGCCATGGACGTGGTGAGCATCAAGCTCCACCATCTTCCATGCGCGTCTTTTTGCCGTTCCGGATTTCAATTTCGCCTGGTTTCCGTGGTATTATGCGGGAAGGATGAGTTAAATGCAGAGGCTGCAAATGAATGCATACACGAGGCCCGCATGAAAGAATAACGCATCATTAAACGTTCTCTTTTTCCTCTTTAACCTTCTATCCCTTTCTTCCGTATCCTCTTCGTTCCCTTCGTCATTCGTCTCGCACTCGATGACGTTGCATTCCTCCGAAAGGACGCGAAGAGAGACCACGGAATTCTGTATAGCCTTGGACAAAACGCTGTAAATCAAGAAAAACCTCCTCGACTAACAAGACTCTGTAAGACCCTGCTCCTCTAACCCTTTCTCTGCTTCAGGCTTCACTTTTGAACCTCGTTAATGTTAAGTGGAGATGGAATTAAATGTAGGCACTACTCGTGCCACCCCAGTCATCCTCGCGAATTTTTCTTTTTCTCCGTAACGTAAGCCCAGTATATTTCTGGGAAATAGGTTGTTAACATAGTGTCGGCATGTTCGAATGGAAACGCGGACAGCTGCGAGTTGCCGAACGTAGAAAAAGCGAAATTATTGCACGGTTTGAGAGAACCAACTAACTTACTAGAAACGAGAGGATTTTACTATACTTTCAGTGGTTCCGGAGTTGCGATGGTTACAGGATTACGCTGAGATTTTCACAGGGACAATATTGTAAAGAGTAGAAGTCCATTGTGCTATAGGAACCGAAGCATGTTCCATTGTGTGGAACGGAACACATTTCATTCCAGAGAACGTGATACTTTGAATGAATGTAAATTATGTCTCAGAGAAGAAGATTTTGCTTCGTGCAACAGAAATAATACATTTAATTAATTTTATAGTATTTTTAACATTATTCTAACAGATCCCAGTGTTATTATTACTTCAGTTAGAATAGTGAATAAAGAGGAAGACCAATCGACAGCGTCATCAGTATAAAACGTAATACTGTTTTGTCGAAGGAAAACTCGGTGAAAAGCAAAAGGGGAAAGGCTGAGTCATGGGAGCTGGCCAGGTGACTCTGTATCCAAAGAAGTTACCGGAAGATTTCATTACACCCTTGTCGACGGTTCTCGGTCTCAGGAAGAATAGAAGCGTAGCTGAGGAAAGAAGATCGTAGGAAACGCAGGAATGGGACGCGCGTTTCGTGGCCGGTGCGAAATTTATACGCCCAGCGCGGAGTAGAAAACCGCTATCTTTTAATTTATGCGCCATCCGGGAATTTAATATTCTCGGCGCGTCTGAACCGCGTGCCGCAGCGGACGAAAAGAGAGAAGAAGAAGAAAGAGAAGAGAGAGAGAGTTGCGGCTCGAAAGACGAAAGGACGAAGGGCCTTGAAATAAGAAAAAGCTACGCTTTTCTGGAAGACTCTCAAGGGCCCTCTTTCCCACAAAGGATCAGGAGGTTCCGCGGATCACGTCTCAAGGAGGGTTAACGGCAACGGATCAACAACCCGCGAATTAGAGATTCCCCGATTCCGTCGCATTTTCTTCCCACGGAATTTACCTACCAGTTTTCATCACTCTTCTTCTTCTTCTTTAACTTCTTTCAACTTAATCGAAAAAGCTCGACCGGTTTAAGAATAATTTTGATATTGGATCAACGCGAATCAATATTGTCGAAACATATAAAGGAACGGAGAGAATTTGGATTAGAAGAAGATTATCAGTGAAAATTACACTTGGTAACTTGGAATAATAGGTTTTTGAGGTGGAATTAACGGTTTAAGTCTCGCGAATATTATAACCGGTTGCTAGGAATATTCGAAGCAATAGGTAAACGTAACACTTCTACGAGTATGCGCACACGTTTCATCAAGTGCATTATCGCAAATATGATAGGATAAAGGAAGATCTCTCGAGTGTGGGTGTGCGATGCCGAGGACTCATTCGATTATGAAGCAATTTAACGACAGTTGAACACGAGGAAAATTACGTAATTAAGCTCTACGCGAAACGGGGGACACATCGTTTATTAGTCCGCGCGCGAAAACGACATTAAAGCTTAATCGTTAAGTTAATTAGCGGCAATTGCTTATCACCGTTGCTGCGCTTCCCTCATGGCCTCTTTTTCGACGGTCTATCGTTGTCTGTGTGTCGTCACTCGATCGGAGAAGCCAGATGTATCGAGTATTCGATTAATATACATGTTAAATCAGTGACATTTCTTTCTTGGAATTATAATTTTTATCAAAAAAGAATCCACAAGAAAATTGGCAAACTTCTGTTGCGTCGATCTGTAAAAAGTAATTGATTTGATAATAAAAATGTATTATTGCCAATTCGAGTTAATAGTAATACAATGCTTGCAAAACACTGCACGATTATTGCCGAGTAATTATTGTTACATGAGAAGTAATACTCTATTACTGATAACAATCGTATTCGCAACATGCAACATTCCAGCGATACTCAACAAAAAGGCAACTCAATTTAACTGGACAATGTAAATCGACATATTATTTTTCCAATAAATTAACTTTCCAGGAAATAAATCCCTCGCACACACCAATTTGTTCAGCTAAAAAAACAACGATGATAAAGGATTAAAAACAAATTGCGTTTCGATGAAATATAATAATTGCAAAACAGAAAAAGCATGTATTTTTACAGGCACACTAAATATTCATTAATATCCAACAAACTGATTCAGGCTACAGTGGAATCTTGATTATCGCAACAAACGTGGAAAAAACTCTGTTTCCTTCTCAAATTCAATATAATTTAGTAATTTCGACGTTCGTTAAACTTGTGAACATTCTCGTGCCCTTAATAAAATAAAAAAAAGTAAGTAGATAATCGCTATGAAAGTGCAATCACAAATGGGAGAATAAAATGGAATGTATATAAAATCAATTTAATGTAGGACCATTTATTGAAAATCCCCATCGTAATCAAATTACAATTTTACTTCGAATAAACACGAGCGGAAGTACATAAGTGCTACACGGAATTATACACGTGCGCGGTAGAAATATCTGGTGCAGTGATAATACAACATGCGGATAATTTGGATAAACGAGAGATTCTGTCATTATGTATTTTTCATTTTCAGGGAAAATCTTAGATTTTCCACAAACAACAAATTGTACATGATACGTAGCTCGTAAGGCTGAAACACACCCCATGGAATTCGCGGTCAAACTCACTGTGGCAACCGTTAAATTGAGTGCAGTTAAACGGAACATCGACTGGCAGCCCTCTTCTATTGTTTCCCGAGTGCACAATAGCAGTCAGTGGCGCTTACGGCGCTCCGTAATCATAGCACAAGAACAATAACAATGTAGAACAATAACAATATGTAGAACATTTGCATTGTCGGTGAATGCGAAGAAGAAGAAGAAGAAGAAGAAGAAGAAATGTGGGACGTGGATTCGTATATGGCTGAACGCGATTCGAATTTCCATTTAAATATAACTCCAGCATAGAACAAGTTTTTTATCTATTTTATATCTGTTTTAGAATTCGATTATGAATTTTCTTTCCTAACTATGCAACAACTGTAATCATACAGTTGATCAATAGTTTTAAACTGAGTGTAAATCGCATCAGGAATAAGTTCTTTGTCCAACAAGTAGTAAGCTCGAGGATTTCGCCGGCGCCGAGTAGAGTTAGCCTGTAGTTGTTGTTCTACCGGATCCTGTCGTTAAAATTACAAATTGAATTACTAAAATAACCTAAATGCTTCAAGATCTAATTACAAGATTAACTGTAGATTAATTTCCACCTAATACCATAAATACTATTAATTATAAAAAATATTAGGTCAGAAGTTGAGTAATAATTAATTGCAGTGGATATAATTAATAGAGTTTCCAGTGGAAATTCTAGTGGAGAAAGCAACAAAGGAAAGAATGATATCGTGCTGATTAGGATAAATCCGCTTTACGAAGAGGGAAATAGGGTCGTCCTGCCGAAGGAAAATACCGCCAAGAATCTGAAAGGAAGATGAGTTGAACGGTTGCGTGGGTTCCAGACTTTTCGTTTAAATGTCAGTTGTAAGGTTACTTCGCTGGACGACATAATTATCTTGCAGTTCTGTTTGATAGTCACTCTTAGCTTTGAGCTTTGAGCTTTCAAGCTTCAAACTAACTGACAGTATTTCTGGCCAACGTAATATACGAGAGCATATAATACGCAACGACCGGGAAACTGATTAGCAAAACGTAATACTTCTTCTTCCTTCGAATTATGAAAGCAACTCGAATAATGTTTCAAACAAAGCGAGCATTTCGTTATTACAAGCGTTTGAAGCAAAGCTTTTGCTATCCTTGCTTTGTATAATGTCAAAGGATCTATAATCGGTCTTCAATGATAAATTGACACAACTTTTATCCTCTAATTGACATATTAACCTGATTTTCATCTCGCTGTAGAAATATTCACTTAGCTCTTGATGAAATTTATGACAGATTGATTAAATAATGGTTAAATTAATTAATTAATTTCCAGCAGATTCATTAAGAATTTACGACAAGCTGAAATATATTTATGTAATCCTTTTAACGAATGAAAATGTATTCAGTAATTAAGTAAAGAATCACTTAAAGATTCATGAATTAATTGTAATAAGGTTCGGTAACGGGTTTATTGACGCATTTGGAAGAGTGATAGGAAAGTACGAAAGAAATCTAGGGAAAAAAGAAGAAGGATACCGAAGAGTAATTGACAAACTATAACCGTGAGCTTTCGCAAACAGGGGCGATATAGTCCTCGAGCCATTAACGCGACACCACCGTCAGCTTCCCACGAGCGCTTTCGCAAAGCCGCGGCGATTGGAACGCAGAATCCAGTCGGCAATTTCGTTGAGCGAAGCGCAATCGGAGGAAGGGGGGACCTGGCACAACTGGAGAAAATCGATGGAAAGGCGATACGTGCTAGGACTTACGCAATCGTATTTTAAGGTTCTCACTGTTGGCGAATTAACACATTCGACATTGACAAGGTAAATTTAATACTTAACTTTAATTTCTTCATTTTTCTTACATTTTAAATAACATATAATTTATAAGATTATAAAATGATTAGAATTAATTAAAATATAATAATAGTAAGTGTTCCATTTTGTAAAAGCTGCAGTTGTCACGAAAGACGAAAATACTTTCCACTCTATCGAGTAGGATAGAACCCTAATTTGAGTGAAAGCAATGTATGTCAAACCCGATTGCCAAGCAGAAATATTTCTGCTTACGAGGAGAGCCTCGTGCCTGGCATACCTGAGGGACCCTGCTTAGAGGCCAAGCACACGTGCACCTCAAAACTTTGCGGACGACGGTGCGATAAAACACGCCAAGCCAATGTGCTTTCCGGAGATCGATGTACTCTGCAAACCTTGATGCGTTTTAGGTAATGAAATTCTCACGAATCGTGCCATCGTGAATTGTGAAAGAGTCGGTTCCTGAAGGATCTTACGTATGTAAGGAATAAAAGTTTGTCTGAGAGAAAAAAAAAAAATCATTTTAAATCACACGATAACAAGAAGATACAACTTTGCTTCAAGCTTCTTTTAAATATCTTTAAGAAAACCAATAAAAGCGTGTTAATTTAGAAACAAATTAATCAATTACTCATTAAATCAGGAGTAAAAAATTATTGTTTCTTTCAAACTATATTTTTATATCGCAGGTAAAAAGAGATAATCGGTGATAAGTTGAGCTTATCCGAGGAACACGAAGAAGCCTAATTTCTCTTATTTCGATCTGGGAAGCGTCTACCGCAAAAGTTTCGCGTAACAATCGTGATATTTCAAAAAAGCGAAGCCGTGGCATGAAAGAGTAAGTCTCCAGAGGGCTAGGTGGATCCGAGAAGTGAGTAAGATCCAAGAGGTAACTACGAAGGAGGAGGGGGGGGGGGGGGGGAGAGGTAGTTGATCGGTAAGAGTATCACGCTCGAAGTATAACTGACTGACTTCTCGTGCAGCGTCGATTCCAAGAGCATCATCCGACACGATCTCAGCTGGCCAGGAGAGAGGGTCCAGGCATCCCTTATCTGTAATTTATACTTTCAATTTACTCTGCGGCACTTCGATCGACCATCCCACGATGACTCTCTCACAGAGGAGAAATCGCTCTATAGACCATCCCCTCTCTCTTTCTCTTATAAAGTAGAGGGTATGTGTTGGCTTAATGGTTTCCGTTCGGGACGGTGCTCTCTCCTTCAATTTCGAATCCTGCCAAAATAATTGTCCTTGCTACGCTCTGTCTTCCTGTGGCGTTTACTCCAACTCTATGACACGATCAAGTTAGAGAAGTTAGTAAATGTGTATTGAACGATTCGGATGAAAAACCTATGAAGATGATACACGGATATTTGAAGAAAAAATAATTCCTGGTGAACGGCAGTTCGAGAAGCTACGACTGTCACAGGTGCACTGTCGCGGTTTCCTTAATCGCGATCGTATTCCTCCAGGCAAATGCCACGCGTATAAGATCAATCATGCGTGGAAGATAGCTCTTTGCGGAGAACGAAGATTTGATTGCGTTAGGTGGATATATCCGGAATAGAAGGCAAACGGCAATGGCATCGATCTCAACGGTAGATCTATGTACGTAAGTATATAGATATATGTGTATATGTATGTATGTATGTATGTATATATATAGCTATCGACTGTGATCCGTAGGACATTGTGTATTACGCGCTGAAGCTCGATCGACGGTGAATTCCTTTCTGGCAGGGAGAAGAGTTCAGGGGCTGAAATAAAATATTCAGAGCGTGCCATCAGCCTCCGGCTGGAAAATTACGTTCGTTCGGCTCAGGAAAAACCTCCGTTACCATTACCGTGGTCTGGCTACCAAAGTAATCTGACAATGAGAAAGAAAATGAGGATGAAAGACGTGGGAGATAGAAAGATCGTACGTTTACATCCGGATTTATCCTACGATTTTCATAGCTTTGACTTCCGACTAACAAATTCTTTGAAAATTACTGTGAACATGTTTTTCCTACCTATTGGAATTCATTGGGGTTTTTTAATCAAATTGAAAAAACCTCGAATAATACGTTGAATGTTAATTTTACGAGTTTTACGTTATATTACTTTTCGCATTGAAATCATCAGTTAGATTTCATTCCAGTAGAGATGAAAATTGTTCGAATTTATTTATTCGAGAAATATGGTGAAAAGTGGTATAATTTAAAAAAGGTACTTTAATCTTCTCTTTTCAATTCTCTTAAAAAAAAAAAAAAAAACACTGACTATTTAAGTGAGTCCTTAGTCATCATAATCCTCGATGTAAACAGATGCACATTAATCACCTGATAGATCTGACGTGGAAATTGGTACCTAGTTTCGTTGAAGAAACGACTCGAGAGAGATCCTTCTCGTGGGTTGCTCTTCCATTCTCAAGGAGTGGTTACGCCCGAGAAAGAAATGGGAAGGGCGAAAGAAAATATCTTACCGAGTTTATGGCTGCTATAAGAGCAGGTAGATTTATGAGAAAGGTGAGGGTTGGGGATGGAAAGATGTCGGTGTGGAAAAACTCGAATTGAAGTTAGTTCCTCGTAAATACAAATAACTTGTACACTCGGAACATAGAAGAGCTGTCTCTAAGTTTCACCGTAGATTTGGTGCTTCGATTAAGGCTATCGAACGAGAGAGAGCAACCAAACGACGAGAGCACGGGAGGCAAGATGGTGTTGGAATGGAAAGTGGGAAACTTAAGGGACTTACGGTCGCTGCCAGTTCGACTTACGACAGAACTCTCGAGACACCCTCTCACACTATTATTTAAGACTGCTTCCCAGTTTGCGTTAATAGGATTCAACCAAGCGGCCCTCTAAGTTACACGAATCTCAGTCCCGCTTTCGACATGTAACGCGCGTTAATTAAATTTTCACACATCTCCGGTGGACTTCTGCACAAGCGTCACTCGTAAATTTCAATTATACCCATGACATTGAGCAACATCAAAATACAACGCAAAACTGTAACTCTTAATTATGTTAATTTACACAATAGAATTTGTAATATATTCGATTGTAGAATTGTAGAAAAAATGTAGATAATTAGTCAAGGCGTAAGAAGATTGATAAAGTGGCCTAGTTCCAGTTCACTAACGATAGACGGTGGCTTCACTCATAGTCGCACGAACAAACAGGGCCATTACTAAATAAACAGACCGCCCTTTCCATTATCGCCCTCGGAACAATTACTGTAATGTTCTTACGGTCGTTACCACGCAATTATTATTTCATAGAGCAACCGAGTAGAGGGTGGCAGAGACACAATGTCATTAGAGTGCGTTGCCACCAGTCCGAAGCTATAACCATCCGTAGAAGGAATAGACATTTGGATGGCGTCTTCATTCCCTACGGGATTCCCTTCGCATCCTTTGCTGCTTCTGACAGCGCACAAAGGAATTTTGGAAAGCGAGAACCTAGAGGACTGAGTATTCAACGGATTCAAATTGGAAAGGGCTGGCAATCTGGCCACTTTAGACGAAACAGTAAAGAGGTGTGTAAAGCGAGCTAGATCAGAGAGATTTCCGTGATACGATGATAGTATCCATTTCCACTATTGTTTTCTCTCTGTCTACCAACTACCTATCTATCCCCCTATGTGGTTCGGTTAAATTAATTGAAATTGAAAATGAAGTCCACTGGGGATACGATTCGACCGATCGCCACGGTACAAAGCAAAAGGATCCTTCAAAGAAGACTTGCTTACTTACACTTGCTCGGGAAAAGGTCATTGTTCTGAGAAATGCTGTTAGGATGTTTGCTAGCGTTGATAACATTTCACTGTGTATGTGTGTGTCTTTAATTGAATTCTATTATAATACATAATACAATTTATTTCCGTCTCATGGTGGTAATAATATTAGGAAATTTAGAGAATATCATAGGAAATAATCGTTGGCCTGAGAAATATTTATTTTTCGAACCGAGAAAGGTTTATGAAAGTTTCATGAGGAATTTAACTGGTACGTTGGATAAACTCGATGGAAAGTTTTTGAAGCCTCGACGAAAAAGTCGATTCAATTGGAACTAATCAATCGATCGGATTCATCCTGTTTCTCGCATACAATAATATTAATTTTCAAACGAACTTCGAGCCTTGATTAAAAACCGTGTTGACTATGAATACTATCGAATTTACCAGATTTCGTTAACGACACCCAAACATGCACAGTTTCACAACAGAACTCCGGGGAATTCTGTGAGTCTTCTTGTTTACTGAACATTTTACGTGCACATGTCGCTATCGAGTGCCAGGGAGATCTGGTTTCAAGGATTGTTTTGAATCCCCCGTAGCAATGCCTGTTTCGAGAGGTTTAATCGACATCATTCGTCGTTAAAGTTCAACATCAGTCAATTCTTGTTTTGCTCGAAAATCCTAAATTGTTGTTTTACAAATTCAAAGTAATTTAATTTTTTCATGTGGAGAGAAATATTCGAAATTGATTATCAGTAACTTAAGGATCTTACATTAGACATTTGGAACGGAATTATTACGATTTAAGAAACTAATTATAAATGAAGACAAGTTGTTTGCTAATAAGCTAAAAGTAGATAAAAGTTATGCTTGCAGTTCTACACTTTATGCACTTTGGAATAACGTAGAATTACGACACGCTTGCAACCAAGTTATTACAAGTCAGAACTTCCAGTGAAAAAAGTATTTTTTTCACGCTTCTGGATCTCGCAGCTATTTTACAATTGTGTTTCTGCAAATCTTCCTTCCACGTGTACCGACAAACATGAACATACATAGATACAATACATAGAAAACGGTGTATAAAGTTTCTGAGTAGAAATTTCATTTCTAATAAAATGAATTGATCACAATATTTAAGCTCTTTGCACGGTATATTTTGTTATTTAATCTTTAAAACAATTCATCATCCGATATCTCGTCGAACATTTCATCTCAACCGCATCGCCACAGTCAGAGTTCCACAATGAACGAATCTAGTGCAGTCGGTGTTGGACTTCGCGAAATCCAACGCGGTGAAGCTATCATTCCACTAGCCAAAACTCACCGGAACACGCTGTAACTGCATGACTATGACAGATTACTCTATCCAATGAATACCATTCCAGAGTAGCAATAGCCATACCTCGGTTCTAAGCAAACGTCGCCATATCCGACATTCGTACCTCCTGTTCAAACTTCCTCTTCCCGTATTTTTTTAACATCCAAATCTCAAATATTGAATATTCCAAAAAATATGAAAATCGAAAAACTGATCGAAACCTACCATAAAGTTAACAAGATAGAAATTACTTTATTACGTGTACTACGTTATAAAGTCTTTGGCTCGTTAGAAATATGACTGAGCGATATTATCGTTAAAACTTATATTGAGCGATAAGTTATCGATATGCTGTCGATAATCGAAAAGGACAACTCTACCAAGGTAAACCGTTGTGAAACTATGCCGAAATTTGACGACATATTTTCTGACTTTGTCCCTCTTATAATTTATGACTCCCATATCTACCCAGCGGCGTTTCCCTCTTCAAGACGCTCCTTGTCTTTTGAAACTTCCGCTCGCGATCTGTGCCGCCTTTCAACGCGCACCTTCGCGCGACTATATTCATCTAGTAAACATTATGGAAAGTTCGCTCGGGTGATACACGGCCAAGGCTAAATTACCCTAATCCGTTATACTCGCTGAAACAGTCTAGTGCTCGGAGCTAGTGCTTGGGACAAGAGCGATCGCTTTGCTGGTTGGATATTTTCGGTGGATAGTGACTGTTCCGAATAAAGTGACGCTTATAAATAACTTAATATGTAAATGTATTATATATGATATAATAATATACCTCTGTAATACACATTTTACATTATATTGTCATGTTATACTATATTTTGTTATATTATTAGTAGTGAAAGTTGCTGATAAAAACGTGTTAAAAATAGATATAAAGGTTCGCCTGTAGTAGTAGTAGTAGTTTTAGAAAAGTAATATCGTCGTCAACAAGTACTATGCTTATGAAGCCTGGAACAGATACTTCCACAGTAAATTTATATCAAAGAAGGAAGGAAGTGAAACTAGTCGAGGATTGTGTCCCCTTTTCGGACAAGTACTTCACTCGGTATACAGTGAAACTCGAGAAAAATTTCCGGTCGAAAAACGTAGGAAGTTAGTTACAAACGATGGTTTAACAAGGACAATGAAATTATTATTTCGGAAGGACGAGAATTCTTATCTCGAAACTTCGCTGTATTGACTGGAAGCTATAACTTGGACACCGACTTGGACCGGTCGCTGTGCGGATAAAATTTAATTAAGCAGTAATCGCGTACAAAGAGAAGGAACGCGCGGTATTAAGTCGAAGCAAAGTCAAAGCAAATGAGCAACTGATTGGAAGATGCAGCTAAAACGCGGCGGGGAAATGCGATCCTATATTCTCGGAATTTTATGGATTTTATGCTAGACGACAATTCCTCTGTTTGATCTTCTCCATTTTATAATACATACAAAGAGAAATAAAATTATCTTCCTTTTTCAAATTGCATAGCAAAAACTTGGATTTAATCTGATAAGCTTCGAATTAAAATTTAAGAAATATTTAAGTGAAATAAATAATCCGCGAAAAGTTCGTCGGAATTTGTCGATTAAATAAAAAGCCAACAGGTCGTAAATGTTAGTTTTGAGATATCGAAGGACGCAAACCGAAAAGGCGAATAATCGTGGCACGCGGCACGCGGCATAAACGAATCGAATAAGTTACGGAGGTGATTAAACTCAGAATTTGATTTACGCTAGCCCAGGCGTCGATTAGCGGCTCAGCGGAATAGAGAAGCTACAGTAACGTTGCCCTGAGAGATAAGTGAATCGCGCAAGTTCCACTTGGTCCCGCGCACTAATACCACTACTGACAGTCTGCGCAGTGGCCCAACCAGAAATTCCGGATGCGACAAAATTCCGCGCGTATTTCGTCCACGGTAGCGATACGATTGCAAATTGCATTTCGCGGAAGGAAACAGCCTGAGGCGAGCTGCCAATCGACTTTCTTGAATCGCGAATGGAATTTCCTCGCGGCTGGTGCATTATTATATGCTATTCACCCCGATTCGTTAAACTCGACATAAACGATTAGTATTTAAATCACTATTACCAAGTATCACTGTGACAATTAAATCATTTTTTTTTTTTTACATTTTTCGGATGCAAATTATAGACAATTTCAATGGCAAATATTATTAAGCATATTCTAGGAAGAATTCTAATGCATCGAATTATAGTTATCGGAATGAATTGAACTTTCGAAAGGGAATAAAGTTCACTGGAATACGCTAGATTCGCAGATAGCGAATTGGCGAACTCCTGGAGGCAGGAAACGGTGGCAGAGTAGGAAAAATGGTATCCCAGTCTCCAGAGTACCGAAGCAAGGATAAAAGAGCAAATGGAGCTGGAGGAAGAAGCAGTGGTATTTATAATTGAAGAATGCCCGACTTCGCGTTTCGTTTGTGCAACTTTCGAAGTAAATAATCCAAGTGTAGTAGGACCGCAAAAAGCTCATGTTTCGAAAGCTTTTCTCTTTACTTCTACCAGGTAACAGCATTTCCTGTATACCAAATGTCATTACATCTTTGTGCGCATGTATACGTTATCAGTCGACTTTCCTCTCGAGGAAATAAATGACAAATTCGAAACAACAATCAATGTCATATTAAAAATGATTAAAAGACCAATTAGATATAAATCGCGATAGAATTTCATACATATAAAACGATAGTTTAAAAAAAAAGAAAATTGTATCAATGGAGATTTGACCCAAAACAGATAGAGGTAGGATTTTTCTGCCTGAATCCCTGGTCCTATTCAACAATGGAATATTTCGCATCGAAGTTCATGAATTTTTCGTGAACTCCAGGAGCCTTTGAATTGGCAGGATGAACCAGATATTGCCATTATACCTTGCGCATGAAATTTGTGAAAAATTTCAATGGGCTATTCTCAAATTTTCCAGCAATTGAAATGGTCCAGAGGATCGCGTACTGTCGGTTCAATTATGCATCGCGATCGAAGAGAAGCGAGACGCGCTTTAAATTATAATTCTCACGTGGGCGCGAGCCACCTCGGTAAAACGCGTCAAAACCGTGGATAATATGTGGGTCAGTTAGGAAAAATATTGAGCATACATAGTTCGTCGAAACAGCGGAAATCGTGGTTTAGCGACTAAATCGCAAAAGCGAAACGAACCACGCTATTAGCGTTGGGGGTATTTAATTTCCCGTTACCAACAGGATATTATCAACGCCAGTAAAAATGTAGGTGGTTCAAGTGGAGGATTTGCAACGGTGCGCGGTACCGTCTAACGCGATAAATCACAGGCATTTACCCGTGAAATATGGAAAGGTGCATCGAAACGCGCATGAAATTCAGCAAAACCGGGCTCATTTTGCATAAAAAGTATCATGCATGCGAAACAACACGAACAACGTGGGTTGGTTGGTTGGTTGGTTGGTTGGTTGGCCGGCTGGCTGCATTAATTTGTTCTCTATTATGCCCTGTTATGTCCTGTTTGCAGGTCATAACGGGATACGGCATCCAAGAGAATTAAGCATGGTCAACGAGCTGCCGGAAACCACCTCGCAATAATTGCTATTCATTCGAGAATATTACAAGTCGTGAGTATATAGAACCAAGGACTAGCTAACTTTATTTTCCCCTCATAATTTTTACCCACTTTCTGCAGACTATTTACCATTTCTAAAATATGTCCAAGTTTATGCATCCTAATCTAATTCCCTTTTTACTCGCTAGTCTCATTCTCTATTTTTTCAAAATTTACCAAAAACGTCCTGATCCATCTTTTGCATACAGATGATTTTTTTCCTCTCGAATTAATGGCTGAAGCCCTTTAACGACAAGCAGATTAAAGACGGCTGACTTGGGGGAGCTAAGGTGAAGAAAGAAAAAGAAGAAAAAAGTTGCAATGATAATAATTAGTCAATTTGTTGAATCTGGCGAAAATTATTCGGAAGTTCCATTCGACAGCAGTGTCTTCTTTTCAGTAAACTTATCGAGTAATCCGACTCGGAACGCACACTCTAGGCCCTCAATTAAAAGTGCTCGAGAAAAAGCCGTTCGATTCGCTTAAGGCCTTAAGGGTAGAGAGAACACCGAGAGAAATTTCCGTTCGCCGCGGATCGGCTCGGCTCAGCTCGACGATGGCCAGACTAACGAGATGCACTCGTTCCCGTCGACTGTTTGGCTAGCGCAATGCTGTAACAATTATATGAGCCGTCAAAGGAAAAAAAAGGCCTGCAAGAAAAATGGCAGGAAAATTCCAACCGTAGAGCTCATGGTTTACGACTGCGTGGTAGCAATGAGAAAAACAATAAGACTTCTTTCGCAAATAGAGTCCTTTCTTTTCTACTTTGCGAAGAAAAGTATTCTGCTGTTGAAACTCAAGAAAGCTAGTTTTTGATTCGCGTTAAATGCTCCACGAAATCGAACATCTCTCTGGAAAGTTGTTCGAAGAAACTGAGGGATACGATGACTCAAAGTTCGATTGGAAATAGTAGATGAGATTTCAAAATCTCGTGAAAGTTTCTCTCTTTTTTTCTCGAACGCAATTTAACAACTATTTAACAAGAAAATCATTTTTCTCCAAAGCTTTTTATTCTTGTTATAATTATATTCGTTCGTTGGTATTTTTTCAACGCTTGATATTCACAAAGAGGGAAAATGGGAGATAGTGGACGATTCATACGTAGTAAAATGAGGGTTGGAGCAGGTTTCAGACAGATTTCAGCGTAGAGCAAGGGTGGAACAATAAATAGGACTTGATCTTCCTCGTAGAGGTAGAGTAAGACGAGAAAGAGGATGCAGGGGGGGGGGGGGGGTGAAGAGTGCGCGAAAACCTTGTTCCGGCTGTGCATTCATCGTGAACGGCCTCATTTTTTTGATCCTTTGCGCGTAAAAACGAACCGTGATCACTGCAACCGGCTTACGATCTAGCGCGAGACCCTCGGGGCTAAATGCTCCCGAACGTCAACCGCTCTGTGAACCACCTTCCCCCTCCCCCACCTCTGCCTAGATTTCCAACCCGAGCAGTTTGTACCCTTCTTGTCGAAGCTCGCTTTTCCTCTACAGAGTAACCTCCTCGTGTAATTTGCACTTGGTACTATAAATATTAGAGAATCCTATGAGAGAAATACTACGTTTTCTTCTCCAAATATTTGAGGAACACGAGGAAAACAATGGATTAGAGAGTGTAATTCTCTCAGAATGTAATTCCTACAAAAGCATCGATAGTCACGTTGAATTTATTATAAAAGCACAAGTGTTAGTTTCTATTTGCCCATTAGCTTCGTGTTTCTCTGAACTTTGTCCAATTTTTAAATCTCTACCTTGTCGAATTATCGTTACTTTCGAAATTATCCTCGGAACAGTGAATAATTATCCAACTGTGAGTAATGTCGAGTAATATATTATTCCAAGCAAAACGATACGATACAGAAAATAATTCGATGATTTAACTTGATGTTCGAATAAAGCGATACTGCAATGTATTTTCGAAATCGTATTAATTTACAGGTTTGCCTGTCCCTATAAAGAGGGACCTTCGACAACGAAGGGTTGATAATGCTTCGTAGTATACGTTTAGCATGCCACAAATTTCAAAAAACAATCCACAAGGTCAACACAAGCTGCTCATCTGTGTTTATATGCATCGTTTCACAAGGCCTCGCGAATCGTTCGTTATATTCTCAATTATAACTACCAGTGCACTTGTTAGCCCATAATTAGCCATCGTTAACTCAAACAAAAAGGCAAACAAATAATTACAGATCAGCGAATTATGGCGCGTGCCGGCTGAAACCCCAAATTTCCACAGTCTTTCGGTTAAAATTTGAATCGATATATCAAAGGGAAAGGGAACTGCAATGTACCATGATTATCGACCTCGTGTATCATCGTTATCCCACTCCGACCTCGTGGAAAAGTTCATTCAATTAAATATTGCTCCTTAATTTAACTAATAGGATGCGGTATTCGCGGATACAGAGAGAAATTCATAGGAAAATCACAGAATCTAGTCGTAACGTGATAGCTATGTATCACACCAAGTATATTACATTACCAATTGCTTTCTAAGGGTCGCAGCTCACCTTTACGAGGCTCTTTTACGACATTCACCGTAATTACTCCAAGGACACGCGTAATTAATTAGCCGTATTGAGAGAAAATGATATTGTACAGGTTCCGGATACGTAAGGCAAGTCGTTAACCACTGTACTTTTATTGGGGTGTTAACGCGACACGCTACGTTGCTGGTCAATGCGAACGAGCCTCTGTCTCTTTATTACATCCTGATATTAAATTCATCTTCCTTCTATATTGAAATTACTAATTATTTGACACAGGTCCATCCTTTACCAACGATTCAAATGGTAAATTGATCAAGGATCGAAAAATCGTGTGCCAAACAAAACCTCTAATACAAAGAGACTCGGAACAAAAGGAACCATGTACACAAAATGCAGAAGATATAAAAAATCAATTTAGAATACATTAAATATTTAAAATTAAAATCTTTCATTTAATAAAAGAATCGTAGAAAAATTGTAGGAAAATCTCATCGATACAATGACACTTGACGAAACAATAGCAGCTTCCAGTTTCTACCTTACGAAAATTTCCGAAACGTTTCTCCAATTCGATTGCACATCAATTGGATGAAATCCACGATGCGTATCAATCGTTGAAAAGTGATCACCGAAAGAACAGTCGAGTAAAAATCACTGACTGCACCGACCGAGTGAATTGGTAGTAGGATGCGCCCGAATGGGACCGCGACTGGCTCCATTGTGCAAAAGTAAAAAAAAAAAAAAATCGTCCCCTAGTAGAATCGAGTTTCAGCGAACGCGTGCAAACACGATAAACAGCATACAGCTGGCAGTTTTCCGGGCAGAGGTTCCTAACCACTCTTGCGTCCACGCAACCGGAAGCAGTTTTCACTGCAGCTTCACTGCAGTTTCACGAGAGAGCTAATGATGGTTCGATTCGTAGAGCAAAGCAGCAAAGCTCGCTGATCAATCGGACTAGTTTCGCGGAGCTAGAGCGACAAAGAACCAGTACGTTAAGCTATCGAATCTATGGTTAACGTTAACCACATGTTCTCTACTACTCTACCATTGATCTAACTCTCTTCCTATAGCATCTCTACATTCGACATTTCTACGTTCTCTCTATGTTCACTTCTCTTAGTTCTAGCTTTTGGCTTTGACATTCGACCAAAGTAAATCTAAAATCTCGATCTTATAGATAAAACGGTTCAGAGAGTCTCTCTCCCTCTCTCTCTCTCTATCTATCTATCTAGGAAAAGATACACTTTTACAAGATTCTTTTATCTCTATTTTGAACGGTGTTTCTTAAATCGAGTATTTTAGCTTCATACTTTTCCACAAATCTCAGAACGATAGAAATTTCTCTTTTTAAATATCAATACTTATTCACATGCAATGTTCCATAATAGTTATCGCGCTAATCACCGATTACTTGTTTTGGAAACTTCGCGAATTATTCAACCGAACATACTGCTGGTCCTCACTTCCGAAAGTTGCTTTCATTTCGTGGGAATTATAAATTATTCATCCAAATAAATCGTGATATTAGTCAAAGTGCAATGTCACCGGGTGAAAGGTAAAAAGGTAAATGTATAATTGTTTAACAAAATTGCGAGTAGTAAGAAACATAGAGAATATCAGTGTTTCAACTCGTCAGAGGTAAACTTGATCGTCCGGAGCGTGCTGTAAATCCACCAGGTGGCTTCAGCTTACTGGGAGACGAGAGAGTCCGGCCAAAACAAATTCCGACCACTGTTCTTCTCGTTATAAGAAGAGAAAACTCTCTCTCTCTCTCTCTCTCTTTCTCTTTAGCACCGGTCGTTTGTCCAAAGGGAGAAGAGATTGACTTTGTGAAAACTTCTTCTTCTGCTTCCACTCGTTTCCCGGTGACCAGACATCAACGTGACGAATTACTTCTGAAGCCGCTTCCAAAAAGTCATTCTCCATCCGATAGAACGGATGAACGAACGAGAGTAGATCAAAGTCGTTTGGTTTTCAGCGTTGGTTGTTATCTGTTCGTTAAGAGACTCGTATCTTATTAATACTCCGCAACGCGACCTCTTTCCATCGGCACGATATCACCCTTGAAAATTGAATTTGCCGAGGGACCGGAACATGCTGATGTCTATTTAATGACCGAACCTTAGGGGTAAGTATCAGGGCTTTCCTTTCAATGCGAGCATCGTTAATACTTAGGATGATCGCCCTAACTGATAACTTTTCAAAGAAGCTCTCACAACCCCGCCCTAATAAACAATATTTTTTCGTTTATATGTATTTCGAGAAGTAAATGTAAACGTTACGTAAAATCAATAGGTATATTTGTCGATAATAAAAAAAAATCAATAAATACATTGAATTATCGATATTGGAAAAATGGTAAGTTTTTGAGTGGCGGAATATTGAATTTGAATATTTTAGAATTAAAATGCTATTCAGAGGCGTGTTTCATCTTAACGTGGCCTTTGTGGTTGGGTTTCAGCTCCGTCGCCCGTAGAAATTCAGTCTCGCGCTCCTATTGTTTTAGGCATCGAGTATCACAATGTTATTCACGGCACATAAACTCCGAGTCGACGCGACGTGAGCCGTAGCCAACGGGTGAGCGACGTACGTCTCGCCCAAAATCGACAAACCGTAACTCCCATCCCCTTTCGTTTTCTCTCTCGCTCTTCATCCACTCTTTTGTCAAAGTAAATTATTTTTCGTTTTTCCTTCGAACTTTTCGCATCAGCTTATTTCCACTTGTTTCCCAATATAAATATTCCGAAATATTTAATTCGTTTGAAGTACACTTGGATTCTGAGAAAAATCTGACAAGTGTAGAAAAAGGAAGAATCGAAATTTCTAGAATCTCAATTCTACCCAACAATCATGTTGACGTTTAAAGTTGAGGATTTTCCGGACAACACGATATTATAACGCAGAGAGAAAATTCTCTGCAGAGCACGTAGGACCTTAAAGCAGGAGGCAATTCTCGCAGGATGCAGGAGAAGCGAGTACGAACTAGAGAGAAAAAGAGAGAGAGAGAGAGAGAGAGAGAGTAGTTCACAGGTTTAAAGGCGCCGTTATTAACTCCCGTCCGGAGTCTAGAAAACAATAGCTGCAGCTGCTAATTACGGACGGAGTAGAGGATCGAAGTTTGGCACGACGATATCGGCACGTAGAGAACGACCAAGAGAGTGAGACAGAAAGCGGAAGAAAAAGAGAGAAAAAGTCGAGAAAGAAAGATGTGTGTGTGTGTGTGTGGAACGATTCGGATTTTTTGGCATGTGCAACGTGGCGATGCAGCGTGTAGTACGATGGCACGGGCACTCGCACGGGCGTGCGCAAGCCTCCTCCTCGCTCGCACGATGAGGAGGAGAATCGGTGCCGCTGCGATAACGATGTTGCGCCGTTTCCGGTGAGAACGAGGCTTTGTTCGACGGCCCGGAAGCGGATACCGCTCATCAAGGACCATCGCAGTCCGGTCCACAATGCGCGCGTTTTTCGTCGGCAGCGAGCGTGCAAAAAGAGCCGGCCCCGCGCGCGCAAAAGAGACTACAAGGAGAAAAAGGAAAAGAGGAAGAAAGGAGAGAGAGAGAGAGAGAGAGAGAGAGAAAAAAAAAGAGGAGGAGGAAGTTAGGAGGAAAAGAAAAAACGACCGGAAAGGTAGAGCCTCTGTTCTTTCTAGTACTCTACAGGGGCATACCCTGTACCAGTAGACACCGACAGCAAGTGATTCCGGTATCAGCCGCGCGTTTAACGCCACCAAGATCATTTGCCTGCCCGTTTTCCACCGTCGAACTTACCTCTTTTTCCTGAAATGCCAGCTATTATTACGATTCCTGCCAGACATTTCTGGCACGTACTCAGTTAACCGATCCGAACCGAATCGATGATTTTTAGCAAAATAATAGGAGAAAAATGATCGTCGATCGGATCCACTTGGGTTTCGATATTAAGCATCATTGCCACTCAAGAGAAAGAAACAGAGCAACGTACCTCACGAGTGGATCGCGATTGTAATGACAGTCATAGAGAGAGGGAGAGGGGGGACGAGGGTATATTTAATTAAAATTTAATTCGGGGGTTTTACTAATCCGTGCGAGTCTCTTGCACGAGTGGCATAGTACCGTCGCCGACGCGGCATGACGCGACGTCTGCGGCAGATCCGAGGAGTCTAAGAGAGGCGAGGAGAGGTCGTCGCCGCGACGAGAGTCGAGCAGTGATTCTAGCGGCAAAAGAGGGTTAGAGAGGGAGCAATAGCCAAGCAAAAGGGAAAGACAAGGTTGGCAGCACCAGAGGACGGGTCTGAAGCTGCGGGATTACCGCTAAAAGCGTACAAATCCTTCCTGGAACGTCAGCGGTGAGACTGCGCTTTTGCTTCGGCCAGCCGAAGGGTGGATCCTCGTGGCCGGGTTAGGTGTAACCCTCAGCCTCGAATGGAGTTGCTAGTTTAGGCCGTCGGCTTGCAAGCCACGGAAACTTTGCTTTGGCTACCCTGCCACCTTTCTCTCTTCCTTCTCTCTCTCTCTCCCTCTTTCTCTTTCTCTTTCTCTCCTTCCATGAAATTCCTGCGGGCTTTGCTTCTATGGTAGTTGTTTCCTTCCCTTCTCCTTTCGACACGCTACCACTTTTCTCTTCGAGAGCTCGTCCCGCGATACCTCGATAGCTCGTAAACACTTGCAACCGAACTGGCAAATGCTGGTTGCACTTCTGCGGGCGTAGGTCCTTCCCAGACTTGGCTCTGATTGTCCGTGGTCTATTGGACTGTTCGATGCGGCTGTTCGAGTTATGTACTCTGCGTTGCTTTGTTAGGAAGGGTACTCGATACGAGAAACGTGGCAAGGATTTGCTGAAAATCTACAATCCTTTAAAAGGCAGCTCCATAACTTAATACAAAATACAAGCAATACTTTTTATCGGTGTTCGAGTGTTAAAATCTTATTTCCTCTCCATTAACTTATCGTTTTATGATTTTGTACTTTGGTATAGAAAACAACGTGCGGTTAAAATATTGTGTACCGAAGAAATGTTTATACCGGAAGAAGAATTAGTCATTCTCCTGTCACTGTTCACACAACAATAAATCACCCTAGTAATAAAAGCAGTCGCTATCAGCTGGTTACTGGGGAGCCCCGAAAAGGTAGAGAAGCATGCCTATCGTGTGCCACAATCTACCAGATGAACCGACGATCTCGCGTGTCCCCGGCAATACACCGGGCTATTAGACGTTAACAAGCTGACAGACCACGATCCGTTGCGGTGTGTGATCCAACGTGATGGATGGCCAACCTCAACGATTTCTTGCCACGCGTGTGTTTACACTCTTTGCTCAGTGCGACGACGTGACGAAGACAAACAGTACAAAAGAGCCCGCAAGTATTCGACCCCGATGAGATAAGCTAACCAAAATGCAAATCGAATCCAATACGCGCACAACTTGAAAAAGAATGGTAAGAAAAAAAAGGAATTGTGAGTTAAATATATTCATTATCCATGTTAGTATCAATGCATTCGTTTGGATGCATTAGGTAAACGTTTCAGAAGTTACGTAGCTGTTTCAAAACAATGTTGAATACTTCAATAATATCCCAGTCAATAATAGTGATAGCAGAAGAACGTCATTGGTCAATACGAGGGTACACGTGCCAGCTTAATGCACTTGTGTTGCACTACTGCATATTGAATGAACTCGACGATAATAAAGGTTCACCGCTTGTATAATACATCGCGTTGCTTATATCTATATACCAATGCGCGTATATCGACGTTTATCGTTATTGACCGCATTAGAAAAAATAGCTCGAGTGTCCCTGATATTTCTTTCAAAAGACCTGTCAATTATTCCTTCGTATCCTCCTACGAAAGCCTGCGTAGCGATATTCTCGTGACCCAGATACATCTGCAACCGTTGTTATTCTTGGTGTCGCGACGAGTTTACGTCAGGTCTATTGAATCTTACAATGTAAGACATTGGTTTTTTACCTTTTTCTTCAATTCGTGGCACTCGAGATTCTAAAAATAACTGTAAAATTTCAGTCTCGTTTGGAGTGGCTTGAATTTTCCGATAAAAGAAATTAGTGGAATTTGGTCACTTTTTGTTCTCGTCTTTCATCCACAAAATAATGTATCAATATATTTATTGAAAATCAGTGTGATATAGTAGATTCATTGAGAGTTAGAACGGAGATATTGCAGATCTTCCTGCGAAATATATTTTCTAAAACGTTTGAGAATCCACGCTGAAAATAATTAAGCAGAATAGTTCTCTAATTACAATCCAGCGTGAAGCTAATTACGCGCGGAAGAAGGAGGTAAACAGGAATAATAGTAGAGTCGAGTTAGTTAGGGGAAACTAAAAACTAGAAGGACCGCCAAGAGACACGGGTTAAACGGAGAAAAGAAGAAGAAGAATTTTGAGGAAAGCAAAAGGATGCAGCGGCTTGAAGTCCTAGTCTCGGTACGCTCATCTTTCCGGGTTTTGCATTTCCCACGACACTCTTTCCCGCGAAACTAGTGGCCTCGATGCCGCGACTCCACCAGAGAGAAAATGGAAAATACAGCCGTTGTCTGGCGAGATGCTTTATGAAATTTAATAAATACGAAATGAATCTACCTGCCAGTCGGGACGCGAGGCGAAGGGCACCGAGCGAGTGGCAGCTTTGGAATATGGAAGCAGAAGGAAGAAGAAGATGAAAAGAGAAGAAGAAGGAAAAGAAGAAGAAGAAGAAGAAGAAAATTCTATCGCGTAAGGAGCAGAAACTCAACCTAGGAGTTTTCCTTGTTAAAGTAGGCTGTTGTCCCACTTTTCGCCTCTTTATCTCCTCCTCTGCAGCGATCCTTCGAAACCTCACTTCCATGTGCGTTCCTCTCTTCTACGTGACTCCATCCTTCAACAGACTGCTAATGCATTTTTCAAGACGCGCGCTTCTTTCTTACGAAGCATCCTCTCTGACGGAACCTCGCTCGCTATTGGCAACTTGCGAATTAGCTTCAGTCGCGAAATTTTCATTTTCAAGAATGTTTCTCGATCATCTTTACAACGATGAGTTTCTAGCGAGATCGTGAAACTGTTTTACACGAACGATGCGCCGATAAAAAAAAAGCTCCTCGATGAAATATACAGGGGGTCTTTGTCGGTGAAAATAGAGAGAGAGAGGGGGGGGAGGGGGAGAGGGAAACGGACATTCGTTGCTTTTCGGAGAAACTGGGGGATAAATATTTGACGAGGAGCAGCCGGAGTCCTTCCACGCCCCATTACGTCCCCTGAAAAGTTCTTCGGAAGTTCTCAGAGGCCGTCCGAAGAAAATAATGTGCGTTTAGGTCGCATAAATAAGGACGTACTTGCGGATTCAGTGCAACGAGCTACTCGAGACTTTCTCGACCGCGCGCGCTTCTCTTCTCTCGAATTTATCGCGGGCTTATGCAAAATTTTTTTAAATAATTTCGGACTCCACCTTCTATGCTCGCTCCTTTTCTCCGGGTTTCTGAGGAAGTTGCTACGCGGAGATTACCCGTATACTTCATCGCGAGACTATGTGGCTGTTACGGTTCTTCGAAGGGAAATTTGAGAAATTCCACGGAATCCTAACTTTTTCAAAATCTAACACAATCCTCCGAAGAACTCTGCCAATGTTCCATATACAATTTAATTTCAATTTTTATCGACAATTCTGATTTATTCTAATAATTGTTTTTCTATAGTAAAACGATTGATAAATAATCTGTGTTGTTCAGCTTCTATTCAACAATGGAATTTCAGCAGAAAACTCTGAAACAATTGGATTGAACCCTTTTACGAATCACAGTACAAAATTGATGCTGGTTGGAACTCGATTAATTCATTAGTCACAGTTTCGCTCGAGTGAGTTAACGCATTATGTAAATAGTACTCGGTAAAAAAAACGTTAGGTTAACGCGTTGCTTAACCCTAGCGACCACCTGATGAACGCTGATAGCGAGATGAGCTAGCAGCGCGCAAATTAACTGTAAATAAAGCAGCACAAAGTACAAGTGAATTATATCGCGATTTTCCTAATACGTAATTCTTGCTCAAATATGCGAAAGTTTCCAGCTGGAAACTTTCTTCTCGCCGATTTTTCATTATTCATTCCAATTACAATATGTGAAATTAGTCCTTTAAAAATGGGGAACGTACAGTTGGCTGACAAAAAAATCAAGAGCTTGCATTGGAGTATCATCGGAAAATGTTCTCGTTGCAAATTGCGAATGAACATTACTGTGAACACGCGGGACCATCGTTTTTTCACGATATTTTTTTTCCGTGTAAAGTAATATCCACCGCAGTGGAATATCATGGAACAGCTGAAACGACAGGTGACACTTTCAATCCTGTCTGACGCGAGTTTTCTAACTCTACTGCGCTTTCTGATATCTAACGACCCACTTTCCAATCGCTACACATAGATACTTTATGAATTTGCCTTCATCCCTATTATTAAATTCTCGAACACTCTCATTTTTGTCCGCTCTTAATACACACTACTACCTTTATTACGAATTATATTATGCATTGAAATTTATGCAATAACGTTATACCCATGAATCTCATTATTTTTCGGAATAAAACTGTGTGAGTTTCAGTTCTTTACATTTTATATCTCCTTCAAATTATTCTCGAAATAAAATAATAATTAAAACGCAAAAATAATTGTATTAATTAGAGAATCGATTAACACTTTAAAAGTATTGAATTAATTTGCAGCTTACAAGTGCATAATGAGCTTACAAGTTTTTTTAGTTCATTCGATGTGGTTTTAGAGTTATTTAGTGCTGAGTGGAAGTACAATGGCGCAGACCCCGGAAATGGGACAGGACGTGGTAGCAGCATTTGTTACAAGTCCCGTTACGCGCTCGTTTTCCCGGTTACGCGGGAAACTTTATTTACGGAATGATCTGAGAACCAACATTGCCAGGGTATTAATTATTTGCAGGACGCGGCTCGCGAAAGTTTTCAGACAGTTCGCCCGTGAATAATTCGTTGGTCCCCGGGGACTAGATTTCCGGCTTCCGTCCAGGCTTCCAACGGACGAGGGTGCTGCTCGAAATAAATTGATGCGGTCCCACTTTAACAGGTAATTTGAACCTCACACCATAAACACATCTCGCAAAAATTCGTTTCTCGTTCATGATAAATTATGAAAATCCTACTGGAACGAATTAAACAATTCTCACGAATAATAAATCGTATTGTACAATATTTTTTATGGAAAGTTAAATCTTTATAGACAATACCGATTTTGAAATTGCAGAAAATTTGCAATTCTAGTACCAATATACATTGGGATACGTTTACATGAATTATTTTAGAAATATGTCGACCTCGATAAAAGGTGAAATTCGTTAATCTACTGGGAATGGATGGCGAGTTCTGCTGGACATAAATATTTACCATGCCATTTCACGTTACGTGTTTCCGCAACATTTTTTTTTTTTATGTAGCGCCTCACGTTACAGAAGATTTCCAGTGACAACGCAGTGTTTGCACAATGTTAAATTGGAATAAAATCCTGTTATTCTTATCGCAATGCTGTTGGTACTGGTTATCAAAAAATAAAAGTTCGCATTAACAGTAATCAACGTGAGACATTGAAATACATAAACCTTATCAATAACAATATAACATATCTCGAATTAATACTTCATTCCAATCAGACAATAAATAAATCTAATATCAGTTGAATGTATCGAATTAAGGAATAGAAATTTTATCAGTACAGTGACTAAAATCATTAAGATTGCAATTGAGAGGAATGGTAGAAATGAAATTTTCTATCAGCAACAGATGGGAAGATTACAGTGGAGTAATTGAGAACGATCGAGAGATAGATCGAAAGTAGGTAGCAAGAAGAGGTTTGCTGACGAGTAATTTCTCCATTTCCTCGGGGGTGTACAGGCGAAGATCAGCTGGCAAATGGAAGACAATCCGGCTCTAGATTCCCTCACTATGGGCTCTCACAACAGTCAGTCTCAGTACAGGTTTACCCCGGGTTCCGCGGAAAATAAGGAAGCGCGAAGCCATTCGTGCGAAATCGAGAAACAGAGGAGTAGAGTCGGTTAACGGTCTGTTGACTTCCACGAAGGCGAAACTTCCCACTTTGGTGGTTTACCGGCGATGAACTTAGAATTTCTAATGGTTGAGAACGCCTGGAAGACGGTTCTTGAGATGTTCCAAGATGCGCTCTAGGTGTCCGCATTCTTGCACGTTGCTTCGTGGCTCGCTTGGATTTCGCTAAAGGACCATGCCACAGTTCATTTAACCATTTCACTACGAGCAGCTTCCGCTACTGAGCCATTGACTAATTCGAATTCGCCTGGAGTTCGAAGCCTTGGATTTGGCAAACATCTCTACTTTCTTGAATACACGTGTCAAATGTACTTACATTGAAACAAATGTCTTTCAGAACTACAGATTATTGGAAACAAACTAGAATATTCGATCATCGTTATAATTGATTGGGAAAAAATCATAGAAATTCTATTTAAATTTTAGAAGTCTATTAAACACTTTTTTTTTCTGGCGCCTGTAATTTCTCATTCGAGCCGAAATTCGCGAGATCGCGTGCCCCTGTATTTTTCGCGCGATCGTTAAGTTTAAAACCTTCTCGTGAGGTCTCGGACGCTCGATATCGCGATTCGTGCCACTCATCGCAGTGTCACGATTTCCCAGTAAAACGACTCTGTCTCTAGAAATCCTTCTTCCACGTACCATCCTCGCCTATCTGATTCGCGAATTAAATTGGTAACAAACGAAATTTCGGTATCGTGTGACCCGCTGCAATATTTAACTCTACGAAGTCGTAAAGTTCAATGTGTCATTAATTTCAGTGAATTTCTGTCAAAGGTACCAGAAAATCTTTTTAATATCGTATTATGCAGATAGTGCAAAATATTCTGTGCAAGTCATTAACAAACTTCTGGCTAATTCACAAGCGGATAAGAAAATATACATATTCGGGTAAAGAATATTTTCACCGCATAAACCTCGGTATCGCGTGTGCAAAAATGGAGAAGTTCACTAGCACAATATTTTCCTGCAACTCGCACATTATGCAAAGCTAATTTCGCATCCCGTAAAACTGCGAGATGGTTGCTGGTGTGTACGCGAGTCGCATCAATTAATATTGTCGCATCAAAGAAATTCAAGCGCGATCCACGCGATTCCGCTGAGCGAGCACAAGAAAGAAGATTAACGGCAACCTCATTTATCTCGTCGCCACTAAACAGAGGGAGCACAACTTTTGCGACTGGACGTCCGCGGAAAGCCAATATCCATATTTTTCTCCACTCACAGCACGATACGTTATTTTACTGTCATCTTCGTCCTTCCCTCCAATTACTCTATTTTCCTTCTGCACTTTCCATTCGCTTTCACATTGATTATTCGCTCTTTTTTTTCTTCTGTTGTTTAACACTCGTTCGTTTTAATGAGCTTCAATTTTGTCTGATTATCGAACAGTAAGAACAAGAATTTTAATATATGACTAAAAGAAAATCTCTCTTCGAAAACAATACAAAATATATTATAAAACAATTGTGTCAAATATTTGTTCTTATTGTCGGAATGAACCTCAATATAATACGTATTTCCTTACCTCGTCTCTCCTGTGCTTCGTACCGCCGCTGACTGACGTCAAATTTCCAAAGTTTTCCACTTCGACACTTCCCGCGGCTATTTACTCGATAATCCATCTCAATAAGCTTTCAATAAAATCGACACCGGGCCCGTTACATCGAATTACAGCATCACGCTCGTCGAGGCATGCGATCGAAAATATATACAAACTCACACTATACAGGATGAGTTTAACAAATTATCCCTATGTTCGATAAAACGGTGAATCAAAGGTCCATTACACGGAATGACAAGTTGAGAACCTTTGACCGTTCATTCAGTTTTATTGCGCTACACCGAACTGGTAACAGCCTGGCACAAAACTACTTCGGATAGAAAAGAGTTGAGCTTGGCACGGCAACCTTCACCTTTTCTTCTTTCTTCTTCCGATTTATTGCACGAGCTGATCTTTTTTCTGGACTCATAAGCGACCACTGTACTTCCGCATGGACCCGGTTCCATACCGTTGATATCAGGTAATGTCGCGTGCGGTGTCACGATTTGCCGCTATTCAGTTCGTACCACTAATCGCTCGCTGTTCGCTATTAGCCTCCATGAATCGCGATTGAGACTCCTATATTTTTTGGCCCGCTTAAAAGCTTGTGATTATCGTTTTATGGCCGCTCGAACATAACATAGTAATTTAGGAACATGTAAAAAGAAAAATCTATGTCGATGATATAATGGAAACTGAACAAAAGTATTCTACTATAAAATACTCATTGGAATAATAATTACTCTATTTTAAAGACGAATCATTTACTATCCTGTTTTAATGTAAAACTTCCAGTCGAAACTCTAAATGGGATAGTTATTTTTGAAGGGGATAAATGTAAAAGTTTGAATTGTTCTTTGCGATTATTTAATCGTAAACGAGAATAAGAATTCGCTTGGGAAAAAGCTTGACTATTCTCAAGCTATCGGAAACGATTCGAAATCCTTCAGGTCCACTAGGAACACAATCGGATCGATATCCATCCATTTTCCGCTTAACGTAGGGCAATTAAGAGGCTGCGTACGTAATTAGATGGACAATATTTCACGAGAGCCGTCCTAAGCGCGACTGAAAGGAATTTATCGTTAAAACAGTTAAATGGAAAGCACCTCCATCGACGAACGACTTTCAATTAAACACAATTACCCTCTTACGTGAGCCTTTCGAGCTACGTTGTTGAAATTATCTTTCGAGACTTTTTCTTTTTTTCTTCCCCTCGGGCAGGTGAGACAGACGAAGCAGGAAAATTCATCCGGTTTACGAGAACCGGGAAAATCGATCGGAGAAGACGATGGAAGGTGATGGAAGAGTGAAAAAGGAAGAGAACGATGGAAGAGGATGCCTCGAATTGTTATCTGCCGCGATGTAACCACCTTCTTGGAATGTTTCGGATCGTGCTGGAGTACTGGCGAGAACTTGCCACTGGAATTGCAACTTCTTACAACTACGGAAATTCAACTTTTCCCTTGTTTCCATCCTAACTGCCAAAAACTGTAAGAATTCTCTCTCACCACAATATCTTCGATATTATTCGAGATTAGAAAATCTCCATTAACTTCAAATTAATTTACAATTTTCAATTATTAAATTTCCTAATTAAATTATTAATCTTTAATATGGAAAGTAGGATGAAGCTCTGCATAAATTTAATATAATGAAATAGCTAATAATAAAAGACCTAATAAAATACACGAATAAACGAAGTTGTGATTTCTTTAAGAATAAGAAAGAAATAGTCTGAGACTGCATTGCGACGGCAATTAGGCATTACTTCTCAACCTCACAGTCCAAAAGCTGCGGTACCAGTGATATAGGGAAGCAAATGCAGCAATTCGCAACGTGCGCACCGCGATACGTACAGAGTATCACTTTAGTAGTTGTAGTAGCACTGCAGTTAAATTACCAAGGTGGTTCTATGTACTCGGACTTAAGGAATTGTTGGATGCCGCGTTTCTCACCGACACTTCTTACTGTTTCGCGAATGCACTTCTCTCCAAAGAGGCTTACAACTCTGTTACTTCGTCTAGTTTCGAGTTGCTCTTTTTGTTTCGTCTACCTTATTACAGATTTCTCTACTTATGAAATATTTACATTCATTCTAATATTACATATTACACATTTTTCACAAAAATCCATATTTTCTTTTAACGATTTAATTATTATTGTTTTATCATACGAGGCGATACAATAAAATATACATAATGAGTGATCATCGAGTGCAACCGAGCAGAATAATATATTTGTCGGGTGAATTTACCTTGAACTCTCTCTCCTCACGTTCTCTTCGGTCTCTTTGGTCTCTTTGCTCTCGGTTCACTCCCGAAGTTTTAATCAAGTTAGGTTCTTACGCGCGACAAAGATATTCCACGGAGCGTGTTGCGCAAACGCCGCTAATTTGACGCTGCCGTCTAGATGAAGATAAAGAGGCCAGTGTGAGCAAGAGCAGCTCCCACTGTTCCCACTTACAAAGGGAAAGAAAGAGGGAGAGCGAAAATACGCAATTTTCTCAATTGATTATTTCTCTGCCCTCGAATACCAGTTTCCACGGATTTTCAACTTTGTTTTAACAAGAGACAAACAGGTGCGAAAACAGAGGCTCGATTTTATTAATCCGAGAGAAAACAATGAAAAGCGAATATCGTTCGATACTCCAAATTAATTTTCAATGGTTCATTTGTTAACGCAGTGATTCAAAAACAAGTTTACCATATTTTCGATCCCTCTATAGAAGTTTCGCAATAATAGAAGAGAAGGGATAACACCGATCTGTGCAATTTTAGTAAAAGATATCGCATTTTCCACTTGTAATCTTCCGCAGGAAATAAAAGGACCAGAAATGTTATTTTGACTAATTGCTACTTAAAAAAAAGAAGGATGTATGTGTATTCGAGTCACTGAAATGTATATAGAGTTCTACGTTTCCCAGGTAGCCAAGAGACAATCTTGTTCTTTTTTTTCAGTTCATTTAATTTTACCGTCTGTTTTTCTCGCGCGGGTTTTGCTTGGACGACGGCGACCGTCTAAAAACTGTTTTAGGACCAGGCTGACAGTAAGAGGCAGCGCAGAGTCTCGCAAAAAGACTGTACCAGTACGCGGGAGAAAGCCATAAAGAATTTACGAGGATGAAATTGCGGAGGATTTCGAAGGAGCTTCTTGTCTCTCTAGTTGTCGAACGCGAGGATAAAACGTACCAGTTAAAGTAACCAGGTGTGTGTGCGTGTGTGTGTGTGTGTATGTGACTACGCATTTTATATGTAAAATCTCTAAGCTCAGTTCTCTCTTTCGCGAAATCCGATCGCGATGCTCGCGAGTTATGGTCTCGATTGACTTTCATCTTTCGACCAGACTATGATATAAGTCACCTCTTTTCTTGGGATTCGCTTGAGATCAGCTCTTGATTCATTGGACCATGCTCCTCGAACCTGTTGGTTCTTTCGAGCATCCGCTGAATCTTCGCCTAACGCCAAACTGGCGGCTAGTGGAAAAATGAATTTTGATCGCGTACAGATTTCGACATTTTACTGATAGATCCTCGAATATCCGCTCCAGGGTTCAATTGACTCTTGCAAATCGAATGGCAACGAACGTTAGATAATCGGCAAAAGTGCGAATGAATTCAGGAAATATTTGAGGAAAAAAAATGATTTTATAGAAATTGTATTACTTTATAGATATTTATTATTTATGCATGCTGCAATTGGACGGTATAAAGATACAAATTCTAACGCATGTATACATTCAGTGGAATATTTGTCAAACTGTATCAGGATCAGTAAGATGCACTACGGAATTTTGAATTCGGTCCAGCGTAGGATACTCCGACACTTCAATACCGATTCTGTCAGAGAAAAGTATACACCACAAGAAATATACAGAGATGAAGCTTCGATATATATCGAAGCAATCTCCCACTCTTAAAATAGCACTTGAAATATTTCTAATTTATCTTAAGACTATTTTGTCCGTGGTATTCCATTTGTGTTCGAGAATAACGATTACTACTACCCCAAGAGCATCCGTTACTTTCGCAAGATGAACTCATCCCATTCGAGTGCCCCACGTCCATCTACCTTAACGATACAATTAACACTAGAACCAGGAAACCCATCAAAATGACAGGTTTCAGATATTTTTCTTTCTCCAACTGTAATTCAAGAAAGAATAATTTTAAACCATCCCACTATAATTGTAACAATTTCTTTTCCCCTGAAATCTTCTAATTTCTAATCTTCCTAAACGATTCACTTTTTCAATTTTCTTAAAGAACCGCATGACCTTGTAACTGCCTTTGAAATCGCAGTGAATTTAATACGCACATCCAAGCTACTTATTCGCGCCCTTCAAACCAGGTGTCAAAGACCGTCCTCATAGTCATGGAGTTCGGTGTGTACATGGCACGGTGTCCTCGAAACTATGTCATCACCTTCGGGCGTGTAGTACTTACTTATCCTCGCGCATACTTAGCGTAGTTCGCGAAGGTAAGCAGCAAGCGTATCGCATAGCTGAAACAAGCATATCTGCAAAATACCTATATGCAGCCCCTTTTCCAGCCTTCTGGGAACGAGATGAAGCAAGGAATTCAAGGGGAAACCGAGAGCATCGTCAGTGCGACGCCTCGCGCGGTTCATCAAGCCGGACGAATCGCGCCTGAGGCTACTAATCGCAACAAGCGCCTACAACAATGCGGATACGATTAATCCGCGGCAATATCGCGTTCTCTCTCTCTGCGTGCTTCGCGCGACTACGGCCCTAGGAACTACGCGAAAGGAACGACTTGCCACTAGCTATCGGCCGGAATTTCAAGTCCTTTCGAGCGGCAAAGTCCTTTGAGGGGAGACCGTTTTGGTTGGCATTCGATGCGTAGAGCAAGAGAGAGAGAGAGAGAGAGGGTGAAATTGCGCGCTTAATGCGTTCCTTCAGCGGAGCACGTCAAACGTGCTTCTCCGCGTACTACATCGCGCAATTACTCTTTTTTTTTTTTATTTGCCCCGCAGATGGAAAAGAACAGGGGCTTCTGTTCTTCTTCTGTGCTTCGATTGACGAGCTGCCTGATGCCTCAGGGTAAATCGCTTCTTCCTTTGCGATTTGCCAGTCTTCTAACACAAGTGAGCACCGAACAACGAGGATTCGTGGCATTCGCGTTTGTTGCAAGTGGTGTAATCATGAATCGGTTAATAGTTTGCTTTAATCGTTTATACAATATTTTAGTCTTACAATTCCGAACACTGTATCGATATTGTTCTACAGATTTGAGAAATATATTTTGCAATATTATATTTCATGTAGAATTTAAAAGTAGCACGATGGCAGAATGATTTAATTATAATTCGATAAGAGTGTTGATCATTAAAATTAATTTCCATTTTTAATTTATCCATTTTTAGTCGGCTTTTTACTAAAGTCGAGGAAAAATATTGGTTACATAAATCGAGATCAACAACAAAATTCAATCGTGACGAGCTGTGTTTACTGGCTAGTGCAATTCACGGCGGGAAAAATTTTATTTCCAGGAGGTTCCTTCCGGTTTGTGTATTTTAATGAATTAATGTTACGGGCAGTAATTGACACCATGAGCGAGCGTTTCACACGGCCGGAAATATGTACCGTGGAATTATTTTTCCCCTGTATATCCGCGAACGTCAATATTGACGTAAACACATTGCACGCGTACCAGCACACGTCGAATTTATGCTACGCACAGTAGAAGCAAGTGAACCAGGATAAAATGCACCGCCTATAATATAGTTTGATTAATGCCATTATAATGACGGACAGAAAAATTGCAGAGCTTATTCGACGTGACCAACATTTTTCATGTCAAGACTTGTCGAAATGACGATTACAAACGAATGGGTGTTACATTTGCAATTCAACCATTTAAAGTCGGTACTAATATCTATAATGCAATATTTGCTAGATTTAATAGATGATAGGAAAGATTAATTGTTCTTTGAAATACTATAGTATTGGTTTAAAGAATTTGTCTAGTGAATTATATACTCTGTAATAAAATAGTGAAAATTGAAGAAAGAAATTTTCTGAATGATTCAGTGGTAAACAAAAAACGGTCAATTTAGAAAAATGACCATGACTCATTCGCAAATTCGTTTACGTCTGTCATTTTGTATTTCAGTGCTTCCCCCGAACTGCCCATGACCACCAGTACAACCAGCAACCCCCAGCCAACCGTTTTATTGCTCGCCACTTTCGCGAGCCTCCAACGCTCTTTAATTCGCGTTTTTTACTTTGAGGGTCCGTTCATATTGAGTGTACTTCATATTGCGAGTTCCACTGTCAAAATCGGCGAATAGTTTATGAGTTCCGATCACTCGCAAATCCTATCGAAAGGTTTTCAAACTGATATATATTAGTTTCTCGAAAATAAAGGACAGTTTTTTAATTCCCAATTTTGTATAATTGTGTCAGATACTTTTTCAAATACCTGATCATACCAATCGCATTGTAATAATATTTTGATGAATTACTCAATTAGCAGCATTGCGAGAATTACACTTTGACACAGTAGCTTAAGTGCATTATTACGTATTTGCAATTTAGTGCTATATTGGAGAGTGCTGCAATGCGAAAATGTCGTTGTAGCTGTCATTCAATGTGGACGTAGCTTCAGCAAAACGCATTCACCGAACTCTTTCTTCATTCTACGACAGGCTGCACGCGTTTCCTCTTCATACGTTATTTCTGCGAATACTTTTCGATTTTTTCTCTTGACTCCTCTTCGTCTCTCTTTCGCTTCATCGTTACCATTTCCCTCGTTTTTCCTCGCGCTGTTTGGAATTCAGTGCACGCGTAGAAAATTTCAAAAAAGTGGAAGCACGACTCGAATAATTGATCTCGTCGATCGGCAAGTCAATGAAAGGAAATATCATTTTTATCAGATTTAAGTATAAAGTATAGAAATACAGTATCATAGCAAGAATAATATACTTTAATTATAATTTGCATACTTTTTGCACACTTTGCAAATATTTCCTCGGTGTTCCCAGTTTTGCAAAAATTGGTTTACGGTAACACTGAGGGTCATTTAAATATGAAAACGACATTACGTCGAAGCTAATTACAACCTCGCTGCTAAAGTATTAAAAACTTTTCCCATTTTCCAAAGCATAATATTTTAAGGCTTCGCAGTATCCTCTTTACCAAGGGTCTTCTTAATCGTGATCGTTAAACCCTTCCTGACTCAATCAATGATTCGCGGAGCAGGAAATCGAACAATTGAAGATTTAATCCACAAAAAACACTGGTAAAGGTTCACGGCATATACGTGAACATTCATTACCTGATAATCGCAAATCACGATATAATAGTAGAGAAATTCGATGCCGATTTCATTGGTAACCCGATAACCCATCCGAAACAGAAGCAAAAAGCAGAAAACAAGGAGAGATCTGTTGCAAAATCCATTACTATTCTGTACGTACAAAAGAGATGATCGGTTATGTTACTGGTTAGATATGGACGCGCGTAAATGGGAGCTTTACAACTGTGGTTTACACTCGACATTGTCACCAGTGGTAAACGCTTAACTCCGGTCTCTATTTCTCTCGTAAAGTTTACTCATAACTGTGAATATTCGTGGCGCGGCTCAATGACACGATAACTATAGAATAAAATTGTTCTCTGTATCTAGTAATGGAATCAAACGGTGCGAAACTGATAGTATCCGCCTGTTGCAAAATCACCAAATAAACAAAATGCAAAATATGAATTATTTCAAAGGATCATCGAACAATCAGAAAATTCTAAAATTCACAATCAAATTTCAATTTATCGATAAATTAATACTACAAGTTTCACCGACAAATATCCATTTTTACTTATTTTTATAAAAATAGTTTTGAAGTAGACTTAAAAATCGATTGGAAATAAAAATCGCATATATATATGAATGCTAAAGAGAAAACTGGCAGTCTAATAATAATAAGATAATATAGTAGATACACGTCTGCGACGTATACATTTGTCACGGAAGGAAGTATTATCAAATCGAAGGATACTCTTGGAGATCTCTCCGATGACAGATGCAAGTTTGTAGCCCGCGGGTGTCGGAATACAGGTTGGCTGAGGTATGCAGCGGATGGTTGCCCATTTCCATGAGGCTCAAATTCATCCGTACATCTCCGTCTCGCTATGGGTCCTACTCTCTCCTTTCACGGTAATACATACATACATATGTATAAATACATACATACATATGTATATATGTATACAGGAAAGATATAGCTGGCGACAGCGTTCCTTCGGCTGACTTCGATCGATTCTCTCTCTCTCTCTCTCTCTCACTCTCTCTTCGTCGATTTGACGACACTGAATTGGAATTACCGCAGATGGCAGTGGAGAAGTACGAAGGATAGCAACGGCAGGAGGAGAAACGGAAGGATTGAAAGAACGATCTCGATTGGATTGCTAGGATACTGGGTGGCTGGGCCAGACGACAATCGCGAAAAACTATTCTCTTTCTCTCCCCCTTTCCTTTTTCGTACTGGAATAGATCTGAATAGCGACGAACTTCCGTGGTAGAATTCGATTCGGCTGAGTCAATAAAAATTCCCCTGATTTTTCAAACATGTCCATGACATACTTTTCTCGAGCGCAAAGTTCGAGCGTGATTCGCTGGAAACTTGACGGTACGTTGTCTCGGTTATAGTGGTAGAGCTTACTTTTTCCGATTGGAACACTGTAGTTAGCAAAGAGTACGCAGCACGGATTGCGAATGGAAAGTTGTTAAGAATAACTAGAGACACGATTGTTATAGACGCTTTTTTTCGGTCAGTACGAATCCAGGACAATATAAAATCCCGATGGAAATTTTCCCTTTCTCAATAAAATCCGACAGCTTAAGTACAATTGGATGCAACTGATTAGACGAAATCGATATCGAATTCCAATAACATATAGTTTCGTGTTGTATCACCATTTTTCAAATAATCATGATCCTTATAATAATAATATCGTACATATTATGATTAACGCTTTAAACTAAACAATTTTTACTTTCTCCTAAAAAACAATGTACATTATTCGATCACAATTTCCCACTTTTACACGGATTTGATTACCCGAGCTATTCGGCAATGGAGTAGAAAATCGAGCGAAAAATCGAGATAAGATGGTTGAGCTTTAAATCCTGAGGTTTCGTAGGATATAATTCGTTAATGGTTGGGCGGTAGGTTGTCGGGAAGCTAGAATACGTTGCACGATCGGTCGTAGCTCAAGACTCGCTATCTTTACAGTTAGGTGTGTGCATAGCCTTAAGAACGTCGAACAGTACTCGTATAGCTGTTGTTGTGCCTCTAGCGTTGTAACACACCGGGGAAACGAGCCACGAAGGAAATTTCCTTTCCCAAGATCGCAGTTGGCCCAGCGCGTCGAACGAACGAACGATACGGCGTTTATGGGCAAAGAAAAGCATTTTCTTCCTCGATTCCAGGTTGAGTGTAGACCCAGGCATCTACTGACTTAACAACCCCCCCAACTACTGCTTCCGGTTGCGCCCAGCCGCCATCGGAGTGTAGCTCTGTGCTCTCGAACAACCTTGCATTTTCAATTTATGACTTGATACACCTTCCTCGAATTTATAGCCATGCCCATTTTCGGTCGCAGATACCAAATTCGAGTGGGGAGGGAGGGGGGAGAGGATTCTACTCGATACACGGGCTATCTCGCCTATCGAACGAACCCCGTAAACAGATACACTGAGCCACACGCTTGCAAACGCCACTTGACAAAGTTTCAATTAATTCTACGCTGCGCTAGCTTGTCTGTTTACCAGCTGACCATGCTCGTTACTATCGCTCGAAAGTAGCGGAATCGCGGGACACATGCGATCCATGCGATCCACGCATCAACCTGCCAGAGTCTCAAACGAGTTTCAAGGAGGCTATTGTTGTGCAAATTCGAATTAGGTGCGGTACGCTTGACTGTTTGTCTCGTTTTCCTCCTGGTAGTAATTGTTTGATGGAGTATTAACGCTCTGGGGAACTATTGTTCGCGCGATAAGAAAGCTTTGGATTCAAGCATTCCCATTAAAATCTAGCTTTTTCTTTAAAATAATGTTATCGAAAAATTGGAAATCAAATTTGAACGGTTAAAGTAGAAACTTATTTTGCTTTAATACTAAATCTATAATGATACATGAGTTATAAATTAGTGTTTATTGGAAGTGAATACTTAAAGCAACCACATATTGGAAAATTAGAATATTTTTAATCTATGTGTAAATTAGATAATTATACTCACGTACAATCAGCGCAAGCGGTGTTAGTTAGTTCGTAAATGGAGACTTTTAATTACTTATCTGCTGGTGAATGAAATTAAAAAAAATGAATTAATATTCCAGACAAAAATACAGGTGCATATGAGCAAAAAATTACTCATTATTTCTTAATTCATGGCGAAGCGCAAACGGCTTCATTTGAAACGTACTCTTTTATTGCGAATTTTATTTCGCTATATACTAATTTATACCGAATTCCAGAAAAACGAATTTTTCCCTGATTTAATTGTAATCCTGATTAATCAACATAATTATTGAGAACATTTCAGCTCCAAAATAATTTCTTCTTTTTTCTACAGAATAATAGAACTATTTTTATCATTTCACTATTAACCGTGTCAATAAAAGAAAAAGCATTCTGAGCGATAAATTGAGAAATCCTAATCCTTAATCGAGCATTCAGGCAACTCTCGAATAAAAAGTGTAATGATTCGCACTCGAGTAAGAGAATCCCTACCAAAAGAAGGATCCAAATCCACCGCAAATCGATGGAAAATTTCAGGACAGCGGAGTCAGACTTTAAAAGTGGAATATTTCAAAAACGCTGACGGAACTTTATCTTCGCCTATTCCCGAGGACCCCATATCCTGCGAGGAGTCGTGAAGAAGGGCTCTCCGAATGAGCGGCAGCCAAACGGATAGCTTTCTGTCGCAAATACTAAAAAGGGTCTCATATCGCGATCCACTGTTCAACTATACCTTTCTTCAGGATTATTAAAATTTCAATTGTCCTACGGTACAACATTCTTTTTCCTCCTCTTTTATTCCCACTAATAATGATTTCTATTGCGTATTGCTCCAACTACAATAATATATACGTTCTATACTAAAGTTAAATTGTAAAGTGAAACTGTAAAAAATTCAGACGCGTTTAGCTCCTCGTAGTTAGTTCCTGTTGCTTTGAATATTGTAGAGCAGTGGTAAGCTTGCAGCGTGAATTCGTGTCGAAACCGTGAAACTTTTTGCCGAACCTCGCATGTCGAGACAGAAGAGAATCATCACCGGTAGGCTGTTCGACGAATCGATAGTACGAAACGTCAAAGAGAAATGCGAAAGAGAATTTTTCATTTATAAAAGTCTCGGACATTTTAATTAGACAGAACGCTTAACTAGATGAAAAGGATGCACTTTGTTCGATGGAATATTTAAAGCTCACTATGTTAATTTTCAATTAATCAATCTATTTGCAAAGTCTTGTCGAAAGTGTTTCCAATAGTTCATCAATAGATTTTCTTTTTTTTTATAGAGTATAGAGCCATTGACTATGGGAGAGAAGCCAAATTTGAAAAAAAATGTCCTCTAAAATTGATTAATGCATCGGATATTTTCAATTTTTTATCATCTCAATTTACAGCGCACTATGACTTTGACGTCACACTAACCGTGCATTGAGTACGTCGAAATTCATTTCCATTTTTAACCAGAATCTATAACGCAAAGCTTCGGTAAAGAATATTGCGCCTGAATATGCAAGTATTAAACCTACTCCATTGCCGCGTCAAAACCCCTGTGTGCTTTTTCCAAATTAAATTTCGTGAGAGATTCGTGAAAAGTCTCCTTTGTCGAAATAATTATAAATTAATTCATCGTTGAACATTTCACGCGAATAATGAATATTCCCTATTGTTACATAATCTACATTTTTTCGCGATTTGACACGTTGCGTTATTTGATTTCATTTTGGAAAAGAATCTTTCATTTTTACTCGATATAATTGCATTACTGAGAAACATCGCTTAACAGTGATACGAGCGTACGTAAAAACCGACCAAAGTCAAATTTATCAAATTACATGTGTGAGGGAAATGACCGCACACAGGTGCATACGTGTGTAAGATAGAGAGGTAGAGACCAAAGCATATTCATATTCGTGTGAATATAGCCCGGCCAGACGTCTCTGTGGTAGTAAATTAAATCTGACGGATTATGAAGCAAGAGAACGAGCATATATGCACAAGAACAGTTTACATTCGATTCCCTCGGAACATGTAGCCAGCTGTTTGTATCGTTAACCTCCTCCTGTGTGAAAACAAACGATTTCATAATGGAAATTCGCGGTTGATATTTCGGATGAGCCGCGGCGATCCCTATCTTGGAAATGGATTCCGCGTGCTCGACGGACAGGTGAAATCTATATGTTTACCGTCGCTAATCGGAAATCGTTTCTACGATCACCTTTTCAAAGTTTTTTCTTTCTTTTCCCTCCCCTCGACTGTCTTCATTCCAGAAATACCTTAAAAAAACAAGAAAATATTCTAAGGAACGAAAATGAAATTTCTGTAAAGTTGTTACAGATTGGAAAAAATGCCAATCGTACTGTAATCCTTTTTATAACTATTTCTCTTTCTTTGTATCTTTAAATTGCATCCGAAATTGTATCGCAATTGATTGCGAAATTCTATTAGATTGTGAGAGCAAGTTTCTCGAGGATTCTCAATGTTATACATAGCGACATCGTCGTCGTTCGGTTCTTCGAGAAATACCGTGTAACATCACAATTCCAGAGGGATTCGGATCAAGGATCTACGTATGCTTCGAAAGGAGTTCGCGTGTTTCGAAAGAAAATCAAAATTACAGTGTCACCTTAACGACCTATCTTTTCAGCGATTGTACCAGTGGGAGATCGAACCCTCTCAATAATGTATCGAAAAGATTGTCGCCTAGGGTGTACCTACAGTTATATGAAACTGTCCCGATGATTAAGTACACCACTGCGGCACCAAGATTAATTATCGGTCCGCTTAAGCTTTCGACAGAAGAGCAAGCTTCTCCCAACAAGAAGCTTTTTCCCCAGAACTTTACCGGGAAGATTTCACGGTGGTTGTCGTGAAACTCGTGTGTATAGTTACTTCGATACCACCCAACAACTGTGTAAGTTGTCGGAAAATGACCGAGTTGGACAAAGAACGGTCAGAAGAAGCTGCATCCCGAATTGCAAACTTGTTCCACGGATATTCTCGACAACATAGATAAGCAAGCTTCCACAGTATAATATAGCTCATTTTATTTTTAATATCAAAAAACCTGCCATTACTTTAAAGTCGTGACACTTTAAAACAATTGTTTAAAACAATTGTTTAAAACAACACATATGATACGTAAACTTATTAAACTGCTATATTAAATTACATCAAATGACAATATTATAATTGTCATTTGTTTGCAAGAAGGGACTAGATTATTCTACCCTTTTACTCAGAAAATAACTAAAATAAAAGAGGAAAAGGCATAAGAAAATAGCTCGTACCGCTTTACGCGGCTGACTCCATGCAATTTCTCGGTTCTTACTCGTCTCATGGCAGATTCCACTGAATGACTTCTGTCTGGACCTTTCGTTTTCGTCCATAAGCCAACAGCAGTGTTGGGGAAAATTTTTCATAAAATCTACCGTGTTTACGATGGAGTCACGGCAAGCTGGAAGATGTGGAAGAAGAAGGGAGAACGAGATAGAAAGAGAGAGAGAAAGAGAGAGAGAGAGAGAGAGTGAGGTAGGTAGCCGAGGATTACAAGCACGCGTCTCTCCCGATCTCATGGAATAGGGGCGTATGAGAGAAAAAGGAAATATTCGGCGACCTGAGGCAAAGCCTCCAGGTGCTTATTTATTGCTAGCCCGTATACGTACACGTATCTCGTATCCAGGATCTCTCCTAGCAGACCAGGAGAAAAGGCTGAGTGGGCACGATACACTAACATATGTATGTATACATGTATATATATATATATATACATAGAATATACACCGTCGTTTTAGGTCTCAGCGAAGTTCGCCTGCTTACGCCAGGCTAAACTTCCGATGGTTCGGCTACTTTAATATCACCTGGACGCTCCGCCAATTTCTGCCTTCGAGGTTCGCGAGACTCGAAACTGGAGGCACTGGAGACTCGAGATACTGATAGAGATGCTTGCGAAGTCTTTCTTAAGGAAAACGTTCCAAATCAGCTTCTTGAATTTGCAAACTTGTCGAGAGGAACTTAATAGCTAAACTTTGAACTTGGTAAGTTCTTCGGTGAGAGATTAATATACTTAAGTTATTGATATTATTGCGATCTTCGTGAGGATCAGGATGTGGATCATCGAGTGTCTAAAGTCAAAAACACTAATAAGAATTAATTTTCATTACATTGTATGTGTTGAGTAGAGTTAATTAAGAAATTCTTTTATGTTTCTACTGTTTGATACTAAAAAATTGTTATGTCGCCTTTAATTGAGGGCTAAGAAGAAGAAGAAAAGGGTGAACGTTTGAAGCAGTTTGAGTTCGTTGGCTTTTTTCAGCTTCACCTTACCGGCACAGGTACAAGTTGTCAAGCTTCTCTGCCTCGGAACCACTCCGGACTTTCCGGTTCAATCTGATTCCGGAGAAATTGGATACAATGGCAAGCTTTCGTCACGGGAACAGGATCGAAAGGTTCGACAATATCGACTCGTCGCAGCAATGGCGCGTGTATGGCGCTCTCAACGTGCGCACACGGTTTGCATCCTCTGCTTGCTACTGGACTCTTTGGTCTTTTTTGTTTGAATCTCTCTTCCTCTTTTTCTCTCCTCGCTATTCGATGGCAAGGACGACGCTGATAGTATACGGATCGTCCGATGAAAGCGGCTCGTGCAATTTTAGATCGGCTACCCGATGGAAATTCCATTTCCCCCATCTTCCATTGTGCGGCCTTGTTCTCTACCTTCCTCGTCGACCCTCTTGCTATCTTCAAATTTCCCTAATAATAATGGGACAGCTGTCTACTTTCGCCAGAATAATTATTATCACAATTAGCAATAATTAACACTCGCGTCTCTTCTTCATCCAGAATTAATTAATCACTCAGCTTCATAGATATTCTCTTATTCCTCTTATTTTACTATTCGCATCGACCAAATTTTTCCTCAAAACTATATTATTATTATTCTGGCACTAAGAGGGTAGAGAATTTTAACTTGCACGATTACGGTCGAGAGTACTCTGAATTAAAGGAGATCATAAAAACTGATTAGCAGTTCTATTACAGCATGCTCGTCAGAATGATATTAATACTCCGTTTGAGGGAACGAAAAGAAGTAGTTTCGCAGAGGAACATTCCAGTACAGTGAATCGCGACCCAGTTATTAATTATATTCGCCCTTTTCCGCCAGCCGACAGATCAGTTTCTACCTTTGTTCGCTTAATAGCGAACGAGAATTAACGGCATAGAGTACAGACGAAGTCCATTCCATGGCAATGTCGACAGGTGTCACTCGGTACGATTTCACCTCATTGGGACATCCTAATTAAATGTACAAGATTAAAGCAGGAAAAAAAGGCTGGCTTTCACGCAGCAAACGAAATCCCGACAGTAATAAGGAGTCCTTTTGCACCTCACTCAACTCACTTCTCTTTCATGGAAAGGCACAATAAAATCCAAGATCCATTTCTAACTGACTCAGGAACAATAAATCTATAACGCGAAAGAATCAAAGGGCCATCCAATGCGAAATTGAATCGCTAATAAATCCTACGGTTCCACTATCCTTCTTTTTTTCTATTCTAAGACCTATCTTAATAAATAGAGCGGATAATTTAATTAAGCATCCCGATCGATTTGCAAAGCTTTGCCAACGTAGGACGAGGAAAATAGAAGGATGAAGCGACGATAAGGAATTTAATATTAAATTAATATTCAAAGGAAAATTCGTTCTTATAATAAGTTGTTAGAAATAGCTGAGAATTTTTGCTCTTTGCGGGATTCGATAGAAGAGCAATCTTTATTCTAACGATAGAAAGCATTGATGGAACTTTTGGTCACGTGTTTTCCATTTCGCGAAAGTCGTCGAAGTTGCTTGAGGCAAAAGCGAATGGTGGGGAAGGGGGTGGGGTGTACATCGTTTTCGGACAGCACGCAATGCCTATTTGCCTCGGTTTCACAGGGGAATCCGCTCAGCCGAAGCAAATACGTATCAACTGATCAAAAGGAACCGACTGATCAAATCGGTCCAGCCCGTTTCGACTTCTCTCTTTGTAACGTGGAAACTCTGCGAAACTGAGTCTTCCTCGGCGTTTGATGACAGTGTAAATTGCGTGGAATCATTACACAGTCACTTTTCGAAATGAGACACATACTTTAGGCAAATTCTCCAATATTATGGCCTTTCAATTTGCGCGGTTAGAAATTTGTCAAAATTCAACGATATCGGTAGAACGATTAAATGTCTTATAATTCCCCAACTTTCTTAGAATAATTTTTATAATTAATCACCTAAAAAGTGTTAACTTCACTCGAAAGAACTTATTTCTTAAGAATAAATTCTCTGGAAGAAGAAATAGACGTCAACTATTCACATTCGCAAGTTCGTGTCTTCGCGGAGCTTCGCGAGTCTACGTTTTAAGTCTGAACTGTACTTTGCATTAATTTAAATGTTCCAAGTTAATTTTCCAGCGGGACACATTAGCACCGACTATGTTCGCGCACAGCTCTATCTACTCACTACCACTCTCTTTATCTGCTTTCTTCCACCTGTGATATATATGAACGTATGTGCACACGGTATACGTCGATACATATATGTACATATGCATATGTATAAGAGAAGCTGAGAGACTAAAGCAACGCTGAATTTCCTTGCGCGACATGCCTGTTAATTTGCCTAGCAAGAACAGCATTTCCAAGTCATCATAGTTTGCGAACTAACAGTTATTGACGCTTCGCTCCATACCACCATTACTTACCGTTAATTTCAAGCACTATTAATACGAAAATAATTTCATACTTTGTACTTATTACCCTACAGCATTTACCCATCCTGTTTTGCATCGAATATATGTATACAGTAGAGTGTAGATTAAATCTAAATTCCGATCATAATTGGTTATATGCCCTCTGATGCGTGTTCAACTACCCCAATACAGTGGCCGGTCTGAATTTCGTCTGTATCTGTAGAAAAATAAATAAATTTCAAAGTGAATTAATCTTAAAAAAGCACATAACGTTTTATTCGTAAAATAACCTTGGTTTGTTTTTATGTATATGTGCGAATCCGACAAAAAACGCGTACTGTTCCTTCCGTCAAAAATCTGTAAACTCAATGAATATCAAGTCGTGTAACGGAACGATCGAACCTTGTAACAGATGCGTTAAATTTGAGTTTTTTTACAGTTGTACGACACCCTAGAGGATGTCGTAGAGTCGCGAAGCTTAATAAAAGTGAGTTTAAGCGAACTATCGATAGCTTCGAAGTGGATTAGAAATGGCTTTTGCCGCAATCACCTGAGTTTTCGAGGACCGCAGAGAATCGAGGATATGTGTGACACGTAACGATTAAAGGGTGACGGGCTTCGAAAACGGTTGTCGGTTGCCATCGGTTCTTACGGCGACTAGTAGAAGCGTTGCAGCATGGTGCACCAGTGGCATCGTTAAAGCGTGAACAATATTTCACGCGGCCAGGCCGCAGATAGCCTTGCCTCGCTGGCTCTACGCACATGCACGCCTGCCAACCTGACGGGCCACGTCAAAAGAACGAATTACGCGCGCTCGCAGTCCTATTTTCCGGGTAAACGCTGACCGGTAGCGCTGCTGCAACCACCGCGTGGTTTCGTCTCGAATTTTCAACTGCCTCAATACTACTACTACCACTACTACTACTATTACTTGCTATACGAATAATCGCGCTCCTGGAAAATCCAATCGGACCACGTGACTGTTCGATGCCATGCTCGTCGCAAGGAAACTATTTCCCATCGATTTGCAACCCCTCATTTTCTTCATTTTAAATACCTTTCTTTGGAAACCTTGACACTGAGAAATGCACGAGCTTCCGAGTGATAAATTCTATTAGAATATTTGACAAATATGAGAGAATCGTATGAGAATAACTAATAACCTCGATGTGCTAAAAGTTAAAGTCAAAACTATTAGCTCTCGACTACCCAGCTAACTATATTTTTCGATACCAATATATGGGCAAGCTACGATATACCCTAAAATCCCATGAAAGTTTTAATGCAAAAAAAAAAGTCAAACATATTTGCATGGCTCGAGCAGACATTTTCAAATAAAAATTTTCGTCGGCAATATTTTGCCGTTCGCCCGAGCGCGCTTGCCACCGCGGCATAGAAATTTTGGGGAGAGAAAAAAAAATATGAGAGTTTTACAGCGAAATGGAGGTTTTTAAATAGCCATTTTCATTGAAAACAATTGGAAGGGAGCATCATGGGGAAGCGAGTCCGGGGATCGGGCGATTGGGTCATAATGGAAACGAGGCCAAGCCACAATCGAGCGCAGAATGACACGAGAAGAGAGAGAGAGAGAGAGAGACACTCGCGGGATAATGCGCACAGGAATACCAGGGAAAAAGCCGCGGGTGGAAATGTCCGATTGTCCATTCGCGAAGTCCTCCAGCGTCGTTATCGCGGTCTCGCGAGCAAGATACAAGCAAATGTGAGCGCGGAGAGCATAAAAGAGGAGACAGAAAGTAAAAAGAGAGAAATGAAGAGAAGGAGAAAAGTAGGAGAGGGAAAGAGGAGAACGGGAGATGCACAAGTGCAATCCACGAGAATGCCGGTAACGCACACAACGAGAAAGAAAGGAGCCTTGATCGAAGAGAGATCGCTCGATAGAGGAACAAGAGAAAGAGAAACATAGAGAAAGGTAGAAAAATGAAGTCGAAAGAGTGGAAGCAAGAGGCCGAGGGCCGCGCTCGATAAACCACAAACAGAGATGCGAGGAGGACAGTGCATATAATGTAAATGAAACCCGAGTCTCTCTCTCTCTCTCTCTGTAACTCTCTTCCTTCTCTCTTTTTCTCTATCTATCTATCTCTAGCTAGGCTGGTAGCTCGATGGAAAGCACCGCTGGAATATTTTCCAGCTGCATCACGGAATACAGATATTCAAGAGGAACCCCTGGCTCTCCTTATAAAACCGAACTTCGACAGTTCCGCTCTTCCGCTGGTGTTCCTTCTCTCTTACTCCCACTACTACCATTCCCCCACTCCTTCCTACGGCTCGCAGACTTTGGGAAAGTGGTACGTGGGCGAAATTCTGACGTGACGAGCATACAGTGCTGCTGGTACTGCTGCTGCTACTAGCTGGATGGCTGCTTGGTGGCTGGATGGCTGGCCACCTGCATCCCTTTCCGGAGAGATTCCCTCCTCCTTTCAACTTTACCTCTTCCTATCCTATACTCCCCCTCGCAATCGCTATATATATGTAACGCTGCACACTGATAGTTCGCCAGGTGATTCACGTAGAATCATCGGCGAATTGCTGATTGGACGCCGATTAGAAGGCGGAGATAGCGAAGGGTTAGATTGACTGCGAAATTCTAATTTCGCTACATATTTATTTCACCGACCAAGATTTGCATAATAAGTGGTGAAAATGAATCTATGATATTCTGGCGACGAAAAAAAGAAATTTGAAAGAAGAAATATTGTTTTATAGGAGACATTTTATATTGGAAGAATCATTGATAGTGCCTGTGATTAATTTTGATTTCCGTATCGTCGGTAAACCAATAGTATTCTAGAGTGATCGATTTTTGATATATGATATATCGATGCTAGTAATAGTAAAAGCTGCGATTCGATTAGATTTCGTGACATTTTATTTTATTTTTGATTTTTTACGTCAAAACCCAAGGAAACAGTTAACGACTTTCCCCTCGAAATTGGCGCAGGCCAATTCGGATAGATTCGAACAGGCGCCAATATATTCACAATGGTTGCGTTAAAAAAAACATATAGTTAGTTACTACTGGAAAACTGGAAAGGTGAACAAGAGTTTTTTATAGCGGAAAATTGGAATCAACAAAAGGAATAAAGTTCGTTTATGTCCCCGAATTGATTGGTTTTTCAAATTCTATAGTTTTTATACAAAAGTATATTTTGTTTTGAATACCATTGTATTAAGTACAAGCACGATTGTTCTCATTATTATTCAATTTGAATATTCAACGGAATACCTAAACTCAATTTAACAGGTGTAGCAAGTTTTTCAACAAGTTCTCGTGGATTGCTTCGCCAACTTGGTGGTAGCGTTCGATCCAAGAAGCATCGTCTAAATTCAAGCTCGTGCCGGTCATATAAACATACGATGTATGTTTCATGAGACATCAAATTTCCAATCGTATCCAATATGCCAAGGTAGAAAATACCAGGAAGAAAAGCAAGTTTAATCGACTTGCTTTACGAGGCTTCTCGTCTACTTTGAGTTCTTCGAACTAAAAAATCATCGTTGCGAAACAACCACAAACAGCAAATGCGAACAGTGAAAGTTCGAAGAAGAATTTCCTTAGAATCGTTCTAACGAGTTCTACGTATCTTTAGGATTCTGATTTCAACCTAGCAATTCTGAGCTTCGTGATTCCCAGTTTTACGGGTTGTACCGCTAACTGCTCGATATGTATGTTTTATGAGGAACTTCTACTACTAGCAGCTAGTGGAGTGAATCACGGACTAGCGCGGCACGCGAAAGTATCAGTAGTAGTCGCGAAATCAGACAGGTTCTAATTAAAATCAATGAAACAGGCCCCGTTGTAAGTAAACACGAGCCTACTTCCACATGCAAATGAACATTGCTGCGTGACGGGACTCTGCACGGAAGGAAACTGCGATTGCGAGTGCGTCGAGTAAATCCAGTGTCACGAGGCGATGCAATGGAACGCGTCAGTCTCACGCGATACTCTTCCTACTCGAATACAATGTCTTTTCCCATGGACAATGAGCATTTCAGATTCCGCTTTTCACGAGTAATAATTGAATCTCATACAAAGTCTCCTCATAGTTCGAACACCATATTAATATTGGTAAAACTGATTCGTTCACTATCGCGTATTAATTTTCCTTAAAGATACTATTCTAGATTGTAAGAAAATAACTATTACTTCCATTCACTGTACAGTTAATATTTCCCCGGGATATGGGAATTTCGTTTCGCTGCCGGAAGTAAAACTGAAAACTGGTATGGAACGTCAAAAATTTCATCAGAATTCCGTGAGAGTAAAATGTCCGGGTTCTCCGATTGCCGAGACCAAAAGAAACCCCAATGGTCACGTCAAAGCAGAATATACCTCTAAATCCTATACTGGTCGTTCGCAATGCAACGAGGCACAAAACCCATCGCTTCGGAATATATACACACGTACAATCTATTCCCGAATGATCTCAATGTGAAAAAGAGGTCTGTACAATGGCCTCAGGAGATTTAAAAATCCAATCAATAGCGTTAATTGGCAACGGAACAGACGGCATGGGATCGTAAAGCGAGAGATTTCCGTTTTGATTAACCATGATTAGTGCCCCCGCACTTTCTCTCCACACCCACGGAACAAAGAAGCTGCAAAAGCCAGAGCAGGAAATGGTACAGTATCGATTATTTAAATCCCGATCAATCGAATACAAAGCAGAGCCACGTATCAACGTATTACGCAATTTTACATTTTTTTATCATTTATCACAAAAAATCCTTCTATTTTGGAATTCACGTCCTTCAAGCTGATTATCAAAACGAATTTGTCTCCCATTGAATTCTGATAATCGACGCTCTTCTCCGAAGCTGAATAGAGATAAAGGTGAATGCGGAGAAATGGAAAGTGGAGGAGAAGAAGCAAGAGAGAAAGAGAGAGAGAGAAAAAGGGGTATAGAGAGTCAGAAACAGGCGAGCAGTCGAAAATGTTCGCGACGGCGATAGTGGCAGGACGTGCAAGCAAGTCTGCATTCGACGTCGCGATTTTGCGATGGTCATCGTTTTAGCAGTCGCCGTTTTAGCCCATCGTTTTACAACGGCCACTGACCGAATGGGGCCTGGGATTGGCGAAGTGGTCGAGGGACGGTCTCCTGAATCGAAGATTAATTGCGTGATTCACTGGCTCTACTGGCGCTGGTAGCTTAAGCAGACATGACGAAACACTTTCGCGGCCCACCAACTGCTGCATCCCAGATATCTCACTCCCTTCCACCCCTCTCCTTCTCTCCCTCTTTGCTCGAATAGATCGGAGCTTTAGAGTGAATGGTTATGTTAATTATACGGCTGACTGATTGAGCTTTTGATTGCGGCCACATCTTAGAGAACTCAATCGGTACTTGGTCATTTCGGAACTTCTAATGAGACTAGATAGGAAAGACCGATTGGATAATCTGTATAGAGATTCGAGCGTCTAATCACTGCTTTGTAATCTCTCCGATTATTATTATTCTCTCCAATAACTTTATTTTAATGTTATAGATAAATAAGAGCTTCTTAATTCTTCGAGTTTCATTGTTTAATCAGAATTCTATATGTTTCTGCTTCTTTGGGTTATTTTTCAAATTGACACACAAGATTGTATTATTATTGTTGAATTGGTGTCGATAAATCAAAATCGGAGATAAATAATGATCCAATTCAGTGCACTTGGGGAGCGAGAAGTATAAGGAAAGGTTGGTAGGAAGTTCAAGAAAGATTCGCGAGCTGTGAAAACGGATAGAATCGGTTAGCCAAGAGACTTTCCAGTGCAGCAGTCAAGACGGACATAAATTATTTTCAGTTCTGCAGACTGGTCAATAAATTTTTGTGGCTAAGTATCAAAGTTCTCTTAGCAGAAGAAAGAAGCAACACCTGTTAGCTACGTGCCAGTACTTATGGCATTAAGAACTTACTTTAAAATGCTATGCATAGAGAAGGTAATCCGGGCCGCATTCGCATCGCATCTTCTCTACCACACTTTTCCTCCAACCCCATGAGACGCCACCCTTACTTGCCTCTTTTTCATCCTCTTCATCCGACACTTCCTACCACCGACCATCGAACTACCGCGTCTCGAATAATGCTTTTCCTTCTTCTCTTTTTTCCTCGGTTTTCTCCGCCGGGAAAATCAAACAGTCACGATACAATTTTTTGGCGGATGTATCTTATCGAGAGATGTCGATAGAATAACTCGTGTTACGGCGATTTCTATCGATTGTTCTTCGATCGTTCGTTGGATTTTTATTTCAAATTTATTCTTGCAACAACGCAAATCACTGAACTTTGTACATATAAAAAGAGAATAATTAGAAAATGTTTTACCATTAATCGTTTGTAACTTATTATAATTGACGATTATAATTTTGGATATATCACAATCAATATGGTAAACTGGATTAATTAGAATTCTCGTTAATAACGGAAAAGGTATCTTTTACAGAAATACTTTGCAACTGCTCATCGAATTAAAGTTGCTAAGGTAAGCATCATTCCACCCGGCAGATCTCATTTCCGAGAAGATTCTCAAACAAGGTAGAAAACCAGCGTTACCGTTCCACTCTTATAATATCCATCAAACTAACAGAAGGAAGTTTCGAGATACATTTTTCATGACAGAAATCCCGGATAGTGAGACTTTTAATAAGTTGAAAACTTATTCTCGCATGCATCGTAAAAATCTCATGGAGTAACGAATAGCACGTTAAAGCGAAGGCGGATATTCTTGCGGTGCAGTTCCCCTTGAATTTATCGGCACGAACCATAAGAATCCCCTATATAATCGTGCGTTAAGTTATAACCCCGATTCTTTCAAGACACCCTATTAGCAAGAGTTGGCTGCTGATGGTTTCCTAGTGTACTGACGTGCTCGTTCATCCATGGTAGCCTATCGATGACGACGATAAGTATAGCTCGACCGAACCATATTAATAAACAACGCTATGTCAGACCTCTCCGCTACCGACCAGCACCTGTCGATTGCGTGTCGATACCAGACACCTAAAGTAAACAACAACTTCCATTCTCTCCGAGTCGCGCAAAACAAATCGCAAAATCGACAGTTTTTCGATAGTCTTTTTAACCAAATACTTTGTTTGCTCTCGGTAGACAAAAAAAAGAAAAAAAAGAAAAACAATTTGTCGAATGGTTCGCTGTTATTGCTGTTACTGAATCTTTTCTCTATTTCTGGCTTTGCCTCTTGCGAAGCTACCACGATGTATTGACAATTCCAAATCACGTATGGTTATTAACTTCACGTACCAGTAACCCATGTAAACATGTTATTCATGTTCGTTTCTATTATTCTCGTATCTCCGATCAAAACGACAGTCACAAAAACATTCTTTTATCATTTACCTTCACGCTCATCGATATATTCGATCACCGAGAAAATTTGATTTAACGGTATCGCAAGGATAATAAAGTGCTGGTGGAAAATCGATAGGATATTATGGAAGAATATGGAATAGAAGGGGAACTGCATTGATTAGAGTCGGAAAAAGAGGGTCGTTAAAAAATACTAGCAATTCTCCTGCTTCGCGGAATGGCACTTATTCGCTATTGCAAAGGAAGATTCCAAGCTCTAGGAAAGTGTGCGATTTCCAAGAGAAACCTTTCGAACGTTTAATGGGATCTTATATGAGCACTGGTCTGACGATCTAATTCCAAAGCTACTGGCAGTAAACATACACTTAGATATAGGAATGTTTAATCATGTAAATATTTTACTTATAAATGATTTAAATTTTAGTTTCAACTTTTAGTTGTAACAATGTATTGCAAATGCAGGATTAAGGATCTGGGAGACGAGGTCACTAGGTAGATCGAAGGATACAGAAAGGATCAGAGAGAGAGAGAGAGAGAGAGAGAGAGAGAGAGAAGCAGCAGACGAAAAGAAATGTAGAAAGACGAAGAGAGAGAGAGAGAGAGAGTTGGACTGTCTAGCGACAGTAAACACTAGGATCAATTTAAACTCAGATCTCTGTAATCAAGGGACTGGACTGGATACTTTGGCACGAGCGGTCGCTCGCAAAAGGGAATACGAAAGTTTCACGCGCGGCCTGGAAGTTATACAAAGCAAAGTCGAAAGAAAGTAACGAGTAGAATTGATCGAGCCTCGTGCAACTCTGCCTGTTAAAGTTAACGAGTAGTTTAAGATGTGATACTATACTGGCCATCGAACAAACTGATACTCGATAGACTTATTTTACCGAATTTCGGGAGCGAGAAATTCAATAAAAATACAATTTCTCTTACTTCGAAAGATAGTATCTATTTACGAAATTCGGAAATCGTTCTTGGTTTTCGACGTTGTAAGTAGAAACTTGGACTCTCGACACAGGAACCGCAAATAAAAGTCAGTGTTTATAATCAAATGTAAATGAGCGAAGAGAACTGACTGAAACTGTTTCGGCTCTTTGAGCTTCTACTCTATAATTCCGAACGGGCAATAAAACTCTGCAAACAGTGGTTGTTGAGAAGTACGATCGATGAGGGGAGTTAAAAAATTCATCGCAAAAGTAAATAACAAATAACTGGTCGATAAAGAATCCAAAGCTACCGATGAATATCAAATACCCATAGGTTTGTATACCTAAATTTCCTTTGATATTATTTTAATGATACTTCATTATGATTTTATATTTGCTGCGAGCAATTTGGATTAAATTGCAGGAGGAAATATCTAATAAGAAAAGGTGGTTGAGACGTTAGTAGACTTGTATTAACCGAATTGTATGATTAACCGAATTGTCTTGTGACCCAAATGCCTTTGGTTAACCGAGGTACTATCGTAACTCCTAGACGATATTGACGTCGCGAATGTTACTCGAGTACTCGTGTGTTCGATTTCGCAATATTATTACTGCGATCGATGCACTTAAAACGAGTGGGATATCCGCGGCGGAAGGTGGAAGAAGAGGGAAGGGAGGGGAGTGTAGGAGCGAGAGTTTCAATAATCCGCGACAATAATGGAAACAAATGCGATGTGGCCGGCTGTGGTAGTGCCAGGAGAATGGCAACGTTTTCTCGCTCTGCCTCGGAGAGGAAATCCCTGCTCTCTCCCGATATCAATATTTACGGTAAACAATGCGAGACCGAGAGAGGAGCGCCTTTTCGCGTGTGAAAGCGGATAAGGTTGAAACGACATTTTTACGGTCCTCTTTTTAATCAAGGAGAACCGTGCCATCACTTTTTTTTTTTCTTCTTCTTCTTTCCTTCTTCCTCTCCTCTCTCCTCGTGGTATTACCGTGCGGCTGCGTTTCGTCGCGCGGATATACCCCTTTGAAATGCAGCTCCGCGACTACCCTCGAATACCGCCACCCTGCTTTCCTGCTTTCGTGCTTCTACTGCTCAAACGCCTCGATTTTCTCCGATTCTCACCCCTCTAACGCGGAAAAATCACTGCGAGTGTAAGATCGATCATTAGGTCGCCTTTCTCGAGATTCGCTTATACAATAATTCTGGAGGAATTTTATCAACTCAACTTTCGAGGACCGTTGTCGTCTACTTCGTTTACCTTTTTGAAACAGTTTTTGATTGAATTCTGTAGATATTGTGGTATAATGTTAGAATTTTATGTTCAATGTGAATTATACGAAATATGTGTAGACGGAATGGAATTTAGGGAATATGGAAAAAAGTCGCAAGGAGAAAAGAATATTTTAACGAGCACAAAGCTCTATGAGAACTATAATATATACTCTTTAAGAATCGAAACCCAATGAACGTGAAATTTTACGACGGAGAAATGAGGAGACCTCCGATGTCAAATGAAGGGGTAAAAGAAAATTTTTAACAAGCATCTGCCAGTTGGAGCATTCTTGTTTTGCGCTACTACTAACAATCGCTGAGTTTTTCTCCCGACAGCCTTTCTTCGGTGAATTTTCAAAGTATCCACCTTCGTTAGGGAACTTTTTTCACTTTGGCGACTCTTTCGGAAAATATCTCGAATAATCAGGGAAATGCTTCCCGCGCGAATGCCTTCATTTCCATTGCAAATGTACTTCTTTTTCCCCCCTTTGAAACTTTTCTTTCAGCCACAGTAGAAACATCCACCCTCCCTATCGAATCAGAGACAATAAATCGTTAATGTATTTAATTTTTCTTATTGAAATCCCATTGTAACATTCCTTTTATCACCTTGCACAATAAATAATTGACGTGGATTCCACTTATATCGAATTAATCCATCGATTAGCCCGAAAGCGAAGAAATATTTGAAGGAATCGCGATGCGAAGGTAGATGTAAAATATCGAAGAGCCGCTGTCACGATACACTTTGAGTCTGTGGTTGTAGCCATATAAATACGCGAGCGATAAATCAGAGGGGAAGGTTACGCGGGATGGTAGAGTATCGCAGGATTCGGAATCAGCGGAAAGAGAGAGAGAGAGAGAGAGAGAGAGAAGAAGAGTATAGTATGTACGGGAACTGAGAGAAGGCATCCGAGCGGCTAGCAACATAAATAACCATTATGACTCGAATTCGAGTTAGCTTTCGAGCCACGTAGACGCATTCGGTGCGCTCCCAGGGTTAATCTGGGGAGCGGAGCTCGCCCGATCGACGACATTTAGCGCGTGCCGCGGCATTTCTTATTGGCCGAGTGACGTGCCTGAACGATTTATGTTATTATATTTTGTTTCCCGGAGCGACTAGACGTCCGCGGCACGTACGCGCCTCGCTCTCTGGGCCCGTTACGTGATAAACCCAAGAGGGGTAAAGGTGGCAGTACGAAAAAGGTTGGCAGGTGATCATTCGATGTCTGGCTAACGTGAAGAATTTCTTTCCTTCGCGCGATCCAACACGAAGACGGTGTATCTATTTTAGAAATGCTTGCGACGGCAAGCACCGGTTACATTCCCTTCTGAGCCTGTTTATCGGAGTGCTTTAAAGCAACGGAAAGATATTGGAAGGATGATGCTACATATATCGGTTTTGACATACTTTTCAAGGAAAATGCTGCTAGCAGTGCTTCGAGATTAAAGGCTCTTAGATTAAAGTGACAATTGGGACAATGGATGAGAGGTAAGTGATACAGGGATCGCTTCTTTAGAGGCTCATGCCTTTCTCATATCTCCTCTACCAAATGATCTTCAAAGTAGATAAGAAAAGATTTCTTCGGCTATTATTTCCAATAAGAAGAAGAAGACAATCAATCCGATATTCCAATAAATCTCTCCTATATTCTGACACTAATTCGATGGAACACAGACCATCCACAGACAGATATTAAAAAAGAACGAATTGCGTAGCATATTTGGATAGTAATTTTTTCCTACGAATGCTCTAGTCTAATTGACAGTGGCCTCTGTTTTAAAAATGTATTTTTCGCTGAAGGAAGCCAAAGTGGAATGAATAGTAGGAAAAAGAAAGAAAATTTAAATGAAATGCAAGAGAGGGTCGGAAAGGTGAAGAGATTGCCATTGGGTTCTTTCAACTTCTTCTGACAACTCGAGATACATTATCCTCGTGAACTCGAGGAGGACAGAGACTGCACGTTCGAGCAACAAAAAACGATGTCTTTGCGAAGAAAAAGAGCAGCTTAATAAGATGAACCCTCCATTTAAATCTCGCTCGCACAATTCCAGTTACTCTCCCACCCCCCTCCCTCCCTCTCCCTACACTAGTCTCAGGGACTTTTCCCTGGAGCAACCGCGCCTCGGTAAAAATCCTTTCGCCCAACAAGCAACGATCACCGCGTCGACGTTCAAGCGACAAAGAAGAGAGTATGGAAATCTTGCTCGGTGAACCAAGAGAAAAAACGCGCTTGGAGGAGACTTTGCCGCCAGGAGTAGCGAACTCTCGGGACAGAGAGAAAGAGAGAGAGAGAGAGAGTGAGAGAAAGAATATTAGAGACGGAAGGAAGGAGGAAAGTTTGGGAAAAAGGTCGACGAGCGTGCATACCTTTTACTCCTTCTCCGTGGAGGTCCTCGAACCGCCTCTCGTGGCACTCTATCCCGAATCGTTAGCGCGTTCCTGATAGCAGCGAGAGAGAATAAAAGTTGCCGGAAGTCTTGGTGGTTCGGGAGAGGGGGACCAAAGCGGCTTTCCTACGAGTATCCGGGGGGTGTATTTTTTACAGCGCTATCTGGCGCACTTGCGCGCTCGCCTGTTTGCACTGGCGCAAACCCTCTCCCTCTCTTTTCCTTTCTTTCGAGAAGCGTCTAGGAAAAGCCGGTGAATAGCTGGAAAAAGCTCCGAAGAACGGCCAAGGTCCGGTGATTAAGTTACCGTGCGCTGGAGAACCTGTTAAATGTGGTTAGATATGGTATCAACTCTCCCCTAACTTTTCGTGTATCTTTCGGAAAATATCCGAACACCGATATCGTCTGACTGCTTTTTTTCTTTCTTCCTTCTTTCACTATTTTTTCCTTATTCTTCTTCTGCTTCTTTCTAGAGCTTCTTCCTGTTTTTTCGACCCCACCCTGAGACTTTTTCCTTCGCACGGTGGATTATTAACACTCTACTGAACCATTCCAGTTAACTCAATATTATCCGTGTATAGTTGAGTATTCCGCTGGCGCGAGCACGTGAGATAACAGTGGAATTTAAGAAACGATACCTGCTAATATCGCTGGACGTCCTATCGTGGTTCGTTTAAATATATTCGAATCATTGAGGAAGATTCTACCGATGAGATCGCCTGGTTGCCGCAGCATCGCTTTCGAAGATATTTTACTTGTGCAACTTCCTGAAGAATCGTTTAAGTGGTATTCATTCGCGAAATAGAATCTTATTCTATTAATCGAGTCAAATAAGAGTTGTCTGAGTTTAGATAAATAAATCTGTTTATTAGCTTGAATGTAACTCTTTAGTTTGATATTGATTCGGTGACTTCTTCGAATAGCAATATTGTTCGTACTATTGAACGCGTAACATTATCCAACTTTGGATAAGGAGACGCACGGAAAGTTACCAACGACCACATTCCATTTTCCACACTATCACCAATGGTAGAAGTACTCTTCGGTGTGGCGGCACTTCAGCCGACACCGAAGGTCACGCGTGACTTGACTCGAGCCCGCTTTGTTTTGATCCGTCTACATAGGCCCTCGAACAGCCTTGTTTTCATCTCTCTACCTACCTACTATCTACTTCCACCGAACGTGACTATGAATTCTCCCAGCAAATGAGATACTCAGCCTCCTTATCCCACTATCACTTCCACTACAATCCACTTCTTACGCGTATTCACTCCATGTATTCACTGTACGGTTTAAAGAAAATTTAGAAGAACTATCGAAAAAGCAACGAACCAAATATAACACGCATCATTCATGCTATATTATTTATAGATTTGTAGCAGTGCGACTGGGCAAAATGCCCACGAAGAGTATCATGTAAATGAAGAGAATCACGAAGAACGCATCAAGCTTATAGGATCGGTGTATATGTAGATATTCGTAAGCAGAAAAGTTTGACGCAGTCTCGACGCAGAGGGCAGGATCCAGTTGAGGGTCGATGGAGCGAATCCCTCGCGCGCGGCATGTTCCATCCGCGACAGAACATTCATTTCCCATGTGAACCATGGCTCACCTGCCGCATTTCGTGCCGACCCATTCCACCTTACTAGTATATCCCTCCCCCCTCTTCTACCAGCAGCTTGCTTTTGGTCTTCGACCAACAGCAGCACACCATCTACCCCGCGTATCTTCTTTCCTCTCTTCCTTCTGTACATACATACATATATGTATGCTGATCTTCCTACGGACCGCGATAAATCACGGAGTAACTCGTTTTCTTTTTTAACCCCCGCTCTCGAAAGCGCTTCGAAAAGCGAGTCTCCACGGGTCAGAAAGCAGGTTTTCGCGGAAAGAGGATACTGTGACAGTGCCAGAAGGAAACTTTCGTCACGGATTTAAAACGAGACAGACGATCGTTTACTCCGAAAGAATGCGATTTTGCAATACAAGAATCGGTGAGTTTGTGATTAGAGAAACTGCTTCTCAAGACACTTTAAAAGCAAGTTTAATAATATAAGCGAAATACAGATAGGAATGCAACAGGATAAGTCAATAGAAGACAAATTGTTTTTGATCTTTTCTTGCTGGAATGATGGAAAATTGAGACAGTGTTACACCCAAGTTTTCTCCTGCGACAAGTTTGCGGGTGAGAAACCAAAAAAGGATCGATTATCTCGAGTTGGCGGAAAGTTGAATTCTACGGTGAAACTTTGGAGAGTCGACTTGCGCGACAGGAAACGTTTTTAGGAGAAGTATTTTTGAAGTAAGGAGTTTATTACGTGCTACTCGCCACGGAAGTTAGTTCAAACAATAATTTACCAATTTTTCACTAAGAATTTCTCCCCTTTTTTTCTTTGAAATATTTTACAAAACGTTTCTCTTCGAATAATACATCTTATTCAGAGTTTTATCAGAGAAGTGAAAACTGTATTTCAAGATAATATGCGTGCATTTTTATGTAACACCTGTTACACTATAAGTACAAAGCATTATATTACCTGACAACACGCTGCAAAGTCTGTTTCCACATAACACACTTTAAAAATTTAAAACAACATTCTCTAGTTTCAATGAAACAATTTTCCGGTTTATAAAAAGTGCAAATAAAAAAGAATGTTGTTAATACTTTAAATCATTTGCCGCAAATTACTGAGGCATTCTGCACCCTGTCATCTTTTCCCTTCAAAATATATTGGGCGAAAATGTGTGTGTGAGAGAGAGAGAGAGAGACCATGCGATAAATTAATCGCGATCACGTCATTCGCCGAAAATTCGGCTGCACATAGCTCCGAGGACGAGAGAGAACAGTGTTCGGAGAAGGTCGTAATTCCGAAATTTACACGTATCCCGCGAGGGTTGACGGGGTTTTCCAACATATCGGTATAATGACGAGGAGCACGCGAGAGAGTGTTCGATCGTGGTATACCTGGGCAATGGTGTCATACGCTTACATATATGTATATGTACACACATAGATATATACAGATACGAGCAGTCTCGTGGACTGTAGTTACGCAGCAGGCTGCATAAGGAGCATGGTCCTCTGGGAATTGACACACGATTCGAGCTTTCGCTCGAGCACGACTGAAATAGGCTAATAACAAAGTTAATGAAGCGCACGCGACAAACGCAAACCCATTCTCCCTCTCTAATTTGAGAAATTGTGCCAATTAAAATGTATCCACACCAATCTATTATGATACGTTATAAATGTATTGTAAAATTTGCGTGAGAAGAATAAATTATTGCTAAATTCGACTAGTTTTAATTATTATTGTGCGAATAATTAAATTAAGAAAAAGAAAAATCGATAACGAATCGTTTGTATTCTCTTGGTAGCTCAAACGGTTAATCTGAAATCCATGAAATTCATTGGCGATTTGAAGTAGGAATCCAGTTCCTCAAGATTTCTAGTAATAACTACTTCGAAGCACCCCGTAAAATAAGTTCTAAAAGAACACGGAAAGTACGCTGCTTCAAGATGAAAGTCTGCCAAACGTCGAAGAGCTTTTTGATAGCTCTTGAAGTGAACCACTCGCAGAACCGAAAGTTTGATATGTTAATCCATGTAAACAATTCTCAGGACTTGTTCTTCTTCACTTCGATAGTACTATTTAAACTTTTAATTCATTTCTCCTAATCCCAGAGTTCACCCCCTGTTTGAACTCATTCTAAAAAGATTATAGAGAGGCGTTTTCCTCAATTTAATGAGGAAGAAATTGTCACGTTTTACACCCGAAGGAAAAAGGTTACACATTCTCGTAAAAATACACAGTTAGACACTCGAAGAGACTGGAAGACTCCTGGAAACTGGCCACGATGAAGGAGCCTTATATCCTTCCGGTTGCAAGTAAGGATTTCAAACGAGCTTCGAGGCCTTTTATCTCGCGAATCATCGCGGATGAATCGGCCTTAGCTCGGAAAGGAATCGAAATTGGAAGGGAATCTTGCAGAGAAACGATCCACTTTTCATTCGGCGCTCGTTTCTCTCTTACTCCGAGGAATCCAATAATTGATCGAGCTCTGGCTGCAGTCATACGTGGACACGTATACTATATATACACATAGATAGAGATATATACTTTTTGTAATATAAAACTAAAGGCTAGAAATGAGAAGTATTCGATAATCTTGAATTTTCTGGCAGAGAAAAATACAGAAGAATAATTGGAAAATGAAAGAAAAATTTTACAATTTCATTTATGGAAAGGCAATGGTGAAAATTATAGTATACTTGAGATAATTGAAAGTATTGGAACTTAAGAACGTGTATTTATAACTCTCGTTAACGAAGTAATATAGAATTCTATTGAAAAATGGTAGTTCGTTTCTATTGGAAAATATATTTCCGTGAGTTGTGAGTCTCTTTTAACCGAAGGTACAATATTTACTGCGTGAACATGCAGTCGCGCGTGACTTTTATGCGACATTTATACACCCGGTCACTAGCGAAATTGGCTGCCACGATACTTTGGAACCCTTCTTCTTCCACGCGGTTACGTGATGCACTTGACTTACAAACATCGCACTGTTAGTCGAAGTGAAAGAGAAACCGCGCCTGTTGCAAGTTCACTGAACAGTTTCTCCAAACTGACACTAACGGAAAGTTTTTTATTTCACTTGGTTTATGGGCAGTCTTTAAGAGTCTGTGCCAGAGATGCTTGTGGTCTGCTTCGAGGATCGTACGCAATGATCCTTAAGATAAGCATTATAAAATTTATACGTACAAGCTGATTGTGGAACTCGTAGAATCCCGAAAAAGATGATTTACCTGAAAAAGAAAATAGGAAATTTATAGTGACATTTTAGCTCTCATTTATAATTACTCAATATTAAGTTAGAAAAAATGAAATTAAGATTGCTCGAGTATTCTCTTTTTTTAAAAATAAAATTCCGTTCGTTATCTTACAATTAGTGGGAGAATTTATTTGTCGAGCGTAGCTTAGCAAAGAGCAGCAGTGCAGTCGGCAAGCCGAGAATTCAACCGAAACGGACGTTAGGAGGAAAGACTTAAGCCACAGAAGGTAACAGTATCTGGGAAGAGAGAGAAGTGTTTGGTAGTCGCTTTATGCATAGCTAACACTCGCTTCAAGGGAAAAGCCTCTGCAACACGACTGAACCCCCTTAGCGGCTTTGTCTTCGCAGTGCGGCTTGCATTTTACACGGTTCTACCAGATATATATGTATATATATATATACATGTCCCGGCTCTGTCAATAAGAGTGCTGCCCGCGGTTTCTGGCACGCCCATCGATCCGGAAGATCCGCGAGAAAGGTTAAGTCATGCGTGGAAAAGCTGTCGTAAATCTCGCGTGAAACGGCTCCGTCTATTCTAACAAGCCGCCGACATGGGTATCAACCCCTTGCTTCTCTAATGTAATTTAAACTCGTCGAACCAAATAAAATAACTAATTCCCAAATGAATTTCTTGCGTAAATATATCTGTGTAAAATGATAAAAAAACTGTTTTCAAGGATATTAATATGGAAAACAATATTGGATAAATGGAATGTTGTTTGACATCGTTTTTATGTGAAACTTTTTAGAGATTGTGAAACGGTGACTACGTGGTCAGTCAGGGTTCGTATTCGTAAGTGGTAGGTACGATCCTCTTCAAGCTGATGAGCGAATTTCGAATAGCCCAAGCGGGACACCTGAGTTCAAGGCGGTCGTGCCCCATTGGAATTCAAGGCAGCTTCGGACTTCGAGGCCAAATGTTTTAAACATGAAAGCCCATGATCCTTGCATAGTGAGAATTTGATCGAGAGCTGGCTTCTCTCGTAGAATATCCCACTGTCTCTTTCAAAGATAATTTCAAGATAAGCTTGAATTTTCTTTAGGGAAAATCATCGACAAACCAAAACAGGTCACGCGGTCAATTCGTGTAACTATTTTCTATCATGATTTCGTTTTCAATAAAAATTGAATACAAATATGGAACTAGTCATTGGGAATTAATTTAATCCAGGTGAAAATGGTAACAGGAAAGGTTACCATCATAAAAATGGATTTTGCATCGATTTGGTTTTACCCAAAAACCTATTCAACCCTGGAGAATCGCGATCGGCCCTGATAACCGTCTTTTCACCGGTTGCCAGCCATGAATTCCGATTGGCCGTGTTGTGCCACGGCCCTCAGGATTAACATCGATTTAAATTACAAATTTAACTACCCTCAAGACCCGTTTCGGCGCGGGAGAGGACTGGCTGCGGCAAAGCCAGGAAAAGCAGCGTGGGTCCAGGAGCGCGAGAATAAGCATTCTGGGTCAACTGGCAACGAGAGGGTAGCAGGTGAGACGGTTGAATCCGGTGAACTACTTAAACCACCCTCTCTCTCTCTCTCTCTCTGTCTTACAATCTTCCACCCTTCTCTTAGCCAGTAGCAACGGTAAGTTCGCTTCTACGGCGAAATTGTTCGGATAACTTCCCTTCAGCCACACTAAAACATTAATTCCGATAATGGCATTAATGCGTCATACCGCAATTTTCCCTTCCAATCCCCATTCCCCTCCTTTTCAACATTTTTGCGGGATTTGTCGACGCTATTTAGTCGCGATGCTCGTTTCATTTATTGCAATAATGCGACAGTTTTGAGCGATACGAGGAAAGTAGGACAATGGGATGGTTCGGGCGGATTGCGGGAGAGATGTAAAAAGGTTTCTAAATGATATGTGGATTTAGTGTCTGATAGAAATATAGATTGGAATAAGTAAATTAAAAAAAAAAGACTTATTGATCCTTTAGCTTTTTGGCGAATGAAAATTTCTTACGCAGCAGAAAACTCATTTGTAAATAGAGTGTCAGCTTTCCCGAAAGCAGACGGAGATGCTCCCATGACTCATTATCGTTGTGGCAGCCGTTAAAAGTTGCATTTTCGGTACTTGAAACTGTGTCCAGTACTTTCAGGAATAAAAGCTAGCTTCTAGCAGGTGGATTGAAACTCCAGCAAACGAGACGCAGCCAGGAAGCAATTTTTATTTTTTTTGTCGACGAACAACTGGAGCAAAACCACGCTGTTCATTAGAGAAGAACGGGAATGCAGTACAATTATTTCTCCATTGGAGAAAGAGGAAGAGAGAATCGTTGACGCTTGTGCAGACACTATGAAAGGACACGACACATGGCATTCGGCAACGAGAATCCACCACGCGGCACCCCGATGTACCCCTTCCTGCCACTCCTCATAATTATATCCCTGTCGCGGTATACGAGTCCTGCTGAATGGCACCAGACGTGTCACTCTCGTTGTTATTGCGAAATTCAGTTATCCTACCAGCCTGTGATAACGTCAGAAGCGAGCGATTTGTCATAGAAATAACGCGACACCATGCATCCGAGCACACTAACACAGACACTTCCGTTTTTACACTTCTCCGATCAACGAATTTCGCTTCCACGGTTCCTTTTTTTCTTTAATGGAATCTGAATGGTTGATTATTATTTTCGCCGCTAAAATCGCGAATTTAAGTGCAAGGAAAACGCGTCGAGAGGCTGAATGGTCGACGTAGAGGAATTCGTCTAGCGTCGAAGATCAGAGGGTGAGATTAGGCTCGGTTTCCGGTTCGAAGAATAAGAAGAATAGGTAGAAGGAGAAGGTAAAGATGGAAGAGAAGTAGGTGGGAGCTAGGCGATAAATTCTCCTTTGACTTTATCGATGCTCCTAGAACTTGCGGTCAGAGTCGACTCACGAAAATACCGTTAAAAGGCAACATCGTTCCAGGATTACCTGTGTATTCGATCGATGTAATCGTGGTTAAGGCGATTATTCGTCTTAACTGCGATTACTGCCGTTCTCCACCGAGAACCAAGGCATCGTCCTTCTCAAAGTAAACCTTAACTTTATCCACGAATATCCGAAGGAAACTATGTTCTCCGATTTAAAAAGCGAATTCCTCACCAAAGAATGTCGAATTCGTGACCGTTTCGTCCGATGGTTACCGTCATATCCAGCGAGATATTTTAACCCAAGGAATGAAACGTTATATACTATTCACATGTAAATGCATAAATGCATGAAATTCTACATCGCGAGGGGAATTTCTATCGGGATGACCCTCGGGTAAACAAGATTTCTAGCTCCTGGGAGGAAAGAATATTTGAAGAATTATTCCAAATACACATGTTAAACGTAAGAAACTCTAATCCTGGTTAAATGTATGATCCAGAGAAAACAATGGAATTCGGTGTAAAAAATACAAATGTAGAGTAAATAGCTTCGGTAGTTTACCACAGAGCAAGTAGTCTTTTGAAAGAAGCTTAGGAGGAAAACGAGGGAAAAGGAAAAAAAAAGAAGAAGAAGAATACAATAGAACTATCAACGTTTGTCTTGGTAACCTTGAGAAAGCAATCACTCAGTACTATAAGCGATTATTAATCCCTGACCCCTAGAAGAACGGTGCATTGTTCGTTCCGCGTTGCCCCTTTTTCTCGCCCGAAGACAATACTCTCTGAATATGCCACTCTTCCTCTCTTTCTCCTGTGGCTACAGTTCGTTCACAGGAAGACTGAACGAAGAATAGATCGTCACGGCAAATTCATCGCAATACGAAATATTCGGGTAACCAGTAAATCACTGCTCGGTTAGAAATTTATTAGAACGATAGATGATTCGATACGATAAATGGTCAGCTGACGAATCGTAGAAAAAGAGAGATTACAAGATTGTGCTTTCACCGAGGAATTCTCCTAATTCGAATAATTCTCGTTGGAAAACTACTACCTTATGCGAACTGGTTCGGATTAATGTTACTTCTTGTAATCTCTTTTACAGAGGATTCCTGTTACAAGCTTATTTAGGAAGCTACGAGGACAAAGAGATGACGATAGGAGCAGAGTTCGTTCGCCACAAGAATAGAAGTTACTGTTTGCCTCCCCCCCCCCCCTTCATTTCGTCTAAAGCTGCTTTAAGCATTCGCCGCGTGGGGTGGGGGCGTAAACACTGCGAGTCTATTATCCTGTCCAATTCTATTTATTGTTCGATAAGGATAACAAACAACACGAGACATTAGTCTCAGACAATAGAACATTGTGTAGTTCTAATATTTGTGACAAATGTTTCGAATTCCATGAACGATAGAGAGGTTCACTATAAACTAGCGAATATGCGATTAATTTAATTAATTATATTATTATACTTATAATATACAATTAGACATTTTATTCTCACGTCTCGAAACATTGATTCGCAATTCCTCGATAATAGTCAGATTTTCAAGTTTACGGTTGAAATAGCGAGAATTGAAGGAAAAACATTGGTCAAATTTGCAATTGCTTCCACGAGTATGTTCGTAACCAAACAACGATCTCGCGCGTTCTGGCATAAAGACAAAGAGCGCTGAGAGTGCATTAAGTTTATTCGTGCAAAATATCGAACATTATTATCGTCAATGGTAAGCGATCTCGCGAGCTATACGAAAAAGGAAATATAATATATACCGTTATCTTGCTTCTCCTCATTCGCATATATTCATTTTCGATGTACGAGAGAAGCTCGTTCGATGCAAATTAATTCGATTGCTTCGATTATTTTTATTAATTAATCCGCACGATGAAAAGTAAATTCAGATTCACTTCGAACTTGATTCAATATTTAAGTTTAATCATACTGTCGCGGTTTCCGACTAGAACAATAATACCACTGGCGCTGCAGTATCATCGGTCTGGCTTCGTTATAACGTGGATGAGGAAAATTGAAAATCCATCCGTCCTTGCCGCGAAACGAAACCCTCCTGTTCTTCTTTTATCCCAGTGAAAACTGCGAAATGCTTCGTCGATATTAAAATTTATTGGATTGTAATCCACGAGATTATCAGGATCGACTGGGGACAGAGAGCTCACAGATCGCCTTTATAATCGGATTTTGTTTATGCATCAGCCGGACATTCGACCAGCTCACAGTGTTGTAATTGCTTGATTTTAATGCAAAACTCTTTTTTTTTAATGAATTGTTCTGAATAAGCCTTCCAAAATTCTTTACGGTTTCCTTTCACAATTACCTTTTGATGTCGGATCAAATTAGTAATCACTTTTTGGACGAATTTTACTCAACTTTATTTCATTTTTAATTAAATCAAAATTGATTTATTCTTAAACTGTCAACATATCACTGACCGTCATGAAAATCCCAATAAACAAATTTGAAACAATCCTTTTTAAAATGATATGATAAAATCGTTATTTGACTTTCGGATCTTTGATTTAGTTTCAGTCGAAATCGGACAAAGATTCGAGGAAAAATTTATCGAAGCGAAGGGCTGTGAAAACGCATATCTCCTACAGAAGGACGACAGTACGTTGGAATTCGGGATCGTTTCCGTATGATCCCGTGGCAATCTCGAGGACATAACAATATGTTTTCTCGTTTCCCAGCAGCCCCTTACACACGTGCGCGCGCGCGCGCACTAGTCGTTTCAGGTTCAGAAGCCAGCCAGGCCATTCATTGTCCCTCGAGAGCAGCAATTCAAGCTGGCGCAGTCCAAAACGGTGGATTCCCCGCGAAAATCGTCGCCAAGAGTGCAGCTAGTCTCTTAGTTAGTTAGTGCCGGACTATACATACCGGTTTCAAGATTCTAATGTTAACTAACTAAAAAGACTTTCTGTAACGTCTTACTCGTGTCAAAATACATAAAGTTCCTATAAATAAATGTAATAATTTTTGCAAGATCGAGAAAAGCGAATCGGCAAATAAAATCGTTTTTCGCCAGGATGCAAACAACACCTCTTGGGAAATCGTGGGGAATCTGTGAGCGCAATGATCTGCGAGTTGAACGTAGTATCACGCGTGAACTGCGGGCGAATGATTCGCAGAGAGACGCGCAATAGTAAAGTGCGTTATTCGATGGTGCATAGCGAAACCGCGTTGCTCGCATGGTTGGCGCAAACCTCCGAGAGCAGACTGTTTGTGGCAGTCGATGTACAGTCTCCGACTTTTTCCGATAGGACTACGACTAGCTCGTTTCGAGCTATATATTGCTGCGTACCTGTCGCGTGCCAATGTTTCCCGCGTCGAACGCGACCACCATCGCGTGATCGGAATCGGAATACCTTGCTTTTCCAGATCATGGAATTTTGCGACATTCGTTGCATTCGATGTCCTTTTTCCGGCCACTTCCGGTAATGAGTAATCACAATGAAAATAATTATAGCATCGAATTTATTCGAATTAAATTTAAACAAATATAATGAACGTAACTCGACTCGAATAAAGAAGATATTTAAATATTTAATTTTTGAAAGATGAGAGAATTTCAAGAGAAATTATCAATCTGCTCTCGATCCAATTAAAAGGGTAGAATCTACTGGCACCGTGATGAGGCCCGGATAAAATCGAATCCACCCCTGCGAGTGCGATTACTCACGGAAACAGTAAACCCTTCGCGGTCAAAAATACGAGTTGCGGATTGCATTCGCAGATTCTCCGAATGGCCATAATCCATTGGGTTTCCGATGAGAATAAAACGTGCTCTTGGTTGAATCTGCTCGCCTAGCTATTCGATCGGGTATGCCTGCGAGCACGTAACGAACGCAATAATAAGGTAAACTATAGCTTGTATCACTTGGAGTGTATCTACCCATACATACTTCTACCTGCACATACAGGGTGTCGCTTTCGAATTTTCCCAATTATCTCCTAAAATGCAACTAGTCCAAAAAAAATATTTCCTAAAGAAATCTAGAATAATTACAAATTATTCTAATAATTACCAATTATTCAAGAATCTTTTTTTTATCATCGTGCAGATGAGAAGATAATAGCTCGTTAAAATTTGAGATGGGTCACCCTGTATATGCATAGACGTAGATGCACGAAATACACAGGGGCCAGTATCGTTATTTAGTAGGAGGAAACGGCGCAAGGCTCCGCGCAACTGCGTAATGAAGAGAATTAATGAAGCTCTCGCGCAAAACCCAGAGAAACTAACTGGCGCGTCGCATCGTGGAGTGGCGGCCCCAAAATTCGTCGCGCCAGTCGCATTGATGCAGCTTGACTAATTCATTCTACCCAGTAAGAAGATGCAAACGTATTCCGGCTTCCGCGCGTCCAAACTCGATAATTATCCGATTAGTATAATCCTCGACGGCGCGCCAGTTCGCCGAGGACAATCGCGATGCAGCACGAAAACCGGCACGGAACTATTGTTCCGGAAATTATGATGATCTCTCGTAGAGCGAGAAAAGTTAACTAATGAGTTTAAGTGTACACACGTGGATGCAGTGGTACGAGTACCTCGACAAACGATTTTCGAGAATTAATGGAATATAGTTGGAATAATATTATAGACTGAGAAGAGACAGAGACAGAGAGAGAGAGAGAGAGTTAGATGGAATAAATGTCGTAATGCATCGTACAGTTTTATTGAATATTCTCGATATAAGTCACTGAGCGAAACGAGAGAAACATAGAAAAATTTCTTCTTATTTCCTTTCGTGCGGAAACTTTAAATTAATCTCGTAATTCCTCAAACTAAAATATTACGCTATATATATTACGTATTATGTAACACTATTTATATTCCAGCTATTTTTCAAGAGCAATACAAATCCTCGTATACTAATATTGAAACACAATTTTTTATTCAATTTATCGAGAGCTCTGGAACCGATTTTGAAATTAACCAGACGCCCATTGCGTTGCAGGAAATATCTGAAAGCCGAGTGTATTCGGAAGCAGAGGCCCGTTGTCTGGAGAAGAAAATGGATGTAGGTAACAGTAGTCGCGAGCAGAGTTACGGTGATAAAAAAAAACGCGGAGAGAAGGAGAGAAGAAGAAAAGCAGGAGCAGGTCTCTTTTAACCGAAACATAGGAATCGTAGTGGAGAGGAGAATAAAGCCGAGCGGAGGAAGGTCGGAACTTTGGAACAGTGAGAGATAAGGGAAGAGCGGGACAGGGCAAGAGAGGGCAACGCAGATGAGATCGAGAACAGTCGGTTATACACGTGACTATGGTGAGCTTGGTATGTCTATGGGAGGTCGGTGTACCACAGCCACCCGCAGCTACTACGAAAGTACAGTAACAGTAATGCTTCCCTAAATCACATTATATTGTTTCTTAAGGGATGGAAACGCTGTGCTGCTTGAAAATATACCAGTATCTTCCACAGCCTCCTGTTAATTTCTCACACTGATTCTCTTCTACAATCTCCGACAGTGATGTAAAGAGATTACTTTGATTGGCTCCGATGGCCGAATAAAATTAGAGTGACCGATACATCGGGTGAATTTTTAATAATGAGATCCACTGGTTCATTCGATATGTTTAAAATAAACTCCATGAGATTAGTGCATATTAGTGGAAATTAATTATTTAACGAAGAAAACTTTTTCTCTCTTAATTCTTTCATCCTCTCACGATTAATAGAATTTATCGATAACTCGTTCTCTTCACAGAAAACCATCGAATCATTCATAATAATCAAACTTATAGTCAAATTCTCTTCACTCCGATCCAACGATAAATGTTAAATGCGAATGGTTGTCTGGTGAAAATGTTTAGTATCAAATCTAAACGTCAATCCGAATTAAAAATCCTTGTTGGGGAATATCAGTTTGAAACTTTCAGTAAATTAACCAAGCGCGCTTTGGTTGATGAATTTCTTGCTAATTAAGTGTCGAATATAATGCACCTGCATTGCGGTACTGATGAAAATATCGGGACGCACACTATAAACGAGCTATTTTATCGCAGGGCTATTGATTGATCATCCTGATTTATGCAATTAATTTTCACAGCGAAAATATGCTCCCGACAAAGAGGCCCCGCAATCGCAATGAGATTCGACGCACTTTTTAATTGATCGACTGGACATTATATCGATATTCACAGGAATAATATTAAAATTGTACATATATTACAAATAGAATCAATATGAATTCCTGGATATTATTTTCCAAGATTCCATTAGTCTCAAAAGGAAACATTCTACATTGAATTAATTGAAAGATATGAAACTATCTTAGGGATCGTTTATCTGGACCCAGTGACTGTGTATTGTCAGATTAAGAACGAAATATTAAACGGGAGAGAATGCGAGGGTTGCAATTGGTAGGAACTGGGATTACTGAAATTGTGACAAAAGACCCGGACGTTGTTGAAGAAAATAAGACGTTATGGGTGGCCGTTTCGCACATACTCGCGCTTAATTCATGAAAATATACGGCAGATACCTTACGAACGTGGAGGAAAAGATTATATGGGTATCTCTTGTATCCGAGTGCATGGTGCATCTTCCGCGAAATAGCAACCCCGAGGAAATAGGATTTGCTATTGCAACATTCTACTCTATACTGAAGTAGATTTTAAAATGTACTTTTTAAAACACTAACTACAAAATGATAATTACCTCATCCTCTCTCTTGAAAGGAAACCCAACGGTCACTGACATTAATCTCCTCACAGACATTCAAAAATATCATTACACCCTAATTAAAGAATGCCAACGATCAATAATAATAAAGATACACCAGATAAAAATTTTAAATGTGAAAATCGAATATTTCATGGGGGATTGACCATTACATCGACACTCGCATTTCGCAGGATAAGAGCTACAAGAGTGTAGCAAGAAAAAGAATAAGAAGAAAAAAGAAGATTGGAAGAAAAATCCTATCGACACTTCGACGAAAGCCGCCGTTGAAGGTCGACGACTCCTTAATGCGCCTGGCAATCGTAAACGTTTACCGAGAGCCACAGCTTCCGCAAGGTTCTTCTCGAAGTCCACGAAGCTCTCCGTTTTCCGCCCCCCCCCCCCCCCCCTTAGGACGGACGCGCGGACGCCAGTGAAAAGTGACGAGCAGATTGCGACGAAAGTATAGCGGGTCCCAGCCATTGACTGCGATACGAATGAAAGGAGGAGGGTGAACGAGGAGAAGCGCGAAAAGCGCTTCTGAAAGCGTCAGAGATAAGGAGCCAGGAGAATGTCTGCTGGTAGCGAGGAGGTACGAGGACAGTGGTATACAAGAGGTAAAATGGAAGAGAGAGAGGGAGAGTGAAATCGAGAGGAAAAAGCGAAAGAATAAGGGCAAGGTGAGGTCTGCCTACTGTTGGTACTCGAGACCAAGTCAACGGAGACACACCATGTGCGATATTTTGCCCTGGTCTTCCGGGGACTCTTATTTCATAAAAAGGAAAACATGCTCGCCAGCATTACCCTGATATCGTCGGTGAAGGAAAAACTGCTAGAGTCTTTGAGAGTACCTCTTCCTCTCTTTTTCTTTCTTTCTTTCTTTCTTTCTTTCTTTCTCTCGAACGAAAGAGGAAACGGTCTACCACGGCAAACGTCGATCGTAAACATTTTGTGGAACGTGAAAGCACTCATTGTGGTTGGCTTCTTCGTCTTAGAATGGTATTGCTATTGCTCTCTTTTTCTTCTTGGAGTGTGCTTACTTGATTACAATGCGGAGAAATGGGGAGAAAGGTGCTACCGGACGGCTTGGAACTCACCGTCGAAGAGTACTGAACAAGATAGTTGAAGAATCGGAAATGCTGCTTGGATATTTCCTCTGGTAGGGTAAGAAAGAATGAATATTGTGTCACAATTCCATGGACTATTGATGGAAAAATAAAAAGTTGATTTTATAACTTTCTAATACACGTACATCTCTAATACATGAAACCTGGTTAGGTAAAAAACGAATTTTTATTCGTTTTAAGTGTTACGTATATTTTCGAATTAATTCGAACGTTTTCTTGCATTCTGTAGAGAGAAAGAGGAAAAACGAAGCACGGAGAAAATTCACGATTGGGAGCGTTATACACGAAGAGAAAAAGTTAAGCATTAATAAGGAAAAAGGAGAGGGATAAGAACGAGCAGATCCAAATTGAAGACCGTATGAATCCGTAAAAACGAGAGAAGGAAAAAGACGCGGAATAGAGGAGGAAGGAAAATCCTACAAACTGCGTAGTTTCAACGTGGCAATGACAATCTTGCCGAAAATTGAGTTGCACCCTTAACAGCCCCTTTTCCTTAGTTTCGTTCCCCGTCCTTCCTTAGCCCAAACGTCTTATTACATAACGCCTAACGTCTGTCAGCCAGCCGCTAGTATATACCACCACCGCGAAATCACATCGTTCGAATATACAGAGTGGCTGAGTTGAAATTTCCCATGTCAGATTCGTAGAAAACAAGATAAAACACTCTGAAACATCAAAAATTAGAAATTTCCATAAGATCTCACATTCAAAACCAAATAAGTTTTATTAAGAAAACTTTTTAGTAAAAGATCACTCTGGTAACTTTCTTCTCTTCATTTTGCTTTCTCTGACGTATTTCTCTGTTTCATGTTGCGCTGAAATAATCAATAAAAGTCGAAGATACAAAAAGAAAACGAATGAATTTAGGATAAAGTAAGTAAAGTAAATTTTTTTGTATTCGAATAGATCACCCTGTATAGACGAATAGTAGGGGAGGTATATACGAGGGGTGGTTTCGGCTCGTAAATGTCCTGCGAATTCGAGGGACGTTCGTCTTACTGAAACCGCGACCGCAGTTAACTGCGGCTTGCTGGGATCAGCTGAACCTGGAGACGAGAAGCCGGCAGCAGGCTGCATTCACTGGAATAAACTCAAATGGACACCTGAATGGGCATTAGGCAATGGGCTGACCGCTTTATGTCACGGTAACGAGAATTTGAAGAACGTTAATTAAAACTGACCCCGTAGTAGAACCAGATCGGTCCTGGGTAACCGATGGATTCGAACCGCTTCGACAATGAGTCTCTTCTGTCTCTGATATTCTCTGGCGAGACAGATTTGCTTCTGGACCATTTCGAGAAGAATCGTTTATTGCTCGATGTAACTACGACATAAACGACTTTACCAAGACTTTTACGATAATATCTGCAATTCACATTTTGTTCGATCTGTCAATGTGTCCAATGAAACACATAAATAATGTTTTCAATAGATATTGAATAAAGTATGTAATTTGCTATTTTGTTGGGAAGAAAAAGTTTCGAAAAAGAGACTCAGGAAGGAAAAAATGGATAAGAATGATTTTTAAAATTGGAAATTGTGGATTTTGGTCGGAGATCGTGCACACGAAGTTGTTTCTTTGAGCTGAAAGACCGATGTTATCCGTGGGAGCCTTCCGTTCAGTGAGTACTGCGAACATTTCGGGGAACTCAGCTTTTGCGTGCTTCCCACAAGCCGTGTGATCGGGAACTTGCAAACACCGAGAGCACTCGAGGAACTTTGCGGTCTGTTTTTAACTGGGCGAAACCCACTATCTGCTGCACAGTAATTCGCCGCGTCTAAGACACTCTCTGTCGAGTGAATTTCCTCTACACTCTACTTTTTCTATTCATTTTTTTGCCCCCTTTTCACCTACTATACGAGCAGTTTTTACATTTCTACACGCTACGCTGAAAACGGTCATCCAATTTACCGTTTTGTATCCTGACGATTATTGCGAAAATAGTAAATGCTTGTATGACTACAAATCATACGAGTCGTTAAAATTGTACGATAATGAACATTGTCTCCCGAATATTCTGCCACAAATATAGTTGGACTAAAGTAAATTATAAACGGCAGGAGGTGATTAAAATTCATTATCACGCGTGTACGTAATTAGAACGTAATTATCTGCAAACATGACACGATGCTTTCAACGTATTTTCACATTCTCGCAAATTCACGAAAATGTATCCCGTTACTCTTTTTGTTTTCACGTGTGTCTCACATGACTTTTAAGCCACAAGCAAATTCCAAGCTAAAGCAACTTTTACTCGAATCTTAAATTCCAAATCATCAAAAATAAACTTCAAAATGCATAGATTTATAGATGATTTGAAAAAATTAATAATAATAAGTGGATTTAAATAAAGAAATTGGATATAATTATTTCTTATTCGGAATTATGTAAAAAGACATGATTGAGGAAGTTGCTGCTTTAAATATTGTCCATTGAGTACAACAGTATTCAAAGAAGAAACGTCGTATGATTATTTATTGAGGACCTTAGACAAATACGTTGTAGCGGGAGCGCAATTTTAACAGGATTTAATATCCCGGACAGAAGGAGCATTCCGGTGAAAAAGTCGAAACAAATGAAACTCACGTATCTCGCAGAACTCTCTCTCCCTCTCTCTCTCTCTCTCTGCATCGTTTACCGTGAGAGCGGCATCTTTGTCGATTCTCCGAGCTTATTGCTCGCGTAAGTGACTTTTTCGTTGAGCGATTTACTTTTCATTTATTTCACATTTTCCTTTGACCAGGTTACTTGCTTTGCCTTCGATTCAACTGCGAATCGAGCGGCCAGTCGTCACTATTAAAGTATACTCATTAAGGAATTTTTAATTAAAAATCCACAATACTGTCGTGTCCTCCTCTTCGGAAATTATGAAATTATGAATAGATGAACACTTGTAATATATTATACAATCGGCTGAATCTCAGTTAGACAGATTCATTTCCCAATATTAATCTCAATCATTATCATTTGTCAATTGTAACTATTATAGTACCATCATCGCAACCGTGATAATTTTATATAATACAAATACAAAAAAAATACTTTGATTATCTACGTTAATATATTACCACCAATAATCTTGAATTCCTTGAATTCCGAAATCTAAAAAATAAATCAAAATAATGGTGAGTAAAAATACGTTTCAATTCAACTACTAGTTAAATCTTTGGCTAATAATTATTCGGGGTGAAGTTCGGTCAAAGAGGATCAAATTAAAAATGTGTGACTGATCGAGAAAGGGAGCCTTTGATTCACACGAAAATCTACGAAACATTTCGTGTCCTGTCGCGCGACTTTATGAACCCCACTGACAAAGCGACCACATTCTATGTACCGAGAGTGACCAAGTTCTTCGGCCTCTGCAGCGCATGGTTGTTGTCAGACCTTTTATTACTGCCAGCCAGTTCCAGCTTCGCTTCCAGAGTAATTTTATTGACGCTAGGTAGCATATATACCGGGCTAATCGGCGTGCTCGACCGAAATATCGGCCGCTTAGTTAAACATTTAATAGCGGCGCGCGGACACCCGCGAGAGCCGTTTGTAACTAATCACCGAATAATATAGAGAAACTATTACTGTGCCTGGTAATTCCCACTGCGATTATTACCTCCGTTTACCTTATCAACCATTTTTTTCATTTACTCCCCTCACTGACAATTTACAATTTTCACCCACGTAATTCAATTGCAAAGCGAACCACCAATCGCCAGTTAGCTAACTGGAGAATTTTGGATCGTGGAAAATATGGAACAGGGTGGATTTTGGAAATTTTTGGAAAATCTGGAATATTTGATGTTTCTGACTCTCATACATTGATGAGAATATATTTAATATTCCTGCAATAGGATTTAAGTGTAACCTGATAAAAATTGGGGGAAAGTGTGATTTTTTTTTTAATGCGATGAAATTTTATGACGCAATCGCACCATTTTTTGAACATTTTTTGGAATAATAATCGAATACCTGACCTAAAGCGTCAGGGAGAATTTCCGGAATTCCCGAGGCACGCGGAAACCGAGGCAAAAGACTATGTAATGAAAAAATGGGTCACCGACATCGTTTAACGACTGTATTGGAATGTCTTGCTCGTATCCGTCCATTTTTATTTTTTCCGCATACTTCTATTAATACATGCTTGGTTACTATCACCTTCTATCCGCTGCTTTAATTTCAACAAATATACTTCCACCTTAAACTAAAGAGTAGTACCACTGTGGAAGAATCTTTATATTATTTCGAACTGCTTATTTTACAACACTAGCTTATTTCTGGGTTCAAAACTGACTTTAAAAAAATCACTGATCAAGAGAAATATGTTGATTCAGTAGCTTGAGCAGGAAAGTGGAAAAGAAAATTCGAGGTTTTCAAGGATAAGCGAAGTAAGTGAGCTGCAATGAAGGATCGTCGAAAGTCCTTTTCACGGATCGTTTAACAGGGCAATATTTGATGCAAGTCCCTGTCGGAATAGCTGAACCATCGAATCACGACGCGATCATCATGCGCGAATCTCGATAATTCTCGTAATTGGACCCGAGGAAATTCGACGGAAATCCGAAGGACGCCCGATTGACAGTGGTATTGGCACACGTTAATTGCATTAGCGCGCTGAGCGATCGATTTGTACACGATGCGGCCAACTTTTGGCTGGATCGGACTTCGCGACGATCGACAGCTCGCTTCGGTTTGGTTTGGTTTCCTGGCGAGCTATAGGCGACGCAGCGAAACCAAGCAAATCGCGTGACGAGCTTCGAGGAAACTCAATCGTGTTTCGCGACACTGAACTTCTTAATTACGGAACTCGTTGCATCGATAAGTTTACCGGTCAAGTGAAAATTATTGAAACTCATCAGCTTTATTGTTTCCTAATTTATCGAAGATTCCAACTGCCGAATGTAACATTAATTCTAAAGTAGAATGTTAATTCAGTGTGTTTGACAAATTAATAAAAATCAGAGGTAAACATAGGGAAAACACGTTGATATATATGTCGGAAGAGTATGGGTAAAGGTGTTGATCTACAAATATCGAAGGTAGTGTCGGTTTAATAGCAATATCGGTTGCTGTTAACTGTACCCTCGTAATTAGAGTCGTGGCTATTGGTATTCTGAGGGATTCCTGAAGCTAAACCTATGCAGTAGTGCAACGCGCGCGACATAATTTACCGAAATAGCTGGACGATCGCGGTTAGCATACCTTTGATAACGTCATTAAACGCACATTCTGCGGGAGAAGTGTGGCCGCGATACTATTTCAGTGGGAGGCAAGGCAGTCTCAACCGTGGAATCTTTATCGCCATTGGTTGCTTGGCTTATTTGCATCAGCTATATATATTCTTCCAGGATTCCCACCGCACCGTTCTTAACACCTTGCTGGCTAGCTAAAATCGAAATTGCCTTACTAGATCTTCTGTCTGAAGCGCAAACCACTTGCGCGCAGCTAGAAACTAATTCTCAGAAAATTTCTAATTAACTTTTCAAACACAATTTCGGATAATCTTTAGAAAAATTTAATTTATGAAATAAATTGTTAGTTCGATTTCTTCTTCTCAATTGTATTAATTATCTTTTGATGCTATGACTCCGAACTATATACTGGAACATCGGTAACAATTCAGAGAAATATTTTTTTATATTTTACTAACTGGAAAACGTATTCAACCCATCGATTTTGTGAGTCCCAGACGAAAAATGGTTCCCGGAAAAATATTCGACACGTATTTTTTTTTTATCGCCCAACGTCCACTCGAACGAGGCGAAAACAACCCTCAAAGTTAGAAGTTGAAATTGCTTTTTTTCCAAATATTTCATGAACCAGTAGTCGTAAAAATCGATTTCTTTTTATTTTCGTCTGAGTTTAAGCAGGTCAACAAGTAGCGCAAGAGACTGGTTTCGTTAACACAATTATTTGCAAAAAGGAAACGAAAATACAGAATGAAAGGAATTGAAATGAAATTATTATATCTGTATGAGATTCGAAACAATTTTCGGTTATTAAAAAGATCACGAAAAGCGACAAGAATGGTAATAATTTGAACGAAAGAAGAAATAGAAAGAGAATTATGAGAAGGTGGGGATCAAAGAACGTCGAACTCTGTCTCTTTCTCTCGAGTGATAACGGGTGATAAGCCGTGGAACGTGGCCCTCGCGAATTTTCGACTCTCGTAGAATTTAACGAGTCCGTTCTCCGTTATCGCCGACGATTTGCAAAGTGGTGGATGGCATTAGAATGCTCGGTAGGAAATGGCATCTCAAGAAAATCAAAGCTTCGTGAGAAACGATCTCCTTGCGATATCGTGCAGACGCACTCTCGATTTTCACTGGCATCCTTTCAGTCTCCACGATGCGGCGTGATGTGGCTAGAATCTAGATCCTCGATAATTCAGCCAGGTTTCATTAGCAATTGTAGCACGACGAACAGGAAGAGCCTTGTTTTTGGTGGCTTTTAGCGTGGATTCAATTGTAGAGAAAATTAGCCTCTTTTAGATTGTCGTTCCAGTTTCGACTTCTACGAAGGAAGCTTACGAACGATGGTTTCACTCGCTGCTTCCCAACAACCTCGATACTTTTTCTATATGTAACTTAAAATTGCCTCGAGAAATATATGTAATGCTGCATTGCAGATATTTCTAAAGATAATATTCTGTGTCTTGAATTCATTAACTTTAATTATCCCGAATCTCAAATTTACGAATTTCACCTAGAAACGTATTCAATTCCAAATTCAAATCGATCGATGGATATAAAATAAAAAACTTCTACTGAAAACTAATCTGACCACAAGACGTACTGTCTCCGCGTAAGGTAAGAAGACCCTCGAGGATTCGACGCATTCCCAGCGAAATAAGATCAGGAAAGATCGGAAAAGCATCGAGCATCAAACCGACTTCCAATCGGATCGAATCGGATCTCTCTCGGCACTAGATGCGGCTCGCATCGCGTATCCGTCGCGGAACCTCCGAAAAGAACAAGCGAACGTTTTGATATACGAGCCCCTGGTGGCCTGAAATTTTAATTAAATCGAAAACCAAGGAAAGAGACGTCGAGAAAGAAAGGAGAGAGAGAGAGAGAGAGAGTGCGAATGGTTGGGGATAGAAAGGAAAAGAAAGGAAGGAAGGAAGGAAAGAATCAAGGACTCCTAGACTTCGCTGGCTCGGCTTACGGAGCACGTAGTGTCGCAGTCAAGGCTGACCTACATATGGGCTGCAGCACTGTCTGATCCCATGTAGACCCATTCCCCTTTGCCGGCTTAGCGCCACCCTGTGCCGCACACTGGGACGACTCAACGTAAACGTTGGACGTTTGGATGAAATATAAAAGTTCCGATCTGACAATTTGATTGAATCGTCCCGATTAGATTGCGGATTTTTATGCAAATCCGAGTTTTTATTTTTACTCAAAAAAAAAGTTCATGGAAATCAATTTTAAAATATGCATACGTACGTTCTTGAATTTATAACATTTTGCAAATATTTCATGAATGAAATTCTAAATGTTATATTAGCTGGGATAAAATAATTCCGTTAGATAATTAGTATCTGGTACCTATTGTTAATGGTTACAAAAGAAACGATAGAAAAGGTTGTAATACCGATAGGAAGTGCCAATAGAACAGTTACACACCAATGTCCAACGAGTCTATATACTTGGCCTAGAGGTTGCATCGCGCAATGTCGACTGTCGGGAATTTCACCGAGGAGCCAAGCTTCGCACGCTTCTCGTTCACTCTTTCCCAAATCCCACACACTAGTAGACATAGACACAGATACAACTACCGACTATCGTGTTTTCACGGCTGCCGCCACGCTCGGAAATCCTTTCAGCGAACACCGAAGGATCGAACTGAGCTATCGCGCGCGCTTCATGCCTCCGGGCTCCTGCAAATCGGTGGATCATGCGAAACGACCGGCACCAATGCCACCCGACCTTACTCGACGACGACGCTGCTCAATTCTATCGTCTCTTCAGTTTATTCTTTATTTCACAAGCTCTTTTTTTCTCTCACACCTTCTAAGGAACTTTGAATCAGTGGAGACTATTGTCTGGGAAGAAATCGAGTGGAATAATTCTTTCGGATCGTGAGACATTTCTCGATCGTTTTTTTTATTGCTGATCGATCAAAGGATTAATTGTCGTAGATAATGTAACATAACGGTGAATAATTATGAGATAATTGTAGGATTGAATAAATATGTTTGAAAATATGTTTCAAAGTAAGTTAAGGATACAAGTATCTTTATTTTCTTCCTCCGGAAAAATTTGCTCGTGTACCCAACGGGGGAATGGTGATAATAAAAAATGGGAAGAAAAAAGCGGAAGAGAAAAAAAAAATGGAGGTTGCGCGCGGTGTGTGATTCTCGGGTGAAGCAGCTACAATCGCGCAGTAGAGTCTCCGAGGATTTTAGTACTTAGGTACATTATTCGGAGTATCTGTCGCCGGAGCTTGCCAGGATTGTCGGATTGCCGGATTCCCAGTAACGGAGGGTCGATCGATCGAAACCTTGTTTTTTTTCCTGCCGTCGTAAATCGGAGACGAACTGCTCCCAAGTGACTCGCTCGATGATCGAGAAAGTTTCGCAGATTGTTCTCATGCGTTTCTCTGTTCTCGCCCCAATCGTTGATCGCGCCATTCCTCAAATAAAGCCTATCTTTCTCTCTCTTTCTCTCTCTCTCTATCTCTCTCTCGCCCCTCAAACATCGAGGTGAGTCTGATGTATTTCTGACAAGTCGAACCCGTCTTTCCTAACGACATTATTTCCTTCTTGGTTCTCTCTCTCTCGTTCTCTCTCTTTCTTTCTCGAGTTCGACTGATCCTTCATTTCTGCCAGACATTCCTCGCCCCTATTTTCATCGAAGGTCGATAGCTTTCGCAGGAATATTTGCGGGATTAGGATTGCAAAAACTTTTCTCCGAGAGTTTCCTCGATGACACCTTCGCGCCGTTATTGCTTCTATGAATAAGCTCGCCAAGGATCGATTTCTATTTTGAGAAAATCTGGAAAAAACCCTCGAACCGAACAATTGCAAGTTTTACTATTGAATTAACGAAAATAAAAAGAATTATTACACTTAATTATTATTCCAGAAAGAAGAACTCGTCCTGAATTCACGAGTGGAAATTTGCAATGTATAGGAAATATCGATTTTACATCGACAGTGTAAATATTCATGCGTCCAATACATGTTGAATTTAGGTTTCTTATTTAAACGAGATTCGAAGAATCCATCCTAACAATCCTCTCATCATCATCGCTTAAAATCTGGCAAACTTCCCAGATGTATTAATGAGCGTTCGCACTCTCGGCTAGCGAAGCATACGAACAACGGTAGGACCGCGACAATAACGTAAATCGATGGGAACTGTAATAATCCCCAGATGCGGAAGAAGTTCAACAATTATATTAAATAGGATATAGGTGACCAGCGGTTGGTGGGATAGCAGAATCCTCCGAACAAGGATATAATGAAAGAAGAGTTTGACCAGAGTGAGAGAAGATCGTAAGCTGTAGATAACCAAGGTACCTGCTACCAGTTGGAAACTTTGGCTCAGGTGAAATCAACCCCTCTCGTGGCCTATTTTCACCCCACCTCTACTTTTAACCTAGCAGTATAGCACTATGCGGTGAAGTCTAATCAAATTTAATAACTTTTGTGCTATCCGCGCAACTCCGTCCACATTCAAGCTTCTACCTCCATCAGTCCTTGTCGCGCGACTTCGAGCCACGTTTACCTCTCTTTCCAACCTAACTCTTCACATCCTTTTCTATCTCTCGGTTCATCTCTCTCTCTCTCTCTCTCTCTCTCTCTCTCTCTCTCTCTCCTTCTCTCGCTCACTGGCTCTTTGGGACGCGATTTTCGCGCTCTGCGGCCTTCTCGTCCTTCCTCCTGCTAGTCTATTTCTCTTGGCTACAACGTCTCCCGACTCCCTTGGTCTCTGTCACGTTATAAACTTGCGCCTCCCGGCCGTGCTCGAAGCTCGAGCCCAAACTCAAGCCTTGAGCTCCAGCCACTGAGTACCGCAGATTTATGACAGGGACATGTCAGACACGGTGAGACTAGAACGATCTGCGCGACTCCATTTTCAAGGACCACTGCGCCACACGGAGACTTGCACTTTTTCTTTTTTTCTTTTTTTTTTGCAGATGGGGCTCTACTGCTACGTCTCATACACGTTAAATGAGGACTCCTCGTACCGGTGGGAATGACTGATATCAAATCTGATATCATGAGCTCGTGGAATTCTTTAATATCCTTTATCTTGATCCTTCGATTTACATATTTTATGGTTAGTTACTATTTTTTTTAAATTCTTGCTCCTGACGTGGCACAAGTTGGTTTGAAGGCTTCTTCCAAGAAATATTTTCTGTTTTCCCAGGATTCAAACAAAGTAGGCTACTCGACAGAATGTACATATTTGAGTAGGACAAACTCGAAGGGAAATATTGATGTAAGAGTGAAAATATTTGTCCTTCGGGAATCTTGTATTAATAAAATCTGATGTCAGAATACATATTATACGTAAAGGATACGTAGCTTCCAGGACTAACCACACAATTTGCGATATTCCTCTCGATTAACCGACATTAATAATCCGTTGATCCTTTGAACCTCAAGACTCCTCGATTCCTCTGCTAGGGAATATTCAAATTCGTCGGAATTATTGGCTGCATTTAAGATTATCTGCTGGATTTCACCACTATTGGGGGAATTACAATTCGAGAATGCATATTAGCAATAACCGGCTGCAATCTCGGCGGCGAGGCGAAAATAGTAAATAGTCCTCGTCAATACTTATCGAAAATCCTGCCAATATTACTCGGCAGTGGCCGATCCAGCCCCATCGAAACTGAACAATCCACAATCACGAAATCCAGGCGCGGAGCCATAAATTTCGAATCTACCGAATTTCCCAATCCGCGCTCAAATTATTATCCCGACATTTCGATGAATTGGACCAGTTTTTCAGTAGCGGGTAATCGGGCAAATCGATTGGTTTCGTACATTCCGAGAGAGAGAGAGAGAGATAGAGAGAGAGAGTTAAGACACTAATATTGCTATTCTCCAATCTCGATATCACATCGTTAACATATTCTTAATTACACCTTCTATCTCTAGTATTTTATTTAAGTTACGCAACATGAGATATTCAATATTTCAAAAATTTCATTTAATATTCCTGCGCAAGCTTGCTTCGCACGTCGGAAGATTCGCATGAAATAATTAACAAGCTAAAGGATTAATAGTCAGGTAAAATGAAACATGAATATTTTGACGCAACGTGTAGTATTTCCACATGGACTTTCGTTGAACAGAGGATTTCCTAGATGTAGTGGTAAACATTAAATCGGCATCCGGATTCGAAACGTGACCACACAGCCATTTTGTACCGGTTAGACCGTCTGCTGGTCAATTTCTAGGTTCAGCTATCCTCTGCAGCGTTTCTGAGAGAGATCCGAGAACGTATATCCGCGTGGTAGCTAGCTGTTTTCCCAACACTCTTCCTCTCCTTCTCACTCTCTCTCTCTCTCTCTCTCTCTCTCTCTCACGCGTGCTCTCGTGCGAGCGTTGTGTCCGCTTGCTCTGGCTCAGTGCGAGCCGCTTACGGATTTGCCGATAATGTTGCCGGCGTTGGGTGATTCGCTCGCGCACCAGGCCAACACCTAGACTCGACCAACAGACCGGATCGCAGACTGTTCGGATATAGGGGGAGGTATATCGAGCGACCAGTAACTACAGATTAGTGTTATCAGAGCGTAACAACGCGAATGCGTGGTTTACCTTGACACTGGTCAATTCGCTGGTGATCGATGCAGGACGGGGCTCTCCCAACGCAAAACGTGAAGAGAAAATTGTACATTAGAAATTTCAACAAATTTCAAGTACTTGACTATTGAATTAATATTGTCAAATTGTTTACAATTTTTCGGTTGGAAAAATTAGCGAAAAAAGTATAGAAACAGTTTGGATTTTCAATGATAGAGAAACGATATGAAGAGTTATTGCCGCGACGGTAAACGTCAAGCACAATACATTTGTGAGAAGAAAGATCCTGAGGGAAAGGAAAGAGAGAGAGAGAGCGAGAGAGAAACGGTAGAGCAAACTCAACAGTTCCACGTAGAGTGGCACCCAAAAAGTCCTTGGAGCGGTAAGCCATAGGGGCCATAAATCGCACCTGGCCAAAATCGCGTTGGCAGAACCGCAGATGTATCAGGCAGTGAGAGGAAAGTCGTAGGTAGTAGGAGAAGTGAGGGTCGAGTGAGCGAGCGAGATCGCGAAGTTTGCAAACGTTATTAGACGAGTGCTCGCGGGAAAATCCATTGTCATACATCACGTTTGCAAGGTCCCTTCATCAAGGCTCTCTCCTTCCTGGTATACCTTCGGCTCTCGGTGTTCGAGATCGAGGACGAAGATAGGGTAAGGGTGGAAGGGGTTCGTTAAACTCGGCAACTGTAATAAGTTTCGTCGAATCGACCATCCGTTGTAAACACGGAGCCACGAGTGTGTTGTAGAGCGTTCGTGTAGATTTTACGCTGCTCCAGGTAGACATGGATTGTTGTGGGACACCGCCGTTTAATTACTACGCTACGCGGTAATGGACGAACATTTGCCGGATACGAGTTACTTTGTGTTGCCGCTGTTGCTAGTATGCGATACCGGTCATTACTCCAAATTGTTGATTTAATAGTTTTAAAATATACGTCGAATGTGTTTTGTCGTCCTTTGAGTCTCTTGGTACCTTTCGACCTTTATGACAAGTATACTCCTCACGTAAACATCATCCTGTTCGTTTAACGATTTTCCGTACACTCGTCAGTTGGGAGAAAAAATTTACATTTTCTACTAAAGTAAAGTTTACGCGGAACGCTAAAATGTTTCCGTAATTTGAATCCATCTCAGAATCCCATTTGGAACAATGAAAGGAATATAAATATAATTTTTTTACTGTTTTTAAATGACTCAATCAACCTGATGTGAACAATAAAATAATACAATAGTAAGTAGCATAATAAGAGGAAAATTATGAAAATCTTTGGCTTGCATTTGTAGGATTTAGCATTTGCAGTCGAGTAATGTTTACACAAGCCACCTGCAGCTGGCGGTAATAAAACGAGAAATTCTAATTAGAATTCTGTACTCTTCCGAAATTAGAGTCAAAAGGGAAGTGCAAAATTGCTGTTTAATAATTTCTATCCAATGTTTATTAAAATAATAATTCGAGCGATCGCTAAATAAAATTATAATAGACAGTTAAAATAGTTTAACTAATAACTCAAATATAAATAGAAAATCTTGAAATTATCAATTTTCCCTACAAAAAGTTTATTTCCCTTTTCCGTTTAATCTTCTCATAGTCTCGGTCTGCAAATAGTGAAAAAGCACAATCTAAGAAATAATTCCGGCAGCTTCATCCAATCGAATACGATAACCCGGAGCTACTTTCAACGGAGTTACCCCTGAATCATACCGAAGGATCACATCGAAATTACTCTCGATCGAGAGAATTGAGAGTTCGCGTCGAAAGAATGAGAATTCGCTGCGGTTTGCCAAGCGGCAGAGAATGGAGATTCCCAAGGGAAAGGGAAAGCTAATCGTTGAGGGAGTAAGCGAGGAATTGAAACGAGATACAAGACGATGGTGAAGACGGAGAAGGACGTTAGTAGTAGTAGTAGTCTTATTCCCAAATTCGGATTGCCACTTTGGCGAGGACGACGCGCCACACGGCGTACACAAATCGACGATAAATCTGTCTTCGCTAGGCGTTGATGGCATTCGAAATGAACGCCATAAATTCATTAGCCGTCCGGATCTGATACGACGAGATGATCTCTCATCGAGGGGGGAAAGAGAGAGAGAGAGAGAGAGTGAGGCAAGCTGGGAAAGGGAAAAGCGAGAAGCGAGATTATTCTGCTACTGCTGTTGGAGCAAACTGACTTCAATAGAAATTCGACGACAACTTTGGAAACTCAGCGCGAACACTCGCCACAGAAATTTATGTCCCGTGAGACTCGTTAGGGATTATCTATTTGGGGTATTTAAGTTGCTATACTAAATGTATAAATATTTAAAGATACTCGGAAATATTTGCAGACTTTAAATTATTAGTTAAACATAGGTAAATTTCCGGATTTTACGGATTATACTACTGCGAATACTTCCAAGTAGTACGTCTCGAGCATAAATCAGACTAGTGATGTCGAACGACGCATTGTGCGACTTTGATTTCTCTTAAAACGGTTTGAAAATCAGTTCTACAATAACGTCATTATAGAACTGGTATCATTGTACATATATATTTGAAATATTTAATCCTGATTTCAATAAAAGCAAATTATGTCACACGAAATTATTCGTCTCAATATGTTTTGATGTATGAGTGCAAAAATCGTCACTTTCATACAATAACATTGGATTCTTTTTGACGCGATTACACAATTTAAACGTTTCAACTTTTAGTGAGTATCAATTTGACGATATATCATACGATGCCACTTGTTTCAAGTAGCTCGAAACGTTTTATCGTAAACAAGCATTGTTTATCAAGTAGCAAAGTGGACACTGATTAACGAGTTTTTAATTTGGGGATAAAAAAAGTTTCGCCACTGATACGTTCGATTGTCAAAGGTAGAAATCTCAATATATATTTTGTAATGGGGGACTGAATCAATTACAAACAACGTTAATTTTGCAACTGCCACTCAATTTCGAATATTCGAACTGTTTGAAATACTGGCGAACCAATCGACTTCCACCTCTCGGTTCATAAAGCCGGTTCCGTTCGCTTCAGAATTCCAATTTCCAAATTGCAAACATTCAGATCTGTCGACTACCACGTCTGCTACCCCGCCGAGTCAGCGGGGTGTGCGAGCCACTCTGGGACAAATGCTGCTCCACGCAAGATCCTCGAAACGTCGCATTACAGTGGCGTTAACCCTTTCGTTCGAATTTACATATTATTGATTAGACGCATCGTTTCGCACGCTGTAGATATCGTATTCTTATTGTCAGTCAAAAATCTTCATTTTTGAGTTATCTACGAAAGAAGAAGAAGAAAAAGAAAGGAAAGGAGAAAGAGAAGATCGTCGCGGTGAGTAAATATCAATTTGTCAGCGACACATAGGGATCTTGCTATGCTGCGGGAGCCACTTTCGAGGATCTCGTTGGGTCGGACGTGCCCTATTCCGCCGGAGGCTAAATCGATTAATCTCTTCGGTGTTCTTGGAGTACGCTGGCCAGATTGCTGGATTTCCTCCTGCTATTCCTTTGCGCTTTAGGTTTGTTATTTAATGCGTTTATAGTCGCTCGTGATGAAAGTACCATAAAATACCACTTATATTAAAAACACTGTTCAAATAAATGTTTAAATGTTCAAATAAAATAAACAATTTAAATAAATGTATTTATACAATGCAAATCCCCCGAATAAATTATTATTTCAATTAGTCACAAATTTCTCATTTTTAAGATATCGGAAATGCGTTAAGATTAATTAAACAATAACATATCGAGAGTTTGTGAAATATTGCAGCATTGGTTGGGTTATTTTCAACGTTCTCAAATCGATCTTTCAATAATACGTAATTGTCCGTGTGAAACCTAATTAATGGCGTTACGCCGAAATAACTTGACACCGATAAAAGAAGGTAGCATTAGGGAACAGTGAAAGGAACTAATTCCGAGGAAATCGTGCCAGAGTAGTAAACGACGAAGGGAAATATAACGCTTGAGTATAGCGAGTGCATATAACCATTAGCCGAGTGTCTCGAGTGGGCAGGAGGTGTTATGCAAAAGCGAAACCGAGGGAAGTAATTCGATTTCTCGTTTACGAGAGCGCATTCTTGGATCGTTAGCATTATAGAGAGGCAGCAGGAGTTGCAGCAACAGCAGCAGCAGCAGCAACGGTAGTCGCAGCAGCGCAAGCAAGTCCGCGCAGACGATTCGATAATTAATTAATTATTCGACGCCGCGGAGTTTGGCCTGGACAGAAACCAGAAGCCTCCGAATGCTGGCCGCGGGCCAAATTAGCTTATTAAATTAACACGTTCGCTCGAGACTTGGCAGAGCCTTTGCAGCTCTTGAGAAGAGCCCGATATCTCACAGTTTCTCTAGATTCTACTGGTTCTACCCGGTTCCTCCTCTTCGTTTTCCAAGGTAAAGGCTTGCGCTGCGGCTAACCAGACGTTTCAATTTCCCCCAAATTTCAACAAATTTCACCGTAACACAAGCTTCGCGATTTCCTACAAACCACTGACAATCGACTCTTGCGAATTTCGCAATAGAGTTGTTATTTTCAATAACTTGACTCGATTTTAGACTTCGGAATGAAGTAAAATAAAGTGACAATAGGATCATAGAAAAAAACTTGAAGTATGTGTCTATGCGTGAATCGGAGAATTGGAATATAAATCCTGAAAGAGAAGAGAAAAAGGAAATGTCGAAACACTGTGACACGGATGCTACAATTACGAGGCAACAGTAATCGAGTAACTGTTGCGGTTAGTGATCCCTGTTAAAAACCGATTCTACCAGGCAGAAAGAGCACGTAGTACGTATGTATGTGTACACCAAGGCCTACAAACAGGATCCGATCAATTTCCAACAAATATCCTCTGCATCACATTTGCCGTATTACAAGAGTACTCGAGCATAACATCCCACTACGCCATCACGCAAATAGCAACTGTAGCGTGTACCTGGGTTGGCAGCGGCGTTCGCGCAAAAACAGCGCGATATTTCAAATAGGTTTTTGATTTCCGGCCGATTGCGCGGCCACTGCGGCTGTTGGTGGTAGCTCGTGTCGAGGCAATAAGCCGAAATAAAGCTCGTAGACCACGGCCGTTTCGTAAATACCACACCAATACCAACCTGGATAACCCCGAAAACTCCCTTCGAACTTGTTTCCCGGACGCATTCCGCGAACAGTACCGGTGCGCGTCCCTCAAAAAACGATTCGACCTCTGCCACCCTCGTCCGACTACCGACACACTCGCCGAAAAGATATTGATAACGAGAGAAATAAAAGACTCCAAGTGGAACTCGCTTCCGCTATGAAGACCGCCACTCGAATGATTTTCTGCGATAGTAAATATTGGAAAGCTTCGACGTATCGCAATATTTTTCCGACGAGTTTTTTCCGGAATTGCTTTTTTTTGTTCCTCCTCTTTTCAGATTTTTGATACTTTTCAATACTTTTCGAGTAGGAAACAGATGTTATAATTTTTGGGGAATATAATAGTATAAATAAATTGTTTGTGAGTGTTAATAATTCATAGATTATCTGTCTCTTGACTAATTATATTTGGGTTAGCTTTATTTTTGTATCATGTGTGATATATTACGTCGCGAATCTCTGTTATATCAAGGACCATACGTATTTCGATATTTATCGAAAGCAATAATTTTCGGTGTATTTCCAGTGTAAAATTACTCAGTGTATATTTTTTGATAAAAGCCGAAATACGTGAGCTATCACCAGATACGTTTACTTGTGATCATACACATATCTCCCATTGAAAAAATAACTCGACACTAACCAATTATCATTTGCCTGCAATTTTTCAAAAATTCGATTTATTCGTTTTAATTGAATTTTCGCCAGTGTAGTAACTAACAAACGTATGCTCGTAGCATTGTGTGAATTATGGAAACCAGTAAAGTTCGTTTCCATCAACAGTAAAAATATAGATATCGTTATATCGCTCTCAGAATAAGAAGCAACGCATCTATTCGAGTATGAAGTAGCAGGTTTAGAATTGCGCGTCGCATCGCAACGTATCGTATCGAAGGGATCGATACCCCGACGATTTCGACGATTTCAGGTCGGCGGGTAATATAATTTGAAGATTATGGTAGCCGTCCCCCCAGGTCCAACGATTGATTCCATGAATTCAATTCCAACGCGAAACGAGGTCATAATTCAGAGAACACTGTCAAATAATAATCGACTCGAAAATTGACGGATTTAATCAAGAAAAATCACTACTACCAATATAAGTACCATTATCAGTTTTCATTAAGTTTTTAAATCGATCTATATAAAACCTGTATCTTTGAAAGAAGCCACTCGAAAAACTCGGCAACTCAATTGACAGGCGAACGAATAAATATGCGAATTCGAATCTGATGAAACCAGAGAATCGTGGTGATTAAATATCGATAGTACGATTTGTACATTCTAGATTTTGTAGAATTCTAAAGATAACCGTAAATGAGAAATAAGATGATAAAAGACGAGTTGTCGAACAAAGAGATTCGTGATGTCTTACCACGCGTTGCTAACGATTAACTGTCCGTGCTTGCGATGCGAGATAGAGGATAATAGTATGTCCGGATACCACTTTAGTTACCGGACGCAGAGATTCAACCTCGACGAAATGAGATTTCACCATGGGTTCCGAGCTACGAACATCAACAGTGTATACACCCACCCATTGTCAAACAAATTTACCCCCAGTACACGTGGATAAGAGAAATATTCGCACTCTCTCTCTAATTATCCTCGAGCATGGGAATACGATCCTGTACCGATTAAACCTTGTATTATTACAATTAATTGCGAGAATTAGGAGAAATTTCATGCAAGAAAACAAGGAACTTAAACAATATTAATATTACGCATTCGTAAATCTGAACCTGATACTTAATAAATGTTGTCGTATGTTATATGACGTGTGTTTCCTTAACGGAGATTCTACTGTACTGTAATTATGAAGCTTTTCTCGTTGAAATCATTGGGACACGTCGCGCGAAATTTCCGTATAAAGGCGCCGCCTGTTTGTCTCTGCCAGACGAGTCGTTTTTTAATCCACTTTTTTCCCGGCAAACAAATCGTAATTGGATTACCAACCGATCGAACGTTAAATTTGGCTTTCATGTTTGGGAGAGTAGCGTAAACAAAAATTGATTCGCCAAAGTTATAGGTTTTAATTGGTGTAAGCTGATGAAATGGTTTAAATCAATCGGCAAACGCGAATAATCCTTTATCCTGCGAATAGTGCACAAATGCATAATTCAAAATGCATGAATGTAAACTTTAATCCAAGCTAATTTTCTTCCCTTTTTTACGACTTTTCTTAAATTTCCTCTTATATTTCACGATTCTTTTCAATTGGAGTCAATTACCAAAGTTTATCGTGAGAACGTATGGACGTCGAACTAACTGACCAATGAGAAAAATCGGTTGAAAAAGTGTGCGTGTAAGTTAACTTTTGGAAGGAGGAACTCGATTCTGCTATTAGACGCCGATCAGGGTCCGAGGAAGGTTGACGCAATTTTCCAATTTCGCGAGGGAGAGTGCAACTAGTGAGGAGAGATGCAACACGTGCTCTCTGACAGAGTCTCGCCACTTTGAGGCTCGCAACTCGACCATAACCGCGTAATGCCGTAATGCGTTAAGTGGAGGTCGCGTAACTTTCCACTTGGCGAGCAGGTTGAATGCCTTGGAAGTTGGCGGACCAGGCGACTACTGCAACGCGCGCTTGAGCGCGTGGCCACTTGGGTGCTTGGCCACTCGTCGGCCATCCACCCTGCGCTAATCGAATCCGGCAAGTTCGTCAAATTCATTCGGCACTGAACACTTATCGCTCCGAGTTTCTCTGCGATACCTAACGAATTATCCAAACGAGAAATAATATTATTTTGGAATTTTATGCTAATACAATATTTTCTGGGGAACATAAAAAAAATTATATTGGTGTTATAAACTTATAAAACACGTAGCAAATGATATTACCGCGAGTCACTGGCGACTTTTATGACAGTGAACGTATTAAGTGGATATTCCGTAACATATTGAAGAAACTGAACTTCAGTGATCCACTTTAAGTTGGATCTACAGTGATCCGCCGAGTTTAGATGAAGATTAAATATAAGGGAAATTGAGACTAGAGTCCCATTGATCGTTATTATTCGGAAAAGACTCTTGTACGCGAAAGCGAAACAAAATAGGTTTCGAGGACAAACTCTAGAATGGAATGACCCAAATTTTGTGTGTCCCTCATAACTTTATAGTTACACCTCTGGGTACAGGGAAGCAAGACCCCGGCGCAACTGGGTTAAAAGCCAATTTCTAGGAGAGCAAAATAGACTATTATTCTCCTCGCAAGAAGCAGCAGCAAGAAAAACATTACGCGTAGAAGGATAGTGCAAAATTTTTGAGATTACAATAATTGCGATTCGAAAACTGGTATGATTTCGAATGAAACTGTATTTTCGATTAAAGTTGCTCGAAAGATTAAAATAAAAGAGGAGATTTCAAGGATGTAATCCTGTTAAGAGCATTTAGTCGAAAGGTTGAACATTAGAAATACATGTTAGAGGATGCAAAAAATGGTGCTAGGAAGCGACTTGACAGAACGGGAGTATCTAGGCACTTCTTTAATTCGTTTAGCGGTCATTACGAGTAAGAGGTGAGCCGGAGGCCCAAAACTTTTCCATTTCATTACGCGGCCTCCTTTCGCTCCGACTATCCGCTCTTTCTTATTGCCATCAACTTTATTACTTTGTCCTCTCTAGGCAGTGCAGCCTCGAGTAGAGAGGCTCGAGTGCTCCTTAACTTCGGTCTTAAATCTTTTTTCTCCTTGTTCCTTTTCACCTCTCTATTCCTCTCTTACCTCTCTTCTCTTTCTCTTTACTCACAATGCTGCATCTACACTGTTATTTAACCTTTTCAATTTTATTCCCATACTTCCTGCAACGAAACTTCATCCTAGGGTTCAATTTTAATTAGCTTCTTCTACCTTCCGTGAGTTCTTGATTCATTGAAAAAAGATATTTTCGACATCAGTATTTAGCGATAATATAGTTCTATCGAACCGAAAATTGATATATTCAGAAAATCTCAGTATTAAATTGTAATTATCGTTAAGCATTAATTGCAAAAAACGAATCTACGTTAATCTTCAGGAAATTGCTAATTAATTGAAATACTGCAGGAAGAAAAGAAATAGTGAAAAGTAAGTGAAGTAGAAAAAATTGAAAATATTTGTCAGAATCTTCTCAGCCGACGAACCAAATTTTTGTTGTATGTCGTGAATTCATTTTTCTTGCAAGCGACGTTACTGTCGCTTGTCGATACTGTCGAAAGTGATTACCGCTAATACCAAGCTGCAGGTTTCTTCGAGTTATTCGATAATACAGTTCCAAGCTGCCAGTTATAATGCTTTCGGGAAAAATTGGTATCGCGTGATCTTGTGGCTTAATGCAGAGGGCGGCTGCTGAGCGAGAATATTCATGACATGGAAAGTTGCTCTTGACACTTGTGCTGCTATGTACTGTGTGTTTTAGTGCTATGCCAAGGGAGAACGTGGCTTCGGGGTGTTACATGCTACGCGTAACACTTGTCAGCCAATAAACGGATCAATTAATATCATAACGACTAACAAGGGATCTGAATTAGTTTCGATAAAACTACAAAAACAGGATAAACAGGAAAATGAATTGATCGTAGCATCAATATTTGCGACTAAAATAAAGGACAAATGGACAATTTTTAAATTGAGATTAACCGATAGAAGGATTTCCGAAATGAATTTATGGATATTTACAATGATGAATATATATTATAGAATTTATAAAAGGATTAAATAAGGGCTACAAGAAATATAAATTTCATGCAATTCCTAATTAATCCATTTCGAGCTACTTAGAGCATTAAAAACCAAATTTACCCATCAAACTTTCAAATGACCCTTTCGCTTCGAAATATACTTTACGATCGATAGACCCACTCGACTAAACCTCACGGAGGCAATCGAATACTCTCAAGCGTAAAATTCTCCAATGCACCACTGCCAATACTGTACCAACATTAACTACCCCGCGTATACAAAGCAACCTTTATTATCTAAACTAATAGGAAAACAAGAGAGTAATAAAATCAAATTTTCGAACAAGCGAATAAAATCCGTACGAATGAAAACTGTGCAAATATTGTAGTTGAGCATGGTGAAAGGGTGAATAATATAGAACATTCGTATAATAGGTAATTCTACTGTATTCAACGTATATTCCCGTAGCATAGTATAGGATCGCGTTTCAAAGCGATGTAGCCAGGAAGCATCCAACGGGATGGGTATTCTAGCGGTAAGACGGATCCCAGTAGTTTCAGGTAACCGAAATTAAGGATTAAAGTTAGTGCTGTGTTGTTTGGGTGATGCGCAGTTGGCGAGGCTAGTGAAGCGAGACTAGGGTCCATGGAGTATCGTTGTCCAGACTAGGAGGAATGGTAGCACAGTAGGAGTAGGAGTGAAGAGAAACGTGAGGAAAGGGGATATAGGGTACAGAGAGAGCGGTTGTACGCGCGGCCAGCATAAAATATTCAAAGCCTAGCGCGATAATGGCGGTGCGTCCAAGCATATTAAACATTCAGTCACGTAGCTGGTCCGCCGCACTGTGAGGCCCAAGTGTGCGCGGTAATTCAACTCCCGCGGCGAAGTTTCAGCCACGAGATATATATCCTGCGGTATAAACTTCGCAAAATTACACTATATCAAAGTCCCCTATACATATTTATAATTCAAGTTGCCGGCCCAGCTCGGCCGGTTTCGTCCCTCCCTTTCTCTCTCTCTCTCTCTCTATTTCTATCGCGAGTAGGTCTTTGTTCCGTCTTCTGTTTGTCTCTGTCGGAATCAAAATTGCGACGTGCGAAAACTCCTCGACAAGTTATACGCGGTGTGCCGCGACGCTCTGGCCCAGCAGCGCAGCGAAGCCAAGGAAACTTTCGCACCGTGGGCTTCGTGATTGCGAGATCAAATGTTGGAACACTCCTTCCTTGAGAGTCACTCTTCTCGCCACCTCGCGGCCTCTCCTTATTTCGTGGTAATTTGAGCGGGAACTCAGTTTTCCTCGAGACCCCCCTGGTACTTGGGAGACATTGAGTAGTTGAAATAATGTCGCCTACTACGGTAATGTTCCCGCGAAATGCTAATTCGCAAATCCTTCAACTTTCTGCTCCTAATGTGTTATCTACCTTTGCGAAATCTTTCGCGATATCATTTATGTATATCTTATAATGTATCGTGTACGTAATAATGTATTTTGATTTTAATCCTTATATTTGATCCTCTCGATTTCTCTTTCGACTAGTCCATATTATACTATCATGAAAACAAATTCGCAAATTCAGGAGAAATTCAATTCACTCGAGTAGAAGGTAATAATCCTATTAAATTCCGCTTAAACCAAAAACAATTCTTTATTGTCCAACAGGGTGGATAAGACTGTGTAAATCCTGTAGTAGCATGTGATTCATCGCGCATAAAGTTCCAAACGGAAATTTCATTTCTAATAGGATAAAAGAAAAAACAAAAAGCGGCAGCAATGATAGCCGGCTGTTTGTTGTACTCTGAACAAAGAGCATACATTGTTTCTCCGGATGGGATCCCGTTCTTTTTCATGTATAACTAAAGGAAATTTGAATGATAAAGTCCAGGGGAGATCAAATATTCCATTACGAGAAAGAGGATGATGCTCGCCGAGCCGCGTGCTGTGTGACAAGTTTGCGCGATAATTCAACTGCACCGACAAACTTCCAGCCGACATTTGTATTTGTATTTGTTGAGGCGCATAAAATTATGTTTCGCAAACCTCCCCTCCCCTCATCGTCTGCCCATTTATGGCTCAAGATCAACACGATTCATGAAATAACCGCACTCCACACTTCGCTACCCTCCATAAAAAAAAGAAGATACTGTCCCGGATAATAATTAATTCAATGGGAAACGAAAGCTCAAAATTCAAGATCTTGAATCTCTGAAATGTCCTAGTATAAAATAGAAAAGTTCGACTTTACGGTCAATCAATTGGAAAAAGTACTTTTCAGAAAAATCTCAAAAATAAATAAATAGAAAATCGAATCGTAATCCCTGCATTTAGTTAATTAACTGTACCGAAGCGATTGCAAAATCTTCGGTTTAACCCCGTTTTTATCCAGTTCTTCCACACATTTTCAGTAGCGTAGAAAATCCGAAATTCATCGGCAACGAGTGGAAGAGGGGAAGAGGCTGCTATTTTGCAGAAGCCTTCAAAAGCAGCCGACATTCAATATTCGTCCGAGCGAACGAACTAGCGCGCGGTGGCCCCAAAAACTACTATAATGAATCATCTCCATTAAGGTGATCAATGGCATCACGTTGAGAAGAGGATCATATCGCGTGCACTAGATATCAAAAGTGACCGGGAACCGCGAAATTCCGATCGAGTGGCAGAGAGAAAACAGCTCGAGTCTACGTTGAAAAGTTCGTATCCAACGAACCAGTCAGTCAGTCAGTCAGTCAGTCAGTCAGTTAGCTTGCTAGATCACTAGTCGCGCGCGAAAACAGTAAACCATATCCATGTCCAGTGGACTAGGCGCTTACCAAAATTCCCTTTTATCATCAACCGACGCTCAAACATCGAGTAGTAATACTAGTCGGAGCAGCACACTTGTATCCTGGAAAAAATCCACACCTCGCAATTGCCGGATGCACGTGTCACGCGCTACTACCATTCCCACTGTCGCATTCTCTATCCTCTCTATACCGGGTGTAAAAACTTGTAACTACAATTGAAATTCTATTTAATAAAATCATACGAAAATCGCTATGAATAATTTTCGATTCTATTTTACCGAATTGATTAAATAACAGATTAAATCGATGTGGAAAAGGAGGATCATTTGTCAGTTTCAACTGAATAATAATTGTTAAAAATTGTCGATGTTTATAAGATTTAAAGTTATTTTATCTAGAAAAAGAAGTAGAATCAACCGAGAGAATGTATCTGACATTTTTTCCTCGGAATTACTTCCTAAAAGTGCTCGTAAAGCTTATCGATCACCAACTGAAACACCCTGTACGTCCGAAATCCCTACCAGTTGGTCTATGTTACCCTTTCCCCGCCGTCAACCTAGCTGTGTCCAAAAAAGGGAGAGAGAGAGAGAGAGAGAGAGAGTGGTAGAACAATGCAGCTCGCAAACATGATGCTTTGAAAAGTTCACCGGTTGTAACTGGCGATCGAGGATCACAGATGTGTCTGTACACGGTCTGTGTATCACGTTGTTACATATGAAACGTCTGAATTTTGAAGCTAGCTTTAAACGGATTTATTGTTTTTTAATATCAAAACCCATATTCCATACGTTTCCTGCTTTTAATTTTCCTAAATGTCGAAAAACGTTTATCCAGAAGAAAAAGTTTGAGATGCTTAAAAAATGAGAATGAGAAAAAAAAGAGGAAGAGGATTCATCGAAATCCAGTGGTCCGGTAACATGGAAATATTTGAATATGAGACGAATTAAAAGGGAAATGCGATTATAACACCTCTGGCTTCAGGGAAAATCGGTTATAGTCTCGACTGGAAGCCTGGTACACCCTTGGTGTAACAGATTCTAATGGTTATGTTCATGGTTACTGCTCGGTCGCGGAGCAGGGAAAAAGTGGCTAGGCGAATGGAAGGGGAATTGGAGGAAACTGGAAAGCGAGGATGGGCTTGTCTAATTAGTTCGGAATATCTGGGTTCGTTAAGGATACTGGTTGCGCGTGCGCTTACCTGAGATTCTATGTGGCTTTATCTTACTGAAGGATCTTTGGATTAGCGGAATGGTGATGCTACTTGATATGGCAAAGTCGTTCCTGTCGACTGAACAAAATAGATTCAGTGGATAAGTAAATTTTTCTATATTCTACCGAGCTATTTTTTCTCGCAATATTATCAATTTCGTTGCAAATTGCAGCTGATTAATTAGTCAATACATTGTATAATGTTTTAGGTGACTCTAGCAATTTAAGTAGATTTATAAGTTGAAGATAAATTTAATCGCAGAAAGTTCAATGGACTTTTGTTACTTCTGATTTAAGGTTTTTTTGGGAAAGTGCAACATTTACTGGAATAAAAAGGGACGCGAGACTAAACTAAAAGAATCTCTGCTATTCAAAACAGTCGTATTCCGTAAGAATTCACCTCGAGCTAGGCAGCAAGTGAATTAAAGAGGTTTCGCGAAAAGAGTCAATTACCAGTCTCTAAAGCAGTCGTGGAGAAAAAGAGAAAGAGAGAGAAAGAAATAGAGGGTGTGAGAGAAGCTCCTCGAAACAACGGAAAAATTGGCTACCCGAGAGAAATTCAAGGATAGCACAGTAGCAAAGTTCGCCACCGAAGGCGGCCGAAAAAGCCTCCGGCGAAAAAGGCAGTAATCAAATTGACCCCTCGCGCGCCGAAGCTTAATCTCGTTGCGAAAGTTTGCCTGGCTCGTCCTTAATTCCGCGGCATATTAGCAATGTAAAGTGCGAGAACGCTGCTCTTCCGGATGAAAAAAAGCGCGACCGCGGATGGTGTCCGTAGGTAAACTTTGCAATTTTCATCCTGGTAATTGGTGCCGTTGGCTACCTCCAATCGAGACAATAACCACGTTGAACCATCATCAGGGCTATTCTCGTTCGGCATAAGACGTTCTAAAGGTCGATAATACAATCGGTGATGTATGGGACGATCCGACGACGTTCAATAGCTTTCGACTTCCATTCACAAGGAAACTGCACGTGCTAAAGCATTCTCAATGTTTTGGCTGAATTTGATTCTTCAAATTCAAACTAAAATTCATAATTTATTTTTGCCTGAAATTAGTGTCACAAACATTAAAAGCACCAGTTAATACAATGAAGAATGATTTACAGAATCATGAGAATAAAATGGAGAATTATCAGATCTCAACTTTTATGCTTCATCCTTGTGTCTAAACGTTTAGGTAGAATAGTCGTTGGAATGTGCACCACGGCAATTCTTTCGTCTCAACCCTTTCCCAATCTCTCAGGGGAGGCAATCCTATTTTTCAGAATGATTTCACAACCTATTAAACTTGTCGTCGATCGGCAGTGCGCGGCCACTCGAGCGCAATTTGTCGCGTGGCCGGCTGTCGATAATTCGAAAATATACGTCCGTATGAACGGTTGGTCGGCGAGCGACGAAAAAAATCGCCGTTACGCTCGTACGTAAACTTTATCGAATTTATGTCGGCGCCCTTCAAATCCGGCAGCAGCTTTAAATTGTTATTTGCCTTTGCCATTTGACCCCTTTATGCTCAACTCGATTCTCTTTTACCCTTTTCCCCTCGCTGCCTCCTATTCCCGCCATTTTTCCCTCCGCTTGTTCCAACCGAGTAAAGCTGGAGTGCGTGAAAACGAGGAAACTCGAGGAAGAGAAAGAGCAGAGGAAACTGGAAAAAAAAGAAAAAAAGAATTCGATGCGAAATCTGTCGTTAATAGTCAACGGCGAAACGAACGTCGATTTCGCGTTCGGTGAAATCTGCCAGAGCGAACGCTGGCTGCAATTGAAGGGATGCTTATATGTTTTATGGGGAACCTTGTCTGATTGCATTTTCAGACGGATTTGATTGATTTTCACTATTTCAGTCGTTCACTTAAAGCGAACGCAATGAGTCACTCAAGTGTTACCTGTCACTAGTCGCCCTTTTTTTCCTGCGTTATTCAGCAAATTATTCGATACGATATTAAAATATTCGAATGTTAAAATATCGTGCGTACAAATGTGGCTATTTTCTTAGAAAGTGACTTTCTTTAGACAATAAGAATAAAACGTTTACAGCAGTAAACTTATCCGGAAAAATTAAAAGGTTCCTAAATAAATGTTGTGTATAAATGGAAATGAACTTAGGGAATGTAATGAAAAACACTGGGGAACAGTTGGAGGAAATGAACAGTATGTGTAGCAGCGAATGCATCGCATGTATCGTGGATAAAATGTAAAGGTATTCGAGCGGTACATTTGGTATTGATCGAAGGTACCAATAACTGGAAAATTGAAAGCCTTAAGGCGAGACTGGTCAATCTGCGACTATTTCTGCTACTCCAACCATGGAACCATTTTCCACGCGATATCCTACATTTCGATAGAATTCCACTCACGATCAATTAATTAACATTGCCCTATACATTTCCAAATTGATTTCCAGTTGTAGTTACTATACTGTAATATCGACCCTTTTAGCTTCATAGAGTTCTAAAACTATAGGTAACTAATAAAAATTGTCAGTAATCACCGACGACAATAAGAGAATTAACGAGAAGATAAAAGCAAGGTCGTGTTGACAATAAAACGAATATCAGGTCAGAAAGTTTATCGATAGCTGTATAACTTCTGAGAGTCAAATTCGAAACTACTGTCTCTTTCGTAGAACAGGACCGTTGCCATCCATCCTAGTAGGAAATTCCCTCGCGCTATACGGTGACAATGAGTAGGATCCAGATACATTAATACGTACGGATGACATAATCTAAATCCGCAGAAACTTCATCGGCGTGCCAAGAAGACCGACGCGAACTAAGTCTAGTAAATCTCCCGAAGTAGGCTAAAGTAGGTCTTAATTACGTTAGAGCGCTTTAAGGTGCCGGGGATATTTATCATAACCACAACAGCTTCCTGGAGATTATTCTCCCGTGTCTATTAAATAATCCAGAAACTTCTCTCTCTCTCACTCGCTTGGTCGACGAACGCGCTAATGAAAATGCAATGATTAAACGGGAGCACATTTCTCCACTTCCATTTCACTTTCTCTGTGTCTTTGTCTTTCTCTCGCTTCTTCAATGCTTAGTTTCTCCATCTTCCTTACAATATCGAGAGACAAACGAATTTCTACGTATCGTCCTGACGCTAATTCCTCCCGTCGTCACTCCATCCCGAAAGTTCGCTAGTAATTAACCGTTCAGGGATGACGTTACTGGGAATAATTATTGGCTTCTCAATTGCGAAATTTATTAATGGCAGGCTCACGGTTATTCTTGGTGCATTAATCTCCTGGAAGGTGAACTGGACTCTGCCGTATTCGTTAGCGTAGCTTGCATTATTAAATTCTGATTCTAATGCCTTCTGTAATCTGGCGGCTCAATCTAACAACCGGGCGAAGGTTAAAATGAAGTTCCAACAGGAAAATTGTTGCAGTCATAACTTACGTAATAGCTAAGATTTCAATTAAATTCAATATTAAAGCGATTCATACAATAATTCATTTCGCAATGTCATAACTGCAAAAATGTATAAGAAATACTATAACAATATCAAAACGTTAGAAACGAAAGAATTCGCTTGATTTCGATTTTGAGTCATAATTATTTGCTTCCTTTGGGGGAAAAAAACGCGAGTATTATTGACGCAGCGTTCTATATTATTCCATTACTAGTGCTTTCGCATTGGAAAAAAAAGGGGGGAAGCAAAAAAAAAGGCAGAGAGTAATCCAGGAGAAAAAATTCCAGGTACAGTGGCTCAATATTGCCTCTAAATACTTAACAACCGACAAGTGCACTTCCCCATGAACCTAGCTACCGCTCGGGCATCCCCTCTGTCACCCTCTCGTCCCAACTGGTTTCATCGTGGGCCCACATCAGAATTTCCGTCGCGCGATCGCATATTCATGGCCGCTCATAGTTGCCCCTTTAAAAATGCACTGCAACCCGAGGATGCCATTCATCCGCATCAGCTCTCATCCGCTATATTGTCCTTTCGGACGCGGTTAAATAAATCCATGGATGAAGATTGCCTAGAAAAAGCTGAGTGGAAAATTCTCCTCTCCAAAAACCTAGCACATTTCCCATTCCAAAAGCAAAACTTGCAATTTCGAGGGATAATTGCGAAGCGTTGGTGCATTCCTGTCGATAATGTTGATTCTACTGGATTATAAGTAAATTTGAAATTTGCTATTTCGTATGATAATATGCAGCTATATCCAGTAATATGTCGACATAATTGTTTTTCCATTGGAATTTCCAACCACGATGCCTTATAATTATATTCTCTAATAACATTAATTCCAACAGCTTTCGCCTCGCAAATTCACTAACCAGTCTGAATAATTTCATCTATGCTGCAACGACATTTCAGCCAAGTTCAAATTCGATTTGTTAATCGTGTAGGAAGAAGAAATAAAGTTTTGTTTCGATGAAATGAAGTAAAAGTAAAGAAAGAGAAACATTGCATGGGGATAATAAAGTAGAATAGGATTAATAGTGAAGTAATCAAACAAGGTTTCTGTGGCGGGTGGTAGTTTCATACGTAGAAATTGTCTGAGGACTTATGGAACGTGGTGCAGCTACTGGTGACCGTAGGCGAGGGTTGAGGGGGTCATTTATATTCATTTAGCCACCTCTGACATCGACCACCCTCGTAGCAGTATTGGACAAGCATACTCCCTCTTCGAGTCTATCCTTCCTCTCTCTATTTTCTCTCTTCCTCGGTTACTCGGTATCTCGCTCATCTCTTCCGTTCTGATTCTCGAGGCTTAACGCCAGACGAAGATGCTTCGAGAGGAAAACTTTCGCTTGGGAACAGCAGGAGCAAGCCGCCCCTAGATTAATCTAAGACTCCCAACGTTCCAGTCGAGCTCCCCGCGCTCTCTCAGACACCGAACGACCTCGACTGAAATTAGTATTAGTTGCACTGTTATTCAAATTAGCACTGGGACCCCGCCTGAACAGTTTAGACCGAGCGTCCCTGGTTCTTTCCTGCTGTTTTACTCGAGGTATCTAAGGAAACTTTATGGATCCCAGCTTGGATGCTGCGCCGCGTCGTGGCTAAAGAAGTTAAGCTAAAAACTTTTCTCTAGATCGGACGCTATTTTTTGGCAGAGCTTAAGAATCGCGAATTCATGGTAATGAAAAGAGGAAGAAGATAAATACAATTATGTGTTTTATACTTCTGCAGAGTGATTCTTCTTGCTGATAAACTTTAATCAATGTAAATTAGAATAAAATTTCTTACTGTCCTTCGCGTGCTTTTGCGAATAGAAGAGTAAGGATTTTTGGAATTAGACATTTTTGAGGAAAGGGAAAAATTAGTTTTTTAGAGGTCTGATAAGTTCCAGAACACAAGATACATCCGTTCTTCTTCACACCTCTCTTTGTTTCTCGCTATAAGCAAAAATCTTTTCCGGCCAGTATAACGCATTTAGTGGGAAGATTGATTGTCCTGGATTATTAAACCTGTTCTCTCGTCCGGCGAGGCCAATAACTGTCATGCGGAAGTCATCTATTTCACTCGTTTGCGGGCCGCTCGACCATTTTATTAAAGCCGCACCCTGGACTCCTTATACGCAGATACATATCTCTTTACCAGATTCTAGTCACCAACTTTAACTGCAGGACTGCTCATTCGAGGTGCTCCAGTACTTAGTAGTTAGAAAGAACGTATCAATCGAAATTTTATTTCATTTATTACACTCAAGTAATTTCACCTAAATGAGAAAACGATATAATTAAAAACACAGTATAAATTAGATTTCACGATCCATTTTGATATATTGCAGATTATAAACTCATGTACAAATAGGCACTTCGATTCTGCTTGAAAGTAGTAGATGAATACAGCGTCGAATGAAACTTTCAAGTAGTAAACCACTTCATTAGTCAGACATGAGTGATGCAAGAGTAAATTGTATAATTTATCAGACGGGACTTTTTCATTGAATCATCGGGAATCGTTTTCCATTCGCAAAACACATTCCAATCAATATCGAAAATTAAAAGATTATTCTTTAATAAAAAGTTTATCAATCGTCATGTATTAATTTATTGTAATTCATGTAAGAAATTTGATAGTTTTCGTTATTATTGGAACTGACAAGAATAACTCGAAACTCTGAACCATCTTAAGTCGTAGATTTAACACTTCCGAAGGAAGTAAGTACCTTCGCAATTTCATAAACAGATGAAAGAGTCTATGTGCCGTTGCGCATCCTTAAAACAGACGATTCTCCAAAATCAACAGGTGCGCGAGCAAATCCCAGGAAGGCCTGATTATTCATCAATTTCCCATTCAGCGGAAGACAAGCATCACGCTTTACATAAAGAGTAAACGCTAGCGGAAATCAGCGAGCATAAATCTGCCAGGTTCTTTGCCAAGAATCGATTACTGATCGATCCGAGCCAACAGCTGACAGTGAACTTCTTTCGTTGGTAAGTGTTCGCGCGTGTCCGACACCTGTCTCAATATTGAAAAAGACAATGAACAGGCAACCTCAAGAAAAGGTGAAAAAAACTACTCGTATAACTTGTATTAAATCATTAGAATTTAATTGAAAAAACGTATAGCATACTTCTAAGTGTTATTTTGTATTAAATAAACAACTTTTATAATTTGTTTTTATTCAATGTATTAATGTATTTTGATATAATTCAATTCCTATCGATCGTATGGAAATCTTAAATCGTTCATCAATTACCGTCTCATTTAAATTATATATTTCCATTCGAAAAACATCTTATATCCACGGTTGAAGTTTACGTTCGCGAAGTCGAATGGATGGTTAAACAGTTTGGACATATGATCAGTGTAAAGGACATCAATCGCACCGAGTCTGGGAAATTACGGTTACACAGATCGAATCTGTTGTGTTGGCAGTGCATCGTTACCATCGACACTAAGCCGGCTTAGCGAACCGAACGCCAGCGCTCAGCACCTTTCGCCGTTATGCTAACTGACACACTGGCTACTTTGCATTAATCGGACTCGGCTCCAAAGTTGCCCGAACGCATTACGGCTGATAGCGCTAGCCCAGTGCTAATGCCTGACCTGGCTGTTTCCAGCAATCTCTCTCTCTCTCTCTCTCTCTCTCTCTCTCTCTCCCTCTCTCCTTCTCTCCTCTCTGACTTCTCACCCCGATGCGTTAGAAAATATTCGCCTGATGGAATCCTGCCGTGCTGCTTTAACCCTTCACCCTTCGAATCTGAACTTCACGTGGTTAATTACTTTTAAGCGCGAATAACTACATTCACGAAAACGAGGATATTCAATGCAAAACTGATACTAATTACATAATAAAACTGTTGATTACAATACGATCGATTTGTAATAAAAAATGGAAAATTCTTATTCTGAAATCTTTTTAGTAGATCAGAAGTATATCTGAGTTTAAAGAAGAATAGCATGTTTTTATGGCGAGTATCTTGGGTATAAACCTTGAAAGGGTTGAAGCATCATCGTATAATATTTTCTTATGATAGCGATATCTTTCCTGATATGATAAATTAGTGGTGTCAGTGATGATTAGTGGTATCAGTGAAAATTGCAATATAACGTAGCATTCGCTAAATATCCAGAATTAATTTTAGAATTCGCTAATACAATTAAACGATAAATCATCTGTTACTTGTCTGCAGAAGAACGGTGATAATGTCTGAAAATAAACAAACCGAAATCACTGTATACCCAATTTCTGCTAATGAACAACCTGCAGCTGCACAAATTAATTAAATTTCACTTTCATTAGTCGAGAGCCCTTAAAAGCGTGCGGAAACGTTGTTTAAAGCGATTCTTTCTAATCGAAAAAGTAGCGACCAGTGATTTTCAAGCATCGTGCAGCAAAAAATCGATTAATACTATTAATAAATTTTTCTTTTCAACTTCGAACTGTAATCGCATTGAGGAATCCGCAGGCTACATTTAAAAAAAAATGTGTTATAAATCGAAATAAAAAAGAATACAAGCGAACGAAGTGAAATGTGGTTAGAAAATCATTTGTACAAACGGAGGAGTGTCTTGCGATGCCCTCCGGCGACAGCAATTGCCAGGAATGAATCAATGCTAGCCGAGATATATGGAAATTGGCGAGGCTGGCACGTTTCTAGAAGCCTCAAGCAAAGAACAATGCCCAGTGTGGAACATCTTTCACGCAATTACAGTTTTTACGGCGATCGCCATGAAAATATGGATGTCGAGACGACGATGGAAAAATAAAAGTAAACGAGGCTTGGCGAGTGGGGTGAGAAAAGAGAGGTGAAGAGTCAGACGGTAAGGCGAAGAATTCGAGGCGAAATGGAGGACGGCGAGGAGATAATAGGCGAGATAGAATTGTTCCCGAAGCAAAAAACCAATCCATCCTGGAGTGTTATCGGATGGCGATGGCACCCTGCGATGCCTCTTTCATGGGAATGGCTTTATCGCCAAGCTTCGAATACGCGCTCGCGACCCAAGGAACAAGCTTACAATCGTGGTTACAATAATACCACCAAATACCGATTCTACGGACCGCCACCTTCACGACTTCGCTTCGATTCTCAAGCTTCTATTATTATTATTATTATTTCCAACAGTGTGAGCTTCTATTTCGCGTAGTTTTATCACGGATGAAACTCGCTTCAAGAAATTTTACGAATTTATCGTTAAGATATACAATACACAGTTATGAAATTAGTAAATGCAATTTAGTAATCTGATATTGTATATCTCGACTTCATAATTAGGGTTCCATGGGATTAACAGATTTGACAGATTTTCTTTGAATGAATATTCTGTCGAAGACTTGCACAATGCGTCCAAACAACAAAGGGGGCCACTTATACGTCTACGTCACGTTAATTAAACGACACAATCGAACCGTGTTAATTCCAGCTCTGCAATAGGAGATTTAAAAAAAATTCGAATTTTGATACGAATCCGCGGATGTCCGACATACATCCACATACAGACAATAGCCGAGTGCGACTCTACCGGGCACACGGTTCAGCGAAGCCACACTACAACATACATATATATATAAAAAAAAAAAAAAATACAGGTGCCCTCCCCTAATAAAATCGGAAAATAATTAGTGGCAGTTTCTCGCACCAAAATCCAAGTTAATGGAAATTCACGTCCGAACGATCGTGGGAGTGTTAATTAAGGGCACTCGCGGAGAACTCGTCGCCGAGAGTTGAAGGCCGTGTGGATGAAGGGGATTGGGAGAAGTAGAGAGAGGTTTGCATGCACGCGAAAGCATAGATTTCGCGCGAATAAATCGCGAATGTAGCCCACCCGCATACCCCTCACATTTCGCCAGTTACTCCGAGTGCCAAGCATTGACTAATTAACGCTTTAATGGGCCGACTGTACTAATCTCATTAGAAGAGGGTAGAGAACGCAGCAGAGCAAAGCCGAGGGCGCAGGTGACTCTGGAGAAACCGCGATGGAGAGGCGGTTGCTACTGCCAGCACTTTGTGTCGACAGTGCGAAAAAATTTTTCACGACTCAAGGACCGTACCACGGCCGAAGAGCAAGAGAGAGAGAGAGAGAGAGAGGTAGAGAGAACAATTCGAGTACCGCAAAACTACCCCCGAAAACGAGGCCGTTTGAAACTTTCAATTGCAATTAATTGCGCGGAAAATCTGAGAGAGAAAAAAAGAAGTAGAGAGACTCGGTGAAATTAAAGTAATTACGAGCCTCAGGAAACAAATAATTATTGTTTAACGGAGAAATCAACCAGCGTGGACCTTAATTTTTGTCCCAAAAGAAGGAGGAAAAAAAATGAGGTAATCGAATGGAAAAATTGGGTGTTGCAGTGCTTTACCGATCTCTTTTCGGATCACAAGTTACTTCGAAATGGAAATCGACCTGGACAAGGACAAATATATTAATAAGTACATGGGGTCAAGATGCCAGTCGAACAAAATTTAGTTCTGGCATTAGTAACATTCGTAACAACACTATTAGCATCAATTTCATCCATTAAATCCCCACCGTACGTATTCTATCTTCAGCAAATAATCCTCATAAATAATTGCATTCAGAGAATCCTATCCTACTAATCCGCCAGCGGCGGTAATCCCGGAAATACTGCTCGTCCCACGTCCACTCCATCATTTACGCGCGAAAATAATCCTGACGTATAAAAAATTTAAAGTCACCCTCCCACGAAAGTTCGTCGGACGGTCTCATGATAAATAATGCATTAAAGCTAGTTTTGAAAGTAATGTAACTTCAATTAAAATTTGCCCCTAACTGGATCACCGCAATGCGGTGGGGCATTCGAAAGTATCCGAATCGTCGTGTCCTGAACTCTTCTCTCTTTCTCTCTCTTTCGAGCTGGACTTCTCGTCCCCAACTCGCTGCCCATTATTTTCGGACCCCCGGAAAATCATTATCTCTCGCGCGAAAACAATTTTCCTCCAGCTTCCTCTCTTTCGCTCTTTTCTCGCTCCTCTCTCTCTTTCTCTCTCGTTTTGTCCCTTTACTCTTAATCACCGCGCGCGAAAGTTACCGGCTGCAAAATTCCCCGGGACAAAAGTTCAACTACAAAACGGCTACAAAACCGTAGTTACGGCACTAATTTCCGTGGATAATTGCGAAAACTGACGAACCACTAACTGGAGGCACGTCCGATTCACTGCGACAGAACAACCCTGCGAACGTTGAGTAGATGGTCTTGAGTCGGATCGTTTTGATTCGGTCGAACTGCTAATACTACGTTTTCATAATAGTTTGTATCGATACAATTTTCATTATTTACAAATCAAGTTCTCAATGAGATAAAAATTGAAATTTTTTCTTCTCTTGAAACTAAACGAGAATATTTGATGAGAAAAGCAAAAAAATTGGCTTAAAATCACGAATAAACCTTTTTGCCATTAGAATTGAAGGAACCTAATCGAAAGTGATTGAACTAATTGAAACCATAAAAGTTCAGATAATCTGGATGAGTATCGAGAGTGGGTAGGCTATTGAAAAATGCAATGCAGAAGCTCAGTGCACTTTAAAATGAGTCGAAATATCCATTGTAGAGAGTTAAGGGGGTAAAGTAACGAAAAATCCATTGTCGAGTCCCGTCGAATGTAGCAACAGAGAAAACGGTCGGCAATTAAACATTTTGCCCGCGACCAGCCACTATAACTGGAAGGCTCTTGACCTAGATCTACAGGGTTGCGGAGAGCAGGCAGCAGCGCGCACTTTCCCTCTCGTCTCTTTTGCAATTATGCGCTCGTAATTTATCATTGCGGCCTGACGAGCACCGAGAGTCAAAGAACCGGCCCCACAGCTGAACAATGCCATGCTCGTTGTTGATTCAAGGCGCCACTCTTCAAATCTTCGGCACCCCACAACCACCCTCTCTCGTAGCTTTCAGACCTGCACCGTACCGTGCTAGCCCTCCCTTTATCTCACTCCACTGCGCTTTTCAAGACGCTGCCGCACTTCATCCTCGAGCATTTTGGGAATTCTAATACCTTGCACTGCGGCCTGTGCTGCAGCAGCTTTCAGGATTTCCATCGCTAGAGAATTCACTTTTTCAAAATTCCTGTCTACATCGATGAGCTTATTTCGATCGTAATATCGAAGAGAATTAAAATAGAAGAAGTTCGATTACATGCCACGTTTGGATAAAGATAGCTAGATCAATTATTAGTATTAGTTTTAAGTATTTAGAGTTATATTCTTGTCATCTCTATTTTACTCTAACTCTTCTGTATTCTGGCTGTCAGAAAGGGTTATTATATAGAGGCGACAGAGAAATAGCGAAACACTGGGGATGATTGATCGGCTGTGATGACTGAAGTCTCAAATTGGAAGCGATGAGGCAAGCAGAGAGATGGAGAGAGGAAGGGGGATACGAGGAAGAAATCCGTCTTACAAGGGGAGTCCACGACCTGGATCACCGCTTTTTCAATGAGACCAGGCTTAAACATTAGGTACTGGTCCCACTAAGAAAAGCCTATAATATTAAGGGTATCTGGCCACGCAATTTACCAAAAAATCGAATTTTGTATTCTCATACACGTATAAGTGCAGAAGGAATGAAGCTCATTTTCAAGTGGTGTGATGGCAGCGCGAGTAAAGGGAAGGATTAGTACGAAGAAGTTTGGGGTTCGAATCGTTATTGCGTTATATTTTTTTTTTCTTTTTTATCCACATGTTTATACCTTTGTATTTAATTATAATTGCATTATGTACATCAAAACTGTAAAATAACGTTTTACAAACAAAATTTACAATGAAAGCATGCCGAAAATACATGTTACAAGTAAGCCAACATTAAACGGTATAATATGTACACATATTTGTAACAGGCAATTGTAATATATGTTAGTTTTTTATGTGTAAATATTTTATTTTTACGTACTTTTATGTATATATTATATCGTTTAATGTGGGCTTACTTGTAACATGTATTTTCGGCATGTTTTCATTGTAATTTTTGTTTGTAAAACGTTATTTTACAGTTTTTATGTACATAGCGCAACTATAATTAAATACAAAGGCATAAACATGTGGATAAAAAAGAAAAAAAACATAGCATAATACCGACTCGAACCCCCAAACTTTTTTGTACTAATCCTCTGCTTTACTCGTGCTGCCATTACACCACTTGAAAATCAGGTTCATTCCTTCCGTACTTATACTTGTGTGATTACAAAATTCGATTTTTTGGAAAAATCCGTGGCCAGATACCCTTAATATTATAGGCTTTTTTTAGTGGGACCAGTACCTAACGTTTGAGCCTGGTCTCATTGAAAAAGCGCTGGTCCATGTCGTGGACTCCCCTTGTTAGAAATAGTTTGGAAACGTCAGGAATAGTTGGTGCAGCAGCGACAGCCGGCGATATTGCATTTCGATCTCGGTGGTTGGCTGTAAAGGCGAAATCAGAGTGCTACCGTGCGCATTAAGGCGGCCCGGATCTCTCCTCTTCCTCGTCATTTCAAAGATCCGCAATCGACGATAACTGTCGTTGGGATTCCTCCACCTGACCGGAGAATTTCAAAGGAAAGATTTTTTCGACTCTCATATCCATTCGAGATATAGCACAAGTCTGAATTTTCTCGAATGGTGTGCCTTTAACTTCGACTGCTCTTCCATTTTTACTTTCACGGACGTTTTCCAACTTTTGTGAGATAGCGAAAATCAGTTTTAATAATATCTCTCTTCACTTTGCCGACACTTTGCGCAATTTTTCTTACAAATTCTTCAGCGAAAAAATAATCCAAATTCTGACAATCCTGCGAGACATACGGAAAGACGTACGAAAAATATATGCTATAGTTCTCTCGCATGCGCACATTAATTCAATTATCTAAGAATTTCGGAAGTTATCCTAACTTGGCCATTAAAAATTCAAAGTATCCAGGAGGATAGAAAAGTGATAAAAAATATACGATTCACGGATATTCTAGAGAATCGAGAATGAAACATGGAATTTCAGAATTTGAAACCTTCTTTAGCTGGACGAACGTAGATCCCCGGAAGCCAAAATTTTCCAATACTGTATATCCTATGTATAACGTTCCCGAAGCCCAAGAATTTCCGAGTTTTCATACCTAGCGTACCACTTACATCCGCAACGGCAAACATAAACCGTGCGTATAAAAGTCTTACTATATAATAGCAAAACGTGTAATATGCTCCAGGCAAAAATTAATTCTTCTATTGCAAATAATAAAGAAAAAAGAAGAAATTGAATCTTCTCACTTTCCCTAATACTTACGAAATTAATATAATACAATACAATAAATCAGTTCTTTTCGTAAGAATGGTATTTTGGTACAGAGAATAAAAGCTCAATATCACATAGAATTCAGACTTGTTACAAGGTTCCAGCCGATGACTGACGCGTTCCTGGGCTTCTTATTGTTACCTTTAAGTAAGAAAAGTGCTGGAAGAAGATGAATGACCGGAAAGAGCACGTGCCATGCGTGTTGTGCCAGCCGACAGTTTTTACATCATTACTGGCATTACATAGAAGAACGAAGAAGGAAAAGTAGGAGCGAGTGGCGGACACGTAAACCGGCTGACTTTAGTCTACTTAGTCTACTTGGTGCAGCTGTCGCGCGCGCGTCCTACGTGGCAGGTTCCGCAGCAGCTTGTGGATGTCCTTACCGAAATGTCCAGGCGATTTCAACTTTTACGTCATTATCGAGTGTACCAGCGTGTTCTCTCGCCAGTGTCTGTCGTACTCGCAATGGACAAGGATTGTGTTTCCAAGATAAAAAAAGAGAATAACATTCATAAAAACTGATTTTCACTTCAATGATACTTCTTACATTAATTAAATGATTTTAATGGGATTTTTTAGTGACTTGCTGTTGAAACTACAAATTGTATTAAACTGTGAAAAATATGTTTCCTAAATTCTAGGTTTCCAGAAACTTTCAGGACCCAATTTCTATTCGCATCTATCAAACGCTACTAGCGGAATTCCTATCCGCATCGATTAATTTACCGCTACTAAATTACAACGATTCCAAGTGCACGTCGGAATGACCAGCACGTCAGCGAATGGCGAATGAACGGAGATATGTACTTGAGAACCATCGTACAAAGAGGCACAGAGCACACATATCCAAGGTGCAAACCCAGACCTCAACGCCGTAAGACGTCAGCTGACATATCGGTGCCATTTACCGTGGTGATATTACACGCGACAGCCAGATCCACTCACTTAGTCCTTCTTAAGTCTCGAGTACTTCCAGTAATAGCTACACTATCCCTACTAGCCGACACAAGAGCATACTAGCCAGCTCTCCACATCCTACCGTTTAAATACTACTTTTTCCTTCTGATCGATTCTTCATTCCTTTAAAATATTGAATTTTTCTTATCAATAGACTCCGGATCTTTATGCGAATATGAATTTTATTATTGATAGAAAATTGTATAGAATTGTTTTTAAAACGTGTAATCCACCTTTCTCAAATTTATACACTGCAAGAAACATTTCAAATCGTGTTTTCAATAATCATTTGTAATTTGTAGAGAATTGTAAAATCAAATTTTGGATATTTTGCATAAAAATCCGGAATTTACTTATCAATCTACTTTTCTTTATTCTACGACTAATATCGTCAAAGATGGTTCGACGTGTCGGAGATGTCATTGTAAAGAAAGATGTTAAAGAGTGTCAATGATGATACCATTCCTCCTGGGAAACTAGGCCGTAGTAGGCAAAGAGGAATACGTTTCTAAGATCACGAGAGACACCTTTACTCTCTTTTTCCTTCTACATTCTTCCCTTTCTATTCTCCCTAGAATGCCCGAATCTACCGCTCGAATTTAATATTTCCCTTTTCGCCACGGAAGCACGGAAATGCCATTAAACGGGCCGCCACCCGATCTTCTCTCTCTCTCTCTCTCTCTCTTTCTCTTCTCCCACCACTCTGGCAGCTTCTCATCCTGCTCCTCATCCTACGTCTCATCGAATCGAGTTTGCGAGGATCGTCCGGAGTTCGCTGAAAGTTGGGTACCGCGCGCGCCTCGCGAACCAGAGTCCGCGCGCGCTTCTCTTCTCCACCCCTTTTTCGGCTACCGACTGGGAATCCTTTGCCGCACTGGGGATCCAAGCCGTACGTGCCGTCAACCGACATCCCTGTGCTCTCTCCTCTCCTGCATACGGATGCGACAGGGCGATACACTCTGCAGCAAGGATATCGTTTCAACGGGCTTAAACACTCGCTCGGTCGAGTGCAAACAGAAAGGCATGGGGATGCTGGGAATGCGGCATCAAAAGTGTCCCTGGTACCAGAGGATCTTTGGGATTTAGTGCAGCTGAATCTTTTCGATTCGAGTCTCTTTGCGATTCTGTTGTATCCTCTTGATACGAACGCATCGAACGCACTGTCACGAGCTTAATTAAAAGTAGAGAAAATTTGTAAAATTAAAGATTTCAATTTTTTTAATGTATTTGGAAACTTCTGTGTTATGATAAATCGATCCTGAGTCGTAAGTGGCAAATAAATTTGTTGAGTGATTTCTGTAATATTTTTCCCTGCTTTTTGAGATACTGAGTAGATAGAAAATTATTTATACGCGAATCGATTGAAATATAGGAAAAGTGTACGTTTACCTAAACTAAAAGCTCATGGTGATTAATGTATGTATTGGGAACTTGCATGCATGCTTCCGGTTCAGTATTATTAACTTGAACTGCACTCAAACGCGAACAAAAGATATTGAAATTCGAGAGTACTAATTACTGCACGCTCAGTGACGTTAATGAAAGGTGATAATAGTCAAACCTGTCATTAATTTACATTACTTATCAAATAAAAGAAGAGCGATAATAAAGCTTTTAATGTCATTTTCCGAACAATTTTAACTTCTACCCTTCTCTCATTTACTGTACTCCGTTCCAACGTGTCCATTAACTTCTCGAAAGTTCTACTTTATTCTACCAGCAACAATTAAATCTACCGTAACTTTTGCTCCATCCACTCTATCTAACTCGCACGTGTTTTATTCAATACCTTCCACCCGAGTACAAAACCTCTCTATGTAACTTCTACAATTGATTCCGAGTTAAAAATATTGTAGCTTGAGTTAAAAAGTCACCGTGTTGGAAATAGAAAATTAATTGACTTCAATATACAATCATTATTCTTTCGATTTGTGCCTTTCATTGACAAAACAACGTTCGTGCCATTTATTAATTGCGATCGGGATATCTACAGAAAGTTATTAAAAAAAAGAAAAATCAAGAATGTGTCATAGCAATTGTTTTCTTTTCATTTTCATACTGTATCGAATGCAATGGAAATACACGCAATGCATAGGGGGTGCATCTTGTAACTGGTAGTGCACTCGGGAAAATGGCAAGTCTGTGCGAGTGGATATGTCGAGTGTACACTATTCAGAGAATTTTTTTTCCCCCGCGTTCTATTTCAAAAAAATACTGCAATATTTGTCGAGTGGGTACGTCTGTACTCGATTGCGTGTACAGAATTTCCATCGACTTGACTGCGAGTTATCGCCTAAGGTATCCTACCATCGATACAAATGTCACTTCAGCGATCACTATTGACGAACGTCAAGGGAGGCAAATAATAAAGATCGCAAACTGTGAAGAGAAAGAGGGAAAAAAATGTGAAAAAAGTGTACCGATTAAAAAAGAAAGAAAAAAAAGTGTTTTGGGTGTAAAACGAATCGAACATGTGTGTCTCATTGTCGGTTTATTCGAGAGGGTTTAAAGCAAAGCATTAAATCGAAAGTGTCAAATAACAGCCGGTTGAATGCAATAGTACCACAGAACGTGAATCCGGCGGAGACCGAAGCATAGAGATTTTTGCTTGTCCATTTGTGATGCATGTGGGCATCGCGACGTTTACCGGTTTACCCCGTTTACCCGTTTAGCCGTATTCGGGTTACACGTGTCTATCGCGTATCCTATTTCGCAGGTGTATCGGACGCGCAGATGTAGACGCACGCTCGTGCGCGTGAGATGAAACGACAATGCCGAGAGCCAACCCTGGTAATGCGTATCTGCAACCCCCGCGAAATTGCAATGCCACCGCTTTACCACGCATTATCCATTTCCCGAGTCGCCCAAACAAATCCTCCAGTAACAACTGGAATGCGCTTGGCAACGTGTTCTGCCAAAAGCTAAATTGTTTTCGGAGAATATTATATTAAGTACAGCTCAGAGTGCGTTATAGAGATATAGATATTGTTTACATTGTGAAGGAAGCTAGAAATGTTAACAGGAAATTAATAAAAAAAAAATTGGATTTTATATTAAAAATGGTATTGTATTAAATATTTTTAATTGTATTATACTATCAAAGCTAATATTTGTTCAATTAAAATAAATATTAGTCTATTCAAAGATATTCGGCCATGTTTGAAGAATATTTGTCTAGTTGTTCGAGAGTGAGAGTTTGAATTAATTAAGGTCCTTCTAATTGCATCGCGTATAATGATATAATAGCTACGTTGATCAATTAGTGGAGACATTAACGATATCTGATACAATATGATTACAATTTTGATAATGGTAATTGAACTGAGAATGTTTGTCTAAATAATAATTTTCGATTATTTATAGAAGGATCGTGTTGTTGAAATTCATTCTGTTCACTGTATCGTTTGTACATAGTTTGGAATATATATATACCATATATATGTATATCGATCGATAAAAGACTAATGCGAATTGAAGCAAAGCGTAACAGTGCATGATTTATGGAACATTGAATAAACATAAATAAAGTTTATTACTATGCTAGATGCGTTATTTTCCGTACATACCTCTTTCGCTTCCTTATTCCAAGCCATATTTCACTAGCCGGAGGATGCGAGATACCGCCAACGAGGCATTTTGTGCCAATTTTTTAAACCAGCGCTGCTAAAAAATTTACATGCTATTAACTTTTTGGAACGTCTCATTCTCGTCTTATTTTGCCCAGCGGAATTGCTTGTGCATATATTATCGCAGAAGTTTTCCGAGATGGATCTACGAGAAAAGGCTTTTAGTTTCAACCCCATGCAAAAACGGCGTTCGATATCCGGTGAAATTTTTGCCAATTTCTAACGAAAATTACTCACACGTGACCAGCTTATTTTCTATATTCAAAGAATATATATATACATATATCTCTATTTTCTGGTTAAATAAATCTTTTAGCGTAGCCTATTAATGGAATTCTCGGAAAAAGCGAAAAATACCATAGGATTACGTTGTTGGTTCAGATTGTTTTAATATTCTTTTTGCTGCGGCAGAAAGAGTATCTCGCGAGCGAGAGAGAAATATCTCGACTGTTTGTCCGATCGTTGCCTCACTGATCTGGCTTTGCTGGTTGATCTGTATTTGTGTTGCATATTAAGCCGCGAGCTCGGCCAATGTGTAACTTTCCCAACGTGCGGCTGACTAATCGTGCGTGGGGTCGCGGTCACTCGTCAAAGTGAACCACGATGAAATAAATGCTACCCAACGCTGCCGCTTGTTCTGCAAACGACTTGTTCGTCGCGCGAACTCTGTCGCTCACATACGACTGTCCTCTGTTAAACCACCGAAACGCGAATATAATTCCTATTTACCTGAATGGCTCTATTCGATATCGGCTTTGTCAATCTCTCCCCTGCGATTAATTCAAGAAGATGAAGATGCGAAAAAAGATCCGAATCACATTTATTTCTAAATTTATTCGTTCTTTAATTCTAACGATTAAACAGATACAAGATCGATAAATGGTAGTAAAAACTTGTTTATATTTGTAATTGTATTTCTACATTGTAGAAATATTTCAACCACAAGATTACTATCCACGAATCATTAACAAAAAGCGAATGCCACAGGGAAATGGTATAAACGTAGAGAAAGTCAGGTGAAACGTACCGGCAAAGACAAAAGCAGTAATAGCAACACTTTACGAGTACCATTCCAACCGACTCAACATCCAATTTTCGCCAAGCGAATGGATGAACGAACGCGGCGCACGAAAGCGCAGGAAAGCAGGATTTCATTGCCAGCTGGACGCGGCTGTGCGAGAAAACGGCGGATATGACGGACACCCGAGGAATTTCGATGCGAGTTCACGTTTATTAGGTGCCAGAATGGCTAGAATGGCTAGAATAGCCTAGCCCGCGAATCGCGTCCGAAAAATCAATCTTCCACTGGAGTTCATTTACACGGACGAATATGAGCTGACAAGTCGAGATTTTCCGCTGCACTTTGTGGCTGAAATTCGTCAGAAGCCACATCGTAACGAGTGTAAATATCTTCTCTTTCACTCAAAATTAACAGTATTAGATTTATATATTACGTTCGCAAAATCTCCGATTTTGCAATACGAATTATCCGAAGCGATTTCGTTCGGAAATGACTTTATGAATAATGAAGAGAAGAGTATCGATGTACAGCTTGCAATTTCTTCCATTAGAACCGATTTTTATTCGATTTAAAAAGAATTGAATTTTTATTTCAATCCTAAATAACAATGGCAATATTTTTCGGCCTTTGATACAATAGTTTCACGGCTGATCTTGTAACTCTCTTTCCTACCGGACATTTCCATAAGAATTTGTACTAGGAAATTCTTGATTCGCAGAACAAAATTGTTACTTTCGAATCGTACGATATTTAAATCCACGTTTTCGTTAAAAATACACTGACTCTTTTACACCAGTACTGCAACAATGGGAATTTCCTTTATTCCTAAAACCACTCCGTTTTTTTAGTAGGGAAAATTCTCCTGTATGCTAAGCTTCGATTTACATAGTCCTACGTATGTATTGTTGAATTTTTGCGCGAGAACTTTTCAGAATTTTTTCCTCGAAAACTGTGATACCTACTATTTAATATACTTTATTGAGTTTTCCAATTAAACGATAAATTGTTGAATTTAGTTGTATGCTTCGAAAAGAAAAAAAAAAGAAAGCTTCATCGCAGAATGGAGAACAAGAATGCAATCCTATCACGGAAACTGACAAGCGCAACTGTGATTTCAGCGACTTATTCCAAGAGGGAAAACCCGCAAAGAACATCCTGCGCTCGTAATAACCCAATTATTTGAGAGATTCATTCCAAACGGAATTGCTTGGTACTTTTATTACGACTACCGCAGTAACAAAAATCCGCATAGCAATACAAATTTAACTTAACTGCCAGCCATGGTTTACTTGTTCCGTGGTACATAAGTGTTTATGTAGAAAGGGTGAAAAGGCGACGAGGGAGCTAAGGTGCAACTACAGTAGTATATAGAAACACATATATAGAGGGTGTTCACCCAACTCTACAATACATTTACAACATCATAAAACCATAATTTTGAACATACATAATTATGACATTATCTAGAATATCGTTAAAGAAAATACTGTAAAAAATACTTATTCTAAATTGTTGGATATATTTGTAGGATATTAAAGAATAGGAATATGACAATGAGATTGAGTGGAGACACCTTGTATAAAGTAACAAGTAAGTATACGTAGTACCAGCTATAATGTAGATTTAATGTCTTAACTTCGAATGCGGCCAAGCCTCGCCGCACGAAAGGGATAAGATCTTAAATATGTTTTTGCATTCGCCGTGGATGTCACGCTGGCCAACACGGTCCGCTCGCGAAGCACGAAACACGGAAGAAAGAGAAAAGTAAGGAGTTAAGAAAAGAAAGAAAAGCAGTTTCGATGCAAGTGAACGACGCGACGCTTTCCTTTCCATAGCAGGTTTTCAAGCATGTCTACGCTCAGACTATTTCTCTTTTCTTAGCGCGAATCTTGCATCACGAATCTACGATCTCACTGGCGGCTGGAATGCGAGAAGTTTTTCCATTCGCTGGAACGACGATTCGTCGAGGATGAACTCGAAGAAACGAGGCCTTATTCCATGCGAGACGCGAGAACATACGCACGTTCGTCGGATTCATTTTCCATCTAGTAAAAGAGATATAGATCTTCGTGAAACGAGTCACCAGAAACGCTAAACATTGCGATTAAAAGTATGAAAGTTGTGTTTACGTTAAACGTATATTATTTCTTAGTTGATTGTAGATAAAGATAAATGGAATAAAAATAGGATTAAATTGGAATAATTCGATTGGATTATCCAAAGTTTAGGAAGGGAAATCCGATGATCAATTGTTCGGAAGACTGAAGTTAACGCGAGACCACAGCAAAGGCGGATTAATCTGAATAAGAAAATTACTATGCGCCAAGCGAACGCAGGCGCACCACGAAATCCTTTAAGAGGCTGCGGCAAAGAGTGTAACCAGTGTGAGGAAGCAAGGAAGCAAACAAGCTGACTCGTTGTTCCAAAGCTCCTTCATCATCCCCCTTTAACCAGAAAGCACAAGAAGCTCCTGGTTTCCACTACGCGGTTTTATTACACCAGAACTTCCGCCAATCGAAAGGCTCCACGTTAGTAGAGAAAAAAAATCCTGGTTACTAACGATACCTTAGAAACACAACGAATCCTGGAATCCTAGACTTTGTTTTCGTCTGCAATTACGCGAGGCCCTTGTTCCAATCGTACGCAATTGCAAACCGAAGGAAAAAGTGCTATTCCGAATATCCCGTATAGTTCGCTCTACAAGATTCATTTGCAATTCAACGCGTTCGATTCTCGAACGTTTCTATTGTGCGATTGGTTTCGAGTATATTGTGAAACTTCTTAAATCCGCAGAGATTCATCTGGAATTGTTTTAAAGCTATTACAGAAAGATTACTCTTGATAATATACTGGTTTTTAATTATTTATCTTAGCAATTAAGTTCTGTCATCCCAAGGAAAAATTCGATATATTGGTTATAATTAAAACAATATGTTATATTAATAATTTTCTCGACGTTTCCGCGGATGTTTGCAGAGACACCGATCCAACGGTACTATTTAATATCCGCATTAACGTTATTGTCATTTGTCATCGTTAGGCAACCTAGTTCTTCAATTAAAAATGGCAGTTACCGTGAATAATGCGAATGCGTTTCGTAGTTTATACTATTACGCAATTAAGAGAGTGTTGACCCGCGTCATTCGATTATACGATAGCTCAAATCCTTCCATGTACATATGTAGGTGTATAGACGCGAAACCAGAATATAGCTGATTACTAAATGCATAATACAAATATTTAGCTGCTAATTATAATTGTCATCAGGCCAATCTCGAAATTTACCGGGTGAATTATAACGCGGAGGTTTAAACAACAGGCCAACATTAGACCGTCAGAAACAAGAGTCATTGAATTAAACAGTTCTTATTGAATACGATATTAAGCATTGATTCTTTTGCAATTAAATTCTTATAATATTCAAGTATTAAATTAGTAAATAAGTTTAAAAGAATATTAAAGAAATTGGAAGATTAGAGAATGATATTCTTTAAGGGATATTAATATAGATTTGAGATTTATTTGATTCTGATTAATAAAACAATTCTCAAATCAAAGCTATTTGCGTAAGGAAACTGAGAAATATCCCGTCGCACTGTAAAATATCCCTTGGTTGACATTAATTAAAACAGGAATATCCAAGCAGTGCACCCAACTGGAGCATTCGTAAACGTATAACGCGTATTTTTTCCTCGATAATGGTCGGTATTGTTTACGGAATTAAAACAGCGCGCGATATCTGGAATAAAAGGCACACGCGTGATCGAATATCGCGAGCTACCAAAGGAAAATGTTTCATCGAAAGAATGTGTTGCTTTTTAACGACAAATTGAATGGTTCAAATACCTTTTAAAAAAATATATTTCTCTGATTAACACAGTACCAAACATTTTTCCTATTTATCCTATTTATTTCACGATATTGTAAAAAAATTGGTATATTTTAAATTAATTTTTCAAATAGTTTAAACAACTACTATTTTCTCACTCACTTTTACCAACTTCATATGCACAGTTCTTCTCAAAGAATATCACGCGATCGAAGGGGCAACGCATTAAGGTGTTTTACGTTTGACGATATTTCTGCAAACGTTCTACTAACGAGTACTGCAGATTTCACCCCGCAAGAAATAAGAAGAGGAGAAAAAGGAACACGTGTGTCGAGGTGGTCGCATGTCGCAAGTATTTGAACGGTTGAAATTTGTTCAGCGGATACCGGGAGAAAGCCGTCGGCGTCGCGGCGTCGTCGTTGGTTCGTTCGTATGCATAGAAGGCTATGTTGATTGGCGTAGCACGCAAAGTCGTGAGCAAGGCTCCCACCAGACCAGAGACGCTCGGTACCGACAAAGTCTCTACACACCGCTCGCTGTTAGTCTGCTGAGCTACCCTGCACAACCTCGATATTGCATACACGCTCTATTAATATGTATTTAAATTAATGCCTCAAAGCGATCCGAAATTACCACGTGCACCTCGGGTTGAAACACGAGCGACTGAGGAACCTCTTAGCTCTTCTTCCAGAATCGAGGAAACTGAATTGATGATGTCCTTCTTCAAAGTTTCATGCAAAAATCTTATGAATCTTGTCTCACAATTTACTTTCTTTTTATCAATGATCAATTAATATTCAACTTTTGAGACATTCAGATTTTTGATTTAATAGAATAGTACATTGAAGTTGGAAATAATAAAGTTCGTAGCATTTTGATCGAACTTGCCAACATTATATGTACTATTATAGTTCAATGTAATTTGTTACTTAGAATCTATCCCGAACATCTATCCTGAATATTGGCCTCGATCTTAACTCTTCCTTTGATGAAAGGCTATCGTTCTAGGAAGTTCTTCATAGTGTATTATATCCCAAAGTTACCAGGTATGTGCTTCACATAAGTAATTGCATCTCAACTATTTCTATTGCGGTACTAATCAAAACTATCGTAATCAATAATAATTAAATAGATTCAATGAAACTATATTGAAGTTAACATTCCTACAACGTAGGATTATTTGAAAATTTCCATTGTTAAAGTTAAAAAGACCCAAAAGCGAAAGAGTAGAAATCACGAATTACGGTTCATATTCGTTCGACACGATCGACACATCCCAGTCATCTCGAGACTATTCCCCCGAGGATAACGTGTCAAGCAGCCAAAGCAGAAGCAAAGAGATGCGCAACAGATTTCGACGACAGTTTAGAGCCACATCTTGCCTGTCTGGTGCAGCGGGAATATCGAATGAGCAGATGCGAGAGAATACACGAAAGAGAAAGAAAGAAAGGAAGAAAGAGAAGTGCGTCTCGCTTAATCCAGACACGTGTCGGGCACATATGTAAATAATCGAATCCAATTCCGGTCTCGAGTTTCAGTGGCGATTGCGCTTTCGCGGCGCGAAAACGCTGCCTCGGCGGAAGTGTTACCGTGCTCGCGGCACGTGCGTCCTTACCAAAGGGCAAAGGATGTGCTGGATAGTACCCCAGGGTGTACCCAGTACTTTCTCATAACGCTTTCGATTACCATCGACAGCCGATGTCGAGATTGGAAAATGGCCCTTGCACGGGAACTATTCTGCTTGACACTACCAAACTCAAATGTTTATTAAACCTTCTTCCCTTCGAACTAAACCTTCAAAAGTTTATAATACATTATATTTCTAAAACGCAACGAGTAACTATACGTTTCGTTCCATTGCTTTGTTCAAAGAAGAAAGAATAAAAATGAATTTTTCATAAAGCTATTTTCAAAAAGATTGTTTTCTGTGTTTTCTCTAAATTTTAGTTGAATAGTTAAATTCCTGTTGGCTCGCGATGGCCCATTTAAATTGGCGGTATGTATCAGGAAGAAAAGGAAGCCTTATTCACCCGTGGAATTCGTGGATTGCTACTTGAGCCGGGATCGTAAACAATATTCTCCCGGTGGTGCTGTTGCTGGTGATGACAGAGTAAGGGCAAAACAAAAATGTCGAGCCATAAATCACCGCGATGAATACAGCTCATACTAGTGGTGGTGGTGGTGGTGGTGGTGGTGTTATACCTCAGGGTTTTCTTGTTTCTTACTGTTACCCAACGAAACAAGAACTGTTAAACATTACTTTCAAGGAAAGCAGGTATATGTATGTACTATTGCGAAAAGCGATCGTTCGCGCGCACGTATCGCGAGCCATGCTTTCCCGCAAGCCGTCGAGTCGAATTAAGCCTCTGAGAACCTTTATTTCCCGTGGAAAATGCGAACTGTGTCATGCTCAAAATATAGTGGCTCGCTCTTTCCGAGCTACCAGAAGAGATGAGGATCGAGTTACAGAAGAAGAAAACAAGTTCCGCCAGTATTGTTCGGGGAAGCTGAATCTAAAAACCTCTACAATGGCAATATGTATTATGTAGAAAGGTAGTACACATGTATATGAAGCTTTCAGGATGAAGAGTCAAGCGTAACACGACAGTACTACGTCTTCTTCCTATTGTTTCTTGTCGCTTTGTCAATTTTCTCAATTAGTGGATTTTGCTTTTTACATTGAATTCTGGATTTTCTCTTCGTTTCAAATGCGAATAATATTTCTTTGCAAATTTAAATTACTCTTAATCCTAATTAATAATAATTATCTTGCTTATCTTGCAAATTCACAGTAGTAAGAGATAAAAGAAGCTTCGCCAGCTTATTGCATAAGCCGCATTCAAATAGCCAGGAATCAGGACGACACGCCAGTTAAGGAATCATTAATTACTGAAAATTTCTATTCGAGACACGTTTAGTCGTGGCCGATTTCATCCTGACGACAATCAGTGTCAAGAGGATGACGTTGCACGAATGGATCCGAAACTAGCGAGACATCCATTAAAGGACTAAAGTTGAGCCCTCGGCTCTTTAATATATCTTGTTAGAGAAGAGAGAGAGCTGTGCAAGCGGCTACTTTCTTATTTAGCGATAATTACGAAGACCCTCTTTAGCCTCTCTGCTTCTCTCTCTCTCTCTCTCTTACTCTCTCTATATATCTCGCTTCTGGCGAGCGATCTTAAGACCCTTGCATCGGCTTTTCTCCATTGAAACAGGCGTGTGGAAGCCAGCGCGAGGGAACCGAGGGGAACGATATCACCGGAAGATATTGCCCGTTGAAAGGAAAATTGATTAACACTATCGGCCCGCCTCATATATTTTATCAGTCTACATATCGTCCTCTTGGGTAAAAAGTGACGCACCTTAAATAATGTATCTCCTGTAAGAGAAGCGAAAAAACATTTTTCACAACACAATTGCACCTTATTTTCATAAATTGAATTCAAACGGTTTTTAGAAATATAATTCGAAGGAGCTTTTCTTAATTCTATTATAAAAAACTCACCTCAATGTCAAAAGTGTTCACTGTGACGTGTTCCGCGACACGAACGGAATCTGAAAGCTCCTAATGACTTTCTTTCAGTATTATTTTGGGCGCTATCAACTTCCAGACAATTTCACGCGGTAAATTAATTTACTTTCGCTTGCGGAAGCAGCTTAGCTTATCTCGAAGCAAGAGACTGCTCGAGGAGATTTTTGTTTCTTGGGACTCGCAGGTGGTATGATTATTTTATTTCAACACTTATCTCTATGTTTCTATATTTATATTTTATATATTAATTTCTAGATTTTAATAGTGATAATTAAGTGAAAAGGGGTTGTTATTTTGATATCGGAGACTCGACACGATATTGCAATATCGCGTGTATGTAGGAAATTAGAAATGTGATGCGTTGGGTAATAGTTATTATTGCATCGCATGGAATGCGAATAATTCGTGTTGACTAAGAAGCGAATATATACGATACGAGGATGTTGCGATTTTCGTTGCTCTAAGGTAGAAGCGCACGTAACTGTGGAAAGGGAGCAATAATTTCAATCGTAATTATCGCGCATTCGCGACAGTTTTGGCAAACTCTCGGCTTCCTTCGCTCAGCTCGAATTCATTTCATCGAATAGAAATACTCCTGACGGTCGTTCTCTGCGAGCCACTGCAATTCTGCAAATATTTGAGACTACTAATTCTCCTTGATAGTGCAATTTCGCGACTGTTAATGCCTGTAAGTTAACGTCCCGTGAAAATGTGTCTCCCGAGGAAAAGTAGCTAGGCGAACAGCTCTGGTCTGATTCATTAAATCAATTAATTTCTTCTCTTTCCTTCGTCATTTCTTCCTCATTCATATTCCCTGGAATTTTCAATTCCCTCCACATTTTCCTAATCTTTCGGGTTAGTTGTATAAAACTGCTTTCTTTCGCATTTTGACCTTTTGACCCAGTTCGCCAAAAAATTACATTCTCCCAGAATTGAAAAATTTCACCATTTTAGATGAAATTTGTCAATTGAATTCTTCGAAATATTAAAATTGCTCAACATACCTTGGCACATTATCGTGACGATGTGAAGGATGCTGATGGTCAAGTATCTGCTCCTCTTCCGTGTGTCTGCCATTTTCTTGCCGTTCTTCACTGTATTCCTCAAAACTCACCTATAACAAAAATAACAGGAATACATTATATCAATTCTATATAATTAACCAATAATTTTTACAAACCAAATTCCCCAATCATATTTCCTCCTGCATAATCCAGGATCATTAATCCGCGAACATCGGAATCGAAAAAAAAGGAAATTCGTAACACGATGCCGGGAGAAAAATCACGATGAATTCGATTTGGACGAAAAGCAGAGAGACGGATATTGGGAGAAGCCGACGATAGAATCAAGCGAATTGTACCGAAGAGGGTCAACGGGCAGAAAGATGTGGTTGGCAGCGTTTAATAAATAAGCACACCCTCATTACAGGGTGCGATACCAATATCGAAACCCCCAACCAATAGAGAACCACGATCCCAAAGTTCTAGGATCCGTATATGCGAACGCGAGAATGATGATGCATATTGCAATAGGTTTCGAGCTCTCGTCGGAAGCAGTCGGCAATTCATGCAACCGTAAAATCATAAACGCATGGCTAAGTCCGTGCAATTGACGGATCCTGTAATTAACGAAGGGCCTCCAATGTTAATCAGGGTTATTGGGCTGTAGTAATGTGTACATAGAATGTGACACGAATCGAGACATACTTGGCATTTCTCTCACAGCATCCATTCCCATGGTGTGCCGAAGCTGAATTCTCATTGGATCCAATGAATGAAGTGTAATCGAAGAAGAGCCTTCTATTCGCTCACTATTCGCATTCACCTTATACACTAGATATCTGGTAAGGATCGATCGCTACTTGCCAACTCGATTTCCTTATCGGCAACTATGCGCGAGTTTATGGCTGACCATGCGATAAGGGACACGATTCAATAGAATCTTCCTATCATTTTCCAACAAAGAATATGTTCAAGCTTCTTGTTGCGACGGTCTTAAATCAACTGTATGACATCGAGAAAAATCCTTCGCTACAAAAGATTCGGGGAAAAATCGCAGATTCACCGTGAAATAATTGCGAAATCTCGCGTTAACGGTATGTCTAATTTTCTGCATTTAGAGCTACATACTATGGGTTACTTTCGTGCAGGTAAAATCCCTGATGTAACTGCCTCTATTAAACGGGCTACAAAACAATCCTCCGTTTGAAGGCGACTAAACGAGTCAGTCTGTCTGACTGTGCTCATTCCATCGTTACCATCGTCCTCCGTCTGTTTCCAACCAACGACGAGCAGTCGAGTAATTAACTATAAACGCATTAGAGTGTGTCGCACTTTTGTGAACACGGCAAACAAGACTGAAACCGCGTGTCCTCGTACTTACATTTACCCTTCCAGTAGCAAAGCGTCAGACTTTAATTGAGCTTAAAAGAAAGTCAACGTAGCCCGCCACAAAAAACGTGGCTCACTCTCGCTCACGTTCATAATAATCCGCAGGCGTGAAAGCAATGTACCCTTCAGTGCCGCGACACCAGTCGCACAATATCATTTTTATGAAGAGCCTCATTGCTTCGTAAAGTGCTCATTCCCATTGCGAGAAAGCACATTTCTTTACCCGCGATTCGCTTTTTTCTCATCCAACTAAATCCACTTTTGCGACGCTCCTTTTTCGCCAAGCCATTGTTTCCCGCAGCGTTCATATCGGTGGAACGCAAACGGAATAATTGCTCGTTGGCATCCGATGAAAAGAGAACACTCGCGATAGACTAGAAATATTTCCAGAGTCCATATCATTCCTTTTGATATAACAGACTGTTGGATTTATATTTGAGTACCGATTCAACTTATAAATGCACTTTTGACATACTAATCTAACACCTTCAAACTGCTTCAAATCGCTTTTTCATTATAATGAGATTCTTCTGATATATTTTCGTGAAACTAATGCAATCTAACTAATTGGAAAAGTCGCCTTTTCGTATTTCACGGAATAATCTTCCATCCAGAATCATCCTCACAAGTAGTATAAGTCTATTCAGATTTCAACAATAGTAAATTCTTGTTGCCAGACGGATTATAACTTTCTTGTTACACACAACGATTCGAAACTTACAATTATCCGGAGAGTTTTAAGTGAATCAAAGAGTGCCGTAAACGATATAGATAGTGAAGCAACTCTTTTCAACTGAGCATTTAAACCGCCTTGCGTTATTCAATGAATACTTAACGAAACGCTCAAGCGCTTTCCCAACTACGTTCATCCTCCGTAAAAATGTAGAAATTAGATTAACTGCACTTTGGATAATAGTGAAGCGAGCGGTAGAATGGAAGCCCAACTTTACGAATACGCTCGAAACTAGGGAAACTGGGCAAAAACAAAGTCAAAGAGAGAGAGATGGTCATTTTACGCGGACAGCGCGCGCGTTCTAAGCAGCTTCGGCACAAAGGCTCGCAGCCATTTTAAGCTCTTTCAAAACGCTCGTTCCACCGGTGGCATCAGACCGGAAGCTGATTTTTAATTCGATGACGAAGGCCCAGTTTTCGAGCTGGTCAAATACGAAGACATCACTCGCTACCATAAAATCCTGGAAAAAGTAAGTTTCTTTCTTTTCATTCACTATTTCTCATATCACATAACTATTAAATTAACAGTGGAGTATTTTCAGTATTTAACGCGGAAAATAATTCGACAGCTCGAATTATACGAAATGTAAATCTGTTATCTTTTGCTTAATTGAATTGTGTGAAAAAGAGAAAAAACGAATTTGGCAGAAGATACAAATAAGGGTAATAAAAGGATCTTTTTCGATGTTACGAGAGAAACGAGGAAAATCGGTAATTTCGTGATCCTTACATAGAGAGGAGCATCCTGAAGGACCTAGAGGAGCGTGGACTACCGCGTAACTCGATTCATTAGGTAGCATGGCGCGAGCCCTGGTAGCGGCGAGTTTTACGAGTTAATTAACGGCGATTTTTCGAGCAATATCACCACCGGTGCCTGACTAAAAGCTCAGCTCCTTGTTATTACATCAGACTCTGCGCGCGTCCGACGTGCTGCTACGAAATTAGCCCACCGCTCCGGCTACGGATATCTCGCGCCGGTTCTGTCGTAGTTAACAAACTCGATTAACAACGTCACGCTCCCGCGCCCTACGTTACTTCCCCCCCCCCCCCCCAAACTCACTTTTTTCCACGTAAACGCTGCGGTGAACGCTTCCGTAAAAGCACTTTTCCTAGGTTCGATAACACAATGTACCAGATACCACTGACTTTGGTAAAAGTCTGCCAATTTCAAAAAGGATCCCTAAAAAAATCATTTTCAAATATATCATGCATGTTACATTGCTTTTAGTCCGCATTCTTCAAGATAAAACAAAAGAAAATATAAAAAGAAAACACTTGCTGAGACGGCAAGCTATTTGGTTAAAATAAATAAAAAACGTATAATTAGTATAGCTATGTTTAATTCTGAGTCGAATGAACAGTAATTGAAAACAATTAATTTAGGTTTAATTGTCTAGAAATTAAATAAAGGAATTAGTTTAAGAAAGCCAAATTTTCACGGATGAAGACTAGTGAAACTAGTTTTTCCTGTAGGAACAAGTTTGGCACATTGGAATCCGAGATTGGTCCTTAAACAGTGCACATGCTCGACTGGAAGCGTTATCCATTAAACTGGCGCTCGTCAGACGGTGCCAATTAATGGAAAGGACCACGGCAGCTTTCCAATTGCAAGTTTAACCCGTAAGCACACTGGTGCGCTTCTTCCTCCCTTCATCCCTTTATCCCTTCATCCCTTCGAGTCTCGGACGAAGCTGGCATTATTGCATATTAGAAAGGACCGGCGAGAGAAACTTATTGCATAAAACAGTGTCTCTGGCGCTTCGCAAACGCACAGACTGTTTATCCTGGCTGCTGGCTCCTCGGAATTTAATTACAGCCGCTTTTTATGGAGACCTCGATTATTGTACCCTGCCTGAGACTACCCTCACCGATTATATTGCAATGCCGTAAATGTTTGCGGCATCTTTCGCGGATGACTGTGTTCCTACTATTGCCAAATTTCTTTGTAAATGCTACCCAAGTAACATTTCTCCTACATAGGTGCTTGCAAGTTCCCAATATATCCCCTTTTCACGCAGGACTCCTATATAAACCCTACAAATATCCTTTTCCTACCGCTGCTTTCTGTTAATGATCAGTATATAACCTTCACCTGTAGTTAGCCTATAAAGAATCTCAGTATATGAACAACGCGCGCAGAACATTTATAGGGGACCTCTAGTTACCCTGTAACTGACCATCTTTTCCTGGGCCTTCTATATATCGTCTTTGTGTGTAGAACAGTTGAAGGAGACCTCTAGTTACCCTGTAACTGACCATCTTTTCCTGGGCCTTCTATATATCATCTTTGTGTGTAGAACAGTTGAAGGAGACCTCTAGTTACCCTGTAACTGACCATCTTTTTCCTGGGCCTTCTATATATGATCTTTGTGTGTAGAACAGTTGAAGGAGACCTCTAGTTACCCTGTAACTGACCATCTTTTCCTGGGCCTTCTATATATCGTCTTTGTGTGTAGAACAGTTGAAGGGGACCTATAGTTACCCTATAAATGACCATCTTTTCCTGGGCCTTCTATATATCGTCTTTGCAAATAGAACATTTGTAGGGAACCTATAATTATCCTGTAAGTGACCATCTTTGCACGACGTTCTTTATTCATTGCGAAAATGTAATCTTGCCGGTCGCACGCGGTTTTTCCGCGCAGCTGCTAAGATGCCGGTTCTCATTTCGAATTTTGCATTATCGGTAAAAAGCGACATGTGACGATCGCAGCTTAACGCGTGCGGCGTATGCAGTTTCCGATCGGCAGCACGATAACGAACGCGCATAGTTATAATAATTCACATACTACGTATAGAGAAAATCTTCGAGGGATACAACGCACTCTTATGTGTGTAATACGTACCATGCCGTATTAATAGTTTTTTGACTTACCGTTCAAGCCGGTTGAAACATGCACAATCCACACTTTTACGCACTTTTGCTATAATTCATCATCGATTCACTACTGAAATTATATCCCAGTACCTTGTGACAGTTTCATAAGGACAAGCCTATAAATAAACAGATCGAAGAAATATTTCATATCTTATCCGTAGATCAGTTGGCAAAGGCACAGGAACCAATCTTTGAAATCCAGCTGCGGGGTAACATGGGCAAAAGTGAACCAGGGTCGAACCCCGTTGACAGTGAATAATTTGTACATTTATAATATTTACGTCATATGTAAGACAGACATCCATTACCTTAATAAATCTACCTCTCGATCAAATGATATTAATACAATACGGATATTTGCAGCAGGGGGGGGGGGGGGGTTCATCATTAGAAAACAGTATTAAATAATGCACATAGAAATACATTTTTCTCGTTCTTTTTTATCCTACTGATACCCTCCATAATTCCTATATATGATCCACACAATCCCTCAGTAAAACCATTATATGACTCTATATATTACCTATGTATGACCTACATATCCCCTATAAATGACCCGCACATATTTTGTGTAATCTCTATATAGTCTCCACAAATTACCTATACATACCATACGAATTCTCTCCATATGGTTTACTTATGATTTACTTATTGCCTTTGCTGATCAATTACAGATTTTGTGAAAAACTTTTTCTGCATAAAACCGTCCAAATACGGTTTGTTAGTGACCATTTGAAGGGCTGCTTTTACAGGAATAATCCAGTATATAGCATTTGAAGGAAGCTTATAAAGGAAAATTGTTACTTGGGTATTTAATCGTGTTTTTTTCATCTCTCACCTCCCTTCGTCAAGCTAATATTTCTCTGCGAACTTGACGACTCGGTTGTTTTTTTTTTCCGACACGAGAAAAGATGCGCGTAATTAGCCTAATATATAATTAAAATCCGATTATCTCTGATTTGTTCGCCGAGGGAGGGAAAAATCTCTCACAGAATTTTATTCTTACGAGGTAACTAGACCTTTTTTTCTCATTCGTGCTGGTTTTGTCGGAACGGTTTACGAGCGGATTATTACACAAGGATTATTTCCTTAGATAAACATAAACATATTTTCCATGAAACACTGGGTTAATTAATTATTGGATAGGCAAGTTTATCTCTATCGATTAAATGAATGTAACACGTTTAATTTAAATTAGACGATCTTAAGAAATTGAGTGCGTCGACGAAGTAAAGTATGTGATTAATTATATACGCGAAACAAGAGTTTCCAATCAAGGCGGAATTTGACCCACGTGATTTTGTCAACGGTTTAAACGAAGTTCGAAATTCTAGGATGATACTATGTAGATTATACAGAGCAGAAGTAGCTTAAGAGAAGAATATGATGTTTGGTGGAATTTCTACTGAATAATCAATTTATACAAGTAAGTATATTAAACTGTGAGATTGAAAGATAAGTAATAAACAGATCCAAAACGTTTTGTCGAGATCCTCCACGAAACGTAAAGTAAGATATCGAGCTAAATTTAGAATCAATACCCACGAAGTATCAGGGTAAAGTGTTGACCCCATAAAGAAAGTCCAATTCATCACTAATCCTCGGAAACTAGCGTAAACGCAGTGCACCAGGGTGAAAGATACGAGGGGACAGCGCTCGTAAGCCGTGCAATCTGCACATAAAATTTCATTCGAAAGCGTTCCGTCGAAAAATCCAACTGTCAGTGACTCGATCCGAGAGAAAAACGGATAGAAAGAGAATCAGAGGAAAACGAGTGCAAGAGAAATAGAGAGAGAGAGAGAGAGAAATTCGAAAACGAGTCGTTGAGATTTCACTGAGATTATACCAACGAAAGGGCACATCACTGTACGAAGAGGAGAAAACAGAAATAGTGCGCGTCGTCTCTTTTAGAGTCAGAAGCGATTGTTTAATCGAATCGCAATCGGACAAATGGCCATCAGAGCCGAGAGAGCGCCAGTGGGTCTGCTCCTCAGATTTACGGTCCGATTTACAAATTGGCGGTTATTGTGCCGTGCTGCGAAATCAAACTGTCCGCGTAAATCAAAGCGCGTGCCAGCGTTCATTAAACGTCAGCCGGACCCCGGAAATCGGACGGCTGCTCTCTTTCGCTATGCTTCCGCTTTTCGCCAATTGGCCCCTGCCATCGTCGTTACTACGACTACTACTACTACTACTACTACTAGTACTACCACTACTACTACTACGCATTGGAATTTCTATTACTGCGATGCTCTGAAATAGACTGCATCAGTTTCGAGGGCGCTTCTCTTCCGAAATTCACAGTTTCTTTCATCCCGACAAGTTAAGTGATATTAACGATCAAAGCGTCCAAATTGAAGAATTCCGGTTCCTGACGATCGCTATTTCAATTTATATACACCCAAGCAAATTGTAAATTTCAGACTTAATTTTAATTAAAACCAACCGAAAGAATTTTATAATAATATTAAACAATAAAGTAGAATTCTTCTTCTTTCAAGAATAATGATGAAGTTTAAAATATTCTAGGTCGTCGGTAGATTTGAATCATTCTGCCAAAAGTAAGATATGTGTATAACAAATTTCAAATCTAAAAGCAGAAACTTCCATGTCTGGGATTCATATTTGAAAGCTCGTTTGAATTGAATATTTTTTGGTCTCGTTTCCCGACGGTTGCTCGTACTTTAAATTCCACAAAATTTTTAATATGCAACCTCAAAAGCATCAGGGTTGACAAGGAAGTGTTTAATCAAATATAAACATTTCGCAGCTTCTGCTTCTCTTGGTACGAGAACGCGAAAAACTGTTGGCGAGGCTAGAAAAAAATTTAATTTAAATATCTATTTCATTAATTTCAACTTTCAACGCAGTGCATATATCTCGATTGGCCAATCCGCAGGGTGCAAATTCTTCTACTTCACAATTTTTTCCTCTAAAACAATTAATATTTCCACTGAATTTCGCGAATTTTTATAGGCTTCCATAATTAAAAATTCCATCCCAAGTGTCACATTACTTTTATGAATTGCTCGAGTCACCGATGCACGTATTTTATCGGAATGTTATGTTATCGTATCATAAAGAAATTAACCCGCTCGTCCCGTGCATCGACTTTAATCGGCAGCTATATGTATGGCCTAGATAAATTCTAGCACAGATTTCAATCAGCTCCTCACATTTTCTATTATAACCGGCATCAATTACTCTGCTGAAAATATCAACCCAAACACCGTATTTCTTATAAATAAAAACAAATAAAAAAGCATAATTCTCGTGTTATAAAATCATTACATACTATAAACGATATATTCAACTTATCATTGTCATTAATTTTGCTAAGGTCGTCAAAACCGGATCCGATAAAAAGAGAAACACATAAATAAAGGTAATCTTGAGAATACGCGAATGAAAGAGTAAAGATAGGAAGGATAAGTTGATGGAGGGTGAAAAGAAAAAGAAAAATCGTGTACAGATGAAATGGGTGGTGGAGATGAAAACGACGCACTCGAAATCTCAACTCGGTGATCGTAGCATTCGCACCCCTCGCGCGTCATTTGTTCAGAGAAATGATAAAGCATCTTTCGCGCAGACTCTCGTTGTCCATTAGCAGACTCGCGCATTGGAGCCAGTCGAAAAGCAGAAGCAGCCAAGGTAATTGCTCGATTCGAAACTGTACGGCTTAGCTTATCCCCGCAGTAAGCGCGAGATCTGTCGCAGTGTCGGCAATGTTGGCAATGCCTACGATGTTGGCAATGTTGGCAATGTTGGCAGTGTTGGCAGTGTTCACAGTGCGTTTCGCTGAGACATAGCGTGCCACGGCAGAAGCCTAGGGACTCAGAGAGTAGAAGAGGAAGAGAGCGAGCGGAGACTTCAAAGCGCTTTATCCGTTGCAGTAGTAGCGCTCTGGATACGGTAATTTAGCGGTTCTCGCACAAGAGCACCGAAGAGTACCAGCGCGGGCTTGGGCTTCGCAGCCTCCGGCCGCGTAATATTGATCTACTGCAAAGTTACTCTTTCTTGATGAAAGAGGAGGAGATCGTTAAATGGAGTTACGTAACGCGAAAAGTAAAATGTAACCGCATTTATCTTCGCGCAAGCTTCTTCTGCCCCGTTCTACCTTCTTCTATGGTAACTGATTACTTTTTCCATTAATCTCCGGCTTTCAGCTTGTTGCGAGAGGTGCAAACCTCACACTGGATACCGTTATCTTTTTGTACGTTCGTACTACTACACAACTCGAAATAGAAAAAAAAAATCGTGGAATGCTATATATACATAGTATATGGTAGAGTATTTCATCTGGCAAAGAAGAAAGATACAAAATAGAATGACTGAATCCACCGGTTGTTTTACTCAGACAATTGCAGCTGAGAATTGAATAAAATCGAACATAGCTTACGAATAGGTCAATGATCAAAACTAGGAGATTGAGGACTGGCCGGAAGTCGTCGTCGGCCAAAAGCAGCCAAGCATCTTTCTTATCACGTGCCAAATGAACATCCGATAAACGTGACAAGAACGCGCGAAACTCTTCACCTGGCAAATTTCATTCGAACATACTGTGAGCCTTTTCGGGTGCGAAAGTTCATTTTTCGAAATGTGAATTTATCCCCTGTTTCCCAACGAGTTCCAATTCTAAGCGTAAAAATCCACGAGAGTGAACACGTCTTCCTCTCGCACCCTCGTTCTTCCTTTTACACGCGATATTACTTTTATTACCGGCGATCGTAAAACTACGCCGATCCAGAAAAAATTGCCGGAGAAACGTTACCAGGAAGTTCCGGTTGTAGGATGCAAGGGCAATCGTGCTTCGATATCGATAACGCGTTTCGTGCTCGCAATTTCGCTTATTGCTCGAATTAACGACTTCATCGAGGTACGCTTGCTTCGAAAACTGACCGTCGACCCCTTAGTTTCGAGCTGGATTAGAGTACGCGTTCGATGCGCGAATTAATGAACCTATTCGTAAACGGCCGATTAATCCTAACGGTCACAAGCTCCGTTGAATAAATTTCCCGACATCAAAATTCTTTTTAATAAATTTTCCTCGCGTGAAAATATACATTTTATTTTCCATAATTATTTATATCTTTTTTTCTTCTTTCATGCAACATATTGATGGATATATTTTGTAGAAAAATCTCTAGCTCAATTATAAGCATGCTTTTCAATTTAATTTCGCAATTTCTCATCTTAATGCGCGTTTTTCCGAAGACGACGGTGAGTCTCGAGTAACTTATCCGACGTTGCGAGGTAAAAAGAGGCATGAAAGAACCTGACAGGATTATATCGATCGCGATTATATCGTCGCGCATTGTCATTCGACCGAAGCTCCTTCGACGCGAGAAAAATAAACCCCCGAAGCAGGAAAAAAATGTGAATCAATTTTACGGGAGAGTACAAAGTTATTTGTTCGCAAGGATGGGAAATACTAATACTGCTTTAACTTACATTTTATTTTAGTTTAACTTACTTACAGTTTACTAGTGTTTCTTATCTAATTCAGCTTTCAATTCCTGACTTCCTAACAATTTCAAATTGAACAAAAACGTGAGTTTATTCCAGCGACAGAGGTTGCGAAGTCAATATTATCATTCGATGGTCAATGACAAAAAAATACGGAGAGAAAGAGAGGGAGAATTTCATGATTTGATGCGAATTGCGGAACTGTGTAACTGTGGATATGTCGACTGAAGTATCGTGACACTCAGGAAAGCTATTTCGGTTGGTGCTCGCCGCGAAAAGCTTCCACGCATTCCAAGTAAACCAACAAACAAACCCTTACTCCTCATATCCGAAGGCCATCAAATCCAATACCTTTTATTTTTATAGTGCATCCCAATACCTGTGCACCCATTATAACTACTGGGTGTATCGTACGGAAACCCAACACTATCGCTACCCTATCGCTACACCATTGATACTAAATTCCAACCCATAAAATTTAATTCTCAAGTTTCATTCAATTTCCATCTGATATAATCCTTTAGCCACTTGCTTTCGTTGTTAATCAGTATATACTCTATACATAAGTATACTTCGAAGTAAATGAATAATTAACCATATCATTATTGTTACGAAATAATACCAGTTCTCGTTTAATCACTTGAAATGATTAATTGAAGAATGAGTTACAGTCTAAAAACTGAGGATTATATTGAATGTTGTATTAAATGTTTCCAGATAAGTTATGAAATTGATAATGAGAGGTTCGAGAGATGAAATTTATTTTCATTAGGAATTTCCTGCAGTTCTAAATAAATGAATAATTCTATAATAAGAATCTCACGAGGCTAAAGTTACTTTTGCCGAGAATTCTCTGCTGCACCGATTTCTCGCAAAGCGTCAGTGTTCCAAATGAACCATCTGAGCGACAGGTAGACAGGTACGTACACAATGGCTTTAGCCGGCAGCCAACTATAAATTAGCATTGCAACTATTGCCGCCTCGACAATCGACAATTATCCAAGCCAGACGAAGAGAGAGAGAGAGAGAGAGAGAGAAGGATAGAAGTGAGCACAAGGGAGCGAAAGGGAAGTGACGTAGTGGTGCCAGCGAATCGGCACGCACTTCCCTCTACTTCCACCCAGAGGAATGTAATTACCGAGTACGATCACTAGCTCGGTAACGTTTCGAAACTCGTGCGACTCGTCGCATTTTGCCAACAGACAAAATTCGCAGCATCGTCGAATCCTATAGCCGCGTACACGCGGCCGTTAATTCGTCGCGTGCGCGCGCGCGCTCTTGCGAGTTGGAATTTATGATCGCATTCTCACGATGCCTACGCTCGAATCCGATTTTCCCTGGTACATTGCATTGCTGACAGTAGCTTGCTTGCTGTACCTCTGCCGCTTTGCCGCGAGCGACCTGTGGCCTGTGACCGACAGACAGTCTCTCTCTCTCTCTCTCTTTCTCTGGATATCTGATACTTGCTCTGATACTTGCCGCGCAGTCCTCCTTGGATCTCGCCGTGCCGTGCACTCAGCCGCCTTCCGGCACTTTGATCTTACCGGGTTAGACTCGGTCCGCAGTCGCTCGAGGAAATATCGAATCGTCGGGTAAGTAATGTTGTCTTGCGAGACAGTTCAGCGTCAAAAATCTTTGGAGCTTTGCGAAAACTTTTTCGAGGAAACTCTTTATCCCAAAAATTCTCAAACGGTTGTGACGATTCCAATAAGAAACTTTTTAATGTACTCTTAAATTCAAATTCTTCTCCGCGTAATCAATATTTTAGATATTTTTATTTAATACTTATGTTTTTCAATGTATGTACGTAATTGTATAGCGATATCGAAAAACTGATCAGGAAATTTGTATTCTTTTGTATATTGAATCTACTGTATTAGCAATGGCCTCGATCGTCATGATGAATTAAATTAAATTGAACTGAATTAGCTTCGAAAAAATGAATCAATTCGTGGGATATATGGTTCGAAAATAAGAGATAACGAAGTTGAAACAGTTATCGGAGTACAAATTTATTTAAGGGATATCAAAAATGGTATATATCGATGTACAAACTACATGTAGGATAAATGGAAATAACCAAATTGGTCTCTAAATTAGTGATACGTGTGTGCAACCACGTCATGTGTCGAATCTAGGTGAAACGACGGATCAAAAATACCCCGCGACACTTTTTCACTACGGGGTTTTCGTTTGGAATAAATTGGGTTTGAAAATTTGTCGGATACCCGTGCTGGTGATATGACGTGTGACCCACTTTTACGTTAATGCAGCAATGCACCAATATGTAGAATGTCATAATTACGCGAAATAATGTGATAATTATTAAACGAAGTTTCATTGTCGATTTATTCAAAGGCAACGCCTCACATACAGAGGAATATATTACTCTACATTTATAATTTAGTTCTTCCTTTAAATTAAATTATTTTTTTCTCTCTTTCTCTTTCTCTTTTAATCGTACCATTTATTCAAAGATAGTCTTTATGAGAAATTTTCTTTAAGCACTTGACTTCATCGGATTGTCATCGAACGAGCCGATTGTCTTTACAGCGGTTTGCAAAATACGAGAGCTCAGCAGGAATCCAGCAGAGGACTCGTCATAGGAAAAGGCTCAACTACCCGATACCCGTTGTGTTTGCGAGTCTACAGCTTGACAGGTATTTACTAGAGCTCCAGTCGCGAGAACCGAACGCTTCATCCATCATCCGGTTGCGATAAGCCCTCGTGTCGATCGTGCGAATTAAGGGCACAAATCGGTAGATTAGCATAGTAAAGATTCTTCCTTTCATTTTATTCTAGACTTTCAGTCTAACGAAGCGAAACAGTGAAACACGAGTAGAGCTTGTAAGAAGCATTACTCGTTTCATCTGTCTTAAATTAAACGTATTGTTACAGGAATCTTGTCTCTCTCTCTCTCTCTCTCTGTGAAAGTATCTCTACGCGACTCTGGATACTGGAATTGCAGTTAGCTATACTCTGAAGAATACGACAGAACTTATCGGAAGAAGAGCGCGCACGTCCACGAGTCACAAGTGCTTCTCGAGAACGTCCATTTTTCTCTTTCCAATGGCGGCAACTCTATTACGAGGAGCTAGCTATGAGAAACTTCACGTGCAGTATTCTTTCCTTTCATTGACACTTTGCACTGTCGAAATTGGTTGTTGGACTATTTTTCAGGGATATGCCATTCTCTGTATATGAAAGAGTTACAGGTTCTTCGAAAGTGCTAATGCAAGATTAACGGATGCAGGAAAATGATCATGAGCTATTCGGTATAAAATTATCTTTTTTAAAAATATTGTCTGGAAGCTTTGCTTTTTCTTTATCCAAGAGAAAAATGTGACTGAGTTTCTGTTTTCCATTCTTCCGCCATATTGTCAACTCCAATCCTAATACCCACGATATTTCCACTGAACCGTGCATTCACCGAAGTTAATATATCGAATCTAATGCAAATTATAAAAACAGAAACCAAAATCGAATTCTTGTTTAGGATGAGACTCGATGCACCATAATGGTGAATTTAGATGAAAAATAAACTTCAACGTGTAGGATACTATTTTTCCAGTACCATTCTCATCCTCTATTATTAAATACAACGAGAAGATGAAGTAGTCAGACTTCATTCTCCACAGTGTCTTTTATTATGCGTTTCTTTCCTACAGGATTCTTTTCGCGTCTTCTCCACTTTTATACGACTTAATTTCTTCCACTAATTTCACTAATTTCAAGAAAAATCTTTCGGAATTCTTCTCGCAAGAATTCGATAGTGCAATATGCGAATATAGTTCGATATCTAAATTTATTTTCGAATGGCAAACGCAATGCAGATCGTTCGAAACGATCATTGCGAGTGAAAGAGAGAAGGTTTTCGTCCCTCGCGCTACCGACTTTCAATCGACTGGATGGACCATCCTTTTGCAGCTCCGGCGTAGAGTACCTGGAGTACACTACCGGGAGTACCCGGAGTCAGGAAAAAAGCGCAGCCACCAACCGTGTCATCTTGCCTGACCCAAATAGGAAAATCGTCGGACAAAGGAGTACAAAGTCCACTGGCTGAAATATCCCGACCGACTCGAACACGATCGTCACTTCGAGATTTGCGAACTCGCCGGAACTCACTCTCCGAATTTCATTCGCGACTTCCTGATTTACATGCGAAATTTAAGCGAACTGTAGAGTTTCGTTTCCGATTCGAAGTCGGGAAAAGTGCTGTGGATTTAAAGGAAGCTTTCAAGAAATCCTCTCTAGCGGTAAGTAAATATATTCACACCTACCTATGATCAATGTCAACCGATCTTTACCAGTGACATTGCAAATACAATACTCATAATGCAATAGTATTGTTAATTGAAAATATTACATGCATACACTGCATTGAATAGATTTTGTTCTACGATCACTCGATGGTTTATTACCATTGTAAATTGAGGCAGTGAGTAGAACAACCCGAGTATCGAATGCGCCTTTCTTTTCTGTTCTTTTGTTAGTAAGAGATTGATCAATGTAACGGTGAGCTACATAAAGATGTCTTTCTTCATGATTCAATACAGATCTGAATATCGCGAAATACGCAGGAAACCTGTTCTACGCGGAACTTGCACTCATTGTCAGTTAAATGGCGAAACATCCGGATTCGCGATACCGATCGATGTATTGCGCGCAGGGCAATCTTTTAAAAGAGACGTTTGCAAAAAAAAAGAAGAAGAAGTCATCACCGTAGCCAACATTATATTCGCCATTATATTCCGCTATAAATGTTAATCAGTATAATTTCAGATAGACACAAGCTACAGGCGAACCTCGCATCCCGCAGCGCGTGTCTTGCCGTATCTCTCAATTACGCTCGATTCCCACAAACAACAACAAACCTTTCCCGCAAAAGCAGTTAATTTCATTGAACGTGCTCAAGGATAAATTTAAAAGAGTCTCGCCACGGCGAGTGCTCTTCTTCTTCTTCTTCTTCTTCTTCTTCTTCTTCTTCTTGGCTGCCCCCCACTTGCCATCGGAGTCTCTTTTTTTCTTCCAGATCGCGGATTACGAGTTAACTGACCGCGAACGATTCAGCCTCGAAGGCAGAAAACGGTTACTTCGCGGATGTTCGGATAGACAAAGTTAGTACTTACGGTCTACCTCATTTATCTGACATTAAAAGTTTTTAACTAGCAACAGCACCGCGGCAGCAAAACCACCGCGGCTGAGGAAGAAAAGGTGCAAAAAGAGTCGGCAAACGAAGGGCGGTGAGGGGAGGGAGGAAGAGAGAAGTAGGGGTAAGGAAGAGGAGGACGAGATTCTTTCTCGAACAGGCTTCTTTGGAATTCGGTGAGCAGCCGAAGAATGGGCTCATTCAGATCAACGTTTCTTAACGAGGAAAGTTGTGCTTACCGGTGGCTTTGTGTACACCCTCTTCGACAAACTGACGGAACGAATCAACCAAATCTGTCCACGGACCATCTACCTTCTTCATCTTCTTACTGGCTACCTTCAAACTCCTATTCCTCTTCTCACTCGATTCGACAAACTAAGATGAATCCTTTTTTCGAGAGTTAACAATTACTCCAAGTTTACACCTCCCACCCGTTATACAATGCGGCCATCGGTCAACTTTCTTAGAGGCTTGATTATATTGTGCGCTTCGATGGGACAATGACCAAAGTTCCGATATAATTGACCAAGATGAAATCGACGAGAAACGTATAGACGAGAGCAGTCTAATTGGCAAACGTTATCGAGAGTTAATTAATGAAGAAGAGACTCCGTGATGAGTTCGACTGTAAGATAGACCTAACAAGTAAGTTTAGTTCGAAGATGGATGCAATTAAAATGTATTTGATAACGAAAGAAAATGGTTTTGCAAAGGATAAGAGCGTAGATAGATAGACTTGGCTTATTGCTATTTATACGATGAGTAAGAAGTTGAATATTTTTTTTTTTTTTCCAAGAGAGAGAAAGACAAGAACGTAGTTTTTGCAATTTAGAAGAGCCTCGTTTAGAGGTACTCTCGTCTTTATTTAAAACTTTTCGAAAGCTCGCTGAACCCCGAGCCATTAAACGAAACTTTCGTCTTTATCTCTAAAAGTTATCCAAGGAATTACTTGTAACTTCTATTGACGATACCTGAGCTATATTCGAAGCAAAAGCAAACAGCGTTACATTAAGGAGATGAGAAAATCCTAGACTAGGGTCTGTTTTAATAATGTCACTCTAAGAAACCGTTAACAAAGGCCAGCCTCATCGATTTCACAATTTTCACATTGGAATATTAATTTCCTGGTTGATGATGACTAATAGCAACTTCAGAATGGGAAATAGCGAAGGATATATCGGATTAAACAAAACGAGACAATTTGAATAATAGGATTCATCGAACGACATACGACAATTGAGTCAACAGGTCATTGCCAATAGATGTCTGTTGAACTTCTTATGTACAATATTTTGCTAAGTGTCTGTTTGTCACTGATATCTTATTGGTTGCTTGCGTAACTGTACTAGCCAATGGGGTGAAGTTGCCACGGCCTTCAAATAGTCCATATTGTATACTGATACCGCCTGCCCTGAGTAATTCAGTTTGAATTAGCAGACACCTTTGCAGGAATCATTTTAATTACAATTTATAATATCTAGAACAGCGATCATTTCGTATGACCGCCAGGCGTTCTGGTGAAGAAATATCCATGTTGGTGGTTTGCCACACTCTCGATCCACAGGACAAAAGAATTAAATTCTTTCCTAATTACAAGCTTAACGAATGATGGAAGAGCGAGTGGGCGAAACACTACACCCACTATGGTTTAACATTCGCATTCTTGTCCAAGAGGCGACGACAGTCGGCAGTAATTATAAGGGCATCATGCTCAGCTACCAACGCTTTCCGGTAGAAAGAACACATCGGAAAGAGCCGTCGGTGAAAAATCCCCTCAGCCTCCGGCCGCGGTGCAACCGTTTCCCAATGATTGCACATCGCCGCCACTGAGTCCGAATCAAGCAGGCTTACACCCTTCGCGCGGTGTAACCGCGCTTTGTCGCAGAGCAAAAATGTGCATCAGCACCCTCTCGAGCGCACGCTTTAACCGCTAAGCTTGCATATACTGTGTTGCAAAACGAGAGGAATACCTGGACGGGCACACTTTTCGATCGGCAGCGTATATATCTTTGTAACTGTGAGAGCACTTCGGCTCGAGTGCACTCGAGAGAAAGGAGGAACCGTTTGAAGTCATCGAGAAGGGAGAGGAGCACAACCGGAGAAAAAGGGTTGTACCCACCAGTCCTGAGTTCTTGATGTTTGCGCGTCGTACAAACCGCCGACTCAAAGAGCGCACTTCGAGACAGTTTCGCGTGTTCGATGAAATATAGACACAAACACAACGGGCCCATTAGAGCCATCTGATTAAAAGGGAAGAATTTTTGATTGCTCTTGCACGTTCCTTCTTTCGCAATATGCTTCGATGCTTTTTGCGAGAAACGACGACCGCGTCTCGGTTGAAAGGGCAAAAACTGCCAGTGGATGAGACCAGACGTACGTACACCGCGTCCGTCCTCCTCACCCTTTGCACGTATCCGATATTTTCGGCACAAAGGATCCGCTACCGTGAAACTTGAGAATATTTCAAAAGGAAATATCTTTTATCGTAGTTGAACTTTGACTCCGACAAGGCCCAGTCGCGTACAAGCGATAGATTTCGACAGTGAGATTCGCGTCGAGTGATTGAGGTGTCTGGAGTATCCGTGAAATATTTGTACGGTACGCGGTCGTAAAGTCCAGATCGGAAGGTCGGAAGTCGGAAGCTAGGTCAGAGGCAATAAACTCTGCTCGGAGTCACGGATAATTTTACGTTCTCCTTAATGCTCGCGTCAAATGGAAGTTTAAGAGAACGCCCGAAGGAATCTTACCGTTGAAAACCCAAGCGAACGAGTGGATTTCAACGCGAAGCCAATGGAACACGACATTCGAATTTTCTGGGAAAACCTAATGAGAAAACAAAGTCAAGTCGAATTGCTGTGTCTACCTTGGGGGACAAGAAAAGTTGGATATAATAATTGGACTGGAGCTTGTCAGAACTCGAACTCGGCGAATATAAATTTCCCCAGAAACGCAGTGGAGCAGTCTGGGTTCGCTGCTTGATTTATCCCGCTTATCAAGGAAGTTCGGTAATAAGTCTCTTAAAAAGTGCACGTGCAAATCGGCTATAACTCTTTCGCTAGGACCGTGGTCCGACACCGAGCTACGAGAGCTGGTCCGACGCGATACGTAGCAGCGGTCCGAGTAGCTTGAGGTCGGGCATAGCGCGCGCTTTCGTGCCAGAGATAATACGTACTTTTTCACGGCAGTTCACGGATTCCCGGGGACATATCGTCGAGGATCCTCCAGAGCCGGGTTCGATTCCACTGTAAGTCCTCGAGGCTCGCTCCTAGCAGCGCCACAATGGATGTCTATGAAGCATGTACTCCTGCACTGCACACTCAAAAACGGAACTCGAGAGCGTTGTGCACCGATTCACTCGAGCTTACCCGGATCAGCAATTCCGTCGATCACCAATTTTCACCAAACCAAAGAGAGAGAGAGAGCGAGATAGAGATAGGAGATAGAGTACTATCGAAGTTGTAGTTTGGTGACCTATCACGAAACACGCGCAGGAATCAGCGCGTGGTCCGACCGGTGTCCCTTTCGTCAGTAGACGCTTCGAGGATCAATGCCCTGCAGCATGGATCTCCGTAAATCATCGCTTATCGCAGAGTTTGCCCGCTCGAATCGACAACGATAGCTGCCGCTGCCGCGAGTCCGCGACGAGTGATTAGCGGCCAGCCGCGGATTTCGATAAATCCGCAGGCAGGTCATTTATTGGCAGGATCGAAACGAGGGACTAGGGGGAGGGAAACCAAAAGCTAGAGGCTCGCTGGAATCTGCCGATCACCGCGATCCGCCCGGAAATATGATACTTCCGCGAGTAGAGCTTGCTTGCTCCCTCCCCTCTCTCTCTCACACACACACTCTAAACGGCACCGATCTCTGATGACCGTTGACGATCGTCGACGAGCGCGTCATAAATCCTTCTAACGATTTACGGACCGGCAGATTTGCGCGCTGAGTCCGAAAAGCTTTTCGAGCCAATGCCACGCGCATAACCTGTCGGTGATAAATCGGTTTATGAAGTTTTTGCTTATGCGATGGATGGCGCAGGATTCGATTCCTGTAGTAAGTATCGCGTAACCGGTGGAATCTTGTCGACGAGCGCGGGTGGGACCATTGACAAAAATAGTCGGCGACGGCGACGGGGTAGCGGATGTTATTGGCAGCCTCGAGAAAACGTTGAGATCGCGGCGGCAGATGTCCGCGTTCCAATTACGAGAGCAGCACTTCGTCACGTTTAGAGTCGGCCCTCGAGGGGCTAAGAGAGCGAACCGTGGACCGATAAAAACCGCGATAGCTTCTCGTTAAGCATCGAGATAGAAGCCGATCGGTATGTACCTACTGGCGTACGTGAGATCGCGAGAATGTCATCCTCGCGCAATCGAGAAGAAAGACAGAGAAAGACAGAGCAACGGGATGCGAGAAGTTGATGCTATCGCGAGGAAACATCACTGCACGTATAATCCAGAAACTTTAATCATCAGTGAACTTTCAAACTTTCCTGTCTCCCCGGATCGCAAATTCGCACGAAGATGACCGGAACCTCGTTCATTCCCACGCGCAAAAGATAGAAAAAGAATCACAGCACGCTAAAAGACAAAGAAACACGCAATGCAAAAACACGCAAAAACCGAGTGTGCGCTCTCCTTCTTCTCTCCTTCAAACAGCGTCAAAACAAAAGTTTGCGAGAAAAATCCCGGCGAATCCGACGCTGCAAGGCATCCATGATCTTCTCTTTGCAGCACACAAACATTAGATCACAAAAGTCACACTTACGATTATCGTTGATAAAATTCAACTTAACCTATAATCGAACATAAAGGGACACCAGTTCGGGAGGGGAAGATCACGATCGATAGGTTAACTGATCGAAATTGTAGCGCGAAACGAATTGAGACACCTTGACACAAACGAGAGACAATAGAATTGGCAGCGGTTTATCGCGCGCGGGTTATGCGACACGTTCGAACATACCACCGGAAGAGAGCCCCTTGCGCGACGGTGAGGCTACTACTGCCGCCGAATGCTGCCTACTACTGATGGTGGTGCCGGTGCTACTGCTCTCCCGGCGCGTACACGTTATACGTGCTACGAGGTACGAGGTGGTACGAACGCGGCGCGACGCGGTACGGTTGCGCGAGCGCATTGCCGCGCGCGCGTTTCCACCAGTAGGGGTTCTCTCCTGCTACTACACTTCGCCTGCGAAAACCTTTTTCTATCTCCTCCCCCAACACACCCGTCTGCGCCTACCGGGTTCGAGAAATCGGGGGAGAAGAACCACCGAACCTCGCGTTGACGGACACCACTAGCGCATTTTGCTCTTGAGTTATCTTTCTCGCTTCGTTCAAATTCTTCCAGGATTCAACCAACAATACCCCACTCCTGAGAAATGCTTTTCTTTGACGCGATACAATACACAACGTTTCTTCCTACGATTCGAAGGATTTTGATGAGTTTATTGGTAAAATAGTAAAGTGGTGGTAAAAGTAGTATAAGTATGCGTCTTGTGTTGAATCGTTGAGAGAGACGCTTGGGGGAAGAGAAATATTGTACTGTTGCCTGCAGCAATAAAACTTATTCCAATAAGTTCATTCGGTGTTATATTACAGCTGTGGATGTTACGGCAATGCCGAAAGTGATGAATCACTGTTTTTACATTCGAAGCCTAGTCAAAGGAGATTCCAGTCGAATTGGTCGTAATGATTATTTGATTCTTGTCTCCGCTGAAGAAGCTTTTTTTCCAGCAAAGTGCCGCGGGGATCCTTAAATTTCTATTGGCGGTGATATCGGAGCGCGAAGATTCGAGATGAGATAAGAATGAAGGTTTCGGGCCAGTAGCATCTCAGCTTTAGCATCGACTCGAGACTATCGGCACAGAAACCGTGGGTCCTACCGTCATCTCGCGACACAGGCTCAATATACTTACGTATATAGGTTGCATGGGGAAACATCGGTACCCTGGTATTTCGGTCCTGGATCAGTCGCGTCTGAATGGAGCGTAGTGTCGGGTGCGCGTTAACGCCGAAATTGCGTCGACTGAATAACAACGGGAACTTGTCAGCCTATGTCGTTCCCCGTCACCCTCCACACAAATATAAACAAGCTATACATGTGTATATTCGCTTCGGCTATAATTAATGGAATTTGCAGAATTCTACAGCTACGCTTGACTTTTGAAAGTTCCTGCTGCTATGATTTGAAATATACGAGAACACAATTGAACAAGTTTCCATTTCTGTGTCTCCAATTAAAACTCTTAAATATGTGATATTGGTATTAAGTCATCTTCGGCCAAAGTGACCATCTTTCTGTCCATTTTTACCGATTCTCATGCGCCATATGTCTACGCAGATATTGCAATGAGGTGACACTACCGACAAATTAGATGATAATATCGTATTGCGACATTACACTTATCATCATTACACAAGAAGATTTTGGAGTACTTTTGAAATCATATTATTCCTCTAATACTATTAAACTCCGTTTGGCTTTTGTATTCAAGGGAAACATACGATTATTTCGCGTAACCCAAGCCACGTTCGACTCATCAGATTTGCATAAGGATCCTCTATTGAAGCGATTTCAAGCAGCTGAATAGATCCGGCAAAGTATTCCTCTCGTATCCCTAAGTATTGCAAGACTGACAACAGAGGGAGGTAGATACATATATATATATGTTCGCAATCGAAGATACTGTGAGAAGGAAAGAGTGGAAAGAAGGCAGTACACGTACGGAAGCGGCAGATCAACCAGGAGTAACGTAAACCTGTCCGTCCGCCCGGAAAATAAGCGGATCCAACGAATTCGCCTAGCAAAAGATCGTTTGACGTCCATTCTCTGGAAAAGGCTTTACTATTCGATCTCCCTGGCGCTGGCCACCGCGTGCGACCAAATGCACCAATCCGTCCGTCCGTCCTCTGCTATGTGTATGCTATATGTATTATAGCCAGACGAGGTGCAATATCTAGCGATCGCGACTCTCCAGGCCAATGCAGCTGGCATAATATTGGTGGCATCGGCGATACACCTGATCGGACGATCCAACCAGTCGCAAGGAATCCTTTGATATCGCGTGCCAAGGAAAACGTTCGGAGAGGGGCTCGCACGGTAGCATGACATACTGGGGCGTGGAACGTACGAAGAATAACATATGTAAGTACATACTAGGAGAATAACGTAGCGTAAAAGGTCACTGGTATTCTCGTTCGAGAGGGGCTTTCCAAAAACTTGCGATTTTTAGGGGAAAGTGACGATTACCCGATTAACGATGGAAAATACATTAATTGGTGTCTTTTTAAACATCTCGTTAAAACTTTTGCCGGAAAAGTAGTTATTTTATGGTGAAATAGTAATTATGTTCTAAAAGAGAAATACTGATTTCCTGAAGAAATATAAAATACTGACAATTGTAACTTTGAATAGCGAGATAAGTATACTATATACAACCCGACGAGTAGTCCTCTAGTTTCTATAACTTTAGTCGACAGAAGAAAATAAGGTCGTAGAAGTAAAGAAATGCGAACTGGATAAACATCTCTTTAACTCGCAGTTTTCAGAAAATTGTTCAAGGGGCGAGTTGCAGAGATCATCCAACCGAGAACTTTGACAAGACGTCGCATTCAGCGTAGGGAAGTTCTGATACGTGCTGCTCGGCTTTCTTTTTTTTTTCTCCGTGTGGTCACTGCTAGTTTATTTACCTGGGATTCCCTGAACATTACTTGAGGACTTGACATAGGAGAGCAGGAAAGAGAGAGGTCGCGGAATTTGCGCTATGACCACTGAAAACCGAGCGCACTGGCCACTAGCATCGTGTTTCATCTCCGCGATACCAGATTTATTCGACTCTGAAGTTTTCCCGTCCCAAACTATTTAAGAAAATATACATAGACTCAATTTAACTAACTAATTATTTTCTATAGTTTCGTAACACTTATTAAGCACACGATTCACATCTCAATTAATTTGGCTATGTGAAAGACACAAGTGTTTCATTTCCATTTAAATCCGAATAAAAATTCAGAATTTGACCAACAATCCCGTTGATTCAATGTGTCTTGATTTATAAACCTTTCAAGACGAGAATTAAGTTTTCGGACGATTTGATCAAAGAAAATAATCACTTCTAAATTTATTTAAATTAAATTTGCATGAAAAAGTCGCTTGGTTATCAGTCACACAAGGAAGAAATTTTCCAACGACGAGTAGTCAACCCAACGTCTCTCGAGTTTCCGCTTTTCCCTTGCCATCCAACGATTTCTAACTCATCAAAGGATCCCAGGGGACGGTAAATTCGCGCGAGTTTATTTGGCAAATCCCGCAGCCTGACACATTTCTTCAAAACGCTTTCTACCCCAGTGTTGCCGGTAAAACGTGGCTGGTACCGTTGCTAGTTGCGGATTCGACTTCCTCGAAGATCGATATCAGGTTTTCTCCGGCATAAGCATGGCTCTCTCGATTTGACAACTTCCACTGTGAAAACTAGGGAATCCAAAGAAACAAGTACATAGCTAGTTTCCCAGTCATGAAGCAATGATCCCTTTGTCTCTTATAAAATTATTACAGCTAACCAGTTAACATCTATCCTCTTAATATAAAAAAATGCACTTTTTATATAAGATTGTCAAGCTTCGCAATGACAGGGAGAAAAAAATTCGCCTCGCAAATTTTTACGTTACTCAGCATTTATGACAAATCTCCGAAAAAAGCGGTGATTGACACTTCGTGCCGTTCCCTTGCGAGAAGTCCGTGTACATGAAGCGAATTTTGTGAATTCTTTGAATAAATAAAAAAAAAAAGTTACACGACTGACCCTGTTCGTCTTCCTTTTCCCTTCCTCATCTCTATCCCTTTTTCCTTTCGCTCCTAGCTGGCCACGCTGTTGCGTTGCTTCTTTTCCCGAGTGGTCCAGTAGCCGCGTGGAAATTCCTAACTTTAATTGGAGGAAGAGGATTCAACTTGTTTCCATGCGAGGGTGCGCGATCGTCGAACGCGAAAACGCACTGCAGCTTTTTTACACGCGGGGCGAGGTAAAAACTACTCGAATTAACGGGAGATATTCGCGCGGAAACGATCCAGTTGAATTAACTTCGCGCTACGAAGCGCGTCAGTCAGCTTCGCGGAGAACTATTGTTCACTGCTACTGTAGTTGTGAAAACTTACAATTGGTCGGTGGTGGGAATGAAATACGAGATAGTGGAGGAAATTTGTTGCACTCTTGAATAATCGAAAATTCGATTCTATTTTGAGTGTATTCTACAGATTCACAATATTGTGTTATGTAATAAAAAAAGATTTCTAATGAAAGATTAGAGAGGTAATTTAAAGAAAATAATAAGAAAATCATTGAGAATATGTGTAAGAGGATTAAGCGAATGAAAATAGCTTGGAGAAGCTTCGTTATTTCAGGAAATAACTGGAAAAGTAGACCAAGCCATTTCCTCACAAAGCAAATTGGCTGTCGAGGGATCCGAATCGCGGTTTCCGCATCTTAATAGGTTGTATCACATCAGGTATTCTAGAAACACCCGTAGGCTTGCACCTTTGCGAGTCCTTGCTCATCCTCGGGCGCACCTGTCTCCGCTACTGGCTGCTTATACCAGCATCTGTGACGCGTAATCCTTGGCTCTACTGGCGCATCAGACGCTCAGGGTGCATCTCATCGCGCCGCACCGTGTCGCATCTCATCGAGCAGGCCCCAATTGGCCCGACTCTACGCGAACCGAGAGGCTTTCAATTCGCAACGGAGAAGAGAGGCACGCGGCGAGAACAAGCTACCAACAGCAACCTGTCGTAACGAACATTCAACGCACCCTTGCAATTAAGTCCTGAAAGTGCATCGTGTGCGATGGTACGTGCGTCTGGACGTTCGCATCGTACTACGTTATTCTACGTTACTCTACGTTACTCTACGTTACTCTACGTTACTCTGCCTCGCGATACCAACATACAAGAATGCTCAGCTGCGAGACAGCACTGCCTTCATTATTGGAAGATTCTTCGTTGAAACGGTGCTATTGCTGGATCTTAATTGCTTCAGGGATCGTTGCTAAACAACTGCTACTTAAACGTTCAGTGGCATGAGATTATTTATTGCTTCACCTTACTAGCTAGAAATATGATCTATCCGATGATCTCATTGATTTTTAACTCTATATAATATTCAGCATACATTGTATACATGTATAACACATATATACACATGTATGTACGTATAAACAAGTCTATCGTTTAGCTAGTATTCTAGAAGCTGGAAACGAACAGCTTTACTATATAATAATTCCAGAGTACAATCAGCGTGACCGATTGTAAAATAAAGGAAAGGTTTAATAGAAATTACAAAGGAAATTTATATTTCCATCGAGGAGAATAGAAACATCAGAGAAAATTCTGACGGCTGCAGAGCGATATTTTTTTAATTTCAACCGGTCAACTATTCTATCGGGTTGCGGTTAAAGGAGCTTAGCGTTTCACCCGATTATTCCTATCTCCCCAAATAAAATAGAATTTCGCAGCGCGTGAAAAATACCTTTTCGCGAAAAACTCTGCGAAAATTGCAACACGCTGCCGGTGCAGAGCTGTTACAATGGAAGTACTACTCCGCACCTTGAAGCTGGAAAATGTCGGGATTTTATATTATATATGCGGTTCCCAGGTAGCGCGAAATAAGCAGCAAATTCACTGTTTACGAGCTACCAAGGAAATTCAGGGAGTAAGTGCTCGGTAAATTGGACACCGAGGAGAAATCAATAGAAAAATAATAGAGTCTCTTAGCTCTTCGCTTCTTCTAGTGTTCTAGTTTCCCATCACGTACACCTCAATCGCGATTCCAATATTTATTAACGATTGGATACACCTGAAATCTTGTAAAACAAGAAATAAGATTTTGCAAAATTGAAATATTGTAATATACAAAATTTTGTAATAATTCTCTTAACATGCAGATAGAAAAGATTAAGCAAAGTTCTGAATTTCAATGAAAACCGTGATTCGAAGTGAGCGGACCTTAAATTCACATATGATTCCCATTTCATTTGGTTTCTCATTTTTCAGAGTTCCAGCTGCACCTCATCCACACCTTTTATTGCGGTGGGGTGCGAGGGTCCAACGATTTAACTCAATTTAACGTTTCCAATGACCAAGAATCGCTCATTGTCGGTAGTTACTCCTCTCCGGCTAACACTCGATATCTTGATCCAGCTGGGGTGCACGGAAACCACCCGAACTCGAATGAATTTTCATTACCGTGCGAAAGCGTACAAAGAGCGTTTCTCGATCCTCCTTGACTATACCTTCTCATTATTCCTCGGCGTTACATCCGCCGCATGACCATCGAGCTCTTTTTCATTTTCCTAATTCTTTTCGTTTTGTTCCACCCTTTACTTTTCGTCGAATCGCACGTTCAGCGCAGTATTCACCGTCCATGACGAAGGTTTCGAACGTAGGAATGGATTTACTTTGTAGTAAATCGCTTTCTAAAATATCTCTACTACTTTCTCTTCGGATGAAATAAAAAAAAATAGATATATAAAAGAAAAAGTTGAAGAATTAGGAAGATTTATACTAGGCAAGTTGAGCTATCTCTGCTTTCATGAGGGCCACATCCACACAACCGAGCTTGAAAGTGATGAATTAATCGTCTCCCATGCGAAGCAGAGCACTAATTGACTTTAACGAAGAACCAGGAAGTAATTCTACCGTATCCATACCTCTTCGTGTATCGGTGTCTCACCGGTGTGTGCTTCATTCTACTCGACAACCTCGGGAAGTTCTCTCTCAAAACAATTCCGTAACGCGTACCAACGGCGTAACACGTGACATCCGTACGATTGGTAATTAGTCGGCCATTATCCAGGAAAATGAGTTCCATTTCACAGTCAAAGAGGCTCGGTATAGTCTGACGGTGAAAAAGGACAGGAAAAAATTGCGCAAAACGATTTCGCAACTTGTTCACGATGCGTCTGGCAGGGAATATAAGCTGTGTGGAAACTTTGGTCCAGTACCGTAAGCGAGAGACACGAAACCGGAGCCACTCACCATGGACAATAATTACACTGTGAAATAATTAGCTGATATGATCTAGAGAAAGAGAGAGAGAGATATAGGCTCGAGCTTCAGCAGAACAAAAGAATGTTAAGCCCTCTATTCCCTCAGGCTTCGGGCCTCTGTTTAAACCATTATTTTTTACGTCACCTCGTAAATCGTTGCCTGATTGCTACATGTTTATGGGAGATGTTCCTCCGCCAAGTTCAGAAGATAGTTGATGACGCTTTCAGCGAATGAATGGCATTGCTTAAATGCAAATGTACAATAAAGACTGAAAAAGCAATTAAGGTTCTCTCGGTCGTAGAAGTGTAATTTGCTGCGGTGAAACTGCGGATCTTTATGCTATTGTAATATGCACAAATATGCAAAGTAGATGTGAGATACGTTTTATTAAAATCACATATGTCGTATATATATAAATGTACAAAATATATTATATGCCAAATATATGTAAAGTATGTGTTACGTATCTACGAAAGAAGCGATCCCTGACAACATTAGAGATCCTTGTACCCTGATTTTCACTTAAATTCTATTCTAATGCTATAGCAGCGTTAACTATGTTAACGCGCTGACTGCTATGCTACCTTTACGTGACCTGCTTACTTTCTTCGTGGGAAATTTTTAGTATGCGACACATATTTCCTTAAAATACTATCCATCGCCTTTTATCTAAGTCATAATTCATATTAGAAGATACCGGACGCGACTCCAGAATTAATAGAAATATAAATTTATCCGAAAAAACTTACCGTGTGTTAATAAAATAATTAAATAACTTGCAATAACTTTATTTTATTTAAACAGCTCAACGGTGACTCAGTTTCAAAGCTCCGGGTGGAAATCTACTTTGGTGATGCAAAGGGTATAGAAAAACAATCAGACGCTGTAGGTTGAGAGGGCGTTGTTTCAAAGGAGCTCGATCTAGGGCAACAATCGCGGTATAGTTAGTTAAAGTTAATAAAGCGAATTAAGATTCAAAGCGTAGGTCGAGATCCCCGTAGATCCTATCGTATACTCCGATTTCGATGTGCATAACGGTGAGTACACCTTCCGCGAAACCTTACCGAAACCTGACGCTCTTACCAAAATCCAAGGCTAATTTGAGAAGATCCCTTGCCCGCCGGCCACCGAAAATTTCCAAAGTGATAACCAACAGCGGGCCACGGATCAAAGACAGTCCTCGCATACTTGGCTCAAACTACCTTCGAAAGTCGAGCCTCCTTTCTCTCTTACTCTCTCTCTCTCTCTCTCTCTCTCTCTCTCTTTTGCTCGATTCACTAGCACGACTTCGTCCATTAATAACGAGCAGCTCCGAAGAGTCCACCTAAGAAATTGCTTTTCGGGATAATCTGCCTCTTTCATAAGTCGTTCATCCCTCTCGCTTGCTCGTTTCATTAATTGTTCGGCCCGTGTATTAATGGAATGCAATTGCAAACTTTAAGTGACTATGAAATCGCGTAATATCGATCTTTAGATCGATACACTGGCGAGTTTGTTAAATAGATAATATTGATTTATATTTTGTTGAAACTACATTATTAAGCGTAGTATTTGTTCTCTGTTTTAAAGGTACTCGGAAGACTACTGTCAAAACAAAGTTATAAATCCAAAGTACAATACCAAATTAGCGACACGAAAATCCAGAGAGACTTTGAAGTAGTGTCACGCGAGTAGAGGGAGAGTAGAAGGAGACGCGAACTCTCGGTAACTTAAACCGACTGGTCGCTAATAGGAAGAGCAGGAAGCTATCGATAAGTCGTGTAACAGGATGTAACTTGTAAGTACTCGTAACTATTAATAAGCGCGCATACGAAACTTGGCTAGTAGTTTCCAAAAAGGATCTAGTCACGCGTATATCGAATCCACTTAAAAAGTCGCCCTATTTAAAAAAGTGTGCTTTTCAGAAGAAGTGAAAATTTGATTTTCTTTTAGCATTAAAAGAATGAAAGATTAATGGTAATCATTCCTCAAAGTGTTCTGTGCACCTCTCTCGCAATGGTCGTTCGTGAGTTTCGCGATTTTGCATCGTAGCATTTTCAACTGTGACGTGTTCACACGTACGCGTAATACGAGTATACATACGTAGACAATACAGAAGGGAGGTCACATAGAATTGAAAGCGTAACGAATTTTGAACATCGACGCTGATCCGCGGCAATGTCCCCTAATAGGGAGTGCCAATAACCAGTTGGAGGGGTGTTAACGATGGAAGGAGCGACGCACACGTTAATTATTTACAAGTTTATCGATGCATCGCGCGCAATCCCGCGTAAAGGAAAATTGACAGGACAGCTGCGAAATTAGTGGACATCTGGAGCGAGCCAATTTCTCCATTACGCGAGACTGATTTGAGAGAGTTCGTAGCCAATAAATTTAGCGTTGAGTGGTTCCAAAAAATTCTGCAAATGCTGTTAGAAATTTTCTCGAAACTCGTGAAATTCTACTACCATTTTTCCCAAAAGATTTTCACAAGTATGAAATAACGGTAGCTTCAGGATATTCTTGATAAAATTCATAGTTAACGTTGAGCGATCGATACAATATCGATAATAAAAAATAACAATAACTATGGATCTTTCGCGAGAAGATAACTCGTCGGGTATCGTGAGTGAAAGCAAGAGAAGGTTTGCGCCCTCGCGATTTCGACGGTCGTTGGTGCTACGTCGAAAGGGAGAGGGACGCGAGAAAAAAAGGGAAGAGAAAAAAATTGCAGAAAAATAGGGGAGGAAAAAGCGCCGAGCTGTGCGGGTTGTGACGCGCGACCGAAGCCCGGTCTTCAAAACTAAAAGGCTGCGGTGGCTGCTGACGGTGTTGTAAGTAATAGATAGGTCTGCGCGTAATTGCTTCACTTAACGAGAAACACGTTCGAACCGTTCGCTCCGACGGAATCCAATATTAACCGTCGCGCTGTTTGATATAGTTCGCTATATCCGGGCGTGCATTTTGCCAGCTATCTCTCCATCTCTCTTTCGCTTTTAATCGTTCTCTCTTGTTCGCGTGACTCGTTTGTCCGACGTCTCGGATTCGCTCAAGGACCAGCCGTAACGACGCCCTCGTGAAGGAAATCCTTCGCGGTACGTGCCCTTTCGCGTTCTGAATTTTGCATCTCGCCATTTTTATCTCCTGCCAATTCTCTTAATTCCTTTTTCCACCCTGCCTCGATAGAAATGACGCTGGACTCGTCGGGTATATGTAGTATACGAGTCAACTGACATGGGAAACGCAACAAATACACCGTGAACTTTGTCAGTCGCGTATCGTAGTTATTCGAATAAATGAATTGAATTTTTTAATGGAATAAAAATCATAGGTTTCAATTTTTTATTCCACTCTATGCTAAAGTGAGTAAAGAGTTTCGAGATTCAAGCAATTATGAAAGATACCGACTTTATTTTTATCATCCATATCGGTTTTATGATTATGGTGCATCTTACTTTCCTGGATCAAATTAATCGGTTGGTTCATCTTTGGTGCGATCGATCGAAGTCACGAGTCAAGTTCATATTTTAACGTCAGGAAAAGAGGCCATAAAGCCGACAAATATCACTTGGCTGATCGAGCATTCATTTTAATGAAGACCACTCATGCCGAGATAAGAATGAATCGTACGATCAATTTAATCTACCCTATCCTTTCTCTCGGAAGAGTAAGATTCTATTAGGAGAAAGAATCCGATAAAGGTCCCAGTTTCGACGAACTCACAGTCGGGGCACAACGAATAGAGAGCTTCAATTAACTAAGTGTACGCGATCCCGAGAATAACCGCAGTTCGATTTCTCTGGTGGACCAGCTTCGTGGATGTAATTAAGCGGCGAATCAACTACGATAGCCAGAGTGTATAATCTCAACCGAGGCTAGAACTTCTAGAAGAAGCTTCGGTAAACATATGTCTCTCATGGGGTATTTAATTCACGCTCTTGGACACACCCGGAATTGCCCCGAGTCGTCCTTTCTTCTTGCTCTCGGTTTTCTTGGAAGATACGCTCTATGCGGATACTTGGCGGAAATATTAAGAGGGTGCACTCATTAAAATAAATGAACACCCGCTACGCTGGCTTTTCGTACCACTCTCAAGAAAAGCTTCCCGAAATATGCAAAAACAGGAAAATTCATCGCCCAAATTTATAATCTCTTTTGATCGTGCCCATTGTATTTCACGGTTGCATCCGGTTTTATAATACAAAGAATATCATCAAAATATCATCGGATTCATAATTCTTAAATTATTCATTATTCTTGGATTTGTATATTCGACGTTTCTTAGAGATCCCTGTTAATTAGTGATCGCAATAGTATTCAGAGGGAAACAATTGAGCTGGATATCTACAGAGGTTATTCCGAAACTATACACAAAGAGGAGAGAGATTATCCAAACAGGGCAAGGAACAGGAAGGAGCAACGAGAGAAATAAAGGAGCAGCAACTATCACCTTTTCCAGCGAGGCTGCATAAAGGAGCAGATGAAGAAAGAGACTGGTCCTAAAGGAGCGAGCACGATCCTCGAAAAGCGGCGGCGCTTTTTCCACGGACGCAGTAAATACTGAAAGTGGAGGCTACCTCGGGGACTCGGCCGCTCTTCCAACGAGTTTACAGACCCTTCTACCCACTCCAGAGTCGGTTTTTTTTTTTTCTTGCGGAAGCCTCGGCCGATAAGGAGTCAGGGAAAGATTTTACACTTGGGCGGAAGGTAAAAAGCGTTGGAAGTTCCTGAGCTACCCGCGCGCGAGCGCACGCGCAACTCCGCGTGCTCTTGTTGAACCAACAGAATCCTTTTGTTAGCACGGCTTCCATCACCTTCCGTTGCGGCTACGTGGTCCGAGCTTGGAGAGCAGCCTTCATCGAAGTGTTTGAGAAGGTTTTCCGGGGCGTTTCGGCACCGACTCTCACTAGCGGCGTTCTCTAACTCGACGTAACTCGATGTAACGAGGAGCTGAGGCTACGAGAATAAAGTGAGACGCCACTGAAGAAGAAACCCTGGATGATCAAGAATCCATCAGCCTTGGCCGAGTGCGGTTCAAAGGAGGATACGTTCAGCTACCAGAGAGTGAAGTTTTTCCGGAAGTTATGGCTTGATTAACATCGGCGGCCTGTCTTCCCTCCGATGCAGCTGTGCGCTCATCTTGCTCATTTCGGTGATACGCTATCTTTCATTTTCATTTCTGCTTCCTTTGCGATTCTCCTTTGCTACTTGGATTAGACTGGTAATTTCAGTATAGTTGGAAAATGGTAAATGGCCGAATGAATAATTCGAAATACATAGTCGGAAGCTCATCTGCGGCTCTTGACTAATTTTTTGCACATGTGCCATTCAACAAATGGTGACTAGCGAGTCGAATACAGAATACAAACAAATATTGCATTTTCCTTATGAGAAACTTGATGTATTCTGATTAAACCATTTCCAATCCAGCTAGTTGTAATGTTATAAAGAAATTTATAAATATCCTTCTGGAATATAATTATCTTTTGAAACAATCGAAACATTTTGGAATGACAGATCTATTCCATTGTGACCTAGAATCAGCAAACCGTCCCAAAGAAAACATTTGACATTCCGTTTCCTGTGGTAACACTGCGAGCCAGTGGGCCCTAGTGCAACTGGCTCGTGGAGGTCCAGGAGGCGATGCGGCGATGGTGTGGCGAAATTTGTGTATCTTCCGGCGTCTATTGCCGCACGAGCGAGCACGTGGACGTGCGTGGCGTAGGATGAAACGTGCGAGAGCTACGAGACGCGGCCAATAGGCTCTCACCAATAGAGGTGTACGAACGAGTGCGTGTATCAAGACACGATAGTGTAACGTTGGTGGAACGATGTTGGTATGGTAGTGGTGTAAGGGTAGTAGAGAGATAGATTCGCGAGAGCACGAGAGCAAAGGAAGCCACGAAGAGGGCGGAAACGAGGTTGGAAGGGAGGAGATGGGATGATGGAGCCAACAGTGCCCTTAATACGAGGCAGGAGTTCAAAGGTGGGGCCCGCAACAACGCATCTAATTACTTGCTTCCTCCGGCTGGTCCACGCCAGGGCGAATTTACATCTTGTTTGTTCAAGCACCTGTAGCCCGGCTATAGCAGCCCGCCAATGTAGATTGGATACTGCCTATAAACAAGCAATTGCCTTTGACTCGACCTGGCAGAAAGTCTCGCGGTGGAAAGCCGCACACGGCCAATATCTTGCGACCTGCCCTGTCCTGCCTTCTGACCAACCACCCCCTCTCTCCATACTCTTTCGATGCTCCCGCTAACTTCTACCCTACCGATCCACATGGCTAGTACTCTTTGAGTTGTCTACCCAAGGATACTCCGTACAGCTGGAAAATCTAATCGATACTTTGTTCCAACAAATCCTCCAGAAACTAATCGCTGAAACAAGTAGATAATATCTTCCTGAAACTCTTCATTTCTTCGAATTGAGCAAAGAACAATTGTGAGTTAATTAAGAAAATTTCTTATTTTGTTTCGGATCAAGTTACTGAAAAACGAACATGGTTTATTTTTCCTACAGACGTTCTCAGCTGTAGGTACCATTTTTATTTTCCACCACGAACATCGCATTTCCGCTGGAGAAAACAAACCCAGACACCCTCGCCGCAAACTCACGAGTTTCCGGGGGAGGGCTAACGCTCTCATAATCAGCCGGAATTAAATTATCCTGGATGGAGTCATCGGCTAGCGAGTGAGCGAGTGCGCACCGGTGGTGAACTAATGAAGCAGAGACAATCCGTGCGTTCAAGCACATCAATCTCAATTATCGCGTCTGGTAAGCGAAGAGAACGCGAAGCACGTTTTCACCTGGCTCTCTCTCTCTCTCTCTCTCTCTCTCTCTCTCTCTCTCGGAACTCTAGCTTATTTTTCAGTTATTTTCCTTCCTTGCGCATTCGTCTTTAGTCTCGCAAAAAGCTTTCTTCTTCGGGGAACGGTGACGTCATAGTCGAGTAGCGATGTCCTTTATCATCGGCCTCTTCTCAGTCAGTCCCTTTGACGAGGTACGGACAAACTCCAAAGAAATCCCCGCATCGATGCGGCACACGTGTATTTTTCCCACTTGTAATTTCTGCCGGATCCGAAAAGCCTTAATACCGAGATACAAGGCGCATTGAACCCCGGCTCCTAGTCTTCATCTTTCTCTCTCTCTCTCTCTCTCTCTCTCTCTATCTATCTATCTATCTCGCTCCCTTCTATTCTACCAGCACGAATGCAACCCCTTTTTGTCGGGCGTCACCTTTATTCGGGGTGTGTGCTCTCTCTCTTCTCCCTTGTACATCGATGTGTACGACTACCACTCTTACACCAGCGGCTTTCTCTGTACGACGTCTCACAATCAGGGAAATCGGGCCACGGTGTTACATCCGCGTCAGTGAATGTTTTTATTAACCCTTAACCCTTTAAGTACTTTATTTCACTTTGAAAACCGTGATTATTTTCGACACTCTTCTACGAACTTGTATGGAAATTTGGAGATACGCTCAACTACATATTACAGCTCATTGAAGCACATCTCGAGGAATTCAACTGCGAGTAGAAGCAACAAAGGCTGATGATCCGAACTCTCGAAATTGTATCATAGTCCAACAAACGGTTAGACTCATGTGGTAGCTATGATGAAGTTCCTAGATGGGTTCAAAGTGAACTTAATCATCATTCCTTACACCTTCCTAATTGCACCTATTGCTTCGTAATGGCTCAAATTGAACAGGTCGAAAGCTATTTTACACTAAAGTTCCTGATTCCAATTCACATTACTCTTTTAACCTTATTCGTGAAGAAATTGTTTTTTAAGCAATGATGAGTATAGTGGAGATCAATTTCGAGAGGATAAGAACGTGGCTTCCGGGATCCAATTCGTATAAATTAAAAATGAAAGTAGTTTCTAGGTTGATGGGTTCGAGATATAAGCACTGTGAGATCAGGAGGGCATACCGAAAGATGGAATAAACGAACGAACATGTGTGTGCGTGTGTGTAAAAGAGAAAGAGAGTGAGAGAAAGAGAGAGAGAGAGAGAGAGAGAAAAGCGAGTACGGCTCTCGGAGACAGAGTGTAATCAGCGTGAAATGTTTCTTTCAGGTCGATCTTCCTTGTATATTCGACGTAGCCGGTATGTACCTTTGTCCAGTAGGAGATACGTAGCCAGTGGCGTAAGGAATATCAGTATTAAAAAATTTCACTCCGAAACTCCAGAACGTAGCTACGTGACTTGGATTCTCGATATGCTGGCTAGAAGAATTTTAAGTTCTCCTTCGTGAAACTTCTTTAAAGATCGCGCGTGCTACCAAGAGCTCTACGGACAAAGACACCGACGGCCATTTTTCTGGAGCTCGAGTGTATGAGTTTGCAAGTTCCATTAAATTCCCGCGCACCGCACTTTCTTATCTCTCTGGTGCTTTGTGATTTTTTAGTTTTCCTGTAGCTTTGCGTTCGGCTTGCTGCTCACTCCTGTGAGAAGACTGTGGACTCTATCGACGATGCTTGGCCAATGATACCTTGGAATTCGTAGAGAAACTTGTACCGTAATTGAAATTCTTCGTTTTTATAACTTTCTGTCATTTCAACAGTGCTTCAATATCTACGAACTTGCCGAACAATGTTTTCCAATCTGAATTCACTGGGAAATTCGAATAACTGGAAACTAAGTAAATTCTTCGATAATCATATATCTTGGGGAAGTCGCGATATTGAAATACTTGCCACATATTACATCTGTGACCTTTGTACTAGAAATGTAGAAATGTATGCTAGAGCTTCTAATTTTCAGTCTTCGCGAATTCCTACCTCTTTCCATCGTCCCGAGAACTAATTTAAAGGAAACAACGACGAGGCAGAATGTTAAATGGAAAAATTGAGTTCAGAGAGCAGAATGGAATTTTTGATTTTTTTTTTATATAAAAAAAACGTTTTTGTCGCAATAGACGATTGGTTTGCTAGGAAATTTCGCTATAGAAGAAAGTTCAGAAGAACGGATTTCGGATATCCTTCAAATTTAGCGCTTTACGAACATAACAATCCGTAAGCCGAACAAATTCATGAAGTGGCCTGAGAGCTGAGGCTTTTGCGCGATGGGCTGATCGATACGAGAGCTAGCATCCACTGCGATTTATGGCTGGCACGTCGAACTAGAACGTACGCAGTACGGCTTCAATAATGTTATGAACGTTTATCGACACTGCGACACTTTGTGCGCTTCCGCTCGAGTACGCTTCCGCTCGACCGCGAGTCTTCCGATTTTTTATCCCTAACACGCGATGTGAGTCGTAAATGTCCTTTAAAATGAATCGTTACATGAATGAATGTCGAGTTTCATCCCTTCTACAAGAAAATAAATAATACTGAACATCATTGGATTTTTGAGTGTTAATAAAATTTGCAATATACGCTAGTCGGAAAAATTGGATTCTTGTTTCGAATCCAATATATTCGAGTCACAGGATCCAAAGTTTTAATAGGTGACTGCAGCTAACACGTTGCAAATATGAAGTAGGTAGACGTAACAATGAGTATTAGACCAGCGGTTCCTGACTCTGTAGAATTTCGTCTCACGTACTCAGTTACACAACTATGCTGTTGGCGATCAGAGGAAAATTTCCTATCGATGTAGAACAGTGGTATATATTTGCACGAGCTAATGCTACTGTTTATGAAAATAATTATTCTCTTACTTCTCTAAAACAATCACTGTTTTATTCATTATTTCTCTCAACTGTTATAAGGTTTTTAACAATGTAGTTCGGATATTTCGCAAAAGTTTTTCTAGTTGTTTTGCAGAACTTTTTCTAAAAGAAATACCATGGGTACCATTGGAAAAAGCATGAAAATGATAGCATATAAGAATGCAAGCACAATACTACTTTCTAGATCTATTTTCTTCCAACTTCATTTTCTAAATCTAACATGAACAAAACGTCCCATTCCAAAGTCCAACCACAAACGCGCGACCACAGAGTTTCCAAAGTGACACGTTGCAAACAGCGACATCTAATTCGAGCCAGCTGCACTTTATTCAAACTTTTATCCACGTGTTTCCGGATTTCAAACGCACGCGAGTTCTCCGTTTCTCGGTTATTCCGCGTGGCTACGTCAACTATGCCAATGTTCCAACTCCAATTCGTTTCAGCCCGGGGAAACGCGAGCGAAGGTAAGGAAGATAAACGCGTATTCGCAAACGCAAACGCATACAGGTAAGCACACGACGCGTTATAAGGCCATTTTCCAGCAAAACTAATAACAGAACTGTGAACGCGATCTTTTTTTATTACTTTTCAACATCTATAGTTTTTAACACCAATGTAGCAATGAAAAAATTAAACTCGCTGAAGTTAATGATAAAAAAGATCATTTTGATATTTATAGAATTTCGAAGGAAACCGATCCATAACACTTTATGTGCATTCACGTGTATACCTATATACATCTTTGTTGGCCTCTTACTTATTACTCTCTCTCTCTCTCTCTCTCTCTCTCTCTCTCTCTCTCTCTTTGCATATAGCAAGTATTGAGACCATAGGGCGATGCAAGCCGAGAGGTGGTCAGTACATTAACGCACGCCACCACTGCTAATAGTTCGCGATGATATGCGTCCTTTGATACGGCAACCATTGCCTGCTCGCAACGGACCGCTAACACCAATTAGCAATAAACTGGGCAATGATGCTAATTGTCCGACTCTCTAGCAAATGGTTTTCGTAGTGCATGCCGCTAATAATTATTGACTTTTCAATCCTCCCTACACTTCATGTACATGTCGATATTTCTCCAAATTGACTCTTTCCAATACTAGGAAATCTTGTTAACATTACCAAAAATGATTATATAACTCACTAACTTTTTTCACGAATAATTCAATCGAATTAAGAACACTATACCATTGAAAATTTATACAGATATATGCGATGTGTATGTAACAAGGAAATGAAAGACGTAGAAGTAGAACTTATTTGCGAGGTAGACTATTTCGTGTGCAATATACTCACCACTGTACCATTACCCCCCAAAAAACTTTGTTTTCTCTTCGACAGGTAAATTGAGACTCTGCTCCCAACGACAAGTTTGTTCTGAAAGTGGTTTTTCGAGACTCGTTGGTCGGAGCGCATAAAAGGAAAGCAAGCCAACCAAATGAGGGAATTCCATACTCCTAACAGTTTCACTGATGCGTGTGATTAAAGATAAGATAAAGTTGTACATGTAGATTAAGAAATAATATATAAAATGATTGATGAAAAGGAAATATGTTAGGAAGGAAATTAATTAATTTGGAAGATAAAAGTTGAGGACGTATTTTAAGTACACGTTATTCAGGATAAATTTGCTAATTAAACCTAGAATTGAATTTGAGGAAATGATTCTCGTTATCGATACTACCAATTATTTTCATCAATACAGGGTAAGACAATATTTGATTCCCGAAGCGGATTCCTGAATACGAACCCTCTCGTCAAATCGCTAAATTCACCCTCGGAAGGGTCGCCAGGAATTAAGACGTTATAGAAATGGATTAAGGAGTTTAATTAAGTTGATTCAAGGTCCGTGCCGCAAAATTGTGCGTCTTGCACCTCTCTTCTTCCTCCGATTTCCTCTCCTCTATGGCGCGAGTGGTTCGCGCTCTTTTGCTCGAAGGAAATTCACGGATCGCTTCTTATCGACGAGCCATCGCAACACTGCCAATTTTACAGTTCGCTTGCCAAGGATTTTACGCCGGCGAAGAACTCCCTCACTCTCTCTTGGCAGCTCGACGCGAAAAATCCGCTCGTCCGCTTGATCCTCGCTGATCGCTCCATGGATATTGATAATTAGAAGGCGCGCGCCTTCGAGTCTTTAGGAAAATTGATAATTGAACATTAATTCGTTTAGGGCTCCCGACAGGAAGTTTTGATGAACCGCAAAAGCATTTTCTCTCCTTTGCGAATTTTTCCTTCGCGACCGATCTCGAGGATAAAATGTAATGATAAAAAATAATTTAACGATGCGAAGTGTGTCTGTGATTCATTGGGACACGAATTATTCAGATTTTCATGAACAAGGAACTTCTTTAATTTTCTTGCAAAATAAATGCTGGTGCGCCAGGAATGCGATGGAAAAGATTGTATTGTCAGAAAAGGGTGTTTTTCACCTATAAACAGATTAAAGGGAAAGATTCGCCAATGTTCGGGAGCAGGTCGGAAAGATTCTTTAAAAAGAGGGTTGCGTGTGAAAACACTGGTATTTCCTGTGGTTTTAACCGGAGAGAGCTTTTTGTTCCGATACTGGGTCGAGCAGCGAGCCAATTTTAGTTTCGCCTGTTTTGACTTTGTAAAATGGGTCATGCAAATGTGCTGTACTTTCGACTGAGATTTGAATTTTTTAATTTTGGACTTCGCCCCAAAGAGAATTTAGACAATTTTACCATGTCGAAGAGTTAAAGTGGTATCTTATGACAGATTCGAAGATTTTCCAAATCCATTTCACTTCGGAACTTGATTCTACTTCACTATTGTAATGGAGTCATTTAGTTGCAGCACCAGCGTCTCTACCGATAAATTATACATGCGTTCGGCTCCAATTTCCTCCGGAACTTGTAATAGCGCGACCGAGTGAGCGACATTTACCGCCTCGCGCAAAAATCTGCTCGTCAAATAATGCTCCGACTAAAAGGCAGTTCGCGAGCGAGCGTGTACAAAGCCACGATTGAAACTTCACCACACCCTTCATAATGCCATGAGCAACTTTGAAAAACGATTCCGAAATACCATAAGTTGAAAATAACTATCCGATAGATCTCGGGGATCAATGGCAAAAGAATAGAATATTTCAATATATTGTTGATTATTCTAAAGAAACAAGTTTACCAAGTGTATCAGGATGACCTTAATTAAACCCCTTATCATCGATCCGTTATGAAACAAGTGACATTTGCGAATAAAACACAGATAAACCCTTTGAGAGCCAATTCAAAAGCAATGGTACTCAATCGAATTGTTCCACTCTTTCCGCTTGAATTTCCAATTGAATGCGAACAATTTCATCTTATATATCCTGAAACTAGAGGACCTTTGTCTGTGACCATTTCATTACTCATCCCGCACTTTCATTGACGCCACACAGTTCCAGCAGCTAGTACCTACACGTTGCCTTCTGTTTGTCGCTCTTTTTTTTTTGCTCTCGTGTCCCTTTTGCTCGCCCTTTTTGCATTCTGTTCTCTTTTTGTCTGGCCCCCTTCTCCTTCTTTCCTCTCTCTCTCTCTCTCTCTCTCTCTTTTCCATCCCCTTCCTTCTGTGTTTCCATCCCGCTCTCTTCTTTTCTCTTTTCTTCTCTTCTCGTCGCTTTTCTTCTTTTCTCGTCTCGTAGCTGGGCCACGCGCGCTCGGAACTCGCAATATTGTAATGCGGGGCACAATGTGCCGCCACCGAACGAGATGCGCGATAAAAAGGCGCGAGATTAAAACGCGGAGTAATATGTCTTGCCGCGTAGGTAGACTCCGGGAGTAACGAGCCGCGAGATCCTTAAGTGAGATTAATTGATCGATCTTTAAATCATATTGTATGAAATATATGTTCTAACATTTCGAATTGTCCAAGTTTCTATTAATAAGAATTAAATTCGAATTGTACTCCTGGGGTGGTTGGATACGTTTGAAAAAAAAAGTGTTCAACTTTGTAGGAATAGCGTGTGCCGTGGAGGATACGTTTTACAGCCGCGCCAAGGAATAATAACATTATGGGTGGCAAGGCACCGATGACAATAACGATTTCGGGACTCGTAAGCGTTCAGTCTGAATTACGGACCGCGACGAAAACTGTTTCCAGCTGGTAGTTATCGTTTGCCGGGGCAGCAGTCCTATTTTCCCAACGCAGAATCGTCCGTGTCGAGCTCTAGTTCCTTCGCCAACCCCTTCTCTCTCTCTCTCTTTTCATCCTCACCCCCTCGCAAGATCCGTGCATCCCAATCGATTTCTTTCTTCCACCTTCTGGTCCGAGCATTGCGTCTCATCCTGTAAATGGATCAGATCGCAAAGTGCTTCTTCGAAGCGCTACTTCGGCAACAATTCTGGACTCCCAACAAGACTCCTATTGACGCGTTCTTGCTCCAAGCGACTGCCTTTGGTCTTTGATTAAATAAGCGAAATCTTAACGAATGGAAATGATATTTTTCAAGATTAATCATTCTTATGGGAATGTACTAATTTTAGTAGAAATTTGAAAGAGTAAAAATAAAATTGCTTCGCAAAGAAAGTGGTAAAAGTCGCCAGAATCCACTTCTGAAGCATCCGCTTGGTGATTCGCCCCTCTCCGAAAGAAAGTAGAAAAAAGAAAAATTTCTCCTCAAGTTAGCCTGCCACTTGATCCTAATTATACAGGGCTACGAGCGCGCGGCAAGTAAAGCCTAAAACACGATCACACATGAGATCATCCGGCAGGCAGAGATTAGCCCAAGTGGCGCGCGGATTTCAAAGGCGATCCCCGAGCGTCACCGCGCCACCGACCGGAAGTAGCAAGCGCGGGGTGCAAAAAGGGATGAACGAGAGGCAAGAGATACGCGCGGCTAGCTTCTTCAGGGCGTATCTGCAGGCGAATTTTCGCCAAGCGGCCGGCAAATTGCGAGGATTATGCGCCAAGCACCCAGGGAAAAATTCCATAAACCGTAATGGAGAGCTCGCAAATATTTATCTTTCGACGGTGACGGTGACACGACGACGACGACGTTCGTAATGGCAGCGGTAAGGTTGGTGCCACTGGTAGTAGCGTTAGCGGCAAAAAGGCCTTACCAAAACTAGCCATGCTACCAGCCTCCTGCAACCAACCCTCATCGCGGCACAGAAACGCGAAAAGTCCTCTGCCGTGACACGATTACACTCCGCTCGGTGACCAGAACTAATTTCATTAGCTGCTCCGTAAACCCATCCCTTTTCCCCGCTTAGCCACCTTCGCATCCACCTTTGCAAAGGAACCATACGCGTTACGAGCACCCTGGTGGGCTGCTATCATTCAAATTAACCAGTGACTCAAGGTGCCCCTTCTCTCTTTCGCAAAGAATCTTAACCCTCCCACTTACTTTCTTCCTGCTACCATTCAAACTCCCGGGAGCATGTAAGAGTGCAAGAGTTGGCAAAGATCCTACAAGGCATGTGACGCGCAGCTAAAACGTAAATAGTGAAATCACAGTTTCTGGACCATTGCTTGTATCGCTGATTTTGTTTTTGATAATGCTTATTTCGATAATCGGGGATAGAATATTATTGTCAATGTTGTCTTCCCGGATCGCTAAAAGTTCAATGCAGCTTGAAACAAGCTCTACGAGATACAATATAGGGTTGTTGAAGAGAATAATTCGCGCCACTGAACATGCTTGTTAATGAGCGAAACGTTGGTTTACATGGCTCGACGAGGTCCTCCGCAAGTTAATGGACGACCGGGCTCATCGATGAGGTGTCCTGGGCTACGACAAGGACGGCGACTCGAGGACCCGGGGTCCTTACTACACCGTGTTCCGCTAATCGCGAACGGATGAGAGCACACAAGCACGAGTGTAAGCAAGGAATACACTTTTAAGGTGTTTTGCTTGTGTTGACTAGCACAAAGGTGTGTATTAATAATAGCTTGATAACATCGAGCTACGTAACGCGCTTCGTCATAGTGTCGCCACAAGTGTCTCCCTTTAATCCTTTGTCTCTCAGAAATTGTTCGAAACTGCTTTAGGAACAGCGGAAAAGACTTCGCGTCTTACACTTGTTACACGTCTAGAACACGCGAAACACCTTCAGACACGATATTAAGTCACGTTTACGTTAAGAACAGCCGAATCTTGTCTTGATATCGATTTTGTAAATGAATCGTGATTATATGATAATATACTGTTTGATATTAATATCAATTATAATAAATTGTGACATCAAAAAATTCTAATTTATTATTATCCCATTGGAAAGCATATTATTTCTGTAACTTCCACGAGTTATGATAAAAACAAATATACGCGATTGGCGGGAATTTTCGGATGGATTCATCTCTATGTTCAAAATTGTGCGGTTTTTCGAAATATAACACTCTACATACGTTTTATTGAAGCACTGATTATTCCGGTAGTCAAACAGACTGCGGCGCTATTGATAAATGTAAAAATGGAACAATAATTGGATGAACCCTGATGTTGCACTCTACATATGTTACTTTACGTATTTACTGAAGAAATTAAATTAGCCCGTAATACACTAATATAGCAAACTGGCCATCGTTAACCAGAAATAAAGAGAAACATAAAATGTTTTTGAAGAGAAGTAAAAAAACTATATTTGCACATACCAATACACAAGTCCGAAGCTTTACCAGTTACAAAGAGAAATGTAATTCGTCACAAAAGTTAACACAAAGGGTGTTTAAGTATTGTAACTTCCTTTGAAGAAAAGACATCTGGTTGCGACATAAAAGTGGTATCTGTGAGGATAGCGCGAGGTCTAGAGAGATAATGAAGTGGCAGTAGAAAAAAGAAGGGGAAGAGAAAGATCGTTTTATGATACTCAACCACCCTCTGTGTACCCTTTAATCTGCTCTTTTCGACTTTCAAGAACCGTTTTACCGAAAGGTTTGTCACATCATCGCTACCGAACAAAGTCTCATCAAATCGAAATTGAATCAGTGATCTGTCGATTAGGAAAAAATCGCTTTATCAAAACAACTAAATTATATGTATACAATCAAAATTGATTTTTCCTACAAATACCACTGTATGCTATTGATTGCTAAGTGCATCAACCGAGAATTATAGTAGATTTTAACGAGTTTTCATGCCACCCACTGCCTCGCGAATGTTCCAGAAACCGAGTAGAAGGGACAAATACGCGAACCGGAAGTAAGTGGTGAGGAGGTTAGGGGCAGGGTAACCAGCCGAGAAACCGAGATAGTCATGTTCGAGAGAAAGACAAGTCAAGGGTGGAGAGAAGGGTGAAAGCGTGGATGGTAGGAAGGAGAGAGGGTGGCAGCAAAGGAGAGACTAAACCGTGGAGGGATCTCGCAAAACATACGCGGCTGAACCTGACACATCCTCTGCCAGTCTGTTGGCTTTTCCAGAAGGGAGAGAAGGACGAGCAAATCTAGACGCTTACTTAGTGACACACGCAGCGTTTTGCTGTCGAGTAAACTTTCTCTCCTTCTCTCTTACCTTCTCTCTCTCTCTCTCTCTCTTTTCCTTGCTCTCCAGTATTGTATTAAAGCCGCGGTTTCTCTTGCGGCTTGACAAAAGCAGGCGCGCGCGACTTATCCCTTCCGGAACACCCTCCGCTACCCGATTTTGCTACACTGTAATCCAAACTGACCTCCTACAACTGGACCCCCCTGCCACGCTTGACAGTTCCGAATACCTTGGATCAACGCTCGACATTGAAAAAAATGCTTTCTATATTTTCTTGAGAAAATGATTTAATCCAATAGACAGAAAGCAATGCAAAAACAAACTAAGGATATTAAATGAACGCGAAGTTTCCTGAAATCTACCAAATCAACATTCCAGTAATCTCGAGGGGGTCGTTTTGATTGAATCAACCTTGGGAGTCTATAGTGTTTTCTTAACGTTTTAATTGCGATGACAGGGCCTGTTGCTATGGTGTCTAACTTACGTAGTGTCTTTATTTCATTAGAGGTTATCTGTCGCCAAATACACCGCGGTATTTTGTCTGCGGATATCTGTCATCGGGACACTCCGTGGCGTCTCAGCCCCCGGGGCAGAAAAGTTCTCTTCCAAGCTTTTCCTCGCTCATTCTTGCCGTCCCTCGTAATGTTGCTTGTCATGTCGCTATTAAGACGAATTAGTATCGGTATCAAAAATAACGTGCCATTTTCGCTGAAGCCACCACCGCTCCCACGACCCTTATGATACACCGATAATAAACAGAGATAAATGAACCTTCGCAGACCAGGGCGTAATTCTCTAGCGAGATGTTTCCCGCCAACGAAGTATAAGCATAATAAAAACGAAGTGGCTGAATCGCAAAAGTCTGCTGTAAATGTTTTATGTCGCTCAACAGGAGTTTATTAAGCTGCAACTCGGTTGGAAAAGCTTCCGACTGGCTGTCAAGGTTCGGGACGGTTTTCCTACGACGAAACTCCGTCCTTTCAACCCTTATCAAACGCATCTGAATCTGACGCGTGATTCGAATTCACGCCTACCTACGTCGTGTGGTGTCGAGATGCCCCTTTAAACTCGTAACCTATCCCATTACGAATTCGGATATGGCTAGGCAAATTCATCTCCACCATAGTCATCTTTAAAATCTTGCAAAATAGTGTTTGCACAGTAATCACTGTAATTCAATTAATAGTTCATTTCCAAAGTAATAATAAACTCAAGTGATGTGTCACACATTGAATGAATTAGAAACATGGGTTTAGTAAAGAAAATTATTTCAAAATAAAGACTTTGCCTTTGGAAAGTATCGATTGGTATATATACCAAAGTGAATTCGTTTTGAAGACAATTTTGACCTGTTTATTTCATGAATTCTTTTCGAAACTTACAGGAGAAATATACGACGACAAGAATTCATGGTGCTTCGAGGATATTAAGAAGCAGGTGTAGTGAGTATAACGAAAATAGCAAAAGAGCCAGCGAACAATATTGAAAAAACATTGCATTCAGTTTACCGACGATTCGCCTTAGAGCACTATTTGAAATGCAAATGCGCCTGCCGGAGAATGTTATTTTTATGAATATTTGCGGCGGGAGATATTTCGATTAGAGGGCAAGTTTCCCGAGCTGCATTCCCCGATGGAATCAAGGTTTACGACGGCCCACAATATTGCGAATTAACGGCAGCCTCCTCGTATTCTGACGTTATTACGAGTCTGACTAATGTACGCCAGTTTTAAAGCAATGCTTTTTGCGCTAAGCACGAAGAACTCTTTTGTTTTCGGACTGAATCGTTTATCTACCACCGAGAACGATACTGCTAGTAGCGGCTGTGGTTTTAAATTATTTAATTTCCCTCTCTCTTCGCGATACGAATGTACGACTGGTCCAATAATAAACAAATTTAATATTTCAGACGACTAATGAAATTAACGAAACTATATTGCCGCATCAAGTCGAGTCGAGATACTGAAAATAATAGATTTTCGAATAAAATTTGATATAATTATATGATACGATAAAATTCTTCTTTTATTAACATCTTCTTTGTCACCATAAATAAAGAGAGAACTGATCACTGTTATCAATGATTAGATTTTATTTGATAATTTAAGAAGAAAAGAAATTTCGCTAACTGTTACTCTCGTTGACACTGAAGAATCAGGAGAAAAGCCGTCCAGGGTTAAGACCGAATTGCGAATTAACATAGCGCAAGCAACCGCAAGACATTTTGCTTCCGCGAAAAGTTTCTCTCGCACGAAGAAAGAGAAGAAGGAGTTCCGATTTTTCTTCGAGGTACGCGAACCACGGATCAGTTCGCAGGGTGAGCTCAAGACCATTCTACCGACGACGTCGAAGCTAATGGCGCGACGCTTGGCGATTCGTCTCCGCCTAACGGTCCCCCGCACCCACTTTTTTCCCTTATTGCCACCTTTTCATCCCTCTCATAACTCTGGCATACATCTTCCCTCAAGGAAAATGATATGCGCAAAATTGAAACTCGCCCGCTAAAGTATCATATGACTCAATAATGGCCTTAATCATTTACGAGTGTGCCAAAGTCGCACGATTCTCTTCCCACTGGTTTGTCATTTGCTCCAAGATAATTCTGACCACAGATACCTCTATCAATATTCCTATAAAGATATATCGCGTCGTGCAATATATCGTAATAAGATTGCTAAGTCTTCGAAAGAATCTGTGATACCGATTTTTAAGAACAACTGGACTATTGTATTCACTACTGGACAGTGACGTCATAGGTTTTATCAAATTACTGGAAGACCACTTTTACAGAAAATATTAATCGCGAAACCGTGATTGACGATTGAATGACGTGCTTTGTATTTATTCGCGGAATATAAAAATATTTCTGACCGGTGAACTTAGTCGGTGAATAATTCGTAGGATGGTGGGGTGAGCGAAGAAGGAGACACGGAGAAGGCACCGAACCGATGGACAAGCCGCTCACTTATTTAGCGTAGCCCCGGGCGAACTGATCGTGAAACATGCGGTGAATTTTTCACTGGCTGGCAGATCGTTCTTTGCGTGCCTCCTTTTTTCTTCTTGTTCTCTTACTCTTCCTATCTCTCTCTCTCTCTCTCTCTCGCGCGCGCGGGCTTTTTCTCGGGTGGCGAAGATCCTTTTAGAAATTCGTACAAAGGACGCGTAGCAGCAGAGTCTCGATTCTTTTTTGAAAAATTGAAAGACCATTTCGTGCTTGGAGTGTGTGTCTCGGGAAATATAGTACTCCTACAGGATGGTGCATCTCGCGACGACGTTCTCGTTCGCATCCCCATCCGCGTACTCGTCACCGTCTTTCCTCGTGCTACTGCCACTGTTGCTACAGCCACTGCTGCTTCCAGGAGTCTCTGGATTCCGCATTCTGGGAATTTGTCCGAGCGCAAGTTACAGCCACCAGCAACCTTTTCAAGCATTAATGAAAGCTTTGGCGGTGCGCGGTCACAGCGTCACAATGCTCTCGACGATTCCTCTCAAGGTACGTGATTTCCCTCTTACTCATTTTTTTTTTTTCGCCCTTACGTTCTCTGTCTTTCTCTTTTCCTCTCCTGCTCTCGCAGAATCCTTTCTCCCCCTTCCTCTTATGCCGACGTTCTCTACCCTGCCCTTTGATGTCCTTTGTTTCCGTGGAATTCCATTTTTCTCAGTTGCTTTTTCACTGACGCCAATGGAATACCCCTGTGCGCTTGCCGACCACGCAAACTTTATCGCGCAAAATTTTCAGGCCAATTTCGACCCTTCTCCGAAATTTATTCGAAATTCGCTAATATTGCCGGCATTTGCAAGTGCGATTGGAATTTTCCCTGGATCCTAGAGGTGCTTGAACGTTGCCCGACCTCCAATTACAATATAACCATCCGCTTGGTCATTTACTTTTTGACGAAATAATCAAGTAGAATTGAACGTTTAGAAAATTGTAGAATATTAGAGAAAGATAAAAAGTTGGAGAAATTACAAAGCAAACTGTAGAATATTAGGGAAGAATACAATAAAAGGATTCGTTAGCGTGGAATAAATTGGCAAAAATAAATTTAAGAAGATTAAAAAATTTCTATGAACTTCTAGGTAAAACTTGGTTCGTGAAATAAACGATCTTGAAATTGTTGACAGTCTTGCATGGCAATATGTCGCGTTAGAGATGACGCAACAAGCCGAGAGCAACATGATCGCGATACGCTAACTTTCCCCGTTTGTTGGGAGCGGTAGGAAACAGGGTAGAAGGTGGCACTAACTTATAATAACGCTTTAATAATTCAATAATATGCTCAAGCACAGGATGGAACTTTAAGGGGTATTCCAAATAGACGTTTGACTCCGTTGAAGCTGAGAGAAAGACAGACGACAAACGAGAGACTCTTACTGGTGTGACCGAGAAAAAGAGATAGAACGAGAAAGGGAGAAAACGAAGGAGAGTGCTTTTCTGCATTCTAGTTGATTTTTGCGAGTATCTCTTTTTCCTCAGGCAATTCGTGCCACTTCCAGCTTCGTCCATCTCGCGCTCGACGCTCCTCACGCTCACCCTTCTATAAACTTGTCCTCAAAGTTACGCAAACTTCGTTCGGCTTCAATTTACTCCCGCTAACGTTTCTCCGCGGTAAATGCGTTGTCTACTCACGAGTTAATGGCCACCTTTCTTTCCGGCGTGGTGCGCCACGCCAGTTACGGGAGCAAGGGCTAAATTGTACATGCAAATCGAGGACAAACACCCTGGTGAGCCTCGCTTCTACCGGAACTCATTAATCACCAAAAAACCGTGCGTCCTGACGCTCTCTCAGTTTAGAATTTTTCTTTACAGAAGCCGATGCTAAATTACGAAGATGTCGACCTGTCCTTCAGCTATCGGACAAAGGATTGCACTGGACTCAGGTATTCTATATTACTATAAATAACAGTATCACATGTATTTTTAAATTTAATTAAATTCCAAATTTTTAAAAGTAGATTTATCACTTGCGTTCCTCAAAAAGAATGTAGTTTAATATTATTTGAAGATACTGGAAGATTTCTAAAAGTCCTACTCGTTAAAGTTTATTGTACAACCAAGATTGCCAAATAATAATCGTTGGCGAAAATGAACCTTTGACATAAATCTACGTTAATTGAATGTTTAATTACACGAAGCCAATTATGGAATTACAACTAATTCGGCTTGCACTTGTTCCACATTCGAGAAATCCGAATACACGTTGGGGAAACGTTTAAATCCTGAGAAAACGTTACACTTTGCAGGCACATGAACCCATTTACGATTCTGCAGAAAAACATGAGGGAGGCGAACGAGTTGTGCGAAGAGCAGCTTTCCAGCCGTGCCATCGAGCAGCTAATCTCGTAATACAAACATTCGTACCAGGCCAAAGTGTTCTAGAGCTCGTGCCTTGAAGCCTTATTTCCGCTCTCGAAAGCGCAGAGTAACGCGAAAGTATCCTTAACCCATTTCGCCGCGCGAAGCATAAAAAGAAATTACGGCATTCGAGAAGGGAAACGGAAAATTTCGCCGCGCGCCACGCCGATTGAATCGGCATCGTGGACGCGCGCGCGCGCGACTCTTTTTTCGCATTTGTTGCAGGGCAAACAAGAGTTTCGACGCGGTGATTGTCGAGCAATTATGGTACCAAGCATATTACGGACTCGTCAAGCATTACAACTACCCAGTGTTGATAGGATTTTTGAGCGTAGGCAATTTACCATATGCCATGGATTCCGTGGGTAAGAATAATTCTTTTATAATTAAGAGAAATAATATTGAACGATACGAACGAAGATGCAATAATTAAGAGGATCAATTTTGCAATCGAAAGACAGATTATCTCTTAAAGATTAAACTACCGACCCTGTTGATTCAACGTGGAAAATCGTGTGTTTGCGAGGAATATCAAAGCCTCCTTTATTGTTAATTTTCAATCGCATTTGTTCCACTATCAGCCTATCAATACGGATAATCCTGACAATGAATTCAAATATTACCATCCCCTCCAAAATTGATTCGGTCGAAATTTAGTTGGCTACCAGCAATGCGAACTCGTTCGACGCGCGTTGATCCATCAATATTCCCCTGATACAGCAAATACACATCCTACAGAATCCCCGATAAATTAATTCTCACGCCCGATTCTCAAATACTTAGACTGTTCTCCCTTTATAAACCGGCTTGTTTGTTTCGCACCTCCCCACTATACCATCCCCCTTTTTCCTGCAAATCTATTGGCAGAACGTACGATACGATAAACAGTGGATATTTGGCAAAAACGTGGAACGTAAAACAGACGCGTGACACTCGATCGCGCGAAACAACCGGTAACAAGCGATTTGTAAAAAAAAAGATTCGAGTTGTCGCTGCGTGCAGGAACGATAATGGGAAAATCGCGCGATCGCATGATTCACCAGAGTAAAATGGATTCTGTAAGCTATCTGACAGCTGTTTTACGAGTACAATCAGTGTAAAAGGTAGTTGCGCGCTCGTTTACTGGCTCGCTCGCTTACCCGCTCGGGGAAACAAGTGACTTACCGAATTAGAGGCCAGGCAACCACTGCTGCTCTGAGCTAACGATGAAATATTCAAAAAGGCACTCCTACTGTTTTTAACTATTTACACTGGGTGTGGGACACTACGCGACTCCCTTCCGTGAATTGGTAGAATGAATGTAATGTGCCGATGGCTCTTTCGCTTTTGGTTAGGAACGACATTCAATCTCGATTTGTATCAACGTAGAATCTCGTTTTATTTCGGTCCAGTTTTATCGGACTTTGCAACTGATAATTTTCCACTCTAGTACAAGAGAAATATATAGCTGGAAAGTTTAGGATAAAAATTGAATGTTCCTGCTAAAAAAAGGGTTTAATATAACGATCAGAAGAAATTATTTTTGAATATTTAAATCGTGAATTTCCGAAGAACTTCGAAGCTAATTTGAATATATGTATCGCTGCTGAATAGGAAGTGTTGAAGTGTTCAACGAAAACCGGAATTGAATTCTCGAAAAAAAACGATTGTCACCTGACAAAGAGTTAAAGTCCCGTGCAAGGTCTTCCCGAGTTTCCCGATCTCTCGACTTTTCCCGGGGCTCGTCGAGGCTGGGGTCGTTACCGGAGCCGGAAATTGACGTAAATTGTCGGCAAAGCAGAAGGTGCGAGCAATCGGAGACCAAGGAGGCTTCGCGGAAAAGGATAGATTACTCGGTAGTGCTTTAACTTGTACACCGCTCTGGCCATGACTCCAGAATGGAAGTAAGGAAGAAGCGCCGGATACTCGATTCTCTTCCGCTAAACTCATTTGGCTCGACTCTGCCAAGCTGTGGAACACTGTATTCACGGGATAGATATCTCTTTCGGGATTCTGTTGCTCGTTAGAAACTGACTCGAATCTTAAATGATCTGCCTATCAAAACGCTTGAACTTTGCTTTAGAAGCATCGAAAAACATCGGGAAACACAATATCACCGCATACTATATAAAGACACATTTATTTGTAAATTAAACGTTTGATAAAATAGAAAAATATCAACTTTATACAATTCGATCAATTTGATCAAATAACTACATTGAATTTCATGAAACTTTTTGATTAATTTAATTTACCAGTAGATCGAATGTCTTACGCAATGTTGGAATATTGAAATTTTTTCAAAACCAGACATGGCTGCCAGTGTAAAAAATATCTGTCAGGGAATATTCGATTCGGAATCGTTGCGATTAACGTTCACCGCTGTGGGCATGTAAGTGACACACGGATAATTGCAGCGTTAAATCGCCCGAGTGCAGTGATATTTATCTTTGAAATTTTCATGAAATCCTGACAGACAATTCGCGCGACAATAACGGAGATGAAAGGTGAAGATGGAATGTGACAAGAGTTATTAAGTATTCGCTATTGGTACTTGAATCAATGTCATTCTACTATTATACTTTCGATGGAAAGAAGAAAGTATAGAATATTAAAATTATTAGAAAATTAACGAGTATGTTGAACTTCCGATCGGGATGTCTAACGAGTTCGGAAAGATTCTCTTGGGAAACGATGAGAAATCCCAAGGGAAAAGGGCGAGCATCGAAATTTATGTTGATATATCAAGAATTTGATAGGGCCAGAAGGATAAACATACGATTACGTTATTTCTAGGAAATCCGGACGATCCCATTTTGAACCCGGACATGGCATTCCCCTTCACGAATAAAATGACTATGAGCGAACGGATCTGGAATATTCTCTACACAAGTTGGACAAGGATATATTACAGATATTGGCATTTGCCAAGGGCACAGCAAATTGCGTGGAACTGGGCACCCGGTACTTCGGTTTACGACATTGACAGGAACTTTAGCCTTGTCATTCTAGGGAACAATCATGTCTTTGGTTATCCGAAGCCCTTGTTACCGAACGTCATCGAGATTCACAGTTTACAAATTAGCGAGAAACACGAAACCCTGCCTAAGGTAAGGTTACACACCTAATTTTCATTCCACGATCTAACGATCGTTTCGCCAATTTCCTTTATTAATTTGCGAATGAGCAATCAACGTCGGGGATACCTGTCACAACTTTCCGACGATCAAATTGTTTGTCGAAGCTAATAACGCTGAGTTTTCACCTAATTTCTTCCTCGAGTTTTTAGCCCACGAATATTTAAGTGATTGAATTTAATTGATACCAAAATCATATTTTAAACGGATGAAGATAATACATACATATAGATGAAAATAAATTATTATTTATTTAGAGGGTAAACTATCTGGCGTAGCAGACACAAACGTAACATTACAAAATCAGAGAATTCACCGGTAAACGAACCACCAATCACTTCCCATTTTTCTTCCCCAAATCCAATAAATTTCGATTTTCCGCTGTCGGTGTCCGGACGAGTAATTCGATGCGGCAACCGATCGATGTCCCGTCCTCGGGAAAATTCGCTTAACGATTAGAGCACAACGGACTCGGTAGAGTATCGCGTTATGTCCCGTTATTTTGCGTTACTTTCGCGTGGTTCGACCTAGGCAAAGGGTAAAACTGTCCCCATAACGTCGAAGTGATTTCTCTCGGGGAAAATACGCAGCATTCTCGCAGGTGAGTGCTAGGCGAAAGTTTATCCAGCCGAGTCGCCGACGTGAAAGTAAAGGTCATTGGCTGTTTACCACTGCTCGCTCTACTTCTCCCTGGAGCACGGAAGAAAAATATTTTCCAAGGGTTATTTCCGCGAAGGGACACCAACGTTCCCCTAACGAGACTCGACCAATACGAATCCACTTGCATTTTCCACCCACCGAGCTCACCTCTGCCTGTCGATTTTCAAAATTATTGGCTCACTTGCTACGTTTTACTCGTAGCGAGACGGTTTCGTTGGACGCTGGTGACCAATTTTCCGCTACCTACTGTTCCAGTAATTCTTACCCAAGAATATAAAGTTAACCGGCTACAAAAGTTATTTCCAACAAAAGCATCCAATTTTTTATTATCAAAGGCACATCGTCAATTCTCTCACAGTTTTACTTCAAATTCTTAGAAATCCAATCGTTTGAACATTTCTCTTTACGCAGAGTTTGTCCAATCGCGAATTGAAAAAGATTATAACTCTCTTCCAAGCGGCGGAGGAACCCGTTAGATTTGCTCAACGTAATCCCGAAAGCACAGAATTCAAGGGAAACGTCGAGATGCAAAACGCGGCGGTTAACGGCGGGTATGTAAATTCAGTGAAATGCAGAGAACGTTGCTATTAACGGTACAATAAGTTCTCTTCCAGTGTGATGCACGTATGTCATGACTTCAGTGTACGCTTCGCGAGAACTGAAGGAGCTTGCGATGGCATACGTAGTATTCGGCGCATTGTCGTGCGAATACCTCCGCAGTTTCATCCAATTATTGGGGGAGCCCGTTCTCGGTATAGCCGACTTAATATCCTCGTCATTGTTGACGAATAGAATTTTTGATTAAGTGCCTAAGCTGTGAGGATAGTTGAAGTGAAATCGATTCGAGAAAATAGACAGTAACGACAGAACCAAAGATGATTAATGCAAAACTCTACAAAATTTAATCAAACAATAATTTAGTTATAAGTTAGCAAAATGAAGGAGAGGCGACTGCTCTTTTCCGATGGTTAGTGGTCGAATTGAAGAAGGTTTTGCGAGGTTTTTGTGAAAAGAGAAATTTCAACGTGACGCGAGAAATTAGAAGGCAATTTTCTCATGAATACATAATTCCCAGGACATTCAGGAGTTCCTTGACAGCGCGAAGAACGGGGCAGTCTACTTCTCTCTTGGCTCAAACTTGCAAACCAGCCAATTGCCCCGAGAGACTTTGAGCGCATTGTGCAGCGGTCTGGGCTCGTTGAAGCAAAGAGTCCTCTGGAAACACGCTGGAGACATGGCCATTCGGCCGCAAAACATCAAATTTGTAAAGTGGGTGCCCCAGCAAGCGGTTTTAGGTAAGGCTGCCAAAAGGCGATCTCTCTCTCTCTCTCTCTCTCTCTCTCTCGGCTTCTTAGAAGACTGTCCGCTGCGGAAATCACTTTACCTTGCTTTTGCGATAGAATCTGGATTACACAAGAACCTCTTTGAGCGCCATGGTCAACGAGCTCTTTACGGGACCGAAATAATTTTCCGCGGAAATTTCCCCCTTGAATCGACTTTATAATGACGAGTGGAAATTAAAGAGTCGACGCTCAACCCCTAGGGCAAGGTTACGGTTCTCTGAAACCCAGACGACTAATTATCAATCTATAGATCTCTACGATTTACTTCTCCAAAATTTCCACCTCGAAATCCTCAATATATGCGAATTCGTTTCTTGCGAATACTCGAGTTTCTTTCCTAGTAGTCAAGACAGTAATAGAGAAAACAAATGATGGAGTATCTAGTGAAATTGAAACCGATTGTAATTCGTGCAAATTTTCTCGGAAATTCTGTTTTTGTCAGCGCGAAACAATATATTCTCATTGAACGTAATTGGGAATGCACAACTGGATATGGACATTGTAAACGGAACAGTTATTACACGATGATTAAAATTATAATCCTTACCTCTTTACGATACAATCAGCTTAATGTGAAAATTAATCGCGAATTAAGGGGAGAAAGTAATCTGATCAGTGTAAAGGATTATAATGCAATATTTGAAACATAATGGAACTCCTCCTGAGCAAGGAATTACCAGTCGTTGGATTATTTATTCAAGAATTATTACTTTCTGCAAGCAAAGAAAACTTATGGGTGGCACAGGGGGGGAAAAAAAAAAAAAAGAAGATGGAAGAGACACAAAGAAAAAAGCGTATTGTCTCTCTTGGCGAATATCTCGTGCGACTAAATGAGAAGAAAAAAGGGCAAGATAGTAAGCTTTGAGCCTCTGGCTAAAGCGAAAAGATAACTCAGAGTTCGCGGTGAAAATTCTCGCGGGAAATTCTGACAAACAAGTCGAGCCTGGCTCGGACCACGATGCAAATGCCAACCAGCTGTGGGAACTTTCCTATAGAGTGACAGACAGCCTGCGTTTCCCTTATAAAACCTTTTAAACTTGGAAACACGGAATACCGCGAGTAATGCCAGTTCCAATTCGATTGACTGTTAAGCGCGGCCGTCGCGTCGACCGCTTGCTCCGCAGTTTAAAGCGCGGTTAAAGTCACCGAGAAACATCCCTCTTTCTCTATTTCCCCTATTCTCCTCCTTCGACCAAATTTCACGAAGTTCGATTAAACTCGAAATTGGACAGTCGATTTCTCCTTTAATTTCATTCGTATCAATATTGACGTTTATCGATCTAAACACTGTCAAGAATAATCTCATAATTTCAAAAGAAATTAAGAAGCTCGTCTTAACAATTCCACGAGCTAGAAACTGAAGCAAAAAAAAGGTGATTTCCTCGTTGAAGTTGATACACTTGAAATCGTTCTAAAACGCTACAGTAAACCAGAGGGGAAAAAAAAGAAACAAGATTCCTCGAACCCCCTCATTCTCTTTGATTTAGTTTTCAAACTCTTTTTATCGAGAATCGCAAGGGCGTGCACTCGCGCGAGCCGAGTTGCCGTGTTCGAGCGAGTAATCCATAAGGCAACGTTTTACTCGAGTTTTATCGATGCCGTATCGCCTTTATACACAGCACATCCGAGGGTGATAGCTTACGTGATGCAAGGTGGATTGCAGTCGTTGCAAGAGGCAGTACACTATTCGGTACCTATGGTAGCACTGCCCTTTTTCGGAGATCAACTTTTCAACGCCCGTAAAATCTTCGATGCTGGCATTGGGCTGGTCCTCTGGCCTGACGCTATCACCCAAGAGTCCATTACCCGCAACATCGCCGAAATCGCACAGAATAAAACGTGAGCGTACAGTATGGGACACTTGCATGCAACGTTATGCGACTCTTCCAGCTTTTGTTACGACGAGACTCTTCTTCCGCATACTCTTGAGACCATAACTCGATTTCACCAACTTTTCACTCGTTATTTGATAAGAACAAAGCGATAGCAACAATTCATACACGTTTTTGTTTATAATTCAAGTGAGACAATTAATTTAATTCGATGTACTTATTAAGTTTCAGTGAGAAATGTCATGTTCTTTGGTAAATTAATTTAATTTGTCTAAGAATTGAGAACTAAAAATCGTACAATCTAAAAATTGGAAAGGTATATATGCATTCTCAGAGAAGTAATATCTGTCGGAATTTGAAAAAGATTCATAAAAATCGCGGAAATGAATAACTCGTGTATACTCCGCAAACTTTACTTTTTACTCGGAAAAAGTCTATATTGTTACGTTATCCCGTGTTTGAAAGTAAAATACAACGTTCAATGGAAAAATGGGATATTTAAAAAATCGAATAAGAGTGAAGCGTTATTCTAAAGAAAATCTGAAAGATGTGAATTATGTATAAATATTTGAACCCCAGAATGCATGGACAAAATTGTACATCTAGCTTCTGTCACCGATGTCAATTTGTTATTTTGCATAATTGGAGCATGCATAGTAGCATACAATAAAGCTGCTAATTCATTACTGTAATTAGTACAAATAACAATTATTAATAGACGCCGCTGAATGCATGCTACAGATGCACATAAATTTATTACTACAATTTCTATTTTCGCTTGTTTCATGAACTTTGAAAAGCTTCTTGTATTTTACTGACAAAGAATCTGAAGTTTAATTCAAGAAATATCCTGGAAAGAGTTATTGCAATCATTTTTCAATCTTTGATTAATGTAGCTTGTGTCTCTACTTTCGCATTGTTTGTCAACTTTTCCTACTCTTAGCTCTGATTCTGGCAGGACTGATACTTTTCAAGAAACAGGGAAATTGCAAGCAAATTTCTTGCTTTTCAGATACTACAACAACATTAAGCGGATGTCAGAAATCGTAAAGGACGAACTGGTGAAGCCGATAGACCGAGCAGTTTGGAATGTGGAGCACGTAATAAAGTTTCCGGAATCGAGCCACTTGCGGTACTACGGTCGTGATATTTCTCTACTCGATTATTACGCAACGATAATACTTCTATTTCTACCCCTATTTTTTGTGTTCTGGGCCACTTGGTTGACTCTACGTAAATTGAGCCGAATTTTCATGAAACTCAAACTCGACAACGTGAAAAATCAACTGCAGCGGCTTTTCAAATTGAAACCCGACTAATGATCGAATTTTTGTTCATTTCTGTCCGGGGATAACAAGCCCAATTTTTACTGATATTTTTCGATACACTGAACGTATTTCCCTTGTACCCGGATTTACATCATTAGTCAAGAACAAATTGTGTAAGTGATTTCATTGAAAATGTGCATTGAGTATAAAATGGACGAACAATTGTTGCATCAATATATCATGCATTTACGTAAGACAATAAAAATATTTGCAAAATAAGAAAAGACTCAAAATGAGAAATTGTTTAAAAAGTCTATTAGTAAAGATAGAAATGAAGAGAGAATATATACGAGAACATCTCACGCATGAAATTCTTTGAAAAGTATGTATCTCAGTTCTGACTAAAGTGATAGAATATTTTAACAAAGCATTGTTCCCGGAATCCAATATTTAACGCGTTGAAGCTAGAATATCAGCACCTGATAACAATATAATAACTGCTTTGAAACAAGCAATGTACATTTCATAGATGGCACATAGTATTTGTTGCATATTTAACACGAAACACAAAAGCCTTCATTTCACTCACTATGAATTTATTCAAGAGTTTAACGCGAATCTGTCTAGCTTTATTGAATATCAACAAAGTTGAAACATTATACGGAAATATTATACTTCCGGAAAGAGGTGTTGTAAATTACGCTACTAGCGCTTCAAATGTGTAGCATTGTTTAACTCATTACAAAGATAAACAGCTACGCAAAAGTAAACTGGAATAAGAACTAAAAATAAAGAGAAAAGTCGTAATCACGCTCCAGTGGAGAGAACAAATTTCTCTGGTTCATATTACACGTTTTTTATAACCTTAAGTGTTCGTTATTCCTGTGACATAAAAGCGCAGCGAAACATAATCGCGTTAGAAGTAACGAAATATCTACCACTTTTGCGTAATTTTCGAGAAAAATTCAACAACGTGGTTGGTGGTATTCGGAAATAATTAATTGGATTAATATCGATAAAGTATGCACACTGATTTAAGAGAAATAGTACACGCAGTGACATATTAAATACGCGCGTAGAATTCGTAAAAGCAACCTAAAATATTCAGGAGAATGCTTTACGTAAATATTGAATCGGAATTAAAGCAAATTCTGAGAGAGATAACTGAATTTCATCGGCTTTTTACGCTGGAGATACCAGCAGCAAACTGTGTGACACGCTGTAATTTATCTGAATTCATTGTATTTCGAATTTGCCAACTTAATTTCAGATTTTTGTATTCCTAAATTTTATATTGTTTTCCTAAGCGTTAATTCTACTTCACGCTCTAACTAATTGTAAGTTTATCTCGTAAAAGATCCTTGAAAAACTGTATCGTTATTGTCACAATTTGTTGGAGAAGATAATACAAAATCTTCGAAGTTGTAATGAATTCCGTAGAATTGGTTAGATTTAGATAAACATATTTACTTACTTGAGAGTAATTTCTCGCAGAATTTTATTCAATTGGAAGAGTATTGATCAGGGAAACTTCTGATGAATGTGTTCTTTTTCCTTGGCTGTTGGTAGCTGCACGAATATGACCGTAGATCCGCAACAACGAAACCCTACGTTACAACTGCACTTCAAATTCACTACTGGCAGGGTTCTAAAATAGTATTTGCTGGTTGGTTAGCCCCTGTCGATATCCATGGTGTCTGTAATACCCTTCGCTCGCTTTCGAATTGAGGGTAGTACTAAAACCTACCAACAGAGTGCAGCTACTGCAGCAAAAATTGTATTGTACAGTCCTCAATATGTATCCTTTAGTATTTAGTAAGTGTAAAGAGGCTGAACAACTTGCAACACTCTGTATTTAATAATCTAAATCTCACAAGAAGTTTCGCTGAATCTTCGAGAACCTTACTAGAAGAACCCTATCATCTTTGATATAAGATATCTTCAATTCGAATTAAAATTAATGTCCATCCAATACAAGTAAGTTATATTTTATTAGGTTACATTACACAATAAATTTGCCGAAACGTTTCCGATCCGAGAATAATACATATCAGGAATTCCTTTCAAATTCGACCATTCGTACTAGTAATTAGAAAACAGAAAATGAATGCGCAAACCAAATCTGACATGAAAGTCGATGATTTAAAGCATCGAAATCGACCCGAAAATACAAATTCTAGATTCATTCGGTTACTGGCATCGAAGCCGAGTAACAAACTCAGATCGAGTTTTATCCCTTCATAATTCATACTTTAATCTTGGAGTGCGTATCGATTTGCCATTCATCATTTACCTGATTCCACTGGATTACTCTGTCGATTCAGTGGTACTTCGCCAAACTGTAAAATTAAGTTTCAAGCAACGGTGTCAGTGACATACACACCTAAAAGCCAAAAAGAACGTATATCACGAATCATTCAATTTCGCATTTCCGAAAAATTCCTTGCGTATCGAAATCCTTACATTCTTACATTCGGGAAAAATCCTATTCATAGGATTCGTAGTAGGGGAAAAAATTGACGAACCCCAAGTTTCTTATCGGGATCCCATAAGTCTCGGTGGCCGAGCAGCTGCCAACGATTATTCCCGTTGGTCGCTATCGATAATTACTAGCTAGCAATTTGTCCGGTGCGGTTCTCGGTTGGTACACTCCACCCACGGCTCGCTCGAATATATCTGGTCCAAGCATCCGCTCGATACGACGACGACGACGACGACGACGACGACGATGATGAGAAAGCGAGAGAACGAAAGAGGTGAGAGAGAAAGAGAGCGAACATACGGGGCCGAGCGAACCTCGATCTTTCGCATCATTTTTACGTGACTCGCGTGATTCCTCTTCCCCACTCATTGCGCTTAGGGGCTTGCGTGCGAGGCGAGTCTCACGCGGGCACCAACCACGCACACGTAATCACATACACACGGATGCAGCTACACCTGCTCGAGCTCTCATACTCACGATTCGCAGTACATATGTATTATATTTATCTACTGTTACGTTGATAGAAGCAAGGGACAAGTATGCTCCAACAACCTAGTTATGGTTACGATAGTTAAAAGGTGCTGCTACCACATTGTTAGTTCGACTACGATTTGCTTCACGTGAGCCTTCGCGAGTACTCATGCTCCGGTTAGTCTTGTTCGAAAGACGTTTGCATTTTTGACTAAACTGATGCTAATGAGTACCAATAGTATGTTTTGGCTTTTCAGTTGTGAATACGAGTACTAATGATACAATTTAATTTAGTCTCTTACGGGTTAAATCTACTAAACCACATCTTCCAGAGTACATACTGCAACCGCAGTTATCCCTGCACCAATTGCTCTCACTATCGATTGCATCAATTGCTTGTACTATTCATGTTAATCTCACTTAGGCTATCATTAGTCGATTATGCCTAGCAATCCTGCCATTCGTCATTACGACGCGTTACCACTAACTATGTTAACATTATGAATTCAATTAAAGTGTGTGTACTTCGATAGTCGTACACGAATTTCTAACTCTAACTCGCTCTTTGTATCTTGTAAACGGATCCTCTTATGCGGAAGTTAAATCATTAAGGAAACATTGTTGATAGTTCCGTGTTATTTATTGACTACTTAACGCATAAATCGGTACCGATACCAGGGCAAGGATCTAACTCGAAAGAAACCGCAGAAGTAGGAAAATCAGGAGCATATTTGTCGTTGGCCGCTAGCAGGGCATAGCTCGGTCCGAGTGTACGTCTCGGTCGCGCGTAACGCGTAAGTACGTCGAGTACGTACTACGTACGCGAGAGAGCAAGGAAGCTCGGGGAGTACAGGAGCGCGCGCGCGATCGAGAGAAACGAAGGAGGCGTATGTAACTTGGATCCCGAGTACATAATACACAGCCATATATTCTCCTGTCCCGCAGCTACTCTCCCTTCGACCCTGTCGCCTCTCTCTCGCGGCTCGTCGAGCTCGTCGGCTCGTCGCTTGGTTCGTCGGCTCCTCTCCTCGTGTTCCTCCTTGGCGCAGCGGCGTGCCTGCCTGCCTGCTTGCTTGCTTGCCTGCCTGCCTGCCTGCCTGCCTGCCTTCCTTCCTTCCTTCCTTCCCTCTTACCCAGCCGCAGCCCCTCGTTTCCCCTTGTACCGCCCCCTCGCGCCCCTATCTCGCCAACCAAACGAGATGACTCGTCGCGAGCGGACCAACTACTCCAACGGAGTGAGTGAGGGACCAAGCGAGAGAGCGAGAGAGAACGGAGAGAGAAAGGTAGAGAAAGAGAGACTCGTCGCGCGAGGACGAGTGGAAGGGGGACCGGCGAGGCTATCAGAGGAAGAAGACGGCCCTGCGGCCCTCCTGTTCACAAAGAGATATCCGCGCGCGCGGCCCTCTCCCTCTCCCTCACCCTCTACCACGATCCATACGCAACCACGGCAACCTGGCTCCGCGCCTCGAAATCGTTTTGCGCCGCTGTAAATTGCGAACCACCGCCTCCTACTCTCTTTCTCTCTTACTTCCTCGTATCACGTAGCGGCTCCGTTCTCACCGGTACACTGCTTCCACATCGCCTGACGTGTCGCTTCTCCTTTTTCCTGGCTTTCCCCGAGATCCCAACCTGGTCAAAGGGATATGACGCGGCTGGATCTTTCATCTTGTGCTCGTTAGGGATTGGAGGGATCGGAGGAACGTCCTGGCAGAGCTTCGACGACGACGACGACACTCTCTGCCGTGCGAGTGGATTCTTTCCTGCATTTTGATTATGGGTCTCGAGAATTTCGTGATACTACACGAGGCACTGATGAGTCATTTCTCGTGGTAGCTGGTAAGGGGTAGTTTTTTCTTTGCTTTTATCCAGTAGCTCTCGTGCCGAATAACATTGGAATCCAAGAAAAATAAACATTGAATATACTTCGAAATACAATCACGATCTGCATCAAGTCCGACAGATAGTATGTATATCCGGAGTGGTTTGAACGAAGCAGAAATATGATATGTAACCCCGAGCAGGGTGTAAAGAGCTAATTTATGCTTGTAAAGAGAACGGCATTACCCAGTCTGACTCAAGATCAAGGGGCGAGGTTGCAATAACCCTCGCAACTTCTTCCTAATGAAGATGTGGTATACAGCAACTAGCCTCTTTCGCCACGAACGATCGACCGTAGGGCGCTCGGTCTCCCATGAACAACCCTAATTATGCATATTGACAAGGCACTATCTTCCGTAACGTATTACCCCTCGGAGAAACATCTTTCTCGCACTCGGTGTAGATCAATCTCGATCCGAGACACCTGGTTACCATGTAATCGTGAAGACAATGGAAACTTAGACAGAAAAACGTCTGTACGCATATCCCGGAAGATCCATTAGAGAAATCATGCTTCAACTGTAATCTCCAAGCCCTTAGCACTCGAAGGATCAGGTGTTTCCATGAACAAGACGAGGGAAGAAATTCGCTTGGCCTCCGCGGGAAGGGAAGGTTCATTCGTTAGGCTTTCACGAGTTTAAGCTAGATAGCCACGGAGGGCCCACAGGCGCATTGAGCACGATCTCCAGAGTCCGGACTCTGGTGCGCGTATCGCATCCAACGACGACGAGCCTTTTTTCCTTCCTTCTGCCCTTCTGCCTTTCTCTCACTTGCGTTAGCGTTCGCGTTCGTCTCTCGTCTCCCTCGACGCTACCCGCCTCCCACCTCTCCCCGGCCCACACCAGTCATCTTTTCTTTTCTTCTTTCTTTACCGGAGCGAACCACTGCCATCCCCTTTCCTCACACCGCCACGCTACTCGCAGTCTCTCTGCGTGGCCTGATGGGAAACGGCATCCTCCGATCTTACGCTCACCATCCATCCTCACTCCCTCTTTCAACCTCTCGCTCTTGCTTTCTCTCTCTCAGTTACACATACATGGGCGCGACCCTCTCCAAAGCGAGCCGGCGCGCAACGTCGCCTAACACACGAGTACCAAGACGCGACAAAACGAGAGCACACCTCGGAGAGCTACGGGGGACGCAACCAGTACAGAGAGAATTGCGAATTTACGGAGACTGCGGATCGCACCGAATTTCGACTGTGGACGAATAACCTTCCGCGATATATGTGTATTCTGCTCGTCGAGATTGCAGAGATAAAGTGGCGGTAAAGATAAATGAATTTATAAATGGAAAGGAAAGGTACAAACTGCGGGTAGGTTGTTTGAATCGGGGTAGAAATCGTCGATATATTGATACCGGTTAATTAATGGTAGTTTGAGTGGCGATTAATAAAAATGTCTCGTTGGGGAAAACATGTGTAATATTAAGTCTTGGAAAGTATTACATGTTAAACCAGTTCAGAATACACCTTGGGTTTGAACATTCTTTCGCGACTGTCTATACAGTAGTTTTGAGCTTGAAATTGATTGTTTATTGTCCTTCGACTGGGATTATTCTGGCATTCGAATAGCGCATATCAGGAAATACTCCACCCTGTTCGGCTAACTGGCAGTAGCGTAATTAGATAGGCTTTCGCTAATGATACGCTTATCCCGCAATCAATAAACCGAACGACCCGCAGGGTAGGCGTGCGATGTCAAAACGGAGTTGAACTCCAGTCTCGAGAATAATGAGCGTCTTTCAGCGTCTTTCAGCGACCCTCGGTCCAGCGGCTTTATCGATTTCAGCATTTCTCTAACGGATTGACGCACGCAGAGTGACGTCGCGTCGCATCATATACTGTCGTATTAATTCATACCGCGAATTAATTTTGCATCCTGCCCCAATGTTCCCTTGTTTAAATTGCATCTTGCCAATCAGTCAAAAGCTACTCGATAAACCACAGTAATTATGCTAATTCAATTTTATAGTTCTCCGTTATGAAAGAATTAGAAAATTTCAGATTACGCAATTGGACTTGTTCTTCTTTCTTTTTAATAATTCCAGTGAATTTTTGAGTCGTTTGAATCGTACTATATCCAGTTTTTCCGGAAACATCGTGCCTCTTGAAGGTAGATTCTAACGGATATTGGCAACCTGGAATCTAACCGAAAGGAAAGGTTTCTTTCTTCGAATGAGAAACGAGAGTAGCGTCCGCCAATGCTCTCGGGTTGGGGAAACGCCATCGAAGACGTCGAAGACGAGGGCGGCGAGAACGAAAAGCATGAGAACGATCGGAAGAACGACGACAAAGTGCGAGCAGTCGTAATGAGTTTCCTCAGAGTCCCTCTATTTTCAAGATTGCATCGAAAGAGAGCTATACTCAATATCATTCGACAAACTATAACATTTAACATGTAGTTAATAGTCTCTTGATCGGTGCACACAAAATCGTGAAAGAAGCCATAAACCGTCGATGGAACTGATAATAATTCACATGTTGATACTTGTGCGAACACCTGTCTTATCGTTGTGATAGCGTTAACTCAACATGTCATGCTTTTGGACTGCATGCATTCGAGACTTTTAAGGTGTTTGCATTACCAGAAAACATTTATTGCATAAAATCGAAAATGTAAGATCGTTTGGAAAAGGAATTCGGATTGAAATACATAGGAGACTCGTTCGTTACTTAAGAACGTGAAATTTAATTTCGCGAGAACTAGGATGGATGCTGTTTCAAGCACTGTCCGTGGATCGAAGATCGTTCTCAAAAAACTACCAATAGACGAGCTTGGCCGCGTTCACCCACGCTATTTACGTCATCGTACTTCGCACGAGAACGTTGTGTAAACGATATGAATCTGTAACGCTTCGTGCCACGTCAAATCTGTCAATTAAAAAGTTACTTCCTGCTGCATTTCGCGACACATTGCGAATCGATTGTCCTTCTCTCTTCATTCAAATGAGTCTACATAGCAGACTAAACGAAATTTTGAAGATCTTGCATACTAGTTATATTTAATTATCTCCAGGATGTTAATTCGAATATTCCAAAATAATATTCTTAATAATTTAAGAATGCTCAAATTTGTGGAGACTTTTCACCTGGAATTATAAGCTTCCATCAAATTTCAGAGGCTATGGGCTTCGAGTAGAGTTCGAGTCGAGTCGAGTCCGAGTATACAGGCAAGAAAGAAGATACCCGTTAGGTTGGCAAGTCATGCAGCCTGCTCGGTCTCTTCAGAAGCCAATTAATGTAGTTATAGGGAGCAGAGTTCGAGTACACCAAAGGTTTTATTACGATTACGGCACGAAGATAACAAGGTAACTGTATCAACCTTCCCCAACTTACTCCACCTGTGTTTAAACAAATAGTTAGGTTGCTCCTTGCCTTCGAAAGTAAACACGTATACTACACTTGTTTGTTTGGGAGAGACAAGCGTTGTATCGTTTATTTTATTCTTCTCGTCGTACATAAAACATGAAATTATGAAAAAAAACTAATATTCTTCAATTAAGAAGAGTATTTGTGATTAAACAAAAAATTTGTTCTATATAGTTTTGCAAGTATACTTTTGTAAACACTTCAGAGCAAACTGTGTCAGATTGGAGCAATTCTATCGATCGATACTATCCAAAGTTTATCCAGTAAGAAGTGGGAAACAAAGGGTAAGAACACCCGATAGATTGTACGAGATCGAGGTACGTATACAGATGCACACAGGAGGACGAAGCGAAAGCGAAATTGTCAGTAACATAACTTTTAATATATGCCGGTCTCAGAGTTCCAAGAAGTACAAATCGCCGAAATAATTTCGCCTTTCCATCTCTGCGCTATAGAAAGCGACATTGGTGCATCGCGATAACTCGGCGAAAAGTAAGAAAGTAAGAGAGTACTTCTTCAATGGACCATCGTCCGTAAATCGGACTTCTAGCAAGCAAAAATTCTCCAGGGAATAATTAAAGAAACGTGGGAATTTGTCCAGCTTGCATAATCCTTCTTTAATCCAATATCTCAACCATAAATCACTACTGTGAGTTTAAATACTCTCAGAAGATTTTTCCATAGTGTAGATCACCGGTCTCGGTCGCAATTATCCGAAGCAATTAGGAGTTGCCTGCTACTAGATCGACAGATCTATTACAGTCTAAAGGCAGAAACTTTCCATATTCCAAAAGCCGCAAGACAAATCACTTTAAACTAAGTACCCTTGAGTTAGACGAATTAAGTTGACATTAGGACAACACTCTCACCACAACGTCCACTAAAACACTATTAAAAGAATCCCACAGCTCTAAATCAATTACACCGACGATTCTGTTCCCACTAACTAAATCTAACTTGCGACGCGTTGCATCGGTCCACGTAGTCCTTGCGCCATTCATCGCCAGCCATCGAAAGTCGAGGGCAGGCACCCTTTGCGTATTGGCAACTTGGAAGTCAAAGAGTCCGAGTCGAAGACAAGCCGCGTCACTCCTCGTACACCCGTTAGATCAGCGGTCGCGCAGGGCTGTCGCTGAGGGTCGAGAAACGAGAAGCGAGGACGAGGACGAGGACGAGGACGAGGATGAGGACGAGGACGAGGGAGAGTGGAGGGAGGAAGGCGGGCCAGGTGGTCCGTCGGTGCGAATATCCATTATAGATTCGGCGGAGTGTAGCTGTCGCGTAGGATCCGCGCTGGTATAGAGAGTGTCGCTTGCCGGTGGTCGTAGTGAAGGTAGTAGTAGTAGTAGTAGTAGTAGTACTAGTAGTAGTAGTATTGGTAAGCGCGCGTATTTCCGTCGTGCCGTCGTGTCTGGCAGCCAGGCAAAGGCCTGCCCTGCCGGTCGCCGCGATTCTCGCTCTGTAGTGGTGATCTGGTGAGGGCCTTGCGCGCGCCCTCCCCACTCCACGTTTCACTTGAGCCGCTAGTATCAGAGGGCGCCACTGTCGGCCCCTCGCGGCGCCATTAGCCCATTCCGCCATCGGCGCCCGCGACGAACGGACGTGTGCGTGTCGACGCGAGACACCGAGCAAGCGAGTAAGTGAGAGCAAGAGAGAGCGAGAGAAAGGAAAAAGGAGACCGGGAGAAAGAGAGAGAGGAGCGGCGCGCACGCACGACTGCCTGGGCGGACGGCGTCGGGTGGACGGTTCGCGAGTGCCCTACCGAAAAGGGCTTAAATCTCCGCGGGCGCGAAATTGTGAAATTGTGCTGCGTGAACAACGAGTGTGCGCGCGACCTCTACACCGCGAACGGCGCGCGCTCGAGAGCCCTTCCGTGAGCCCTTTTCGAGCGTACGCGAAAGTACGTTTTCCATCGTTTCTTCTCGCTTTGCTTCTTCTCTCTTTGTGTGATCGCGTACGCCATCGCGACGTGTCGTGCCGTGTCGAAGAGTGCGCGGCGAAGCCGAAGCCTGGAAAGGACGGCGACGGTGACAACGACCACCATTTCTCTACTACACCATCAAACCAAGGGCTTTTTATGGGGCTCCTAACGCGAGTTTTCGACCGTAACTGAGAGCAAGCTCTTTCTCTCTCTCGACCTTCGTTCGGTTCTGTTTTTGTGAGACTTGAGTTTCGTGCCGAGTGACCCCGTGTGTCCCGCTCTGGATGTATCGGGATCGATAGATCGCCAGGTGAGATAGTGGCGATACTGGCCGCAGTGTTTACCGCGCGTCTCTGTGTGAAGGCGCCGTGAGAACGACGCTAGTCCTCTTGGTGCGACGATACAAGGACGATACTGGTTAGGAGCAGTTTTTTCGTGCAAGCCCGCCACCATCGAAATCCTACGACCTACACACTCTTGGTGAGTTTTTCAAAACCTTCCTACAGTATTGTACTGCTATCGGTGCGCGACTCTGCCGTAATGCTAGGTCGGTTTCTTTCTACCTGGCTATGCCGTCGCGTCATCTTCTCGATCCAGCGAGCACCGCCGCTCGCCGCGTTTCTTTCTATACAGTTCTATACCGTACTGCACACCGACATCGAGGGCAACGTAACGCGATACGCGTGTTGCGCAGATGGGACGACAAGCCGAGACCGTTCGACTTGCCGTGTTGAGAATGTTATGTACTTACTTACTTACTACCTATCTCACCTAACCAATAAAAAAATCCGCTCGACCAACTGTTCATAACATTCCTTCGGTTTCGAAGTTAACAGTGCGTCTTTCACATGCTTTCGGAGCCGAAAGACTTCCCCACCGAAACCGTCAGCCCAAAATGTAAACAGTCGGAGGTCGGGTCAGTCGTGAAAAACAATCCGGTTCCCGGCGTATATACAGATCATAACCGGTACAACGAAACCGTCAGAGATTCTCCGGTAATACTTACTTACCTGTCAAGCAACGAATTCCCGCAAATGTTGACGAGTTTCGTGAAAATTAATTAGAAATGTATCTGACTCGTTTGTCGGAAGGTAAAGAGTCACATATGCATAAGTAGTGTAGTTGGTTCGAATAACCGAGTACATTGGATTCGAGCGCAAGAGGAGGCAGTTGGAGAGAAGTGCATTCGGTATTAGCGTGTCTCACTTGAGCTCGCGCTCGCGAAAGCGGTGACGCAATTTTCGTGCAGGTGCAATTACCGAGCTCCGGTGCAAAATCGAGGCGAGGGTGTAGAGATGGATGAACGAAGAGAGAAAAATCAGGCGAGAGAGAAGAGAATCGTAACGGGTCTCTTCGTTGGTTGGTTTCGCGAGCGGCTGTGGGTCTCTCTTCCGCGCGCGCACTAGGCGCTTTACCGTTAACGACCTAAATCGAGCAGCGAGCAACGAGATGCACGCTCTCCTCTCCTCCGCGAGTTCCAGGCAAAGAGAGAGAGAGAGAGAGAATGCTTCTCGGCATTGCGTCGAGAGCGTTACGATCATCGCGACGACCACGCGTAATGAAGCCCCTTTCTCTCTCTCTCACTCGCTTTTTTCCCTTCGCTTCTCCTGATCGCTAATGCATCATCCTCGAGCATTTCCAATTTTGACCGCTTAGGTACTTTCGGTGAAAGTAGAAGGGTTTTGCTATTCATTTTCTTGTTTCACTCAAAATGTGCAAATTGATGATAAATTATCATCTCGCTGTTTCGTTGAAAAAATATTTCTTTCTTCAAATGCGATTCACGTGGATAGAGAAGGCAGTAGGAATAACCTTTAGGTTTTGCTCTGAAGAGTAACGAGTAGAGCACTATACATACAGCACTGCAGACGAGACAGTATATTTGTACTTTGTCAAGACAGAACGTCGGAACTCGTTTAAGAGTTCGCTTTGGGAAATTAACCATGTTATTCACTATGTCAGGGTATTTACGAAGAACAATTATAAGACATGTATACATAAGAAACTCTGAGTTGAATGTCCTATGTGAGACATCGAAACAACTGTCAAAAAGAATGATTACAGTGTTAATCGTAGAAAGCGGAATAAATCGGCGAAATAATGATTCATATTATCATTTAAATCAGAAACGTATTAACGAGTATTTTATAATTGTACGTAGAAATTTACAATCTAAAGAATTACACAGCGAATCCACCAAATGCGATTTTCACCTCTAAAGATTATCCGAGTGGTATTATTAAGCATCGCGCGTGCCTTATCTGCGGTAGAGGGAATTGGGAAGGGAAGAGGTGAGGAAGTCGTGAGAACGATAACGCATCGAAAGTCGTGCGTTGCTTTGTTTTCCCAGCGGAACTGGACTAGAAACGCAATCACAGGGAATCGTCTACGAAGTTTCGCGGTACATTCTCGAAATATTCGAATCTCGATCGAGGTAAAGCTCGTTCGATCGAACATAGTCGTTCGGAGAATCCTCGAAAGAGAACTGAATATTCAAGCTTCAGCGGAACATCCGAACATCCACACAGAGCATAAATTCATTCAGTAAGAGAATCACCAAACCTGATCACATGACCAGTTATTTACTACTTAAAAGAAGTAGGTAAAAGAGAAGCGAATGAACGGTTTATTTCGATTGTCTTTGTTGCCAGTGAGGAAATTCAATTATTCTAATCGATGGCTATAAGAGAGTTTACATTAGATTCTCTTATTTTTTTTTTTATTTCTCGTTTCTTAAACTGAAACCGGATATAATGCGGAATTTATACATTTTAATGTCGATTTAATGTTTTCACGTGAATTGCAATCTTTCGTTACCTGTAAGACGTAAGAAAAATTCGGCGTTCGAAAATGATCGAGGGAATATGCGAAACTAACGATAAGAATCGATCAGAAAGAAGTTATAGTGGTAATGACCCTGCAAGGGTAAGCCAAGGTTAACCCAAGCTAGTCACCGGTGAGGAATGTTGCGGTCCCTAATTCGGTCACGACAGTCGGCAATCTATCAACATTATTTTATATCTAAATATCCCTTCGATCAATATCTATTAAAATGATACTCGTGCAACAATACAATAAATGTTAATGTACTTACAATTTTTTATAGGATATCGAATGAATTTCCAGTATAAATATAGTGGTTAATTATTAGAAAATTCCATATGAAATAATTCAATAATATAATAAAAACTAAATTTTTATATTTTATTCCATCGCACGGCGTAAGAAACGTAAACTGTTTGTTTGTCAATGGTTTTCGATGCGCGCTACGGATTGCCGTGAATCTTTGTGTGCCCGGCGTTTCCTACGTTACCTGATAAAAAGTGTTGCGCTCGATAAAAAAAAAGCAACCGATACTGCCCAGTCGGTTTATTGAGTTTTGAACTGTTACAATTGAATCCCGATCGAGCAGTCGAACGAGTGTTAGTCCAAATCGAAATTGTTTGCGGCTTCGAAGGATCACTTTCAATAATGTCAATAGACGTACTGGACTATCTATATTTGACGGGTGATTTTTTTCCAAACTCCATTCACAAAGTTATAGCTAAATTTCCTCTGTTCAACTAACATTTTCCTTGCAACACTTTCTGTTAGTTATTTCAATAATCTCTCTTTCTATTCTATAATAATAATTTTGTGAGTAATTTTTCAATTCTAGAATTGAAAATATCAATAGGAATACTCAATGTAAAATTATAGCTAAATCGTAAATATAGATGAGTCATTTTGATTGTCGGAAAGGGTGGAATATAATAACGATGTTAATATGTATATATACATAGTTCTACTATATATAGTAGAATCACGTTGCTCAGGAAACTTCCCAGTGGGACGAAGCTTATGAGTAGCAGACGTAGATCGTCGTTGTACAAGAAGCGCTACTTTCGTCCAAGCGCGGATCGATCCCTCTTACGAAATCGAAACGTGACTAATCGAGGGAGACGAGAGAGAGAGAGAGAGCGAGAGAGAAAGAGATGGCGGCTAGCAAAGCCGAAGCCCCCGAAATCCCTGATCCTCTGTTGAATTCACGAATACATATACTTACGTATCATCCATTTCTCACGTTAATGGTTTATACATATGTATGTACATGTATGCAAGTACATTGACGCTTCTCGAAGCATCGAACCAATTAGAAATTAGTCTCGAACGATTTATTCCCTTCGACCGCGATTCTCGTGACCGACCGACTGACCAACGACGTAATCTCTGCAAGCGCAATTGGCATACATGAATAAAGAATTCGCGAATACACTTTGAGTCACCGAACAAACATGTGAATGGAACACATTGGAAATGCAAGAATCTATAAGTGACTTGATTGTTTCTTTGTCTTGAAACTAAGAGCAGAGAAATTGATTAGTTGAATTATTTAGAAAATGATACAATGCGATTAAATGGATCTTTGAATAATATTCGCAAAATTTTTAAATGTATCGTTTGATATATATTCTTTTTACCGATTTTCAAGAACAATTCCGTCGAGAATAGAGCAATGTTGCGAAAGTTTATTCGACGTGTAGCTTATACAAAAGATGCTAGAGTGAAATTCATAGTGCATAAAATTTCCTCCTAGTATCACGTTAGTATACATACGCAGAAAATAGAGATACGCTGTAATACGTGGGAGAAGGTTTGCTTGAGTAAGATAAACTGACGATTTCACGTGGAACGTTGTTTTATGTGAACGAAACCGCGTTCTACGAGTTCCATATTTTACGAGGATCACTTGTATGTACTTGCTGTAAGACGAATCACTTAGGTCACTTAGGTATTGGGGGGGGGGGGGGGGGGGGTATTCTGAAGCCTGAATACTTCAATATTCTTCTCGATACTTGGAGTATCCATTTAATTTGTTCATTTAATTAATTACAAGTTCGAATTTATCACGTAAAATACTACCCTGAACTTGATACAACACAGATATTTGTTTGTATTTCAGTGAAATCGAATCGATTGATTTGAATTATTGATTTTCAAGGTAGTATAGGAAGCAAAACTATTAACTACTAGTTCTAACGTGTAGTCCGATGATAATTTCCAATGGATTAGCCGTGTAATGTACAGGCGCTTCGGTCGATTACCGAAGATTGATAAGATAATTGAGATTACAAGTAACATTACGTCGATATTTTCCCGATAATGCTGGACGTCGTTCAGGCGAGTAGGTTCATTAGTCGTCCGACAAGTAAAACCGCTTCTTCTACCATCAGTATTTTCAGATTCGCGAATCATTGTTTATTCCCATTACTTTGACACGCTAAAACAATACAAGACTGTTTGCAATGTAATTTTATGGGTAATAATTTTACTTGGAAGAGGTTGAATTAGCTTAGTTATATTATCAAATGATCCTGAAATCCAGATTTATTTCCTACAATTGTCCAAAGACTCTTAATCGATTAAAGGTCGGTATAAGTAGTTCCATGCAGTGGATTTTCATTTTATTCAGTTCGCTATGGCGAAGGTATTTAAATCGAGTAGAAGGAACTTTTCAAAATACCTAATGACCCATGACTTTAACCCAGATTTTCATAAGCATGCAAGCTCCCACAAACCGCCGGCATTATTTCCGCTTTATTCGCGAGCTACGTTCCTAAGTCAAAACCATAACTCCTGATTCTATGTTTGCCCAAGAGGCCAGAGGAAAGAATTCCCCTTTCTCGATTCCTCATGGTAGGTGTCCGCGCGCGAGGTTAATCGGCTTCAGCTCTCACGAATGCAACCGAGCGCTGGCGAGCGCAATTTTCCATCTTCCTACGACGGCCCATAAATTGGTGGAGACGTTACGTCGAGCGTATTTCGCCGTGCACGAAGTGAGTGAGAGGGAGAGAGAGAGAGAGAGAGAAAAGGAGAAGAAACGAGAGACGATACGAGACGAGAGCCGTATGCCGTATGCCTCGAACGTTTCTCAGCCGCTTATTACTGGGCTTCCCTCCCTTTCCCTCTGCCTCTCGGACTCCAGGTCGCCTTCTTCGTCTCTCGTTCTCGCGAGCGGTTCGGTCACGCAACGCCGCGGCGCGCTATCGTGGGACTCGCCGACTCGCCGTCGAATGAACTCGTTTACGAACGGAAAGAAGGACTGTGTGTCGTGCCGGTGGCACTGGGAGCAGCAGCAGCAGCAGCGGTGGTGGCGGCGGTGGTGGTCGTCCGCGTTTTCGATGAAAATCGATCGCCCCTGGAAAACGCTGCGCCTCCGTTACCTCTCCTTCTCCACTTCCTCCCTGTTACCCTCTCCCCCCTTCTACCATCGGGCCTCTCTCCGTCTCCGGGAGAGACGTTACGTGCTCGCTCGACCTTTTCCAAGCCTTCTCGTAGAGCCTTCCAGGGGCGAAAAGGGTCTCTTCCATCCATCTTTCTCGGTCTCTCGTACTCTCCTTTTTTTGCCATACCACTCTGCTTCTTCTTTCCTCGTGTGCGAAGCTCGTGTTTGCCTCGATTGCCTGCCTGCGCAAGATCGCTGTCTCCTCGCAATCTCTCTCTCTCGCTCTCTCTCTCTCTCTCTCTGATTCTACCTTCCTACTCCTTTCTCTGAGCGTACTCTGCTTCCAAGCCGGGGCGGTTGTGTCTCCTTCTACCTGCTCGTCTCTCTTTCTGTCTCTCGCTCTCACCCGCTCTCTATCTTCGATATTTGCCTTTCTCTGTCGGTCGTCGCGGTGCCGTGCCGCGCCGTGCTGCGCTCCTCCGCCAGCCAGCGGACACGGACATGGACGCACGAACTCTCGGCCGCCGCACCGCGTTCTCTCGGAACACTCGGAACACGGGGCGAGTTCCCGAAATAATCGTGCGTATCGATCCTAGCGCGGGCTCAGCAGCGGACTGAATTTATTCCCTGTGTGCGCCGCGCGGAAAGCGAGCCACCGAAACCAGAAGAGAGGAGAGAGAAAAGGACAGAACTGACGAACGAACGAACGAACGAATGCTTCTCGTCGTCCGCCCTCACCCGCCTCGCCCGCGCACGTGCGACGGAGATGATGGATATAGAAAGAGTGAGAGAGATTGAGAGAGAGGGAGAGAGTAGTAGTGCACACTCTCGAGGCTCGTTACTTAATCGCTGCGCGTTGCTGCTGCCGAGCGAAGGAGAGGGAAGAAGGGTACCAGGCCGACGCGGCGAGAAGGCGAGAGAACCATGACTGCTTTTACCGGAAATATGTGCTGACTTCGAAATCCACGCGATTCGCGAACATCCTTTCGTGTCGCCGCGAGCGTAAAATCATCCACTATTTTTGGATTATTCTTCAGTGGATTTATTATCCCAATGTTTCCTATCGCTCGCGTAATGAGAATTAGAATGGGTGAGAAGAAGGAGAGCTTGCAAGACCAATGGATTTAATTTTTTTAAATACATACCTGCTTCTTAAAAATCTTACACGTGTTTATCGGTAGATGCGAACACTGTTTACTCGATGAATCAACCGAGAAGAGTAAATTCGTACACTTGGCGGAAGTTATAGAAGTTCAAAGCACTGGATTTATGTATGCATGTGCGTAAGTGCTCTGTGAGAACAGTGGACTTTCACCAGTATGGTGACTCAAATGCATACGGAAGGTCTGCCCTTCAACAAAACTGTTGCATTGTTCTTTTGGGGAGGAAAGGGAATGGCGATGGTGGTATATACGGTTGTACATGTGTATGTGTAAGGATCAGTGGAAGAGTAGGGACTGAGGGTGGCATGTTTATAACAGCATTTCCCATCGACTTACACTTTCGAATTAGTATTTCTATTGGACAAATTGTCGTAAATCTTGTAAAAGAGCATTCCACTGGCTTTAATTGTGGAAACTCGTTACTACGGTTTTCACATTCGACAAATATTAGTTGTGGAAACTGAAACTCATTGAGAGAAAGTTGTGAAGGATTATGTGCCGTTGAAAATCGCGTGTTACTTTGTGTGAACACCGCGTACAACCTAGAGATCAAACGATGTATGATTTAATAGTTGAATCGGTTGTTTGATGACTCTAAGAAAAACGTAAAGATTTTTTTCTCCTGTAGATTATTACATTTATGAGTAGAATATTGTAACTCCAATCCACGATTATTTAAGTCATAATATCGACTGGATAATTTAAGGAATTTTAAAGAAAATTTCAGAAGGATATTACGCATCACGTTGATTTCACCCAGCTTTTCTCGAGCGTTTTTCCTCCGGAAGGGCATTGTGGGGTGTTTTGTCCTCTGATAGGCATCTCGTGGTATTGTGTCCATTGTTTCGAAGCTTGAGTCTTCTGACTATAGAGGAAGGTAGAGCTGACCAGGGGGTTTTTTTTTTTGAAACTCAAGGAAAATCCATTGGTTTCTCCTAGTATACAATATTTTCTCTTTCTTCATCCTATTACGTGTACAGTAGTTTTCGGCTGGCGTGTAAAGCCGAAATCGCGTGTCGTACCTCGTAGAAATGTCGCCGGGCGATCACCAGGGCCCTCGGTAATCGCAGCTGCGCGCTCGGCAACCCCTCATCCTTCTTCCATCGTTCCCCTCAGTCCCCTATCCTCCTTTTTCCCTTCGCGCTCCCCGTTTTCCTCGATCGCCCAGCCGGGACCGGCCGGCACGCGCCTGCCTTTAGTTTAGTTTTAGTATGTAGTGCCTTCCTCAAAATTCGATTTCTGTGCCGACGAGTTTACGAACCGACTGCTTACTTTCACGGTTTATAAATACAATCGAGGAAGGAAATGGTACCGCGCCGGTAAGCAATCCAGTAGGATCTCGAACGAGTAGCTCGAGTGTCGAGTAATAAAAGAAAGAAAAGGGACGAGTGGCCCTTGACTCTAAAGGACATGTATACACATGTAGAGATTGTTTTAAAAATCACTTTTACCTTATGTAAAATAAAATAGAATCCCTAATACAACTGATTTATCCTGTTTCTAATATACCTTAAATCAATTAGTCCGACTATAAATGTTGCTGATCCTTATTAGCATACATATGCCCTTAGAGAATTCTTACAAGCTCTAGATAGTAAGCGAAACATTTATGATTCCATTCAGTCTTGCACATAATTGCTAGTGTACTTTAAAGTTAACGATCACAGCTTTATAACGGGTCTTTAACCCAACCCACGTAAATCTCCGAGTTTAGAGTATACTGTAATAATACAACCGAGCTAGAGAGAGAGAGAGAGAGCACCAGCCGAAAAATAGATCCCGGTACACTGCTGGAAAGGCTATTACCTAGTACACACTGATGCGGTACACGGCTGAAACCGAGAATGAGCACTGCCACGGGGGACATTCCGAGGCCAGACGCAGGTATACACCACTAGTAGTGGATCAGTGTGGAACTTTAGATAGGGTGTGGAGGACAAAGGACGAGGATGCGTGGAAGGGAGAAAGGCGCAAGAACCACAAGGGGAATGAGAGAGAAAGAGAGAGACAGTTTCAAGAACGTAACGCAGAGGGGAACGGAGAAAGGATGGGCGTCCGATTCGTCCATGATCAAACGTGAGCCTCGTTGCTGGGTACATAATAAGACCGGTTGAGGACGCGTCCAGTAATTCTCCTCGAATGCTGAGTTAATTTAGTGACTTGCTACATATAGATAGTAAAATTTAGTCCAGTAGTTCAATAAGATCATTTGGTCGAATAGATCCATTTCCTTGATTTATCCGAGCGAGTAAGTTTCTTACGATTCACTGGCAAAGCATTCTACTCGACCGTATGTGCCCTACGAAATATGAATTTGTCAATGCCTCAACGGACACTGATTTCCAAATCTCGATTGTAGTAATTTGGATATTTTTTAATGCAGCAGCTGTGTTTAATAGCAAGTATGTGCATAGTTGAGAGAGAGAAAGAGACAGGATAAGAAATGGTAAGAGCGACAGACGGAGGACCGAGCTACGAGCAAGCACGGGCTTCCGGTGGACAGAGAAACGGAGGTAGAGAAGCGTAACAGAGGCTCTTTTCTCTCCCTCTCTCTCTCTCTCTTTCTCTTTCTATTCCGGGAGTCGAGAACTCGGGGAATTTCGGAGCACGATGCGCACGGTGGTCTCGGGACTCCTATCGGACAGAGGCATTGTTTTACCAGCGATGCCTAGCGCTAGTGCATGCATTCGCGGTTAATTATGCGGCAATTATTGGCCGGTTAGTATAATTGGTAATCGTTGCATAATTAGTAACCAAGCAGCGAGCTGGTGTGGTTAATTGGACAGAGCACGCCGCGCGACGCGACGAGCCATTCGGTTGGAAATGTTGGGTTTGCGATCGAGACATCGCGGTACGTGGTAGATACATACTACGTAGCGCGAGAGCTTCGGCCGCAAATAATAAGGCGCGGCTGGGTTCATTTGGACGAATAATAGCTTTCGATAGAACATATTTCGGTGGCGATTCACGGAAATGTCCAAAGCTTTCGTTTCATGGTAACATGAGCCCTTGTTACTTTACCGTGAATCGTGTTTCCTAATTGATTCATTGATTTCTGGCACTCGGTGTCCAGTAGTAACTCTATTTGACTCTGTGAAAGATGTTGCAATTGATTTTCCATCGTGTTAACGAAGACAATACTGATATTACAATAAAACAATTTTTATTTTACTGTAATTTGTCCTATTACAGTTCGCTTCGATTAATTATCGATGTTCTTTTTGAAATTGTGGCTATTAATGTGAAATTCTGGTTTCGCGCCATTCGACTGTACCAATTCCGGGGGGAAAATTGGAGTGGCTGGGAAACGGGGGATAGGGGTCTAGCAGAAACTAGAGGCGTAAACGTTGGCAGCCGATGGTGGGAAGAACGTTCCAAGCGGAGCTAGGCAACCTAGCCGCGTAGTTATATGGTTACGAGGGATTCAAAAGTTTTCCATTTACCGTTAGTAATCCAGAGGACCGCCCCCGTTAGGGTCGTTCCAACACCGACTGACCGTAGGCAGTTTTAGTAGGTACCATTAGGCCGTGCAATCTGTCCCTCGCAGTTCCGGAACTATGAAATACGGAATGGAACGGCACGGCATAGCACAACGTGTCGCGTTATTTAAATGGGAAAATGGTCAGACCGCGTGTGCACACACTGTCGAGTCGACTATACATAGCTTCTTGATTGGCACTTTTGAACATCTCAAATCTCAAGTCACTCGAATATTATTCTTCGTTCAACTGAATCAATCGTAGTCTTAAATCTTTACGGTTTGATTTATTTCGAACTATTTCTAAGGTTCAAGTAACTTCAGAAGTTATATACAATTGACCGAGTGTCTACTTGGAAAAATTTAGCGTATTTCTTTGATCTCCGATTATTCCTGTAATTACGGTAGAAATCCATGCAGAAATAATCGCCAGTAGTTATAGCGTGAATGAAATTTTTTGAAGCCTGAAATCAGGTTGCGTTGAGATATAATTATAGAAAAAACCGAAATTATCCTGACCCAAAAGGCCGGGAAAGTTGATCAAGCATCCGTGAATGATCACTGATTACCGTATAAGTAAAGACAAAGAGTAACCTGCAGAAATTAGTTAAATTAATTTTGTAACTGTGAGTTTGAAAAGTATTTTTATCCTGAGGGAATGTTTCACCGACAAAGGGAGGTAGATTTAGCGAATTGTAGTATTCACGGTGGTCTAAGGGAGGATTAAGTGGTTAGGGTATTAGGAGAAATTGGAAAGAATGGTGATTAGCCATAGAGGCTTTGTGCTTCTCGCGAGCCATCAGAGCCTCGAAGCTCTCGTTGAAACGTTAGCCAGTCTGAGGCACGCGTCCGAATGATTTAAATGACAATGACCGTGCCGAGTAGCGCATTATTGGCCTGTACTGTGCGCGAGTACCCGATCGGTCTCGGCTTACACTCGACTGGCTCTCTCGTGCTCCCTTGTCTTCCTCGTCCGTTCACTCGCCATTATGCTAATGAGACGTATTGTCACTGACTACGATCTCTACCAGTCGTGTGTTATATACCGATCGTGAATATCGGTCTTTGGAAAATCGTTTTCATTTTGACAGTTCTACCATTGTCATTTTAATCTCCCCTGTAGGATATTTAACACAAGAAATCGAGATTAATGTCAATTTTGTATTTAGTTGTTTGTTATTTCTCAATTGAGGAGTTACACACAAAAGAAAGAAGTATTTAGGATAATTAAGCGAGAGAATGGGATTCGTGAAATTAATACTTGGAAATATGATTTTCCTTGCAATTGAAACTTTAGAATTTGCAGCTCGCCGATAATGTTGGATGTAATTTAAATAGCTGCAGAGATAGTTACTCTCACGAGAAGCATAAATGCATGGCTATGTGTATGTGTATGTGTAAAGTAACGCGCGAGCGCGTCGTTATGTCCATTTAAACTTCTAGTTATTGTCGGCAACTTGTTATTCTTTCCTTCGCCATTTAGAATCACGGTACCCAACCACTTCCGAGTGCACGAGTCGGAAAAGGTGCCTGCCTCTCTTTCTGCTTCCTCTTTTGTTTTGCTGGGCTTTTTCTGGATGAATGGCCGCCGACGATCGCATTTTTCTTCGTTTTTTATTTTCCCTTTTTTCACGGCTTTGTCGCAATGAATCGTTTTGCAATTGGCCACGTCATGAGTCAAATTCGATTTTTTCATCAGACTCTTTAATTAACATTTTGATAATTCTATACTATATTTAGCTATTTGTCTTTCGCCAAATGGTGCAATTTTGAATTACCTTGGATTTAGTATCTGAATTTCTCCTCGATTTCGCTTAAGATAGGACAATGTTTAAACGGGCGTACGATATCAAGGGCTCACCCAAGCAATAATCAAATTCGCGTAGCATTTAGCAAGCTCTATCGAGTCATTACAGCATTAGATGTCATTCGTGTACTATGCGGAGTGGCGAACGTCGAAAGGGGAGAATACGCGTTTACGACGATCGATACCACCATCCGGCTAATGCGTGTGTGTGTACTCTCCCCGGCACGCGTGCACGCGTTACACTCGACCAAGCCACGTGCAGCCCAAAACGCATCTGTCAGGTTTTAATAACGGAACAGTCGATATAATACGCACAACCTAATGGGAGATTGTTCGGTTTCGTAGTCTCTTAGGATATGGAGTCACTTGATTGTCAGCTGGCTTATTAATTAATTCAAGCCAAAGACTATTTTTTTTCTTTTTAAGTACTTTGGATTATCAGAATGAATATTTTAGTAAATGCCAAATAAGTGGAAGAATATTGTGGGATTATTTTTCACCTTTTTAATTGTTCTATTACTTGTTCTAATTGTTCTATCACTAACGATACTCATTTGGACGCGTCACTCTTGGGACTGCTAAGTGCACCTTTGTGTAGTTGCCATATTGCTGGTGAATAATTTCGTGAACCCATCGTTGCGCGGTTATCGGAATCATTAGGTTGAATTGAATTTCGTGGGATATTCAATAGTGATTGATGAGACTCGAGCGTGGTGTCAGAAATTTATCGAGTGGCTAGAAATCAATTGGCCTACATGGATTTCGCATCGATTCTATTAATTAGATATATCATATTTCTACGTGAATTGGGCTAAAAGAAAGATCGTTGATTTTCACCAATTCTCTGGCCAATATTAATTATGATAAAGGGACAATCGTGTAGTGGAATGGGTAAGAGGATCAAATCAGCGTATTTTTTGCACGCGATCCTGGATAGCGAGCTAGCATAAGTGCATTGCTGATTACTATGATAATGAGAATAAATTGTCGTGAGATACACGCGAGATAAGAGTTGCGAATCTACGTTATTATTTGAACGATTTTAATGTTGACCTTGCACAGTGACGAGATATATCGATGATGGATATGATGTCGTATTAACCGATGCACGCAACTCTTTATAGAGAAACTCTTTTAATACAGTAAATGAAGGAAATTAATTGGGATGAGAATGAAATAGAAATTTCTCACTTTTTTGTGCCACTATCAAAATATAAACTGAAAGTGTGTTATGTGTTATTGAGTTCCTTCCGAAAAATTCAATATCAACCCCAAAGTAACACATCCTCAGAGCAAAGTACACTGCTCGTTGGATCATGTACAAAAAAAGTTAAGTATCCGGAAAGTTTTTCATGTTATACTTTTGCTTCTCGTCGAAGAGTCGCTCAGAAAGCTCATACTCCTGTGAAAAGTCTGCAAACACAGTTAGTTTTATCGCTGTTTTCTGTCGGAGCTTAAATAAAGAGGTTTCGATAGGAATTCGTGATTATTAGCATAATTACTATTTTCGTTTAATAATTACTAGTTTCAATTAGCTGGAGTCTATTATCTTATAGAGAAACAATTATTAATTATTTTGATGAATAATTAGCGAACCTTTCTCGTTGGATATCGAGGCAAAATTAGATTTTTCCCATTTTCAATACTTTTTCGTATATAGTGTCTTTACTTACATTTTCCATGCGGTAGGATTTTCCGGGATTAATTCGATTCTGTCGCGGCGTCAATTTGGTGACACGTGTTGTTTTGAGAGGATACACGCGTCCAACTGTTATAGATTAATAGGTAGCCGTACTAGAAAAGCGAAACAAATGCTCGATCGTTCCGTGATGTTTTTCGGATTAACTTGGACACGTTTGCTTTCATGATGGTGCGCGTCGACTAGTTAGAAAATGGAGTTTTGATCGCTCGAAACAGATGGAAATTCGTGGTTCTCACGAGAGGAAAGTAAAGAAGAAGCTGACTTCACTTCCAAACTTAAATTACGTAACGATCAAGTAGCAAAGGATAATAGTAGTAAGAAGGGAATGAATAATAATAGTTTAGCAACAAGATGTAAATCTTTCAATACACAAAGTAACGTTTAAAGCAAATTGAAATTTGTAATGAAGAAAATTAATGCAACGCCAAGACAAATATTTACTTTGGCCAAGGATTTAAGTTCGAAATTTCCTTTTTCTATTTATATTATCAATATTGATACATGGGATATCTTATATAGCAGTTAATTTTGATATCAATGATAACTAGTGGTAAGAATCATCCATCGTTCCCGGTTGGGATTGCGACAATCACGGTAGTTACTTTGAAACTTACAAGTACAACAGTTTTCCCAAAATCACGCTGGGCTGGACGTACTCTCGAAATGTACATATCGTGCAGTGTAGCGGCAGATATTGTTTGGAATGACATTTCGTTCAATGTAAACGAAACTGCTCGCTTAGAGTTGGGAAACACGTACATGCAACGAGTATGGAAGAAGTAAGCTCATAATTAACGTCAAATAATTACCACCGAGTTCGCTTTGGTGTTCACCTTTCTCACTGGTTTTCCACAGCGGTTTTGGCTGCAAGAGAGAGGGAGAAAGAGAAGGGTAAAATAGACTTTTTCGAGTTGGTCCACAAATTTTTTCCCTTTTTTCGCTGGAATTTTTTGGAAATATTTTATGCCGCGCGTGAAATTGGCACACGCGTGGTTTTTTGGAAAGAGAGAGAGAGAGTGTGAGAGACTTCGTGTTTGTCGAGTTTCGGGTAAATGTTTGGCGCACTCGTTTGTTGGATTAGTTCGCGCCACGTGGTGCGAATTATTGTGATCACTTGGGACACCTTCGATGAATCTCGATAAGTGACTATTCTTCTCTAGGAAATTAAGTCTAGTAACTACTGCGAAAATGATTAAATAATTTATGCAGTAATCAATACTGATATTTTATACTCATAGAATATTTCCCGCTGTCGAAATAATTGGATCGTGTTGAATTTGAATCGACCTCTTTTTTACACTTCATTATTCGAAAGGTGGTGTAAAATTATCAATCAAATACCAATTAACAATTGTTCCCATTGGCGAATATGTGGGCAAGCTCGAAATCCAAAGGAACACGATTAACGGCAAATCCAGTGAATACCAACATGCGTACTTGGTCGATATTTGGTTCGATACCTTTCGACACGTTGAAATTCTACCACAAAACCACTAATCAAATTAATCAAAATGGTATTGCAGCAAATTGACGCATTTCCCATTGATACCAATCGAGACGTTTCGCCAAAATACCCCACAATTACTGCATTTACAAACCACCGAAAATGGCAAAAACAGCAACATTCAGAAATTTCTCTAAAACTGGAAAATGCTTTTATTATTGCATCGATTGACAATCATGTTCAGTAAAGTGTTGATAATTGGATAAAGAGCTCTTGTAAAATAGTTTGAAAGAATTATTAATAATAAAAGAAGGTAGGTCGGGTTAAAAGAGTTTAAAATTCGGACTTTTACTGTGTGTGTGTTGTAGCAAGATAACATGATTTTTCGCATACATACATAAACATAAGAAGGAGGCCGTATTTGCGAGACCCTAGCGTCGTTCCTAGCGTGCCTTCTGAAACTCGATATACATATGTGTGCCACGGATTCACGCCACTGTTCAGAGGGAGAGTGTTCAGAAACCCTCCCCTTTTGACGATGACGCCGACGACGACGACCACTCACCGAGGCTCTACTAGCTGCAGGGCTTCGAGAGAGGTCTGAAAACTGGTCCGGATTCGCGAGCGAGCGAGCAGCTGCCCTGAAAAACTGCGATAGCTCCCCAAAGAGAGACGCGCGCGCGTCCTTCGTCGGCGGCGGCGGCGTCGCTCGGGAGTCGGGACGATCACGGTATTGGGAGGCACACAGCCTGTAATCGATATGAGACACTTCTTTTTTTCTCACTGTGAGTTATGGCCCGAGGAACCAGCCGGTAGGGAACGGGGAATGGTGTAGAGCTGCACTCTGAGCCTCCTCCTCCTCCTCCTCTTCCACCTCCTCTTCGTACATGCGGTTTTATCGCGAGTCGTGCCACGGTATTGTGCGGTTTTTTGGGGCCGCGAGAATCGACCGAGCAACCGACTCGAAGGTGTGAGTTGGGAAGCGATCGATTTGTTGCTTTTGTTTCCCCATTTTTCGGAACCTCCTCGAGACGGAGGACAGTAACTTTCGATACTATAAGTATAACTCGAGTAAAAAATATTTCAATTCTCGAAGAATCTCCCTTAAAAGCATCAGATCATTTATGCCACAACCGTAAGGCATCTGAAAATAAATCCGCTCTTCATAATTCCCAATGAGCGTTTTCGCAAACAATACCCTGGCAATTTGAATACTCGCGCGCACATAAACGTTCGTACAATCAGTATTAACCGGAATTTAATTAAGGCGCTTGGAGTTTTAGTTTATTTCCACGCACTCTGTAGTGATTAATGGTCGAAGATCCGGGGATGTGGAAGAGGGAAGAGGGTTGAGATAGAGTTGGATGCGGTTGCGGGGGATAAAACGTTTCGAAGACATTGCGGTGGAGAGATCCGAGGGCCGGCATTAATTATGAGATACCAGGCATTGAACGGGCTTTGCAACGAGGCCGACTAATGCCACTATTCAACCCTTCCACGTTATATTCCCACTTCTGCTCGCTTTCTCCCTTTACCATGTGCGCAAGCTTACACTATATTTAACCCTTCGACTCACCAAACACTATTTTTTATTATATTCTAATTTTTAATTTATGTACAGGACAGTTTTTATATTTTGAAATAATTAGTTTTACCCTTATTGTTCTGTGAACTTGTTGAGAAAATAATTGAATCTATGATCTTTAATCAGTGTTCTATCTCTTTGCGCTTCTATTGAAGTCGTCAGCAGTTTTCTGCCAGTCGCCCGTTTTGTTCGAGAAGCGGAACCAGTCCTCCTGTTATTGATTAATGTATTCCCTATTCCGGAGTAACCTATGTACAGACTTCCTCTTTATCCTGTTTCTCGTTTTCCTCCCTCGCTTATCTTCCTGCCCCCTCCAGTCCTGTTGGCACAATCTGTATCTTTTTCCAGTGTACCGTTGCCGCCATCACGACTTCGCCCTGATCGGCCAAAGGTGTCTTTATCGATTATACTTTATTTTAAGCGCAGCTTGTTTACTCGATGGTGGGTCGGTTATGTAATGATAGGGATGTGTTTTTGGAAGAGTCATAGGTAATGTAGGGGCTTTACAGGCACACGATTGGCTTCTCGTATGAGAGAGAGAAAGAGAAAGAGAAAGTAGATAATGGGAGTGAGGGTGGATGTCGCAGTAAAGAGATATGTATGTATATGTTCGAATTGGATATTTTGAAAAGGTCGTTGAGTCATGTCAGTCATCGAAAATGATTTTACATTTAGTATAAATTATCCGAGTGATCAATTATTTTTTTTATATTGCCGAGAAGATTAATTGAGGATAATTCAAATTATATCGGGATATCGTTGTTAGTCGTGTAGATGTGGTAATGATTATAAGTACTTTGAGGGTAGAGTGTCAATTTCATTATGAATTGAGTCGTACAGTTAATTACTACTCGTACTCGTCATTGGGAAATTAGACCGGGGATGAGGCTTGGCATTGCAACTTTAAATGTTTGTTGATGCGTTACGTTGATACTATTGATTTATCCGGGAGCTGCGTTATTGGAACAATGCAATATCAGTCAATGCAGAAAGTAGATATTTCACGAATTGACACTGAGAGTTCAATCACTGGGCTTCATCGAAATACAGGGGTGATTGAGATTCCACGTATCCATCGAAATTCAAATTCGTTCGCTTTTTTTTTTCCTTTCTTCTTCAGAACATACATGCCCGCCCACGTTTGTATTCTGTCCTGCAGTCTTTCGATGACGTTGACCCGTGAACAATGCGCGTGGATTATTGCGTAAGACTATAGTGACAATGGCACATTTGCGTTATCACGCTATGGCACACTTTTAACGTCTTAGCGGTGGTCGATCATCGATCGTCTGGCTTATCGTGTGTTCTTAGAAACCTTCGGTCATCCGAGAATATAATATCGCTGATACGTCAGCCTCTTACGCATCGAACGAGCTCCTACGAATTTATGAGACAATTTGTCTTTTTCTTCGAAACGTTTCTGGTAAAATTGTTGAGCCTCGATATTGTCATTGACGACTTGCAAACATCAACACTTGTCACGATATCTATTAAGTCATTCATAATGAATTTGGCTAATATAAGTACATTATGTTAAATAATCATGAAAGAATAGGAATTATTCTTTTGCATGGAATCGGAGAATTATTGTCTGATTCGAGGCTAATCATGTCCAGTTCTTTCCTTGTACTTTACAATCGCACGGATTGATTACTAGTGACGGTTACGTATACCCATATGCGTATGTAATTCCACTAGTACTCCAACAGGCCATATTGCGACATCCATACAACGAGTAACGAACTTAGCAAGTACGTGATGCATCGTAATACAGATGTGACGCGAATTAGTTTGCCATTGGAACAGTGCTAACTAACAAGCTTGTCCCTCGGATATGTAGTACCGAAAGTCAGGGGTCCCAATTCGACTTGTGTTACGAATCCTTTCGAAGTAGCTCCGATCTTAAAAATCACGAAACGTAGGATCGTTGGAATTTCAGCGAGGTTTAGCGTGGCCAGAAAACAAAAAAACCTAGAGATCACGTTAGAGACATCGGGCAGGAGAATACGCGAAGATGACGGCACGGCAGCTAGCATTAGCAGCATCAACCCTGATCTCTCTCTCTCTCTCTCGGTTACTCTTTCGCTCTTGGACACGGGCGTCTCTCCGCTCGTTCCGTAATCTGTACGATGCGGCGCGATGTTGGACGAGGAGAAGAGGGCCGCGATTGGACTGCGAGAGGGAAAAAGAGCACGTTGGAGAACGGTGGTGCGAGTTCGAGAGAGACTCGCAGCTTCGTAGGAATAAACGAGGGACGTGAGAGAGAGAGAGGACGAAGCAATGCGACGGTGCGAGGTAGAGGATAGAGATGGTCGGGGGAGGAGGGGTGGTAGCAGTGGTGGATGAGGATGAGAAACGCGAGGGTAGAGGAGGCAGAGGAGCTTGGATGAGGTGGAGGCGGTGGCAGTGTTACCGTCGCGTTTCAGAGAGAGGACTTTGGCGCTCCGGATGGAGCTAGGCCAGCCGAGAGCGGAGAAAGAGAAAGCCTCACGCGGAACACGGTGGCGGCAGGAGAGGAGGAACGAGAGGAGAAACGAGCCGGCAGAGCGCCGCGGACCGTTCTAACAGATAGACGAAGAAATACATATATCGAGGAGAGGGAACGAAGGTAGAAAGAGAAAGATTGAGAGATGGGTGAAGAGGGATTCACCGAGCCGACACGTCTCTCTGGCTACGGCTCTACGGGCTACGCGCTGTACGGCGGCTACGCTGTGTGCTCTGTGCATGCCGGCTGGCTACCCTGCTTCGCGCTGTCCGTCTCTCTCTCTCTCTCTTCGTCCCTCGATCTCCCTCTTTGCCCCTTCCGGCACCCTCTTTCTCGCCGGGGCCCGCGGTACCACCCCTCCCCTACCCTCTACCCTCCTACGGCCTCCTGGTTCCTCTGGTCGCGCGCGCGCTCGTTCGTTCAATACTCCACGAGCGCAAGAAAGAGAGCAAGAGAGAGAGAGAGAGAGCGAGCAAAACCGTTGGGTCGGCGAGGCAGGGCGGAGAGGAGCGGAAACCGTGAGCGAGTGAGAGAGAAAGAGAGAGAAAGAGCGAAGAGGGGTCTTTCGCCGCGCGCAAACCCGACGCGGACTCACGGAACACGATTCCGCCGTTGGTTGGTGGGCTACGGATGGTTCGTTCGCACGATCGAAACCAGCCTGAGTAAAGGAGAGCCCGAGAGAACGAGAATCGGAACGTGGCGCGGGGAAAAAGAGAGGGAGAGAGGTAGACTGCAGCCGGTGGCCCGATACCGAATCAGCCAGGATCGGGGCTCTCTTTCTGGGGCTTGGAATATCCTTTCCGAATGCCGAATGGTCGACGATGATACCGCGACAATGGTGACGTGGGATTACGAGAGAGCATGTACTTACTGGGAATCTTGGTCGATGCGAGGCTTCGTCGAAAAGCCACCTATCGTTAAGTGGCTGTGAACGGGGGTAGTTACTTAGGTTTTCTGCATACGGATTCTCCAATTTCGAAGGGTTGTATGTTACGTACTTACGTTGAACGGTGTGTGCCCGTAGGAGTCGTAGTAGAGCAGTCAGGAGGTCTATTTTCGTTATGGCAAGTCTGGTTAGTGCGTTGAGGAGGGTCAAGAAAGGGGAAATGTGCATAAACGAGTTTAGATTAAATAAGGGCACGATATTGTGCTTCTCTTGTCTCTTGGTTTCTTTAAAACCCCGCGACTCGGGCTATGAAAGGAATTGGGGGGGTTTGTTTCGAAACATACGCAACCCCGAAGCTCATAGTCAGACTTGTATGTACTTCAGCTCTCGTTTGTATACGGAAGAAGAGTCATACGGTTCGCGGAATGCAGAGCACTCGATCTACCGAGTTATCTCGGGAGTCGTTGCTTCCTCGATTATCCACAAGGCCCTTCCCATTTGCGGATTCAGAATCCAACAGCTTCGCTTATCCCTAGTCGTCTCTTCCCTTCTACCTCTCCGCTCTTACTTCTCCTGGTATTTCCAGCGATGCCAGAGGAGAGCGCAGCGCATGCACACACCTCTTCCTTCGACATCGACGACTACTATCCATACACGTATTCACACATTTACCTACACCTATCTTGAGACTCGTGACCTCCGCTGATCGATACAGAGTACCGCTCATTTGCCACGAGCTCGAACGACTACTGCTTACTGCCTCCACCTCCGTCAGCATACTTACTTTTCTTTTCATCGTTTCAGCCCCGTTACTCCTTTCTCCCTCTCTTTCAGTCGTTTTCCATCGCTTTCCGTTGCTTTCCCTCGCCCATTCCGTCTCCTCCATTCTTCTTGGCTAACCGTAGTGACGATCTTCCTGCCCGACACTCGAGTCGAATAATTAGGACGGGGTTCGTTGTTAAGCATGGAGAGATCCGTCGGCAAGCTCCTGCTTCTTCTTCTTCTTCTTCTTCTTCTTCTTCTCCTCCTCTTTCTCTTTTCTGGCTTCTCTCCGAACCGACCAAGCCTCCTTCTTCGACAGGGTGAGCCCTTCCTTTTTCTTCAACATGGACGCGAGTAAGTTATTGCGGGAAAGGGCGAAGAGGAGAGAAGCAAGAGAGAGAGGGAGAGAGAGAGACTAAATGAAAGGTTGAGGAGAGGATACCCGTCGCAAAACCAGAGGATAAAAGGGTGTGTGCGCGGGGAAGGCCCAAGCGAAGAGGTCGCGGCGAGTTTCGACTTTCGGATAAAATTCAGCTCGAACTCCACTCCCTATGGCTGTTACCCAACTCTTTCTCCAAACGTACGCGTGCGCGCAAAGGAGAGTCGGTGACCGGTGTGTATAGTGAATATTAGCGTCTCTTTCGCTTCTGAATTGTTTTTCTCCCTTTTCGCGGTGGTTTCACTCTTTCTCTCTCGCGCGCGTGCGATCCCTGGAACGTGTGGTGGCTGCTGGCTAGCTGCCGCTCGCAGAAGTCGGATGGTGGATGGTAGAAGTCAGAAGGCAGAAGGGGCTGGTGCACCCGTTCCTTCACCTCTCGCGCGCTCTCTCAGGAGTGTACGAGGCTTTTTTCCCAACTCGTTCCTCAGGTATTCCGCCGCTCTTAACGGCCAGGTCTCTCTTTCTCTCCCTCTTTTTCTCTTCGGTCCTCTCCTCTGACGCGTCCGTCGAGAACCAAGAGAGACTGCCCGACCTCGAGAGACGCGCTCACTCTTCGACTCTTCTTCGTCCTCTTCTTTACCAAGCCACTGAACCTTTCTCTATTTTTCCCAGCTCCTCTCTCGGCGCTCTCACTATTAATTTGCCACAGTTCTTCTACTTTTTCACCAGAAATCCCGTGAGAAACCCTATCGCAACGGGCCTCCGATTATTTCTTGCGGGATCCTGCTTCATCGGTGACTATGGTTAAGTGTGTTCGGAAAGGGTTGGAATTGTGTCTTAAGGAAATGAAATTCTACACGTTTAACGATACATGTTCTACTTTCGATCGTACGAGTAAGTAACGGTAATATGTATTGGTATTCGCGCGTAATAATTCTGCGTACGAATGTTTGACTAAAGTGGTTTAATCGAATTTGATACACCCCAGATGCCGCTAACCATTGACCTCAACTCCATTCAACCTATTAACTACCGAAATTATTCGGTGTGAGAATTCTGCGATTTCGAGATCGATTACGTACGACCCTGTTTGAAATTTTCGCGGCTGAATATGATCACACGATGGAATATCACTGGCTTATGCATAGTATTGCACACCTCCAAGGTCACCGATCGTTGTCTCCCCCCATAAATTCTGGCGGCGCACTCGCTCGTGAATATCGCCGCTTGCGACTTAATTATGAATTGCACGCGGACTACGGATTCCTCTGTGTATCTTACGAAAATTACTTCGATATTATCCCGAGATTCCCACATAAAATTATCCACGATTTTATACTTTGTTACTTTACTTTATATGTACCATGAAAAAATATCTTATCAATTATTTCCGTGTAAATTGAGATTTGCATAAGATTTGCAGTTTGCAATCATATTATCGAACACATCTAACCGTACAATTATTCTACGGTAGCAATAATATTGAGAGCCACAAGCTTTAAGTAAATACACCGCAGAATTTGTGTTTGTCGAAAACCAGGTCGATGGAAAACATTCGACGCTCAAGTTTCTACGAGACTAGTAGTACATATTTGCATAAACTACCCAACTTGTTCAGCCGACTTGTCCACATTTGCCGCGGATAATCCTCACCTTTTCTGTCAACCTAATTCAGTGAATATTCTCCACCGGAAAAGTAGTGAAATAATGCAAAGAAAACGAAAAAAATAACATGGGACCCTATTGAAAGTTACACTAGACCGAATGTAACTCTCAGTGAAACGAAGAGTCGAGAATTCGCGAATATACATCAGCGAATCAAGGCAATAGTAGTATTTATAAAGGCTCTCACACGTTCGTTTATTTGTTCGCTAATAAATCGGCGAAAATAATTGTGCGGTTGCCAAGGCAACGCGGAATAATTCAAGCATGCATATCTCGTCGACGATGGGACAGTGGAGCGAATTGGCAGGATGATTAATCATAAAGGAAAAATCATAACTAATAATATTTCGCCTGAAAACCTGGGTTGCAGGTGGGAAAAGTATCGCCAATAAAAAGCTTCCAACGACGAACGTAGAATCCGACAGAATCGAGAGATAACTCGCCACGCGCTGTGCGAGAGAATTCACGATTTATGACGCGATATCGTGAATTTATTACGAGCGTCATCGATTATGTACACGCACCGTAAAATAGTAACGCTCCCGAACCGGGTCATTCCAAGCACTCGACAGAGTCGCGAATTCGTTGCGAATAATCACTTGATCAATCTCGTTTATTCCGAAGTAAAGATGAATTTCTTGAAGATTAGATCGTTAGCTTTGAACTACAATTAATTCATTCTACTTTTTTTAAACCTGAATATTTACTTTTAAATTTCGATTGAATCTGAAGAAAAATTTTATTTAGTAGGAAGTAAAGTAAAAGTTCTATGATCAAGAAAATCACGACTTTCTTCAGCATTGCGTACCGCGAATAATATACAAGACTGAACAAAACAACCTCCCACCGCTGGTATTCAAAGAATCTCTCAGCGAGCATTCCTCCAAACAATATATCTTCCTCTTCCTCTTCCTCCAGTGCGAGCATCCATTCCGACCACCCTCATAACTCACCTCCGTATCACCAACCCGTCCAGCACTCCAGCATTTCCGTCCATTCGAAAAAGTCCCGGACAAGTCAACGAGCAAACGATTTCTCGAAACCGATATTACTGTTTTGAGATGCTGCGTTCTATACACACGTACCTATTGCACAATCTATTGTGTCCCTATTTGTCAATTGGAATTTTTGTCCCATTAGTTCTATCACTAGTTTCTTATACTCATCGTCGCTGCTTCCATTTTTCCTTTCAACTAGTGAAAAGATTCTATAAGAACCTATAAAAACTGTACTTTTATCTCATCAACACTGCATAATTGCCACACGAATTAATCCCTAGCATTTTGTCTCTATAGAGCCTTTCAACTCGTGGATAGTTAAGCAACTTGTTATCTGCGCATTATCTCGCAGTTCTCGTAGCTTCGGTTTTCCTAAGTGACCTAGGTCCGTTAGGTTCGCAGGACGATGTCATCCGGTATCTGTGCTATACGAATCTCGGAAGTTCACTTTGAACCTCCCAAAGTTTCATCTTCGGACGGTGCAGTGAATTGCAGGGCGGCGTTTATCGCGATATGAGAGATGAAACGGAAGGATAAAGCGTTGGTGTATAGAAGTGTACGCGAAGGAAGGTAGTTGTACTACCTACTGAAATTGAAATGTATTACCGTGTCGCCTTGCTTGGGTTCGCTGCACCAACTTCAACTTTTGATCCTATTCTACTCCTGCGATCTTTCATTTCTAATGAAATTTCGTCGTTCGCCAGATGAAAGTTAGGAGACTCTGTTTTTTCATCTCCTTGTTTTAAGACCAAAGAGAGAAGCAGTTTGTTTGAGTAATTGGTTTATTTGTAGTAGAATTGAATGAGGAGACAAAAGGAATGGGAGTAAGAACGAATGATAAATGTGAGATGGTCAATGGTGAGACAGGAGAATTAGAATTTATTCTTTCCTGACTTCATAAAGCTCCTGGCACTATTACAAGATGCTTCTGTAGCTGTTTGTATCGTTTACCGGTCTCTGAAATCTGATTTATTAACTTTTACAATTGTCCTTTTTGTATGCCGTAAATTGTAATAAATTAATAGTGATTTAATACATTTTTAACTGGAAATTGTTTTAATCTTCAGATTATGTATTCTGCGATTTTGTATTTGAGTATAGTATAATCGTTATTTCAAGAAGAGTGCATGATGGTTTGACTCGAATTGCGCGACGTTCCAATGTGAATGGTAGAAAACCAATTGCTCAAGTGCACTACGGTATTCAGAGTCACGATTGAGTTGAACTTGGGGCAATGCTCGCTTGGAAGATGAACGATAGCACACGTTGCACGAATAATATCAACCCGTTCCTGGTTAAATCCAACGAATCAGATGATAATACAGTAATGAAGCATTACAAACCATCGATTAATTCGGGATAATATTCAATTCGCGGTACTCATTTGGCAATCGGAAAACCGATGTTCTATTTGCACTATACCTCTATCTATATGTATAGTAAATTGATCTATGCGAATCGTAGCTTTTGATCTCGCATAAACACAGAATTTACTGGAATTACTTTCAATTCATCAGTAAATTAAATATATTCGCTATAAAAAGTGTTAGGATCGTAGTTATTCGAAGGAAACATATTAGCAGTTGAAGTAGTAGTAAATCGTAGTAGAATGATCACTTTCACAGTGATAACATCGGAGAAGAAGCCAATGAACTATTCGTATTGGTTGGCAGGCATTCAAACATTTCGCGAGAAATCTACGTGCACACGTATACATATATAGTTTCACGATACAATCAAAACAAGAAATGAAAGAAAGAAAATGAGAGAGAAAAAATACAAAAGTTTTTCCTACGATTACGTTTAATCGTAGCAGTGTATCATTCGATATGTCTGAATTTTCTCACTCTCTTTCTCTCTTGGAACTCGAGCTCGCAACATTATTAATCTCATTAGTTACGATGGCTTCGAATGCTTTTCCATTTAACACGGCAAAAATTTGTACGTTTCGAGGTGCATTAAAAAGAAGAAGAAGAAAAAAAACACCGAGACTCGAAGCGAAGTTAAATGCACGCCGGTTGATTCATCGCTCGTCAAGGACAACTGTGACTCTCATATTACGACCTGTGTACGCCTACACTCCGATCCTACAAGATTCGTGCGGATCATCGTACAATTCACTAGCTAACATTCTCGCTTCTAATCGTTGTTACTAAAGATATCTAAATTGCGTATCCTTATCCCAAACATCAATCTGATCGTTTCTACAAGATTGTTAGAAGCAGGTATTTTACATTATTATGTTATTTCTATACTCGGTGAATCAGGGACATAGAAATTGGGGTATATTTTGCATTACAATCAGTAGACAACCAATATCAATATAGATATAAATTAGCATCAGAAATACTCCCAGTTATATTTATTTCCACTGCTCTCGATTATCGCAAAATGTCATATCTTTTTCCAGAGAGAATCGTTCTCTCTCTCTCTCGCTCTCTTGTTTCAGTCTCACCTATCGTAGGAAGCGCACGCCCGGCACCGTACTCGGCTCTTAACCGATTCATTGTGTATTTTCGTGCGCATCCCGGCGCGAGCATGCTCATAATTATCGATCAAATTCGCCGGTACGGACGCGCGAGAGAAGCCGGCGGCGGCCAGATGGAGAGAAAGCGCGAGAAAGAGACGAGAGTCGAGCAGTGGGAGGGGAGACGAGTTGAAGCAGGACACCCAGCAAAGGGGGTTGGCGAGAGGAGGGGGGGAAGTGCTCGAAAGAAAGAGATAGAGTGAGAGAGAGAAAGGGGGAACGCGAGTACAGGAGAGAGACCGATCCGTAACTTTGGGGACCACCCGAACCGCTCGGATTCCGCGGGACTCGTTTCTCCCCTCGGCTCCCAGCCCGACAGGAACACTTATCGCGTTCGTGCCGCTATGACCTAAGTTAGGTATGTACCAGGGACCCAAGCTCGCAACGCGGAGCTCGCAGTAGAGCTCGGAGTAGAACGCAGACGAGAAGGAGGAGGACCTCGTGCGAGGAACGAGGAGCAAGAACGTTTGAACATCGCCAACTCGTCCCTGGCTTGCCCTGGTGCAACGTCGCTCTTCTTCTTCTTCTTCTTCTTCTTCTCCTCCTTCTTCTTCTTCCTCGTTTGTCTCCTTTACTCCAGAACTCGATCTCTTTCTCGCTCTCTATCCCTTTGCCGTCTCGCGGTAATGCTTCCTACTTCGTTGCAGGTTCTCGTTGCAACTCCTCTGTCCTCGTTAGCCCTGGCCTCTCTCTCTCTCTCTCTCTCTCTCTCTCTCTCTCTCTCTCTCTCTCTCTCTCTCTCTCTCTCTCTCTCTCTCTGCGTGTGTTTGCTTGCTCGCTGCTGGTAGACGAGATACGCGTCTGAGCGAGTGGGATGCGAGATGCCGGCGCGGACGACACTCTAGCACAGAATTGCTGCCAGAGCGCGGGCTCGCTTTATGCGACACACACGGCACACACGACTGCCTTCTGTGCGAGCGAGCGAGCGAGCCTCTCTGAATCCGATTCTCCTTGGGAGATGCTGATATTATGGCTTGTCCGTGACGGATGCTTCTGATGGATCCACGATTGGCTAGGGGGATAGGTTTAAGGGACTTGATGGATCGATCTGCCGGGGAAATTCGTCGGTTGGAAGTAGTTTGACTTTTAGTCAACCGATCACGAAATCTCGAGTGGAGTAAAAGGGGAGACCAGGGAAAACATTACCGATGAAGAGCGAACATTGAGCTATAGTCGAATGAATACGCTGCTGACCTGTGGACGATCGCGCGTTAATACGGAGGAGATAACGGCAAATAGTCGTGCGGATAAGCGCGCATCCGCCTATTTGTTGTGTACATTGGTACACGAGAAGGGAAGAGGGTACCAACGGTAATTAGTCAACAGCGTGGATTTCCTGATGGTAGAACGCATTTTTCGAACCGATCGCACATGTCCTGACTACAGACACTCGAGAATTGACTAAGTTTGAGCAACCGGTTTGAGCGTTCGCACTGGCAGAACATGTTTCGGCTTGTTGAGAGTTGAAGTTTTAGGCAAACAATGAGTCGAAGACTGTTCGAAAGATTGCATCAAGATTTCTGAGTGGAAAAAATATATTTCATTTTAAATATTTCAATATTTCTATCTTTATCTCTTACACTATAATCTACGTAATATCAATTAAATAAATTTTTACAATTAAATTGATATTCTGAAGCAATGTAAATTCGAGGAAACATGAGAATAAAATTCTGAAAGGATGGAGCAATCTGACGTTTGTTTTCGAGGGGGAAATAAACTGGGTTGTAAAAGGATGATCGACCTTGAGCAAGGTGACTATAGTGATCGATGATCAGAATTCGAAGCCTTTAGGCAGGAAAGGACGTCGCTCGATGGAAATTTGGTTTACCGTCGTGACAGCTTTTTTGCGACTTGTCTGGTCTGCTAGACTCTCTGTGTTAAGTGTTACTTTCTGAAATTCTAACCCGTTTTTCTCGATGTCGCGCCATGCGAAATTCTTTTTCATCCTCTACGACCACTAATGACGGTCAGCTTGCTCTTTCATTCGACCGCAGCAATTTAACTTTTCTCACAATCCGTTGAACCTCACGAATGTCTGTAGGTCCTGCCTCTTCGGGACTTAACGAATACCACTTATCTATTTTAGGCCCAAAATTGGAATCTAAGCTCTGGATTAACAGATTTTATCCTTCACAAAAACTTTGTGTCTTATTTTTCAAGAATATTGAATATAATTTATAATATTTCCAAAAATACAATTAAAATGAGTAAATTTTTATAGCGTGGGAGAAACTTCGTCGCTTAGGGTGTAAGAGGCATATTATTCTTGTTGGAAGTTTCATCCGGTGAATTGGCAAGGTTTCGTTCGGTTTTACTATGGATTCGGCAGGTGTTGAGTAACTAAAAAACCAATCAGTTTGAGAAAGAATGGTGGGTGCTCGAGAGAGGAAGGATAGACGTTAAGCCAGTGATTCAATTGGATAGAATTCTTCAGTCTTATCTAACAGTTTAGGGCAACGACGCGACGCTTCGCTTAGCGTCACCGTCGTTGGATTGGAATCGCACGATAATTATAGTTCGGATAAATTGGTAGCAGAAAATTGGAGCCATTCTCATTCTGGTGAGTTGCGGCGCAGTTGTGGTAAATAGGTACGTTCTATCGCTACGTAACGCTCAATAATAACATTCATTATAAAAGTAATCGTTTACTTAAACGCCACCAACTACCAAGTCACTAAGTATCAGTTTCACAGGTTTTGTCTTCCTCAAAATTTCCTACGTAATTTCAATCTGATTTCCTTTAATGTCAGCCAGTTTTCCAATTTAGGACGCTGATAATGCATAAAAGAGGACTCGCTTGGTGTCAGGAGAAGCAGCGTAATAAGGACGCGAACAAATTGCTCCAAGTGCGAAAGGTTAATACGGACAGTCGTAATGATATACTCGAAGTAGAAAAAAGTAGGAAAAAAAGTAGAAGAAAAGAATTACTCGCATTGTGAAGTTTCATCGTCGTGGTCCCGAGTAATGAAGTATTCGAGTAAGCGAAATAATAGGTGAATGCGACAAGTTTTACTTCCTTCTTCAAGCTGTCAAATAAAACTAGTTGAAATTTAAATACTTTCGAATTATTTTGTGTCCATGCATCGGAAAACAGTTATGGAAATCGTGGAAAACTATTTTCCAGGATCGATTTGTTGACAGTGTGTTTTAGGATTTCAAAGTAAAACTAAAGTGAAAAGAGTGAAACTTTTGCATGGACTTAATAAGTCAGTAAAGTCTCTTCAGAATTCGAGTAAATCACTTTTTTTTCCGAGGGAATTTCACGAGACTCGGTAAAAAGTTGTGGTTCCGTCGCGTTCGATTATTCCGGTCGAGGAATTTCCGAGCGAGCATGATGGTTTTGGTCGATTGTTTTTTCCGTGTGGTTTGATTTATGATTTGTTGTATATTGATCGTTATGTAGAATTTGTAAGAATTCCACTGTCGAATTATTTCGTCAGTTTTATTCCGCTTCCCAGTTTCATTGTAAATAAAACTTCAAATGCAGCCCTTTACCTAAATTTTCATTTGATCTCTTTTGATTTCTCAAATCGAGCTATTTCTCTTTTTTGCTAGGTTCACTAGCGAAGAACGAAACAAGCGACAAGTTTTGACGTTTTTATTTGAATTCTGTCCATCGAGTAGATAATAAATTCTTAAGTTATTACATACGTGATATATAATAATATTAGCTTATTAATATGTTAGGTAATCGCTTATTATACCGTTGATTATGTTTCTTGTCCCGTAAAGCTGTTCAACAACATAATACCGCAATAATTCTTTGCCGAGTGACGGTTCAACAGGTTTTCAAGCGAATAAATGTTGCGCGCGATGGGTCGTCGAACGCGTTGACCCTCCTGTAACCTTAGGACTATCAAAGCTTAACTCTAACTATTTCTATCATTACTTTCGGAATTCCTTGGCCTTGGTAGAACATATATCAGCTTTCAAAAAAATAATTTTCTGCTACATTTTTCCTCTTAATTCCGCAAATCGGCCCGGAAAAAATATTCGACATACTTTAAAACTTATTTCAATCGATTTTCAATTACAATATTTAATTTTCACTCAGAATCAGCAACAGAAGGAAAATGTAATTTTGTTAATATTTGATGCAAACAGATATTCTAAAAGAATAAAATCCACAAAGGGGACATTCGTAAGGTGACTCTGCTTTTTATCCTTTTTGGGGCAGTTCTCGCGTTAAACGATCCTCGCTCCCCTATCATCTGACATTATTATTATATTACACACTGAGTTATTACTACTGGTGTAGCCACCCTCGCGTTTATACAACGAAAGTCACATCTCGCGAAACTATGTATGCCATAGTATATCAATATTTTCCTTTGCTCTCCGTTTCACGATTCTCGCCTTTTGCCGACATTGAATAATCTCTGTCATAATCTCTATCTCTAATATTCAATATTATAAATTCACCTTTTTAAAAAAGTTATAATTTCGAAGTAAACAGAACAAAAGTGTCATTCTCACATTGTCAATGTCAAATATTGCAGTATTTAAGTTATCCCACTTTTTATCGAGTGTGCAAATTAATTAGTCAAAATTAATTCCTATGGTAGATCTTTATAAAAAATGAAGAAAGAAGCATTAAAATCTACCGGCATCAGTATACGAACCCTCGACGTGCGTATCCATTAATTACGATCGACGCTCGATTCAATTAAGGCAATTAAATTCGATGTTCGCGAAGGCGTTTAATTGCACCTGCGCGAAATTTTTGCACTTCACTCACGCTACGGCTCCTGCGTATGACGAGTCGTGGATCTTTTTTTTTTTTATGTTTTGACGAATCTCGATTTCATTGTCGTTTGTTTTTGTCTCGGTTTTTTTTCTGCGTTATCATTGGATCTATTTGAGTATACGTGGCGCGAAACACCGCGAAATGGCAGCGACGAGTGCCGCCGATTATTATCAGGATCCTATTTGATTTGAAGTGTATATATGTATTTATGCAATTCGTATTATACATATTTGTCAAGAGAATATAAACTGTCAATGAGGAATTTAATTATGAAATTATCGCGGTTCATTCAATGCTCGCATAAATTTATTATGAGACTAATTCATACTCAGAGGAAAAATCCAGTTGAATATTTTTTTCTCCCTACCTCTCTGTAGCTCTTTTATAATTTCGATGGATTTTCCGCGTATCGCACGGCTGTTCAACCTGATTTCCAATGCGCGAAATCCAATTTGTTAAATTCGAACCGCTCGGAAAATTCGCGATTCCCCACCGATATGGAGAATAAACTGAACAATTGGAACCAATGCAACTTATTCTAACTATCACCAGGTTAAATTCGTATCAGAATTTGATTACAATTCTGTATGTAGATTCTATCGACAGATTCCATTTCGCATTGTTACGCAATTTTCTCTCTTTCAAGGCGAATTAATAGTTTGTAGAATTTGTACAAATACGAAGAAAAATGATTGAATTTAGAAAGTAGAATCTAAATGAAATTCAGTATATTTATTTATTTACTTAAAGTGACATTGAGAAATGCATTTATTTCTTGAGGGCATGAAATATACATAAAGACAAAATCGTTACACGTTGTTCGCTGGTAAGAAGATCGCATCCCTCGAACTTGGAGATTCTGGGCTAGAGTCCAGTGGTAATAAGCGTACAAGACGAGACCCAACGCGACGCGAGGGTCAAGCACTGAAATAGCGTAAGGTAAGACAAGCTAGAAAAGTGGAGGCAAGTTTCTAGGAATAGAAGTCGCGGATAGTGTTCACTGTAATTATGTCCTGCTGACTAATCAATCGAAACGAGCGAATTAGAAAATCATCGTTATTGGTTGTACAAGTTTTGCTAAAACTGTTCATAGGTAAAATTTCAAATTAACATCAGATCGGAAACAGTGACGAATACACTTCGAACCTCACAGGTTCTCCATTTAGCCAAAGGTTTCCCGTGAGCGTTGGTTCCTGCATCGATCCGCAAATTCTCAGTCCCATGAAAATTCAAAGTCTAGCAACTCGGAAACAGAGGCTAATGGCATCTTCATAGATAGTCAGAGTCTCTAATGAAATTGCAGTAAGTAAGGGAAGCGGGTCAGTGACCATAGATAAGAAGAAAAGACTAAAAAGACGAAGAGGAAGTAGATGATGCTGATGATGATGAAGAGCAGAGCAGTAGCTGCAGCATAGTCAGTAGAGAGAGAGAGAGAGAGAGAGAGAGAGAGTCCGCTCTCGGTAATTTCGCTTCGAAACTGGCGAGAGTCCCTGGCGAACTCGCATTCGGGAGCCATTTTCGCGCCGCTTCGCGTTTCGTCGTCTCTTTGGCATTACCTTTTGGTCCTCGCTCCTCTGGCTTGTTTCTTTCTCTCTCTCTCTCCCCCTCTCTCTTTCACTCTTCTCACTCGCGTTCTCGATCCTCTGCGGCCTTTTTGCCTCGCTATACCCCTTTTCCCTCGGTCCCGCTCGACTTCTCTTTCGTTCGGACGCTCGTGCGCGCACACGTCTATCCTCTTGTCCTGTCGTTCCTTCCTCCTCTCGCTCAACAAAGCTCCTGGTTGCGCGAATCTCTCTCTCTCTCTCTCTCTCTCTCTTCGCATTCGAGCCCGCACCTCGCACACGACTCTATCCGAGACATGCACGAGTATGCGAGTTACGCCGGAGAAAGGAAGAAAGAGGATGATTGCATACAGGGTGTCTCGAATGATTTTATTCAATTTCTATCATTCGATTAATCATAAAAGTTTGTTTAAATGGATTTCTATTTATATTTAACCGTGATAATTAGTAGCCGGAGAAGAAATATTACGTAACAAGATGACACACGGATTTAGGGTGTCGGATAGATAGTCAAAATGCTGTCGTTTGCAGGATTAATTCTGAGATTGAATTCAATATCCAGATGAAAATATGTTAATTATATAATTGCCACTGAAGCAATGTCACCTCCAGAATTCCAGTCGTCTACCAAACTAATTCTTCCGATAGGAAAATATCTACTCTCTTGCTTCCACTAGATTTCGCATATAAAGTACACCGCACACACACTCGCCTCTTTAACGAGTATATTCACGCGTGGGTTTTTAAGACTCTCGTTCATCCACTCTCTCTTTAACAAGCCACTGCTTAACACTAGAACTAGAGCTCACTCGCGAAAATGACACGTTTCATAAATCGTTGAGAAGAATTCTGAACTTCGCGTTTCTAGAATTTCACCAACTTTGATGACTTGGAGAATACGTGTATATTCAGGATCCTGTTGTATATTCTTTCTTAAATTATCTGGAAGACTAATTTTTATTTAATCTCAAGTTATCATTTATTTTTATTTATTTATCCTGTTGTATATCCTGTATGTATATTATCCTGTTGTATATTCTTTCTTAAATTATCTGGAAGACTAATTTTTATTTAATCTCGAGTTATCATTTATTTTTATTTATTAAATCTTTCTGATCACCCTGTATGCCCTTAAAGATCGCAAGTTTGAGTAAGATCGCACGAGGGTTCCTCGAAGAGTGAGCGTGATCTTCTCGCTCGCGAGAGAATAAGAGAGAAAGAGAGAAAAGAAGAGAAAAGGTGTTTCGAGCAAAAACGTAGCACGGTGTCGTTGCTCGAGTGGACCGTAGCCACATCGGACTCATACTCGTCTCTTCTCTTCGTCCTTTTCCGGTGGCTTGCAAGGAACTCGACGACTCACACAGGATAGTCGAGCCAGTTGAATTTTATTTGAATGAGCTTTGATAAGTGGAAATGAACTCGTAGGTGATACGAAGTGTGTTGTCGATAGTAAGAAACCATCCCAAGGACTTTGCAATTTGGTTTTTATTCTGAGGCGACTCCACTTAAGCCGTTCTTCCGGTTTAGCTTCTGATGCTACGGAATCGGCGTAACGTATATACTAAACTGGATTAAACTTATTTTCCAACGATGAGAGAAGGAATCGAGGAATACACGCATTTAGAAATTTAATCGAGCGTTAAGGCGAGAGAACTGGTAGAATTCTACTTTTACGTTTTATAGGAAATATATGGAATCGAATCGTTCAACTCTTTTTTGCAGTGATACATGCTCCAGAAAACAGTTGGAGCTTCTTCATTAAAGTCGGAACTTGCACTCATTGATGTCGATAAAGATATAGACAGTAATTTGATTTCTTGATATTCTTCGGAGTTACTCAATCCTTTAATTATACACAATAAAAGAAAAATTGAAGGATAAGTTATGAGATTAATTTGTTTCACTTACTCGAGACTTCCTTTTCCAATTAAGAATAACTTTCACTATTCGTTTTCGCTTTATTCCAACGTTGTGTCAGCGAGATATTTTTTTTTGTTCCAAGTGACACATATTGTTACCCAATTACTGGTTTACTCGTAAAGTGCTGCAGACTTGGCGCAATCAAATCCTTTCCCCTTTCTTTTCGCGATGTATCACGGTCACAAGAGGCAACTCGGTGGGGAATTGAAAAGTTCAAAACGAACAAAGAATAAGATTCTCGCATTCTTTTCTTCAGTTTTTCAAAATGTTATTCCCTCGTTTTGTACAATTCTTCGAGTTCCTTTGAATCATTTATTACTAATGGTTCTTTCGTTCGAGTTTCGTAACTCGATGCATTAAAATCGGCCCGCTGGAATTTCAGATTTTGCTTTTGGATTTTTTCTGTCTGGAATATCGTGGAATTTGGCCAAGAAAAAGTGAAAGAACTCGCTGCATCAAGTATCGATTACCAACGGGTGAAAGGACGTACTACAAGCACGTTACTTGCATATATGTATACAATCGATAAATAGACGATTTCCTTGGACGAATAAAATTAGAATATTCGAGCTGATTATCCTTATTCTTTTAACATGATTTTCCTGAAATATATCGTGAAATTCTACTATTCCTCGTGGTGGAATTTCAATTTACGCTTCACTTTGGCCCAAAAGTTCCATTGCTTTTCCTGTGATTGCTCTCGTTGAACACGATTCCTTTAACCATCCACAAGGACCTCGAATATCCTGACCAAAACCCGAATCCCAACGTCTTAACTCGTGCAGCGTTTAATCGCCGTAAAGGCTCTTCAAAGAAACTATTTACGAGCCTCGAATTATTGAAATCCTCTTTTTCGCCGCGGTTGGCAAGCGGGAGACGAGGGTCAAAGGCTGAGAGAGGGAGGTGCGCGCAAACCGAAGTGTCTTTTATCGAGCGAGGACAACGTTCCCCTTCCGCTCTCTTCTTTCTCTCTCTTTCTCTTTCTTCCTCTTTCTTCCTCTTTCTTCCTCTAGACGGTGATACCGAAAAGGTTCATAACTTTGAGGATACATGTGACTCGTGAAACAAAGAAAAAAGGGTTTAATAGAGACTGGTTGAAAGATCAGATTCTTCCAGAGCTAGTTTGTTATATGTAAATTTCTTTTTCTCGTCAAATATATTTTTAACGAAGTAGGTGCAAGTTTGAAAATGTGGATCATTTTTTTGGCCACTCCGTATATTCTTTCGCTTTTCCAAGTTACTCTTTTTCTTTCTTCGCTTCTCTTTTCATTCGAATTCATTGGCAGTCGCTTTAGTCCCTTCTTTGGCCTCTTCTTTGACGAATCGACGATTATTCGCGATTATTCGCGATTATTCTCGCTGCGAGAGAAAGAAATGGGGAGAGGGAGTGAACTCGCGCGCAAGAATGGAAAGAGGGCCGGTTTTTCGAGCCGACGAAAATACAATTCCCGTCGCGTCACCCCAGCAATTAACGAAGCCACTTTTTAAGATCGTGGAGTTTTAACGAGGCCTGTTTCAGAATGAAGTTGCCGCGTCGGTAGATTGAGTTTTCTCAGCATCCAGAATGCAGAATGTCGACTGGCGTCTTTCACCGTGTGACTTAAAAGCGTAATTGCACTCGCCTCTAGTCATTTTCTTCCATCATTTCCATTTTCTTATTTTCCATCGAAATCAACAAATAACTAAATTCCTTTATTATTCTACTCTTTTTTTCTCTCTCTCGAAACTCACCATTTTAAAACAGTGATTTCTGATCGAAAGAAGTGTGTCGTCACCGTTTTTCTGACGCAAGTTTGGTGGATCGGAATCGGTGAACGATAAATATTAATAGATTCGTTTGCACACAAACACACATAAAGATATATATTTAACGAATATTACAATTATCTAGTTACGATACATCCTATGGCAAGTCTCGCACATCTCTCTCTCTCTCTCTCCTTTGTACGCGTCTCTCCTAGATTCTTCTCGATTGCTCCGTCGTGCGTGCGTCGATCGGATGCGCACGCATCTTGCGCCTAACTGGATTAAAACTATCCTTCACATAAATTTCAAAGAAGTTCGGAACCTTTCGGAGAAAACTTCTAAAGATCAAAGAAGCAACTTTACTGGGAAAATCTTACGATAGTATACGCGGTATATGTTTAATTACGTTAATTGGTTATCGAATAATCGAATACTGAGTGTCGAAGCTAGTAGGCGAAGAAAACAGTGGTTTTGCCAAAAAGAATTTGCGGGGGGAAAAAAAGAGATTCGACCAATAATGACAATTCCAATTATGACGGTACAATAATAAGAGTTCGATCGTTTCTGCAGCAGAGGAAACGGTGTCGGTACTTGTCGATTCCCGCGAGAGAGAGAAAGAATGGCGATGAAGCATAACAGCCGTAGAAATTCATTTTATACGAATACGAACTCGAACGCGTTCGAAGACTGATTCTCACGGTGTGCGAGTCGACTGATTTCCACCAGCAGCTTTTCTGTTAATGAAGCAACGGAGAATTGGCTCCTTTCCGACTTTTTTTTTCTTTCCTGGACTCTTCGTCGGATTGATAATGATCACTCAATGCTGCATTGTCATTCATTGTGCGATATCGCTCGCAAACAGTCGATGGGCGTTCGGTTAATTTAATTAGCTGCCCGATACGTTCGAGCTTCGGAAGCAAGGGTTACTTCCTTGATATAATCAGCCGCAGAATTTAATTAAGATGCAATTTGTCTTTGTAGCTCGATGAAAAGCAGAACTAATTATTAGTATCACGGTTGATAAATGCAATTGTGATTAATCATTAATTCGACTTAACGCTATGGAAATATTAACGATAAAAGAAATGTTTCCCATAAGCTTTCTGGAAACTTATCAAGTGCCTTGACCAAACGCAGACTGAGTAAAAAATGTGGTCAATATTTGGAATGTGGTTTTGGAATATATGAAAGTGAATAAATGGTCGCAGCAAAGCCAGATAGGATTTGAAAATTTATTGGACTGCCTATGCCAATCATTCGTTTATCCCGTAAAATATGACTACCGCAATCGATTCTCGAAGCTTTTCGAAATATATATTTCCCCCCCTAGTAGCCACTGTTCAAACTTGTTCTTATAAACAAAGCCAATCGCTAACCATTTACCAAATATGTACACGCTTGCTTTTCAAACCATCTATCCATTGCAATAGTTTCTCTAAATTCCTTAATCCATCGGATCGAACAGTTCATTTCTATTCTCCTCGCATACGCTAAATGCCAATCAAGTTTCACCCTTCACTTCGAAACAATATCCACAAACTCCTTGTCTCTTACAAGCTAATTTTTCCTTGTTTCGCCAATAAAGTCAACGATTCGTCTTTTCGACATTGTCTCTTTACATAAAAAGAAGCTTACCGCGTGGGTCGAATATTCTTTCGAGTTTACATTGGGGCAGAGTAGCTCGCAGTGGCATAAAGTTGTCGTAGATCGAGCGTAGAGTCCCCATAGAATTCACGTAGAGTCCCCATAGTGTCAGGATAGAGAGAAAGAGAGAGAGAGAGAGAGAGAGAGAGAGAGAGAGAGAGAGGGATATCCAGAGGAAAACATGCATTGGCGTAAGCAGCATCGTAGAAGCGAGCATTGCGTCCGCGTCGCGCGGTGCTCCCGACGCTCGCTCGTGCGATGCGATGGGTCATTCGGTTATTTATGGCCACTGGTGGCAAAGCGAGGCTGGTGCTGCTGCTCTCTGGCTCTCCCTCTCTTCTGCGAGGGGTTGCTCC